>CM074728.1:72791854-73999354 GCA_037306005.1 Rhinophrynus dorsalis | reverse complement strand
CTCTCTCTCCTCTCCTCCAAGCTATACTCATAAAGGCAACGGAGTATATCAATGAGTAAAGGTGAGTGAAAGATCAGCAACTTGTTTCATGAGTCAATTCAGAGAACCTAGAGAACAATTTTGAAATCAATCTGGACTGATTTGTGCGAATTCCTTAATAACATTGGAGGAGGAAAGAGGGACAAGGGGAGGGTGGGAAACCTGCAAGAGGAAAGGCATTTGGGAAATATTGGGGAAGAAGTTTTGGGGAGGGAGAAAGAGTTATGAGCACCGGTGATAGAGGGGTAAGAATTACAGGAAAATGGCAGAGAGAGAAGGGGAGAGATGGAGAGGGGGAAAGAGTGCGTGAAACATAGGGGTAGAGGGAGATCAAGAAATGGGAAGGCAGTGCAGGGAAAAAAGGACAGATAATGCAGGGGCGAGTATGATAGAAAGAGGGAGCTGTCCAGCAGTCCTCCCTACCAAAGAGGAGCTTCTTCATTGCTTAAAAAGGTAACCCAGACAGGAATCTGTTTTATTCACATCTGATAGTAGAGAGAAAGGAGGCACTTGGCACACGGCAATAAGAAAACAAAATATCGGACAACACTAAAAAAGTAAAAACTAGTACTTTATTGTAGCAAAAAGTAAAAAAATCATTGATATCACCAAAACCTTGTATAGCATACACTACATTCTGACGCGTTTCATACCCGTAGGTACTTACTCATAGACATTCACGTTACTTGAATAACGAATATTTAAACATTCTATATAATAATTTGCTAAAACGTGTGTAACGACGCAGTCATGCTCAGTAGAGACTGCCCGCGGTGCGGCTCTGCCCCTCAACCGGCTGGCAGTAGCACTGTAGCCCGTGTAACGGACTCTTCAACTAGTAGTTAAATGATCAATCAATGATTCTGATTGGCTTAAAAACAACCAATGTGTGCATACAATTGAAAAGAAGCTAATACGGAGAACCATGGAAGACAAAAAGTATATATATATATATATATATATATATATATATATACACATAAATGTAACAATACAGATCATTAATATAAACTAATACAGACAAAGTAACTCTCATCAGATTAGATCAGTCCAAATTATTATATATATATATTATATATATATATATATATATATATATATATATATACATACATACACACACACACACACACACACACCTGGAGGCTACATTATATTCCCAATATCCCATTCTGAATTTAACCCTTTAGGAGATCTAGTACCTCCTTTCTCTCTGCAATCAATTTGGGACCTGGATCGTGTCTGCCTTTGAGCACCGGCCGTCTTTTCTCTTTGAGCACGATAAGCACAGCAATGTGTATCCCTTCGTTTTTTTCTTTTGCTGTGTTATGGGCATTCTAGTGGGTTTTGAAGCTAATACCAGCTGGTTTTGTGTTTGCACCACATGGATTGACATCTGATAGTAAGCAAACCTGTCTTTTTTTCTTGACAACATGTGATTGTGTTTTTAACCAGATCCCAAGAAAAGCAAATTAAATACTTGTTTTGCAAGAGTGCGTTTGTCTTAAAAATTGAAATATTTTGTACAAATTCTGAACTTGCAGAATCATTTTACTCATCCCTAATCATAAGCAACTCCAGGGGGTCGTTATACACTAAGGTGCGAAACTCTCCAGTGAGATCATTTCCCCAACTCAGTTGTTAATCTATGGAGCCTTTTTCATGTTGAAAAAATAGTTAGGGTCTTGAAACACTAAACAACTGTACAGTGTTGCTGAATAGGCTAGTGCTCACTTTGTATATACATTAGAATAATCCAATACATGTATGATATCTAATGCTATTTGTTGACAAATAACAGACATCTGAAGCTCAAATCACCTACAAGATCTGCTTAATACAGATCGGGTTTAGTAAAATGACAGCAGTTTGGAATTAAATGTCAGAAGCATAGTTTTAAGGATTTTGCATCCATCAACTGGAAAATGCTCTTTATGTAAAGCCAGACAGTTTGGAAATTATAAAGCAAAGTAGCGCTCACTGAGAAGGATTTGATATACTCAAAGATAGAAGGAAAAATGGGTACAATATGGATACTGTCATCAAATATCTTGAAAACTCAGGCTAGTGTGCAAGGAAAAAAGCTCAATAATATAAAGTAACAGGTGGTTAGCAGATACAGATGAAGCAAAACAAAATACAAAAATAGCGTAGGTGAAAATCATATAAAGCTGGTGCACTAAGCAGGATGTTGAGGCAATTCCCTATAACAATATTTTCACATAATCAGTCCAAGAGGGTCTGAAAACGAACATGGTCCATTTACTCCTATATATTTTGACTGATAGATAATCAATGAAAGCACAAATAGAGTGTTCCCCCAAAGGATGGTGATGATAACTTCTGTTTTGAAAGTATACCATGCACATGAAAATCATACAGACACCATGGATTAAAATAACTGCCTGGCTTAAGTCATCTATTTTCTGTCAAGTTAAAAAAAAAATGCCTTTTAATGTTAAGATTAATTATTGATCATCATCAGTAATTCTTTCCAATTGTTGTATTCCAATGGCCACATTGAAATTTGGGGGTGGGGGGGACAGCATCTGTTCAGCTCGCATAGAAATATTAGACCAGCAACATTTAAATGGTCAATTAAATGCTAAGTAGCACAGCAATTTAAGGCCAATAACTTTTACATTGTGAGATCTGTAGCTTCTGAGTATTGACTAGCCAGAGAACAAAACATGATGATTTTGTTTGGTCTCTACTGACATTTCACAGAGCTTTGGCTGGTAAGATCAAATGATCACAATTGCTTTTCTCTCCACCTGGAGTATGCTGAGCTTTCCGCTTCAAGAAGAGATGCAGTGGAAAGCAGGATGTTCCACTTCCAATGGGAAACCCCTTTCTGCCAACCTCTTCCATGCTGCAGAAAAAAACCACAAGCATGTCTACACATGTGTACTCAGTGGAGGGCTGACCTGAGGGGCAGAGGGGGCAATTGCCCCCTGGGCTGGTCATATGTCTGGGCTGGAAGGCCACTGCATCTCACAAAATCTCCCGATTGCTACTGTAAATGGAGCTACACTAGTGATACCACAGAGCTTACAATTGAAATGGAGCTACACCAGTGATCCCACAGAAGTACAATCCAAATGGAGCTACTCTAGTAGCATAAACCATTTCCCTTGTAAGCTCTATAGTATCACTAGGTAAGCATTACTTAAATTGTAAGCTTTGCACTAGCCCACTAGTGTAGCCCCATTTTCAACTGTAAGCTATGTGGTATCATGTGACTTACATCACAACATTAATGCCAATTTTAAAATTAACAAAAAGGGGTGGGCTGGAACAGTGGCCTGGAACGATAATAGAAATGGGCCACTTGAATGTATTTGCCCCCTGGGCCACAAATTGACAGCCCTCCCCTGTGTGTACTTGAGATGATGTGTTGGTATGGGAGAAAACTTTTGCCTCAAAAGAGAAACAGTAGAAAACATGGGAATTCCTTTGAAAGGTGTGAAGCGCTGTTTTCCCCCACTTTATCTGAGCACTGAAATCAATAATAACATCATTTTCTCCCATGTGTAGAATTTCTCCCAAGCTTTAATTGCATGATAACTCTGTATAAAAGTGAGTGTCTTTTTAAAGCATTGTCTGTGCTGGAAGAGAGAAAAAGCTGCATAAAGCACAGACACCCCATCCTCTTCACACTGTACTGGTTACCACAGAACCACACATACTCCATGGCCTGATCCCAGTACCTTGGTAGCCATAGAGCCCCACATACTGACCCCACAACATTGCTCCACTGCACTGGTAGCCATAGAATCCCACATGCTGACTCCCTAGCCTTGTATAACTGCACTGGTAGCCATAGAAACACACACACACACACACACACACACACACACACACACACACACACACACAGCCTTGTGCCATTGTACTGGTAGACATCAAACCACACATACTGACCTCCTAGCCTTGTGGTACTTCACTGGTAGCCAAGTAAACAAATATACTAACCCTTCCATCCTTGTCCCACTGGTAGCCATATATTAATCCCATAGCCTTATTCCAGTACACTGTTGCCATAGAATCACACATTCTGATACCCCCCTCCCCCATCTGCCTTGTCGCACTGCACTGGTGGACATTTAACCTCATATACTGACCATACACACTTCCCCTTCATCCTTGTTCCACTGCACTGGTACACATGGAACTATACATTCTGATGGCCCCTGCCTTGTCCCACTGCAATGGTAGCCATAGAACCACATATACTGACCCATGCCTTGTCTCACTGCACTGGTAGCCATAGAACCACATATACTGACCCCTGCCTTGTCCCACTGCACTGGTAGCCATAGAACCATGAATACCACTCTTGGGGATCCGAGAGAGCTTGACTTCAGCTGCAGTTAGGGAGGAAAGGGGACATCTTGGTAACTTTTAGCACTTATGTATTATAAGCTACATCGAGATTTGGCCCCACAAGACAAAGTAGACAATATCCATTGTTATCTAAATCAACTGTTAATTTTACCTATTCATTGTTTTCATCTCATTATCACTGACCATTTAGGACAGCCTTTGTATCATGGGACTTAAGGGATACTCCAGCTGACTTTATTTTGAAATACTGTAGACACTATTTAGACATTCTCAAAGTAACACAGCAAATTACATTTTAAAAAAGACAAAAGTCCATCAAGTTTGAATTATATAAGCTTTCCTTTTTCCAAATAAGTTAGTCTTTATCTGAACTTCCAGTCTTGCCTACTAATATACAGTATAACCCTGTATGTTCCCTCTTGAAAGAAATGCATCTAATCTTCTCTTAAATGTATCCATTGTATCTGCCGTTACCACATCCTTAGCAAAGGAATTCCACAATTTAGCACACCTTACTTTAAAAAAAAATCCCTTACACTGCTGAAATTGAAACCTCCTTTCCTCTAATCTCAAGGGGTGTCCCATGGTTGTTTGATCAGGCCTTGGAATGAATAGCTCACCAGATAGATCCTTGTATTGACCTTTCATATTCTTGTACATTGTGATAAGATCTCCTCTTAGTCGTCTTTTTTTCTAGAGTAAATAAACCAAATCTGTGTAGATGTTCCTCACATGTCTAGTATGCCATTTCCTTAATTTTGTTGCTCTACGCTGTACACTCTCCAGTTCTAGAATATTCATTTTTAGAACTGGTGCCCAATACTACACTGCATATTCATTACAACGTCTTACCAATGATTTGTACAGTGACAAAATGATGTTATCCACTTTTGCTTAAATAAAGAACTCAAATTGAATAGTATCTTTACACTTTGTACTTAAACACACTTTTAGGCAACACACTTACTGTGGTGTTACATCAATATGTTTCTCAAAACACATTGCTACTGGTACCTAGAGACCATGATCTTATGGTCCTTATGATGCTTAAAGGGATAGTAATAATTTGTTTTATCTATATTTTATAGGCATTAAAAAAACATGAAGAACGATATAAGTCTTATCTCTCAAACCTTTATGGTTTGAGACATATTCACAAGCAAAGTTTCCCCTCCCGCCCCTTTTACCTAGTGAAAGCAATCTCTTCTCAGATGTGGAATCTGGTTGTAAGACTAGACAGATAACAGAAGGGGGCAATCTTCTTCATATGAGAACAATGAAGGCCCTCCCCCCCCCCTTGACAAGTTTTTCAAATTTTTCCCTTATCTTAATTAAAGATTGTCCCTCTCTGTAGTCTACCTGGGCACCTCCCTTCTAATCTGGCTGAACAGTGTTACATCAGTACAAGGGGTGGGAGGGGGATACTTTGTCATTGAATTACTCTTGGACTACAACTCTTACAGAATTGAAATAACACTCTCCAAAGTCCAAATACTATGATGATTAATTAGAGCTATTTTTATTATGAAACATTACTATCCCTTTAATATCAACATGGTCTTTATAAGATCAGTTTTAGCTTTTCCTGTTTCATTGCCTTTATCATATACTCATACACTTTTATTAGGGTTATTTTAACCCTTTGCATTCCAAAAGGGGAGCTCAATGTATTGCTCTGCAATGCATTAAGAACCCCTCCAGCACTCAAAGGTTTAATATCTCCATATTTTTCTTGACAATAGCTTAAATATATATGCTCAAGTAGCCCACTCTTTCAAAGGTGATGGACTAATATTAGTGTTTTTTAATCACAAATAAGCACAACATCAGTATCTTTAAAGACTACAAATTAGAATCATGATGTGTAACAAATTAATCAAACATTGGCTACCGAATAGCGGTAGTGCTAAAGGTTGTCTACTTCTGTGGTAATACATACAAGCATAACTGTTGCAGATTATATATGTTTGCTGTTTTCAGGTTTTTTTTTTTTTTTTTTTATGAATCCCAAAGAACTTTTCAGTTGTTGCATTTTGCATAGACTACTGGAAGGTACACTTGGATGAGGAGACAATTTGATAATTTACCACTATATAATGTGGCTTTAAATAATCTAGGCCATCGTGATAATGACTGAGTCATGTGTTTAATATGATATTGTTGTTGGCTAATTGCCCATTTGCTTGTTTAATTTCCATTATTTTTAATATACTACTTTAATACAGAGTGTTGTTTGTAAAGCAATGTCTCCTCAATATCTTTAATGGCCTTTCAAAGAATGAGCATTAAAAAAGGGAATTATACCTAAAGGAATAAGTGACTCAGTTTGTATAACAGAAGGTTTTATCTCAATGGAGCACTTCTTACAGAAGTCCTGTATTTCTACATATATATAATTTGCACTGCACTTGCAGTTTCCTGTATTTACTGAGCTCCCAACACCTCATAGCAGACAACAGGCTTCAAGGGATAGTAATACTTAAAATGTAAAAAAAAATGTTGTAGGGTTTATCCCCCTGAGTAAAACAAGGGTACTCCGACTGCTGAAAGGTGTTTCATTCAAAAGTTATTAATTTTCAAAGTTGAATTTTTTAGGTGCAATATCACAGTGGCCTGAAATTGTACAGTGGTGCTGTTGCTACATGATCCTATGGACAGCTCTGGTCCCGGGACCATAAATCTCCATAGGATGGTGTAGCAACAGCGCCACTGTACAATTTCAGGCCACTGTGATACTGCACCTAAAAAATTCAACTTTGAAAATTAATAACTTTTGAATGAAACACCTTTCAGCAGTGGGAGTACTCTTGTTTTACTCAGGGGGTAAACCCTACAACATATATTTTTTTTTACATTTTAAGTATTACTATCCCTTTCAATAGGCTGAATAACAAATCCCATAGAAAAGTGCATCTGTGGTTCCAAACGGGCATTTATTATTAGTTTGTGACCTGAAAGTGACCATCCATAGTCTAGAACAGTGGTTCTCAGTCAGGGTGCTTGTGCTACTTTGGTGTGTCTAGAAATGAACTTAGGGTACCCCTTCATTTCTATAAAGACTTTGACAAAATGTGAATGTTATGTTTTAGATATATATATTTATGGATATTGTTATGCACAATATTTTTTTTAAATTTATGAGAACTAAAAATAACAATATAATTATGTATTTCTACCCCTTCTTACTCCTTGAAAAATGACCTATAAAATGTTAGGTTGCCCCGAAAATTCTAGACTGTATGTTAGGGATTTCTTGAACAAAAAAAGATGGAGAACCTCTGGTTTAGGGTGTTCCAATGCAAAAACATCAACTGTAACTGTACATATTTCTTGTTGTTGTATGGGATACATATTTAGTTATTTTAAATAAAAACTTGAATTCTCTAATAGTCTTCAACACAATGTAAAGGAGACCTGTCCAGTGTTATAATCCTATAGCTACAATGTGCCTTTGTCACCTTTTGCAGCCGCCACCCCTCCGTTCGTGCCCGCCGTCATGTCCCTGGTTCGGCGCATGCGTGTTTTCTTCCGGCTTCCCCAGCTGACAGGCATGCGCCCGCTCAATAGCTCACTGCGTGCGGAAGTATAGGTGACTCACTCCCTGCGTCTTGCCTCTCCTCTCCCATGGGGCACAGTCTTGCAGCCCAATGGGAGTGTGGTTATGTTTCAGCCCATTGGACATATCATAAGTCCATTTGGGCTTTGGGCAGCCTTGTTGTTGTTTTGGGCTTGGCCCAGTAGCCCATTAGGACTTTAGTCCTCCTCTTCCTCTCTGGTGTCCTGACCTGGCTTGTCTGACCTTTGCTGCTCTCTGGTATCCTCACCTGGCTTGTCTGACCTTTGCTGCTCTCTGGTATCCTGACCTGACTTGTCTGACCTCGACTGCTCTCTGGTATCCTGACCCGGCTTGTCTGACCTCTGCTGCTGTCTGGAATCCTGACCCGGCGTCTGACCTCCGCTGCTTGCTGGTATCCTGAGCCGGCTTGTCTGACCTCCACTGCTCTCTGGTATCCCGACCCAGCTTGTCTGAACTCTGCTGCTCTCTGGTATCCCGACCCGACTTGTCTGTGTTCCTCTCTTCTGGCCTTAGGCCCTGGTTCACATGGTTCCCAGTTACACCTTTCCTGGTTGCACCCTGGCTCAACTGGGGTGGAACAATCTGGTTTCGCGACCAGCATCTTTATCCAGCTTCGGCTGCAGCAAGGGAGTATCTGGTACACCCTCATCGCACCCGAGCATCGTCCCCTAGCGTTGAGCTCTAGCATCAACCAGTACCTAGGCTGCGAGGGTCCCTACTCCCCCCGCAGTGACAGCTTTTAACTCTAATTGCCAAAGTTGTGGGCAAGCGAAATTGTTGAACAATCCGGTCACTCAAAAGGTTAATTCTTCTAAGCTGTGTAAGAAATCTGGTTCAATACTAGGTAGAGATTTTAGTCACATCTTCAAAATTTGTCAGTGTTTATCCCACAGTTCGTTCCTTTAGACAAGGAATTTAACCGTTTGGTTCCTTGGGTAAGTATCTGATGCAATGCAAAATAAAGCTTTGGAGATATCTCTAGCTATTTTGTAAATATGAATTAATTTGATGAGTTATAATTGATTATTTGGCCTGTAGTATGTAGTACCCTGTACAGATAATTTAAAGGAGAAGGCATTAAATAACGAGAGAGATCTCGAGTAAATTGGCTTTCTAACACTCAAGGGCTTAATGTCCCTCACTGAAGCCATTGGGAAATTTTATTTGTCCTCTATGGGCCAGTTTTTCTCCAGAATTGCTCTTTTTTGTGCATATAGCCCTAAGGCATTTATGTATGTATGTATCTTTATTTATATAGTGTGCCATACATGTACACACCACTTTACAGAAGTTGTAATAGTACAATACAAAAATACAGAACTGGGTTAAGAGCATCAGGCTAAAGTGCGATCATTGCATTATTTGTGGGGTAAAGTGCAGCAAAGGGAATCATACACTGGGAAAGGGACCTTGTCCCAAGGAGCTTACAATCAAATTAGAATTCATGACAACATACAGAGACAGTAGGAGGAGGATCATAAGTGCAATGGAAGGCGTAGTGAAGGAAGTGCAGAAGGATTCTGATGTGCCTATTAGTGTGCACAAGGAGACTATTGTTACTGAGATGACTTCTTGAGCAGGTAGGTTTGAGAAGATGCTTGAAAGTGATGAGTGTGGATGATTGGTGAATGGTGATAGGGAGGGCATTCCAAAGTTGAGGGGCAGCAGTGAAAAACACTGTAGCCGAGAGATGGCTCGAATTGTGTAGGGAGTGGACAGGAAGAACCCTTGAGAAGACCATAGGTGACGGGAAGGGGTGTAGAGGGAGATAAGAGCAGAAATGTAAGAGAGAGCTGAAGAAAAAAGACACAGGAGAGGAGGAGAATCTTTTAAGAAATACGATACTTTATAGGTAGTGAATTGAGGGATTTCTGAAGGAGATGAGAGGGAAGGTATCTGGAAACAAATGTGGTGATTCTTGCAGATGAACTGATAACAGATTGAAGTGGAGAGAGATGAGAGGCAGGAAGACCAGAGAGTAGAATGTTGCAGTAGTCAAGTCTAGAGAGAATGAGTGCCTGAGAGAGAGTTTTTGCAGTTGACCTACAGAGGAAGGGACGTATTTTGATTTATCCATCAAAAGGGAGAAAATAATAATAGATTAGGCAACTTCCTGACATATTTTTCATTGTCTGACCCATTAATGAGGACCAGTAAACTTGTACTAGATGATGTATCACTGAAAAAGTACGACTAGTTGCAGCACATTGGATTCCGGGGTCCCAGAGTGGCGTGCATCAGCAGGGGGACCCAGAATTCCATGATGTGCCAGGTCTATCACTGGTCCTTAACCCTGAGTGCCAGAGGGTTACACAAAGCATTTATTTGCAATGCATTGCGTACCCCTCTGGAACTCAAGGGGTTAAGTGCCGAACTGGCTTCATGGTCATTAAGGGGTTAAGATTTGCAATGTGTTGGAGACCTCTCTGTCATGTAAGGAGTTAAAGCAGAAATAATAGCATAGCTTATAATATGTGTGAAGAATAATTTGAATGCTAAAAGCAATAATCAATATCGAGCTGGTATCAAGTCGTTTTCCTGAATACATCATCAACATTTTATAATTCTGTTCCATAGTAATGCAATCATTATGTTGTATAGGAAAAAGACTTCCAGCAGATCAGTTCTTCAATCAGCAGCTGGATTATGCCCTTCCAGAAAATAATAAATAACACATGGAAAGACCAAGATAAAATGCTGTAAAATTATTTTAATAAAACTATAGTCCTCATTGAATGATCTAATGAAATGAGATTCTAGAGTAAACCGACAGTACCATACAGGAGAAGTGGAAATTTGTAATGATTTACAATAGGGCTTAACTGGGATGGGTGAAAATACTGTAAGTCCCTTCTATGTGTAGTTTCCCCCATGTATTTCTGCATGCTAACTCAGTATACAAGGGAATGCCAGTTTACAGCATTGTCAGTTTATGCTGGATGATCGAGAGAAAGATGCTGAAAGCATAGAAACCGCAGCCTTGTCCCACTTGTAGGCATAGAATGGCACATACTGACTTGATCTTCCAGCCTTGTCCCACTGGTACCCATAAAGCCCCACAGTCTGAGTGCCCAGCATTGTCACACAGTAACCATAGAACCACACATATTAACACCACCCCCAGCCTTGCCCCACTGTTAGCCTAATAACACCCCTAGTCTTGTCCCATGGTATCCCTAGAACTACACATATTGACCACCAGCCTTGTCTCAATAGTAGACCTAGAACCACACATACACTTATCCTCCAGACATGTCATATCTGTATCCTTACAACCACACATACCTATCCTCCAGACATGTAAATAAAACAAAAGCATTCCTATATACTACACTTAGATCCTTGGTGCTCTGTCTCTTCTTCTTTGTTTTATTTACATGAGTTTGCTTGAGCGGAATCTGGGCTTCTGAAAGCTGCACAGCGATCCATTGATATCCCTGATCTGTGTATACCAGGGACTCATCTCATCCATCCATCTACCATCTCATATCATCTTTCATCTCATCATCATGAACTCATAGTTACTTATCATTCATCACTTGTCCCTCATGGACTAACTCATTCCTCATTCTATAGACTTACCCACTTGGATTTCAACCTTTCTAGGACGGTAACCATACTATACTGATTTTCAGAACTATTGATGGCCAATGGCCCGCATAGTCGTAAGGTCATCAATAGCTTCACCTCTACATTTTATTTTCTTTATTGAGTTTTCATTTTTATTTCTATTTTTCTGTGCCTTTGCTAGAAACCTGTGTAATGTTCTAATTATTGTTTTATCAACCATTACATTATTCACCCTTGATACATTGGTATCAACATACCAGTTCTTGGGATATAAACATATCAGTATCACCTTCCTTATACACTAGTGAGCGCTCCCCATATATACATATATCCTCCAGACATGTCTTATTTGTAGCCTTAGAACCACACATACTGACCTCATCCTTATTCCATTGCAATGGAAGCCATAAAACCACACATACAGAGTCTGACCCGGCACCCCCAGCCCAGTATTATGGTGTCAGTTTGCAAACTATACAAAACAGAGTTGGAAAATAGTTCTTGTGTGAAATTTATTGTGGTTACCAAAGAGAGAGATATATTATAGATTTCTATGAGCGGAAGGTTCCATGGAAAAAAGCACCCATCCGTAATATTAACCCTTTGAAAGCTAAAGACGTCTCCAGCATATTGCTTTTCAATATGTTAGAGACATTTCTAGGATGAGAGGGGCTAAATGCCCCAGTTAAATAAATTAGAATTGACAGATTTATTTGTACAATAACCTTTTTCTCTGACTGGTGAGTATCAGAGAGGCTGATGTGTGAGGACAGTGGTACAATTCTTGAGGTAAAAAATAAAATCCCAAACTGCACCACAGGGAAATAACAAACTTTACAAAATTCTCATTGAGGTAAATTGGAGGTTTAACCGCTTGAATTGAATACATTGGAGATATCTCTACCATTCAATGGATTAAAAGCTATATTTAAAATTAATAGAAATTAAATGCCCCATTAGTTACAATTGGATTGCTCCAGAACTGAATCACTTTTCTTAGTGTATTTGTGTTACTACTGTAGCACCATTTAATTTGTAAGCTATGTGGTATCACTAGTGTAGCACAATTTCATTTGTAAGCTCTGTGGTATCACTAGTTTAGTACAATTTAATTTGTAAGCTCTGTGATATCACTAGTGTAGCACAATTTCATTTGTAAGTTCTGTGGTATCACTAGTGTAGAACAATTTCATTTGTAAGCTCTGTGGTATCACTAGTGTAGCACAATTTCATTTGTAAGCTCTGTGGTATCACTAGTGTAGAACAATTTCAATTGTAAGCTCTGTGGTATCACTAGTGTAGCACAATTTAATTTGTAAGCTCTGTGATATCACTAGTGTAGCACAATTTAATTTGTAAGCTCTGTGGTATCACTAGTGTAGCACAATTTAATTTGTAAGCTCTGTGGTATCACTAGTGTAGCACAATTTCATTTGTAAGCTCTGTGGTATCACTAGTGTAGAACAATTTCATTTGTAAGCTCTGTGGTATCACTAGTGTAGCACAATTTCATTTGTAAGCTCTGTGGTATCACTAGTGTAGAACAATTTCAATTGTAAGCTCTGTGGTATCACTAGTGTAGCACAATTTAATTTGTAAGCTCTGTGGTATCACTAGTGTAGCACAATTTAATTTGTAAGCTCTGTGGTATCACTAGTGTAGCAAAATTTCATTTGTAAGCTCTGTGGTATCACTAGTGTAGAACAATTTCAATTGTAAGCTCTGTGGTATCACTAGTGTAGCACAATTTAATTTGTAAGCTCTGTGATATCACTAGTGTAGCACAATTTCATTTGTAAGCTCTGTGGTATCACTAGTGTAGCACAATTTCAATTGTAAGCTCTGTGATATCACTAGTGTAGCATGATTTCAATTGTAAGCTCCATGGTATCAATAGTGAAGCTTCATTTAAATTATGTGGCATCACTAGCATAGCACTATTTCAACTGTACTCTCTGTGGTATATCATGTGCAAGTCCATTTCAATTGTAAACTCTGTTCTTTCACTAGTGTTGCTCCATTTCTATTCTAAGCTCTGTGGTATCAGTAGCATAGCTTCATTTAAAGCAGAACTATCACCTTGTTAATATTGCCCCCAAATCCTTTCCAAATGTAACGATATGCAAAGTGATACTGTTATTATGATGAAAACGTCCACGTTATTAAGTAAAGCCTCTTCTTCTGTAGACATCCAGAGGACAACAGCAAAGACATCTTAGAGGTAAGGGACCTCTGAGCCTGCACTGTGTGCCCCATGCTCTGCCCGGATTGCTGGTGACATTCGTTGGTTACCTTAAGGTAACGGAAGTTGCTGAAGGCGCAGGTGCACAAAGCTTCTATTGTAAGCTCTGTGCCCTTGATACCTACAGAAAATGTTTGCTTTCTTAAATAATGTGGACTTTTTCTTCATAATAACAGTATGGCTATACATATTGCTACATTAGGAAAGGATTGGGGGCAATATTATGAAGGTGAAAGTTCATATTTAATAAATTAATAGGTTTAATATCCTATATAATAATTCACTAGGATGTTTGTCAGAAGCAGTCATGCTCAGTAGAGACTGCCCGAACGCATGGAATGCTGGGAGTTCTGTGCTGGGAGCCTTCCGTACTTTCGGGCAGTCTCTACAGTGCATGACTGTGTCGTAGGCAGGACGCAGAGCAGGACCGGCCTCTTAACATCACCCAAACCTTGGGCCATGTACACTGACTTTTACATTAGTTAAAAATAATTCAGAATTAATAACAAAATTGCCATATTACCACTTATGTAAATGATAGATGAGATAAAAAAAACTTTGCAACACTGCACTAATCAAAACGTACATCTTTTACATTAGGGTCTTATTGAAATGGTGATATGATATGGCTACCATATTATAAACATTCAAAATTCAAAAGTGTCCTGGGAGAGGGGCTTTTATTATCCTCCCCAGAAATAAAATTCACTCTCCATCCAAGCCCTGACCCATTATCATCATCTTTTCTGGATTCTTATAAAATGTATTCCCACGTTGTACAGTGCTATGGAATATATTAGAGTTATATTAATGTCTTCACATTGTTAAACATTATAGAACTATTGTAAAAACCAGCTAAACTATATTGCAAAATAATTCAAACTCAATATATTTATTAATCTTAAATTAACCTCCTATCTTGGCTTAGATAACATCATCCAGGAATTATTAGACATTTGCAAATGATAACTTTCACAGTACATAATATGCAGGAAAAAATATGTTTAAAAGGACCAAAATCCTGACATTTGCATGACTGCAGCAGCACTTGTGGATTTAAATGTCAAATGTGAAACATCACATTAAAATACAATTAAAAAAATGTGTAAAATTTTCAATTTAGAAATCTTATTGTCATCCATATTTGGTCCTAAGGTAGAAAGGCAAAAGCGATAGTATCAGATGATCAGCTGTTCATGCCCTGAACGAAATCTCAATACAGAACTGTAAGTGTTAACCCTTTGTGCACAAGGGGCATGTAATGTAACTGCAATTCATTCCATTTCCTGCTGGCACTCAGAGTTATATATTTGCTGTATGTCCGTGGAAACAAATAATGATTTTATTCTTATTTTTTATATTTTAAATGCCATTTTTGACAATAAATGTAATTGTACAAGATAAAAGAATAGTAACCCTTAAATGGATAGTAATACTTAAAATGTAAAAAAAATATATGTTGTAGGGTTTATCCCCCTGAGTAAAACAAGGGTACTCCCACAGCTGAGAGATATTTTATTAAAAATTTACAGTGGCGCTGTTGCTACACCATCCTATGGACTGCTCTGGTCTATGGACCATAAATCTCCATAGGATGGTGTAGCAACAGCGCCACTCTAAATTTTCAGACCACTGTGATAGTGCACATAAAAAAAATCAAGTTTGAGCTGTTAAAATTTTTTAATAAAATATCTCTCAGCAGTGGGAGTACCCTTGTTTTACTCAGGTGGATAAACCTTACAACATATATTGTTTTACATTTTAAGTATTACTATCCCTTTAATTTTGACTTTTAAAAGGGACAGTAATGTCAGAAAAAAAGTATTAACTATATGGTAGATACAATTAAAAGAGAGTACTTGCACTTATTCGTGTCTCTCAGACCGTTATGGTTTGAGAGATATAGGAAAATAAAGTTCTCTGGTCCCTCCCCTTACTGCTTGACGAGCTGTAAAGTTGTCAGAAGCAGATTCTGGTCGCTTGCCCAGATGTGGCTCTTCAGCAGCGCCGATAAAACGATATCTAAAGAGACATACTTAATTTGGAACGGTCTACAAAGTGTGCCTGGTTTGCAAGCACACTTTGTAGACAGTTCCAATGAAGTATTTATTTCTAAATAGCATGATTTCGGCTCTGCTGAAGAGCCTCTGTCTGGTCAAATGACTGGAATCTGCAGCTGTCAGCTAGATGGCAGACTTGAGTAAAACAGCCAGGAAAAGGTAACTTTAGCAAGTTATATCTCTCAAACCATAAAGGTTTGAGAGATAAGACTTACATTAATGTTAATTTTTTTAATGTCTACAATATTAAATCAACTTAAAATTAACCATTGCTATCCCTTTAAATATACTGCAAGCACATAATATGTAAAGTTAAATTGCCTATACCATATTTTCTTTAATTTCTACTCATTTCCAGAGTTTTGAGGTGAGTCGGCCATGGCTGGACAATGAAAAAATGTAGCAATCTCCCTGCAGCACAGAGTGCTCTGTTATTTTTTTTACATTGTTTTAAAGTGATAGTAATGTTTCATAAAAAACCAAATCAGATTAATCTTCATAGTATTTGGACCATGTAGAGTGTTATTTCAATACTGTCTGAATTTTAGTTCAAGAGTAATTGAATGATAAAGTATCCCCCTCCCTTCCCTTTTACCCAGTGTAACACTGCTCCCCTCAGATGTGGAATCTGGTCTCTTGAATGGACAGGTCGCAGCAAGGGACAATCTTCTTACTGTGAGCATAAGGAAAATCCTGACCCCACTGACAGGTTTTTCCTTATGCTCACTGAAGATTGTCCCTCTCTGTGATCCATCCGGACAGTCTTGCTGCTCTGAGGTGAGCAGTGTTACATCAGTAAAAGGGGTGGGAGGGGGATACTTTACCATTCAATTACTCCTGAACTACAACTCTGACAGTATTGAAATAACACTCGCCATGGCCCAAATACCATGAAGATTAATCGGAGCTGCTTTTTTATTAAAACATTACTATCCCTTTAATTTCACTGACACAAAGCTCTTTATTTAAATGGAGCTTTTTATCACTTGAATGCTAGATTATTATCCAACATATTGCTAAGCCAAGGGTTTGAGACCTCTCAAGCACTCAAGGGGTTAAAACATCATGTAACCATTGAATGCCAGAGGTACTCAGAGGGTTAATTGCACTCAAAGGGTTTATTCCGAGGGAATACTTGGTATTTTTATTTGCCCTCCTTGGTGCAGTTGTGTTTTCCAGAACTGCTCCTCTTTTCTTTATGAATATGGCCATCAGTGTTTATTCATTTCAGGCTTTTACAATGCAATATAGCAGGATTGGGTAACCTGAGACCCTCCAGCTTTTGACATCTACAACTCCCATCATCAGCTGGCTGGAGTTCATGGGGATTGTTGTCCTCAACAGCTGGAGGGCATCACATTGCATTTCTCTGTACCACAGTTTTATGTTATTATTATTAGTTATTAATTATTATTATTTTTTTAGGTCATGATACCATGCAACACAAACCAGCAAATACAGAATTCCTTCTGTATATTCATTTCTGTTACTTGGATTTTAGCCTACCTAGTATAGGCAAAAACTTCAAATGTGATATTTAGTGACAAATGCCTTGCTTTGTTAGAGGACAGTTTGAAATACAATTACCTAATGTTTTATTCATTGTAAATGTCACATGACATGTATTTTGACCCACATGTGAGGCAACTAGTTATAGATTCATTTGAAGTTCCTCTTGGTGTCAGCGTCAGTACCTCAAATTGACATTTGATCAATTTCATCCTTAGCATTAGCATATTCAATCAGTTTTTGGTAATTAAAACCAACTAAATTGGTGATAATATGCATTCAGCACAGATTTGTGCGATTTACTATATCCTATTTGTTAATGAAGGTTGTTAAACACATTCAAGTGATGGTAGCTTGGCTATTGATGACATTTATTTATGAAGGCTTCTAAAATGCAAAACTGGGATCAAGGCAAAAACAGAACCATAGGAGGAATGGGCAAAAAGTTGTATTCTCCCCCCCCCCCACACACCACCGTGAATAGAAAATCCATTAAAATGTCTGCCTTGCAAAATTATTAGCAGGCCTACAGTAAGGCCTATGGCCAGATAAGGCTTTAAAAAATGTTTTGCAGGGCAAGTCCTATAGCAAGGTAAGCCTTTAAAAAAATGTTTGTTTCTGGTGTTGTTGGGCTGACAATTGACAACAATACCTGACAAATGATTAGTGGAAGTGGTTGTTGTGGGTAACTAACTTTCATTGGGTCATGACTCATTACCAAACAATTAGTAAAAATAATTAGCACTCAGTCTAATTAGCCACGCATATGCTACAGTGTGGAGTTTCTGTAAATGTTTCCTTAGAATTGAAAGCATTGCACACACACTACATAACCAGTTATTATATACACAGATTCTGCAGGCAATATTTAGCATTTCTTTGAGGTTTCAGTTTCTTAGCAGAATTGAGCAACAATTACATTTAGGACATGGGTGAAGCAGGGCACATACAACATATCTACTATTCTAAAGGAAGCTATTATATTGGACCCATTATCAGTAAGCTTAGTGGTGGAACTTTTCATATCACTTTTACAAACAGCCTCAGTAGGAGTAGTATCATCATCATGTACTGCACAAGCTGCAACAACCATGGCCACAGTCTGTTTTTTAGTTACTAGCACCAATGAGCCCATGTACTCCTCCTAGTCCTAATCCCTTACCCCTACCATGTTTGGTGGACATAAGCTGTCTGCAGTATGCAATTAGCCAACAGAACACCAACCAACACCAACATATGCCTGTCTTTTTCTTTCCTGTCTGAGTGTAGAGTGATGCCTTCCTGTTTTTGTTTGTGTGAAAATAATGTACAATATATGTGTCAGTCTCTAAGATCTGTCACTGTCACTCTCAACGAAGCTTAGATAGGATTTCTTGCCTGTCTGGAATCAGTCAGTCAAAAGTATTTTTATTTGTTTTACATTTTTTAAACTATCCTTTTCACTGTGAGTATCACTGTCTACAAATCATACCCAAACCCCCTGCAATCATCTATAGAACTGGCTAGCACAAATATTCCTTAAATCAATTAACTGCAGCTCTCCTTCTTTGCCTCTCTGCCTATACACTAGCTAGCAACAATATTGCAGCATCTTTCTCTTTCAAGCACCCTAGTGTTACCTTTAACAGTAAAGTACAAACAGATGTTTTAGCGTCAGAATCAGCATCTTGCAAATTACAATAAAGGATAAAGCACAGCAGCAGGTTCATCACGAGCATCTACCATACCACAACGTATGCTTGTTTCTCTTGTTATGGTCTGTGTAGATTCAGGAGTTAGTGTGTGTAAGAGAGTTTGTCAAGTTGTACCTGTTGTCTGTTTGTCCTAAATGTATGATGTATTGTGGCTGTCTGTGTAGTATAGGTCATTCTCAGTTGAAAGTCAATTCAGGCAGAATCACGTGCCTGCCCAAAACAAAATGGGAACCCCCCCCCAAAAAATCTGACCCTACTTTCTCCCTTCACACCCATACTACAGGCACTTAACCTGCCCAAAGAACAGCTGGCTGTCAGCAATACTACTTACATCAAGCAACTCCAACACCCCTCTTCGCCTGTCTGCCTACACTAACTAGTGTCAACATTTCAGCAGCTCTCTCTCATTCTCTCTCACAAACACATACTGACAATGTACTGTAAACCAACACCCGCTTTTGTACTGGTGAATTGGGACTGTGGAAATATATACGGGGAAACTCTTCATTTGGGGGGAAATCATATTTTAATTGATTTCAATGGAATGAAAAGCTGCATAAATTCATTAGAAAATGTGTGCCAGTTTTTGCATGTTTCTCTTTTATGGTGAATATGTTCACCCATCCCTAAACCATAGCAATCAAAAGAAATAAATCCAATTGAAATCTGTTCTTTGAATTGTTTTTTTATTACTTTTGAGGTGTGCATAAATAACTTTATTGCTCAGGACTTAATTAGAAACTAATGGACTCTGATGCCAAGTCTGAGACTGGGTCCCTCCTCCAATGTCTGAAGCAAGGCTGAATCATGCAAAAACACAGTTTCAAGGTGCAAATGGCACCAGAGGATCTCACAATTAAAAGAAAAAACAATTACTTTGCAGTTATGGGGAACTGCTGTGTGAGGATTCGTGACTCATATCCTGGCGTTACCCCTTTAATGCCAGAGAAGTAGCTCAAGAACGTCAATCCTATCTTACTGGCTGGAAGCAGTCACATGTGTCAGTAATCACCAGCTAAGTTAGAAAATTGATCTGATTGTAAGGGTTGGGCAGATAATGGACAGCCATTGACCGCCCCTTCAATGCCTGTCCCCGTAACAAATGCACCCCCCATAGTTATACCCCTGCAATAATCATTTGCACCATTTTATCAATAGAACTTTGAAAAACTTTAGTTTAATCCCGTATAGAGCATCATGTTTGACTATAATTGTTTTTTTGTTTTTGGTCATATGGCCCACATTAGAACAGTAGACAACAGAAATCCAAGATAGTAGAAAATGTAGAATGTGATCAACTTATTTTGTTGCCTGTTTGCCAAAGGCAGAATATATTAGACCTTCCTGATCATTCTTGTACAACATGTCCTGCCCACATCTCATCATAAACCTCAGAATGACAAGACATGCCTACATATTACTACCTCCAAAACAAGAAGAAAACAAGAATGTGAATGTCTCTGTACTTAGACAAGAAAAACTATAACACATGGAAGATCAGAAGTCACTTGCAAAAACTGACAACAAATTAGTTAGCAGCTGCAGAGCATCTTTAAATAAAAACCGACAGTTATATGAACAGTAAACTCATTGTTAAAAATAGTTTGCCCTTAAAGTCTTCTGAAAGAATCACGGACAGCTTGTACAGATTCCAGACAGATCTTTATACTGGCACACAGTGAGTTAATTTATATCACTGTCCGTAGACAAATGAAGAACCATAGGTGCAGTAACAAGTAACAGTGCTAAGTTGGCAATGACCAGTAACAAGGGTTTTATGCTCCAGATGACAAAGCTTAGTTTGAGTAAATCTCAGATGCAAACGTCATACTTCTAATAAGCCCTTTAAGCTTTTTTGGCCATATACATTGCTCTACAATGTAATGCTCTGAAGTTGTTTTTCACCTAAATGTCCCCACTTCCTCATCTTAAATGTCACGTGGACCCAGTCCTTGCTCTGGCCTTAGTACAAGCCTACTCTAGTACATGTTTGGATGTTCTCATACAGATGTTCTAGGGGAATGGCAGGATACTATTACCTTATTTTGTTGCTCTAACTTAATCCCATAAGGACCAATGACGTGCAAGGGCCACCCCCTTTGAGGACCAATGATGCTCCTGTTATGCCATTGGTTAATGAACACAGCATGCCTCAGGGCATTCTGCGATCATTGCAGGGAGGCTGGAACTGGCTGCTCCAAGCCCAGAACAGTCAGTTACAGCCATTCCCTGGTGGCTCGGTACGGGTAATCACTGCTACAGTGATCACATATGCCAGTTAAGCCACACGACAAAGCCAAAGTATGTAAACATTGCCTTTGTCACTGTTTTTGCCTCTCTGGGATTGTGAGGAAGAGAGAAACAGATAACAGAGCTCCCTACATGTAAAAGCAGCCACATAGAATGTGACAGCAACAAACTGCTGTCTCTACTGCGCATGACTTTGTCGTTACACACGTTTTGGCGAATTATTATATAGGATTTGGCTGATCTTTTAACAACCTGATTCAATAGTTGTATCTTCACTTGAGACAAATGGCTATGGATAGCCAAAAGAAGTTTGATAGAAGATGTGGATTTACTTTACCATTCCCATTGCTTAAATCAACAGGCCAAATAATTAAAATCTCACCAGCTTGGAGGAAATGTCCTGCCTGCCAGCAAGCATACAACTTTGGATCTGCAATAGAAATGAACGAGTTTGCTAATGTTCTAGGTGGTTGGTGGCAAATTTGCTTGTCAACCTAGCAGTGGGAATTTTCCTAATTTCAGCTAGTACATTAAACCTAATCTGGGATGGCGAGCAGTTAATTATTAAACTCTATAGAAATGGGAACTTTCTTTAATTGAATTCAATTTGATGTGCCAAACCAAGCACACAGGACCAGATGGTTCTATTAGCCACATACTGACCTATCCACTCAGCTCTGTTCAGCCCTATGGCCCCATCTTTATAAAAGCAGTCTGGAGTTATTCTGGAGTAAACCAACTGCACTATAGGGTGACTAAATAAAAATTCATCTTAAATTAAATCAGCCTTTTAACCCTTTGAATGCTAGTGAGAGATCTCCAGATCTCGTTAGCATTCAAGGGGTTAAAAAGCTCTGTGCATGGGGATTTAAGAATTCTTATTTGTACCCAATTTGCTTTTATAAGTATGGGGCATTGTACTTTACCATTTCACGTATTCTGTATCTTGAACTGCATATTCAGATCTTGTTTTGCCATAGCTAAAGTGCTCTTCTGACTCCATAAGCCATGTTTAAAACAAAAATGAAAAGCTCAGTAGGGGCTTACAAATGTAAACAAAATGTGATTATGTTTTCAGTACTGCTGCTGAAGTAGTCTAACCCCTTCCAAATGATAGACAAAAGTGACACCCAGAAACTTGGCTCAGTCTGGATCCAGGAAGTTGTAAAGGAAATAATTTTGCGTGCTCTGCATTACTGAAAAGAAGACCGCGCGGGAGCTCCAGCAGCTACAAGTCTGTGCCAAAGGAGGCACAGGCCTCTCCTGCCAGGCCGCTGGACCACCAGGGAGGTAGGAAACGAACACAGGGGGCAATGTGGAGCTGATGGGGGCAAGTTGGAGCTGATGGGGGCAGAGTAGAGCTGATGGGGGCAAGTAGGAGCTGATGGGGGGGGCAAATTGGAGCTGATGGGGGGCAGAGTGGAGCTGATGGGGGGGCAAGTTGGAGCTGGTGGTGGCAAAGTGGAGCTGATTGGGCCAAAGTAGAGCTGATGGGGGCAAGTTGGAGCTGGTGGGAGCACAGTGGAGTTGGTGGGGGCAAAGTGGAGCTGGTGGGGGCAAAGCGGAGCTGATGGGGGCAAAGTGGAGCTGGTGGGGGCAAAGTGGAGCTGGTGGGGGCAAAGTGGAGCTGATGGGGGCAAGTTGGAGCTGGTGGGAGCACAGTGGAGCTGGTGGGGGCAAAGCGGAGCTGATGGGGGCAAAGTGGAGCTGGTGGGGGCAAAGTAGAGCTGATGGGGGCAAAGTGGGGCTGATTTGGGCAAGTTGGAGCTGGTGGAGGCAAAGTGGAGCTGATGGGGGAAATGTGAGGGCAATGTGGAGATGATGGGGGCACGTTGGAGCTGATGGGGGAAAATGTGAGGGCAATGTGGAGATGATGGGGGTAATGTGAAGGAAATGTGGAGATGATGGGGGGCAATGTGTGTGCATGCATGCAACAGTGACAGAGACAAAGACACATGCAATAGACATACACAGAAACTCCCACACACATGCACTGACATACATAGAGTGAGATAGACATGCTCATACATGCAGTGATACACACACTCATATAGAGAGAGAGAAACACTTGACGTGAGCCATACATATTTATTTTTGGCGGGGGGGGGAATCTTGGGTGAGTTCCCACACTTTTTTTCCCAGGACTTGACCACTGCCTACAGACATCACCAGATGCTGGGTATCTTCCCTGGTGATGCTCTGCTAAGCCTGTACTGCAGCCATTTTCAGTGCCGGTTTTGGGGCATTTTTCCCTTCAGTCTTGGATTGGATACAGACTTGGATTTTGGTTGGGTGATGATCTTACCCAGTCAAGAACATTCCACTTTTTGGCCCTGAAATACTCCTTGGTTGCTTTAACAGTATGTGTGTGGTCATTGTCCAGCTGCAAGGTAAAGTGCCTTCCAATGAGTTTTGAGGCAACTGGTTGGATCTGAGCAGATACAGTATCTCTGTACACTTCAGAATACATCCTTCTGCTGCCAGTTACCATTTACATAATCATTAAGGACACATGACCTGTTCCATGGCAGCCATACATGCCATAACACTGCACCATGTTTCACAGATAATGTGGTATACTTTGGGTCATGCTCAGTTCATCTTTCTCCACACTTTCCTTTTTCCATCAGTCTGGTAAAGTTAATCTTAATCTCATCTGTAAATAAGACACTGTTAATTTAGTTTTTAGCAAAGGGTAACCTGGCCTTTCTGTTTTTGAAGCTTACAAGTGGTTACATCTTGTGGTACACCCTCTGTGGTTATGCTAGAGTAGTCTTCTCTTTATGGTAATCTTCAACACTTCTATGCCTACAACCTAGAGAGTGTTCTTGATCTGTTCAACACTCGATAAAGAGTTTTGTGTTTGTTTTTCTTCAAAATTGCAAGCATTCCACTGTCATCCACTGCAGTGGTCTTCTGTGGTCTACCAGATTGTTTGCCATTGTCGAGCTCCCCTGCGCATTCTTGCATCTTAACGATGTACTACACAATTGATTTTAACACACCTAATATTTTGGCTAGGTATCTGATAAATTTATTTAGATTTTGCAGCCTCACGATGGCCTGCTTTACTAGCATTAGCATTTCTTTGCTCTTCATGTTGAAAGATAACAGGAACAGCAAATGCTGCACCTACAATTACCTCTAGATCTTTTGTTACCTCTCTTTTGCATGAGCTAAGATGCAAAAACACATCTTTCCAAGAAACAGCTAAGCATCCAATTACTTTTGGGCCCATAAAATGGAGAGACTAAATATTAGCTGTTGCTCAGCATACACATACGCTAAGGAATCATGTATAAAGTGGAATCTGAGGCAAAAAGGTGATTCCTTGTTAAGCTTATTTGCATATTCCTACCCAGAATCCCTTGCAGTAGTAACAACACTGTAAATGGTAGATTTCTGTGGGAAAAGCAAGTCTTATGGCTTGACTGGTGTGTCAAATTTTTGTTTAACATTGTATCTACCACCCACCAAATTCAGGTGGAAGGGGTTTTCATTCACTTTTTCCCCCCACCATAACCTTTTCAGTTTGTGCTCCACATGTGCACCAAGCCTCAATAGCAAGCTAATAAAACACAACCTCATACTGATGAGTTGCATTGACAACAAAACAGCCGTCCATGAGTCGTTCACTGGCTTTGCATCTCTTCCTGAGTTGTGCCTTAAAGCTGTTGCTCAGCATACACATACTCTAAGGAATCCATGTATAAAGTAGAATCTGAGGCAAAAAGGTGATTCCTTATTAAGCTTATTTACATATGCCTACCCAGAATCCCTTGCAATAATAACAACACTGTAAATGGTAGATTTCTGTGGGAAAAGCAAGTCTTATGGCTTGACTGGTGTGTCAAAGTTTTGTTTAACATTGTATCTACCACCCACCAAATTCAGGTGGAAGGGGTTTTCATTCACTTTTTTCTCCCACCATAACCTTTTGAGTTTGTGATTATCTATATATATATATATATATATATATATATATATATATATATATAGATATATAGATAGCTGTATATACCATTGAATTAAAGCTGACAGTCTGCACTTAATCCAATTGGTTATTGTTTAACTTCCAATCCAATGTGCCAGAGTATAGAGCCAAAACGTATGCCACTGTCCAAATGCTTATAGAGTGTTTTGTAAATAGAGTCTTTAAGCTCTTGATTATTAGAGATGTCTCCAACAAATTTCAAAGCAATGCATTGGAGACCATTATTGCATACAAGGAGTTAAAAGCCCCATTAGGTCATCTATCACCTTACCAACTTTTGACAAATTTAAAGAGTTTTCAAAATCTCCTATGTGTTGTATTAGTCAGAACTCATTTAGATGTACAGATTATCCTCATTAGAGCATGCCATACAGACACTTCTTGTCTTAGCCCAACACTACCTCCCCACTCTCTAAACCTGTGCTCAGCAGTTCTTTCCCAACTCCCCTAGCATTAAGTGGGGGAGGTGACGTAGGGTTGACAAGAAGTGCCTACACTGCATGACTTAATTAGAACAATCCATAACCCAAAAGCTAGTTTTCGTAATAAACCATGGCTAATGCAGCATGTTGATGATTTTGAAAGTTATTTCAAACCACTATTGTTGTTTTTAGGTGTCAATATCCTTTAAAATAATCTGAAAGTATACAAAAAGAAGTGTCAGATTGTAGGCAGATAGGGAATTGCCTGAATCTGGGTGCTTTGAGGGGGCAGGCAAGCTTTCCATGCCTTTGGCCAAAAACATGTTACTAAACCCCATTGTTTTATTTGTATCAGATCATAGGTTATTTATTTGGAATTTGCTCTACTGACAATACACACATGTAACTAATTGAACACTACTAATAAAAGCAATTTTGAGCTCACCAAGAACTTGTTATCACGGTGCCCGTGATTTGCTGCAGTTACTTGTCTGTCACCAGTAGGGGGCTTCCATTGGCTGTCTGCAGATAGCCCGCCTCTTATTGACTATTTAAACCTGGATTGGGCACCCTTTGAGTGCCCTTTCGTGTTGTTTCTGACCTTCTTGCTATCACTATGCTAGTGATAGCTGGGCCTCTGTTCCAGTGTTCCTGAGTTCCTGATCTCATGTGTTCCTGAGTTCCTGATCTCTACTATTCCAGTGTTTCCTGCATGCTGAAGTACTTCCAGTCCTGGTTCCGGCCTAGTCTCTGGTGTTGCAGTTCCTGCTGAACTTCTCTGCTGTTTTCTGACCTGACTGATCGTTGCTGGTTCCTGTCATCTCATCACCTGTCTTCAGTATCCTGGCGACCTTCTGCCTGGTCGCGTTGGTGACATTGCTACTATTCCGTGTTGGTCCCAGCGTGTGGACGCTGGTTTGCTCCCAAGCCTTGCGGCTATACAAACTCGCTTGTTACACCAGTGTGCGGTCACTGGTTTGCTCCAAAGCCTATCAGCTATACAAATCTGTGTTGGTCCCAGCGTGCGGACGCTGGTTTGCTCCTAAGCCTTGCGGCTATACAAACTCGCTTGTTACACCAGTGTGCGGTCACTGGTTTGCTCCAAAGCCTATCAGCTATACTATTCTGTGTTGGTCCCAGCGTGCGGACGCTGGTTTGCTCCTAGCCTTGCGGCTATACAAACTCACTTGTTACACCAGTGTGCGGTCACTGGTTTGCTCCAAAGCCTTTCAGCTATACAAATCTGTGTTGGTCCCAGCGTGCGGACGCTGGTTTGCTCCTAAGCCTTGCGGCTATACAAACTCGCTTGTTACACCAGTGTGCGGTCACTGGTTTGCTCCAAAGCCTATCAGCTATACTATTCTGTGTTGGTCCCAGCGTGCGGACGCTGGTTTGCTCCTAGCCTTGCGGCTATACAAACTCACTTGTTACACCAGTGTGCGGTCACTGGTTTGCTCCAAAGCCTTTCAGCTATACAAATCTGTGTTTGTCCCAGCGTGCGGACGCTGGTTTGCTCCTAAGCCTTGCGGCTATACTACTCGCTTGTTACTCCAGTGTGCGGTCACTGGTTTGCTCGCTAAGCCTAACGGCTATACTATTCAGTGTTGTTTCCAGCGTGCGGACGCTGGTTTGCTCCAAAGCCTTGCTGCTTAACGATTCTGCTAATTTGCCAGTTCCATCTGACTGCTGCTATTATCTCTGGGCTGCCCTGCCCGGTATTGGTAAGGCCGGTAGAACCTTTTGCCACATTCCATCTGAGGTTGCCTTACCCGGTATTGGCAGGGCCGGTAGAGCCTACATTGTGTATCTATTGAGGCTGCCTTGCCCGGTAATTTGGTAAGGCCGGTAAAACCGTTATGCTATTCCATCTGCAGGTTGCCTTACCCGGTATTGGCAAGGCCGGTAGAGCCTAAAGACTGTCCTGTCCGGTATATTGACAGGACCGGTAGAGTCTGCCTTCTGTCTGTGCTATATTCTGTATGTATATATATATGTATGTTATTGCCATCCTAAGTTATCATTTATTATTTCAATAAAATTGATTTTTTTTACCTAAAACTTGTGTCTGAGAGTCATAATAAACCGTGACAGTACGAAAGGGCCATGACCTCAGACAGCAAGGGTGAAGGTAACGCACAGAATATCCATTGGAGGATGGATGTGCTCGAGCAACGTTTGGATCAGTTGGCAGTTGCAATTCAAACGATCCTTGAACGCACGGTACCTGCTGACCAATCTAGCTCTAGCCCGGTGGTCTCGCCAAGTCAGACACCGGAAAGTGATACCAGACCCCTAGGGGGTACTGTTAAAGGGTTAACGGCTTCTGCACCCTTGCCGCTAAGATATGATGGTGACCCTAGTCTCTGCAGAGGGTTCATCAATCAACTCGAAATCTTTATGGAATTGACGGCACACGCATTTCCCAATGATCGTAGTAAAGTGGGGTTTACAATATCTTTGCTCACTGGCAGAGCTTTGGCTTGGGCTAACCCCTTGTGGGAGAATGCTAAACCTTGTACTAAGAACTTTAGAGAATTTGTGCGTTCCTTTCGAAGAGTGTTTGAGCCTCCTGGTAGAACCACCTCTGCTGCCAAACGCCTTATGGAGATACAACAGGGCAGGCGTACAGTGGGCGACTATGCCATCGAATTCCGCACATTGGCAGCAGAGGTAGGTTGGAATAACGAGGCATTATTGGCAGCCTTCTCTCAAGGCCTGAATGACCACATTAAAGACGAAATCGCTGCTAAAGATCTACCTATTGATCTAGATGATTACATTGAGTATGTTATGATAATTGACTCCAGAATACGTGAGAGATCAATTGCCAGAGATCGTAAGTTACGGTCAAAAAATAATGAGCCTAGTAGCATGTTTTGCCCACCCATCCCTCCCTTGGCATTGAAGTCTAGTGAACCAGTACGGGAAACAAGTGAACCTATGGAAATAGGCTTCACTAGACTATCCAAGGCAGAGAGACTATATCGCAAAAAACAAGGGTTATGTTTATACTGCGGTAAAAAAGGGCACTTGCTAAATTCCTGTCCGGTACGTCCGGGAAACGCACACACCTAGGGTTTCTTGGGGGACAGGCCCTAGGTGGTGTACAATCGTCCCCAGTGTCGGGCATAATGAAACCCACCATACAGGTGGTATTGTCTTGGGCACAACGCTCTGTGGAGGTTTTGGCCTTGGTTGACTCCGGTGCAGCAGGGTATTTTATGGATAATACCTTTGCTGAATTGCACGGAGTTCCACGCATTGAAAGAGAAAACCCCTTGACTATTGAAGCGATTGATGGTAGACCCTTAGAACCGCCTCAGGTTATATTTGAAACTATGCCATTGTCTATGACTATTGGGGCACTTCACAGAGAAGAGCAGCAGTTTCAACTGATTAATTCCCCGCACCATGCGGTGATATTGGGATTTCCGTGGTTACAGTTACATAACCCACAATTCGATTGGAAAAAGTGTGAAATTGCTGCTTGGTCCCAGTTTTGTATGGACAAGTGCGTCATCCAGCCTATTAAGGTCATGTGCACCTCCTCTGCTATGCCGGATGTGTACCAACAGTTTGGCGATGTTTTTAGCAAAGGAGAGGCTAGTATGCTACCCCAGCATAGACCTTATGATTGTTGCATTGAATTGCAGCCTGGTGCAGTACCTCCGAAAGGACGCACTTATCCATTATCTTGTGATGAAAATAAGGCTATGGAGGATTACATTTCTGATGCCCTTGCTAGAGGGATCATACGTAAATCTACCTCTCCAGCTGGGGCTGGGTTCTTTTTTGTAAAAAAGAAAAATGGCGAATTAAGACCATGCATTGACTACCGGGGCTTGAATAAACTAATGGCAAAAAACGCATACCCAATACCACTCATCACCGAGCTTTTTGACAGGCTTAAGGGCGCTTCGATATTTACCAAGTTGGACCTACGGGCCGCTTACAATCTGGTTCGCATTCGAGCAGGTGATGAGTGGAAAACTGCCTTTAATACTCGAGCTGGGCACTACGAGTATCTAGTAATGCCTTTTGGGCTGTGTAATGCACCCGCAGTTTTCCAGGAACTGATAAATGATGTTCTGAGAGATATGTTACAGACATGTGTTGTGGTGTACCTCGACGATATACTGATTTACTCCCAAAACATGGCACAGCACATCAAAGATGTATCCGCAGTATTGCTACGACTCCGTGAGAACAAATTATTTTGTAAAATGGAAAAATGTGAGTTTCATAGAACCAGTGTGCCATTCTTGGGGTTCATAATTGGCAATGATGGCATTGCCATGGACAAAGAAAAGTTGTCAGCTGTCCTACAATGGCCAAAACCCAAGGGTCTTAAAGCCATACAGCGTTTCCTGGGTTTCGCTAATTATTATAGGAGGTTTATTAAGAACTTTTCTTCCATTGTCAAACCTCTGTCCGATCTTACGCACAAGGGTGCTAATCCTTCTTGTTGGCCGGTATCTGCTGAGAAAGCCTTTGAGAATTTGAAGCTGGCATTTGCTGCGGCTCCTGTGTTATCCCACCCCAATCCTTTACTTCCATTTACGTTAGAGGTTGATGCCTCAGATATTGGGGTCGGGGCAGTACTTTCGCAGCGACACGAGAAAGGTGGAACTCTCAGACCTTGTGGGTTTTTCTCTAAAAAGTTGACTGTCACTCAAAGCCACTATGAGATAGGTGACAGAGAATTATTGGCCATTATCCTTGCTCTTAAGGAATGGCGTCATTTGCTTGAAGGTACTAAGAATCCTGTCTTAATCCTAACAGATCATAAGAATCTGACCTATCTCTCGGAGGCCAAGAGATTGTCCTCTCGTCAGGCCAGGTGGGCACTGTTCCTGTCTCGATTTAATTTCATTGTATCATATTTACCAGGGTCAAAAAATATCAGGGCTGATGCACTGTCAAGACAATTTGAGGCCGACAGTGACAGAGTGGAAGCACCAGCTCCTATCATCCAACCTGATAGAATACTGGCTACTATACGCACGAGTATCACTTCTCCTCTAGGGGAGGAGATCCTGGCCTCTCAGGGGTCCGCTCCCCATGAAACCCCAGTGGGCAAATGTTTTGTCGCTGAATCATTTCGTACTAGGCTGCTCGAAACCTACCATTCCTCTAAGGCTGCGGGACATATTGGTAGAGACCAATTGTTATGGTCCCTTTCTCAGTTATTTTGGTGGCCTTCCATGAGAAACGATTGTGCCGAATTTACGAATGCCTGTGCCACCTGCGCCCGCGCTAAGACCCCGAGACATCTCCCTGTGGGCTTGCTTCAACCGGTGCCTAATGGCGAACGCCCCTGGTCTCATGTTTCCATTGATTTTATGGGAGAGTTGCCTATGTCGAAGGGGTACTCCTTTATATTCATGGTGGTGGACAGGTTTTCTAAAATGGCTCATTTCGTGCCCCTCCGTGGTCTTCCTTCAGCGAAGGAATTGGCAATGGTGTTTGCCAGAGAAGTATTCCGGTTGCATGGAGTGCCTAGGGTACTGGTGTCTGACAGGGGGAGCCAGTTTGTGTCTAGATTTTGGAGGGCATTTTGCCAACAGATGGGCATACAGCTGTCCTTCTCCTCTGCCTACCATCCCCAGACCAATGGAGCCGCTGAACGAGCTAATCACGGCTTGGAACAATTTCTCCGTTGTTTCGTTACTGACCATCATGATAATTGGTCCGACTTGTTGCCTTGGGCAGAGTTCGCCAGGAACTGTGCGGTCAATTCTTCATCTGGGAGCTCTCCGTTTCTGATTAATTATGGGTTCCAGCCCTGTTTGCTTCCAGACTCATTTCAGACGCAACAGATTCCAGCTCTGGATGAGCATATCGAGCAACTCCGTTCCACATGGGCACAAGTTCAGAGGGCACTTGGTCAGTCATTTCAGCGTCATCAGCGCCATGCTAATCGCAGAAGGCTTCCAGCGGTTTCCTTTCAGGTTGGGGATAGAGTATGGCTTTCCTCCAGAAATCTCAAGCTGCAGGTTCCGTCTAATAAGTTGGCTCCTCGGTTTATTGGTCCATACAGAGTTATTCGCAAAATTAACCCTGTCTCCTATGCACTAGACCTACCTGCATCCATGCGTATCCATAATGTGTTCCATGTGTCCCTTCTTAAGCCTCTGGTTTGCAATCGCTATACTACCACACCTGTGGTGCCAGGACCTGTTGAGGTCGAGGGCCAGGAGGAGTACGAGGTTCAGAGCATTATTGATTCCCGTAGGCTTAGAGGAAGGGTACAGTACCTGGTACATTGGAAAGGGTATGGTCCTGAGGATCGATCATGGGTGGATAGTACGGACCTTCATGCACCTAGGTTAACTAGGGCCTTTCATGCCAATTACCCGCAGAAACCTAAACCCTATTCTAGGAGAGGGGGTCTTTGAAAGGGGGGTACTATCACGGTGCCCGTGATTTGCTGCAGTTACTTGTCTGTCACCAGTAGGGGGCTTCCATTGGCTGTCTGCAGATAGCCCGCCTCTTATTGACTATTTAAACCTGGATTGGGCACCCTTTGAGTGCCCTTTCGTGTTGTTTCTGACCTTCTTGCTATCACTATGCTAGTGATAGCTGGGCCTCTGTTCCAGTGTTCCTGAGTTCCTGATCTCATGTGTTCCTGAGTTCCTGATCTCTACTATTCCAGTGTTTCCTGCATGCTGAAGTACTTCCAGTCCTGGTTCCGGCCTAGTCTCTGGTGTTGCAGTTCCTGCTGAACTTCTCTGCTGTTTTCTGACCTGACTGATCGTTGCTGGTTCCTGTCATCTCATCACCTGTCTTCAGTATCCTGGCGACCTTCTGCCTGGTCGCGTTGGTGACATTGCTACTATTCCGTGTTGGTCCCAGCGTGTGGACGCTGGTTTGCTCCCAAGCCTTGCGGCTATACAAACTCGCTTGTTACACCAATGTGCGGTCACTGGTTTGCTCCAAAGCCTATCAGCTATACAAATCTGTGTTGGTCCCAGCGTGCGGACGCTGGTTTGCTCCTAAGCCTTGCGGCTATACAAACTCGCTTGTTACACCAGTGTGCGGTCACTGGTTTGCTCCAAAGCCTATCAGCTATACTATTCTGTGTTGGTCCCAGCGTGCGGACGCTGGTTTGCTCCTAGCCTTGCGGCTATACAAACTCACTTGTTACACCAGTGTGCGGTCACTGGTTTGCTCCAAAGCCTTTCAGCTATACAAATCTGTGTTGGTCCCAGCGTGCGGACGCTGGTTTGCTCCTAAGCCTTGCGGCTATACAAACTCGCTTGTTACACCAGTGTGCGGTCACTGGTTTGCTCCAAAGCCTATCAGCTATACTATTCTGTGTTGGTCCCAGCGTGCGGACGCTGGTTTGCTCCTAGCCTTGCGGCTATACAAACTCACTTGTTACACCAGTGTGCGGTCACTGGTTTGCTCCAAAGCCTTTCAGCTATACAAATCTGTGTTTGTCCCAGCGTGCGGACGCTGGTTTGCTCCTAAGCCTTGCGGCTATACTACTCGCTTGTTACTCCAGTGTGCGGTCACTGGTTTGCTCGCTAAGCCTAACGGCTATACTATTCAGTGTTGTTTCCAGCGTGCGGACGCTGGTTTGCTCCAAAGCCTTGCTGCTTAACGATTCTGCTAATTTGCCAGTTCCATCTGACTGCTGCTATTATCTCTGGGCTGCCCTGCCCGGTATTGGTAAGGCCGGTAGAACCTTTTGCCACATTCCATCTGAGGTTGCCTTACCCGGTATTGGCAGGGCCGGTAGAGCCTACATTGTGTATCTATTGAGGCTGCCTTGCCCGGTAATTTGGTAAGGCCGGTAAAACCGTTATGCTATTCCATCTGCAGGTTGCCTTACCCGGTATTGGCAAGGCCGGTAGAGCCTAAAGACTGTCCTGTCCGGTATATTGACAGGACCGGTAGAGTCTGCCTTCTGTCTGTGCTATATTCTGTATGTATATATATATGTATGTTATTGCCATCCTAAGTTATCATTTATTATTTCAATAAAATTGATTTTTTTTACCTAAAACTTGTGTCTGAGAGTCATAATAAACCGTGACACTTGTATGTTTTAAAATAAACTGCAATTTGTAATGTGTTCCCTATTGTTCACCTGGTTTGCCCCACAGTTATTCCCCTTTTTATTTGCACATGTGGCCGTTAAAACTTTAAGAATAAAAAATTAGCAATACACACAAAAAAAATAAAAAAATAAAGGTTTCGCTTAGAAAAAAAACAAACATTCATACCTCAATTTTAATAACAAGCAGCTGAAACAACAGTAGCACAGGAATGGAAAGATCAGTGTGAAGTATTGACTGGGCGATCACCTCTGGGCTGATAACATCAATCATTACATTCCAAAACAGGAAACAGACACGCCGTTATGGAACCATGCACAATGTTCTACCAGGGGATACCATAAGTGACAGTAACATATGCAGTGTATAATGACTTGTAGCATGCTAAATATACAGCTAACATTTTTACAGCTATGATATCCTTAAAGGGATAGTAATACTTTATTATTACTATCCCTTATATTGTACATATTTGCCAAATAAATTAAAAGCCCCCAGGTTCATCTCTCAAACCTTTATGGTTAGAGAGATAACCAAAGGCAAAGTACCCCCCCCCCAGAGTTGTGCTGACTGCAGGGATATCCTGTCTGACTTTCATCATGCGGCTCTGCAGCAGAGCTGCTATCTTGTTAGTGAAGAATAATTATTTCACTGAAACGGTCTTCTACATGTGCTTACAAACCAAGCACATGTAGAAGACCGTTTCAGTGAAATAATTATTTTTCACTAACGGGAATTCGGCTCAGCTGCAGAGTCACAAGCCTGTCGTATGACAGACTTCCCCTGCAGTCAGTACAATGCTGACTTCAGGGAAGGGGGAGGGAGGGGGGAACTTTGCCTTCGGTTATCTCTAAAACCTTAAAGGTTTGAGAGATGAACCTGTGGGGCTATTAAATTATTTTACAAATATGTACAATATGGGTGATAGTAAAAATAAAGTATTACTATCCCACCACAGTTTGGCACAAGAACATTTTAAAGTAGACCAGATACCCTAAGAGACATTTCTCTATATTTGTAGACAAGAAAATTAAAAAACACCTATACATTGTGTTAGGTACTTTTTATATTAATAGATTTTGAGACAGTAACTTTTATTGGTGGTGGCACAGTGTGGCACTGTATGCCAATTATTTTGTGTTCTGGAAAAATATTACCACACGTTGAGCTATGAATCAATCTAGATAGTGCCCACACACTGCGGCACTGCTACTAACACAACGAGATATAAGTTTGGCCCCAAACAGAACTAATTAGTATGTTGTACATGGAATTAGCATAAAGTGCCCCCTGTGCCACCAAAATGTAAAAGATACATTTTTCAAAAAATATTTATTTTATAGAATAATGACTAGAAAGACATAAGGGCTGATTTTACTTAATATGTAAAACCAACTTAACTTGTCTTAAAGGGATAGTAATGTTTCATAATAAAAGCAGCTCTAATTAATAATCATAGTATTTGGACTTTGGAGAGTATTATATCAATTCTGTCAGAGTTGTAGTTCAAGAGTTATTGAATGATAAAGTATCCCCCTCCCGCCCCTTTTACTGATGTAACACTGTTCAGCCAGATCAGAAGGGAGGTGCCCAGGTAGACTGCAGAGAGGGACAATCTTCAATTAAGATAAGGGAAAAACATGAAAAATGTGACAAGGGGGGCAGGGCTTTCATTGTTCTAATAGGAAGAAGATTGTCCCCTGCTGTTATCTGTCTGGTCTAGCAACCAGATTCCACATCTGAGAAGAGATGGCTTACACTAGGTAAAAGGGGCAGGAGGGGACACTTTGCTTGTGAATATCTCTCAAACCATAAAGGTTTGAGAGATAAGACTTATATCGTTCTTCATGTTTTTTTAATGCCTACAAAATAAAATAAATATAAAACAAAGTATTACTATTCCTTTAAGATGACAGGTCCACATTAATATTTTAGAATTCTCTTAGGAAGAGAGAACAGTGTATTAAACCCTAAGATACTAAAGATGTCTCCTACACTTTGTGAATCAATACGTTGGCAATATCGCCAGGACCTAGTGGGTTAATGTGATACTATACAATAGCACATTGAGTGTTAAAGCCCAGAACAATTCACTGCAAATACTTCTGCCAATAATAAACTGTTATACAAACCAGCTATTGTATACCAGTAGTTATTCATCTGGTGGCAGTCCATGAATTGGGATTCCATATAGCAGAAAAAGAAAAGGGGGTGTGCTACAATAGTGTAACACTGAAATAATCAGCAATAGTAGAAAACAAAATTGCACTCACATGTACTGTTGGTCAGAGGGGGAGTATATGTATATAGCCTCAAACTTTGATAAAGCAGTCGATAACCGTGAAATATGTAAGTGGGCTATCCTGTTGGCATTTATACCATTACTAGTGTAAAAGCCCATGAACACGGGCCATCATTCTGTGCGTTTGGGCAGTCTCTACTGCTCATGACTACATCGGGCAAACACACATTTGACCTTTTATATTATAGGAGGATTTGGTTTGTTCTTATATTTTAATATATTTTTTGGACTAAATCATTATTGAATTTGCACATTTTTGAGAGGGAGGCCTTCCTATTTGACACCACTGATCTGGTACATTGAAGGTCAGCAAGTGGAAATGGGCTTTGATCTCTATATGCCTGTACAGTCAGGTCAGCATCTGGTATATGCCCTGCTGAACACCAATACATGTTAGCGCAATTTTGTTTCTTACTATTGCTGATTATTACACTGTTACACTATTGTGGCACACCCCTTTCCTTTTTCTGCTGTGTGTTATCGCTACCTGTAGAGGAAGAGCAGCCTGTGTGAAATAAGTGGAAGAGATTCCAAGATACTGTTGTGGGGCAGTTGAATTTCCCATACCAGCATGTTTTGCTGCTAATGATATATGTGATTGACAGCCATTCCTTTTGCGAGTACCTTTTCTGGGGTGTTTTTGGAATTATTCAAAGATAAATAGCACTAGGGGAGCCCCCTTGTTTTTTTCCGTATTATGAATTGGGATTAGAAAAGAAAGGGTGCTAGTGGGGCTTCAATCCTATATAATGATTTGCTAAAACCTGTGTAACGACGCAGTCATGTGCAGTAAAGACTGTTGCGCGTGCTGCAGTCATGCGCAGTAGAAACTGCCCGCCCAGCAGCTGATACAGAGCTGGACACTCCATCAGAGCATCCAGCTCTGTATCAGCTGCAGAGCAGGCAGTCTCTACTGTGCATGACTGCCCCGCGACCGGCTGTCAGTGGCACCGTGGCCTGTGTAACGGGCTCTTCAACTAGTAAAATAATATTCAATTATAGACTTTCATGCACAATGAATTGTCACCATATGTGGAATATCTAAATCACAACATAAAATATGGGAACAATAAGTATTATTACAATCAAAATTAAGCACATGTAAAATTTGTGGAATATCTATCCCATATTCCAAATAAATACTATTGTGGTCAAACCATACAGAATATAGGGTAGGCGTTCAATTAGCTGCCCTGTCCATATGATTAATAATGATTACCAGGAGATTTTCCACTTGTTTGTTATCCTTGATTATAATACCAATTTGCTGTCTCAACTGGAATGTGTTCCGCCTTTATTTGGGCAGGTCAGTCTCTCTTAGCAATTCAGGCTGTAACATGTAAAGAGGGAACAGTATTCTCTCCTTTTCTATGAATCGGGATCGTTGGCTACTCCCACAATGCAGAGTGGGGCATGACTAGCAATGCTGTGGAACCCATCACAATTTGGTGACTGCCTAATGGATATTTCAGCTCTGGATAGAATACCTGGCTCTGGAGCATTCTTGACGTCTACAGAGTCTGGAAATGACATCACTGCGATTTCTAGAGGATAAAGTGTTACATACTAAACATAGCTGAGGACACTGGAGAAGTTAAAAAGAAAAAAAGACATGTCCATCAAGGTCAGCCCATGCCATATCAACCCACTTCATCCAGAGGAAGACTAAGAAAAAAACAAAACATATTGGAACCATTTCCAATTAAGCTCCATGTGGGTAAAAAAAAAATTGTAGACTCGATATGACATTCAAATATTTCCCTGGATCAACATCCTCTCTGCTGTAAAATCAACGGTGATAATTTTCAAATATGGTTCTGAACTAGATAGATATCCATTACATTTTGAAAGCAACTACTGCACGGTATCTACAAACACAGCATCCCGAGGCAAAGAATTACGCAACTTTACTGCCCTTACTGTATGTATGTATATATATCTTTATTTATATGGTGCCACACAGTGTACGCAGCGTCTTACAATAGAAGTTACATTAAATAAGAGGGGATAAAAGAAGTGCCACATTCATAGAAACATTAGGATAGAGGTCGCTGCCCCAAGGAATTTACAGTCTACTGTAAAACGCGCCTGTCTTTGTTTAAGTTGAAAGCACCTTTCCTCTAGTCTTAATGGTATGACCTTTAACTCTATCCTCAGATCTTATAGTAAATAGTTCCTGTGTATCCTGTTATGAGGATATATAGCGGCAGGTAAATAAGAATAGCAATATCAAGACATATTTTGATTTTAATCCCCTAGATGGCAGAAATGCATCCAACTTGCTTCAGTCATCTTAAGCATCCAAATAGTTAGCCATTAAATTGTGATTATTTTGTGATGGTGAACAAGTATTTGCTTTAGATCTTTTCTATTACTTTGAACTGATTCACTTACCTTTTGGCTTGTTGAATCCCTCAGTGATCAGCTTATTCATTAGTGCTCCTGACTTTATCTGTGGTATATCTATGGAGAAGGAAAATGAGAGTATTTATATTACAAACCTTTATTATATGTCGTCCTCTACACTATGTTATCTTATCCTATGAATTTCTATTTCACTGATGCAATTGTCAATGAAAGCCATTTTCCACTGTTCTATTGCCTGTACGTCTTCTTTCTGCCTTTGTCTGCATTCTGTAAAATTACAAGGAGATCTCAGGTTACAATAATTAAAATCTATAATTAAATGGCCATTAACAATCTCATGGATTTTGACATTTAGTCAATAACCACCTTTCTCTATTTTGTTCATTTTGGTCTGTTTTCTATCTCTCAATAAACCAAATGCATGATGGGAGAAACAAAAGAAAGTTAATATGCTAAACCACAGCATATTTGTTTAACTCTGTCTTTGCCAGAGTTATGCACACCATTGCAAAGCAAAGGGTTGCACAGCCCAATGCCAATCAAAGGGTTAAAGAATCCTGCATAGCGTTGAGAAAGGTTAAAAAGTAATTATCCATGTGAATTCCTACAAAGTATGATGTCATCCTATTTACCACAAATTAGGTCATCTATGTTCCAAATATGGTGCTATCTTCCCTACCTAGTGTGGGCCTAGACAATCTTTGGTTCTCAAGCTGTTGGGAACTACAACCAGCCAACAGTTAATTGGGGAGGATGGGAGTTTAGTCCCCAACAGATGAAGGACCTAAGACTGATTTTTATGATTCCTTCTTGTATACAAAAAGAGCTACAGTCTAGGATTAAGTGGCTAGTACTTCAACAGAAAAATCTTCCTAGGTAGGTGACTATCATACAGATATCAGTTATATCTATATACATTTTTTTGCAAGTGATCTCTGTTGTAGTCTACCGCTAACTGCTAACTTCAAATTGTTAAGGGCTTCAATGCAACACATAGACTGAGATACTTTATTTAAAGGCAAAAATACTGAGGAAAAATGGTCAGAATTAAAATTTAGGTTGCAGAAATGTAACCAACAGTATATACCAATGGGGAACAAATGCAAGAGAAGTAATTCACAGCCAATGTGGTTAACTGCACACGTAAAGAAGGAAATGGCTAGGAAAAAAAAGCATTCAAATTATTTAAGTCTGAAGGAACTCAACAATCTTTCTTAAAATACAGGGAGTGCAACAAAGATTGCAAAAAGGCAATTAGGGTAGTAAAAATAGATAATGAAACTCGAATTGCAAGGGAAAGCAAGACTAATCCAAAAAAGTTTTTCAAATATGTAAATAGCAAAAAACTTAAGAGGGAGTGCATTGGACCTTTCAAAAATGAGATGGGTGAGTTGATTAGTGAGGTTTAGGAAAAGGCCGATGTTCTAAACACTTTCTTTGCATCAGTATATACAAGGGAGCAAGGAATGGTAGAAGAGCCTGAACAAGTAACAAATAAAACAATACAATTATCAGATATTGGGTTAACTCAAGAAGATGTCATGGGAAGACTGAACAAAATTTAGACTGACAAAGCACCGGGTCCTGATGGTATACATCCAAGGGTTCTTCAAGAACTTAGTGCAGTGTTAGCAAAACCCCTATATTTACTCTTTAAAGATTCTCTCACCACAGGCTCAGTACCACAGGACTGGCGAAGAGCCAACGTAGTGCCTCTATTTAAGAAGGGAACGAAAATAGAACCTGGGAATTATAGACCTGTGAGCTTGACCTCTGTAGTGGGAAAACTGCTAAAAGGGATAATAAGGGACCATATTCAGGATTGCAACACAAAAAATAAGATCATTAACACAAATCAACATGGTTTTATGAAGAATAGATCACGCCAAACTAATCTTTTCAGCTTCTATGAGGAAAAAGGAAATTGGGGCTAGGAGATAACCTTTACAATTGGATACAAAACTGGTTGAAGGATAGTGAACAGTGTGTGGTTATAAATGGAAAATTCTCCAATACAGTTAAAGTGGAGAGTAGAGTACCTCAGGGTTCAGTATTAGGTTTGCTGCTTTTTAACAGGTTTATAAATGATTTGGAAATAGATATAGAAAGCAAAATATAAATATTTGCAGATGACACTAAATTATGCAAGGTAATTAATTCAGGACAGGATATTTTCTCTCTACAGAGGGATGACATATAGTGTTGAGCGAGCGTGCTCGGCCGATGCTCGGATCGGCTCGAGCATCGCTCTGCTCGGCACATGGCGGTACTCGTCGAGTACCGCCATGTGCTCGCCCGCCATGTTCGGGTGGCGGGGATCTGTGCCGGAGGAGGCACAGATCTGAAGACGCTCCGCTGGACCACCAGGGACTGGAGGTACGGGGGCATTGCGGAGATGAAGGGGGCATTGCGGAGATGAAGGGGGACATTGTGGAAGAGGGGCAGAGACCTTATCACATTGTACAAGTATATATGAGGTCAATACAAGGATCTCTGCTGTGAGCTATTTATTCCAAGGCCTGATCAGGTGACCAGGGGACACCCCTTGAGATTAGAGGAAAGGATGTTTAGACTTCAGCATAGGAAGGGGTTCTTTACAGTAAGGTTGGTAAAATGATGAATTCCTTGCCCAAGGAGGTGGTTATGGCAGATAAATGGATACATTTAAGAGAAGATTAGATACATTTCTTTCAAAAGGGAACATACAGAGTTATACTGTTTTTTAATAGGCAGATCAGGAAGGTCTGATAAAGACTAACTTATTTGGTAGCAGGAAAGCTATAAAATTCTCAGTCACTGGGGTAGGAGGAGAAGGTTGAACTTGATGGACCTGTGTCTTTATTCAACCTAATTTGCTATGTTACTATGTAGTTAGTTTTAATCTACAATTTGGGAAAATCAATTGACCCATGTGAATCATTAAAATCTGTTGAAGCCTATTGTTTAGTGTGGGGTGGGGTTGATGAATGGGCGACAACAACTTATACAATCATGGGCATATACAATGTAAAAAAGAGATGGAGCCAGCTCTTCAACATGATATGCATTAACGTCAGTCTGTACCTGGCCAACCATCTGCACATCAGTGGAAATGGACCACAATCTGCTAGGGCGAAGTTCCCCTTTCATCCTGCATCAAGGTATGCAACTGTAGCTGTTGAATACTACAATTCCCATCATCCTTGTGAAATCAATGGCTGGCTGGTTGAGGATGATGAGAAAAAATAGATCAAAACATCTGAAAATTGGAAACTACCACTGTTGTAGATGACTCGTCAGTGTTCTTCTGTTTGGTCTGTAGGACATATGTTCCATCCTTATGGGAGTTCCCTGCAGCTCATCCACTTTTCAACTCTCCACATCATTAATACAACAGTCCTACCCTTATGTAGGGCTAGAGTTTTCTTTTGGAATACAATTGAGCATGGGATTAACCCAGATGATATTATTATGAATTTATTCAGAATTACTTTTCCCATCATTTGCTCCAAACCCCAACAATCAACCATTCACACCACAGAAAACATATACCAAAAAGTTTAACTGAAATGAGGAAATATTTGTTTACCTTAAAGGGATAGTAATGTCAAATATTTACAAACATGAATCTTGTAGACATTAAAAAAATGAAACTAAATGCCCCCAGTGCCATCTCTCAAACCTTTATGGTTTGAGAGATAATTGTAGTTAAAGTTCCCTCCTTCCTCACCTTTCCCTGACATCAGTGCTATAACTGACTGCAGGGGAATCCGGTCCTGGGACCAGCGGGCGGCTCTGCAGCAGAGCGGAGATCGAGATATTGAAAAAGAAATCCTTCTCCGGAAAGATCTTCTGGGTGTGCTTGCAAACCAAACACACTTTGTAGACCTTTCCAGTGAAGGATTTCTTTTTCAATATCTCGATCTTGGCTCTGCTGCAGAGCCGCCGGCTGGTACCAGGACAGGATTTCCCTGCAGTCAGTTATAGCACTGACATAAGGAAAAGGGGAGGGAGGAGGGAACTTTAACTACGAGTATCTCTCAAACCATAAAGGTTTGAGAGATGGCACTGGGGTCATTTAGTTTCATTTTATAATGCTTACAAGATTCATGTTTGTAAATATTTGACATTAATATCCCTTTAATCGTTATAAAGCAGAATTATTTTACATGGCTTATCTAGTTCTAGTCGCCTTAGGACCAAAACCTGGTGTTGGGAGGTCTTATATGGAAATATGGCATTGTACCCTATCTAAACAACTTCCATATATAGAGACATAGTCAAGCAGAGGAGATTAAGGGCTTTCTCAGAACACACCCATAGTAAAGGTGAATCCTAAAGGCCCAGATACATACTAGTACAGCATATACTACTCTGTTAAAGTTCGACATCCCAACACTATTCCATTTTATGCCATTTTTTTCTACCAAGAATGATGCCATCTACCAAAAAGCCATTTGACCTGTAACATAATTAAATTATCTGCCAAGTATAATGTGAAGTACTAGGAACCCATCTTATCTACAGACTATTTTATCACATTTTGTCTTTTCCAAATTCTGAGAATTATAACTTTCAGCAATCATAATTTCATAATCAACTTTACAACAATGTGAAATTGTGCATGAAATTTGTCATATGGATTCTTTTTATGCATATTGACTACATTTAGAAGAAAAGACATTAATAAAAAAGTGCTGTGGCAGCATAAAATCCATAATGACAATATACAATGAAGCAGTAAGATATACGAAGTCAGCTTTATTTGTACCTAAATTGGTCTTTTGTGAAAAAGAGCTAAGGATCCAAAAAAGACTGAACAAAAAAACCTTTAAGGACACATGGCAGCAGAAAGGCCTTTGGGTCAATACTTCATATTTCCTATCTCTTTATATGCACTAAAGTCACCTTCCTATTGAGCCTGGGTAATTTTAATGCCATGTAGATGTGAATTTTAAGAATACGATTAAAAACACTGATCAACAAGATAGGGCAGTGTCTGATTATGACTAACGTAGATGAAAAGGAGTTTTTATAATGAAGAGATTAGAACAAGCATTCCTTATGTATTCGGTTCATCGGATTTCATTAAACTGTTATGTTAGGAAACAGAAAAGGTTATTGGTTTTCCTTTAAAGGAGCAGTAAACTTTTTTTTATGAAAACATATATTTTACAGAGAATTTCCTGCTAAATAAAACAAGATCACTCCCATCGCTGTCAGATGTTTTATTCAAAATTTAAAGCAGCTTAAATAATCATGAAGTGAATTTATTGTGTTTACTTCCTGGAAGTTCTAACTGACAGGAAGTAACAGGCCGTTTCTATCACATTCTATGGAGAACTGTATGTCTCTGACTTTTCTGACTTTCCTCTCCATTAGAATCTAACAGGAAATCTAATTAGAATTTGACCAATAGAGGGCACTGCTAATGTAAAAGAACCTAGGATTAAACTGTAATAACTCTGGAAATATAAATCTCTCGGTAGTGGGAGTACCCTTATTTTACTCAATAGGAAAATCCCTAGAATTTATATTTTTTCATAAAAAAAAGTTTACTGCTCCTTTAAAGGGATAGTAATGTTTCATAATAAAAGCAGCTCTAATTAATCATCATAGTATTTGGACTTTGGAGAGTGTTACTTCAATTCTGTCAGAGTTGTAGTTCAACAGTAATTCAATGACAAAGTATCCCCCTACCACCCCTTTTACTGATGTAACACTGCTCAGCCAGATCAGAAGGGAGGTGCCCAGGTAGACTGCAGAGAGGGATAATCTTCAATTAAGATAAGGGAAAAACCTGCAAAACCTGTCAAGAGGGGCAGGGCTTTCATTGTTCTCATAGGAAGAAGATTGTCCCCTTCTGTTATCTGTCTGGTCTATGGACTGCATTCCACATCTGAGAAGAGATGGCTTACACTAGGTAAAAAGGGCGGGAGGGGAAACTTTGCTTGTGAATAAGTTTGAGAGATAAGACTTATATCGTTCTTCATGTTTTTTTAATGCCTACAAAATAAAATAAAGATAAAACGAAGTATTACTATCCCTTTAAGTCTATTCTTATTTAGTCTGACAAAACCAGTGACACGGAATAAAGATTCTAATCTCTGGGTTTTGGAGTTAAATAATGTAAATTAAATTCACCTTATAAGGTTATATTCTATTTTCTTACTAATAAAAGTGCCACTGAAATGTAATGTATAATTTATGTACGAACATCGCTATAAGAAGTATAATACTAGAAGTATAATAGTCTCTAAATTAGCCCTTATGCCTTCATTTTTCAATATAGTTTCTAATTCCTGATATATCCCAATAGTCAGACAGTTGGAAAATGTCCCTCCAGCACTCTAGCAATGCTCTAGCAATGCAGAGCGGTGGGAGATGACATAATCTCCCAGTGCTCTGCATTACTAAGAGGACCACGCGGGAGCTCCAGGTAGGAGATGGGGGCATTGTGAAGATTGAGGAGCATTGTAGAGGGGGTTAGTGTGGTCGAGGGGGCCAATGTGGTGGTGGTGGGGGGCCTGTGGCACTTTTTGCACCAGAGCCCGGAGACTTCTAGTTTAGCCTCTGAGTCTGAATAAGCAAAAATATATATATATATACAAAAAGATTCTGACTTTTGGCTTCATCTAAAGCTTATTTATTGGGAATGTAAAAACGTCAGTGAGGCTGATGGAACTGATGAAACAAATAACATGGTGGAGATGCACTAAGGATCACAGGACCTCAAACACTCCTCTCTGCACATATTAATATTAACCCTTAAAGGACCAGGGAGTCTTCATTGCATTGTGAAGCCATGCATTGCATACCCCTCTTATATTTAAAGGGTTAAATAACTTCCTGCACTCTGCCTGTTTCACTCTGAAAAAAACTGCCAGCAGCTGTAAGGTTAGTTTCCATGGATGACAATAAAGAAAAGGTTTTTTTAGTGCCAGAGGGTTACGCAATGCATTGCAATGTGTTGCGTACCCCTCTGGCACTCAAAGGGTTAAAATGACTACCACGAATAAAACCCACACAGTGTAGTGCTCCAATAATATACATAGTAACATAGTTGATGAGGCTGAAAAAAGACACGTGCCCATCAAGTCCAGCCCATGCCAAATCACCCCTGTTGATCCAGAGGAAGGCAAAAAAAATCCCTCTGAAGCCATTTTCCAAATTTAGCCCCAAGTGGGTAAAAAAAAATTCCTTTCGGACTCCAAATGGCAGTCAGGTAGTTCCATATTTGAACTGAAGCCAACTGTCATAATTTTCAATATTGTTCTGTGCTAGATAGGCATCCATTTCTTTTTTTTTTTTTTAAAGCATTTGCATTATCTGCAAGTACAACATCCCGAGGCAAAGAATTCCATAGTTTTACCGCCCTTACTGTAAGAAATCCCTGCCTTTGTTTTAGTCAAAGCTGTCTTTCCTCTAGTCTAAATGGATGACCTCTTGTTCTTAGCTCAGCTCTTTGTGTAAACAATTCATTGGCTAGCTCTTTGTATTGACCTTGAATGTATTTGTAAATGGTAATCATATTACACATTAGACATCTATTATTTAATGTAAACAAAGCCAGTTTGGCTAGTTTCTCTTTATAGCTCCCCTTATCAGTTTTGTTGCACGTCTCTACACTTTTTCCAGTTCAACAGTGTCTTTTTTTAAGAACTGGCACCCAAAATTGTACTTCATACTCTAGATGAGACCTAATTAAGGATTTATATAGAGGTAGGATATTATTAGCATCCCTTGCATCTACACCTCTTTTTATGCAGGCTAGTACTCCAGTTGCTCTTGCAGCAGCCGAATGACTCTGTACACTGCTGTGAAGTCTATCATCTATCAGTACTCCTAAATCTTTTTCTAATGAGGATTCCCCAAGCTGTTTCCCATTTAGAGTATATGTAGCATGTTAGTTTCTACAGCCCAAATGCATAAATTTATATTTATCTACATTAAATGTCATCTTCCACTTTTCTGCCCATTCCCTCAGTTTATCTAAATCCTTCTGTAGCCATCTATCATTTAACAAGTTCTCAGTCAAAATACAGATAACACCTCCCAAACCGAAGCCTTTTAATTTATGCAGTAACCTGTTGTGAGGCACTGTATCAAAGGCTTTTGCAAAATACAAGTATTCTTCATCAACAGCAATTATTTTGTCCAAGTTACTACTTACTCTTTCATAAAACAAGTAAGTTAGTCTGACATGATCTATTCTTCATAAAACCGTGCTGACTTGTCTTCAAATAGTTTGGACAACTGTCAGTTAGTAACCCTTCTAGTATCTTACCCACTATGGAAGTCAAGCTCACAGGTCTATAATTTCCTGGTTTGGGTCTTGCCCACTTTTTAAACAATGGAACTACAACAGCTTTCCTCCAATCACAGGGCACTATGCCTGATGTAAGTTAATCAATAAACATTAAAGGGATAGTAACACTTCGTTTTAACTTTATTTTATTTTGTAGGCTAAAAAAAAACATGAAGAATGATATAAGTCTTATCTCTCAAACCTTTATGGTTTATGAGATATCCACAAGCAAAGTTCCCCTCCCCGCCCCTTTTACCTAGTGTAAGCCATCTCTTCTCAGATGTGAGTCTGGTTGTATGACAGTACAGATAACAGAAGGGGACAATTTTCTTTGTATGAAAACAATGAAAGCCCTTCCCCCCTTGACAAGTTTTTCAGCTTTTTCCATTATCTTAATTGAAGATTGTCCCTCTCTGCAGTCTACCTGGGCATCTCCCTTCTGATCTGGTTGTACAGGGGGGGGGATACTTTTTTTGTGAATATCTCTTAAACCATAAAGGTTTCAGAGATAAGACTTATATCATTCTTCATGTTCTTTTAATGCCTACAAAATAAAATAAAGTTAAAATGAAGTATTACTATCCCTTTAAGCATAATGGTCTTGCTATTACTGAACTAAGTTCCTTAAACCCTTAAAGACCCATAACGTACATGTACGTCATGAGGTTGAGGTCCCTAAAGGACCAAGTACGTACATGTAAATCATGGAATTCCGTGCTCCCCGCGCGGCTTTAAAGAGCCATTGGCATTCTTCAGAATTCCTCCGCTTCTTAATAGATCAGTCTTCTTTTGTTTTTTTTTGGTTTTTTTTGTATGACAAAAGTATGCTTTTTCTTAATGAACAAATGTAAACTTTTGTAAGTCAACATTTCAATTCCCATCTCAAACTACTCTAAAAATCAAATTAAAATGATCATTCCATATAGGAGCCATATGCCAATGAATCAATTTAATTTTGAAAAAGCACATAGTGAATTCACTCAAAAGGAATTAGCAGAAATGGCTGGCACCCAAGCATGGATCAACTGGGGTATTCTGGGGTATTCTATATATTTAAAGAGACTTAATCACCTGTAAACAAGCTTTCAAAAGCATTTTTACTTAGAAAATTAGTTTTTGAATTAAGATTGATATAGTATAATAATTATGACATGTACAGACTTTTTGTCTTAGCTGTACCTTAACTCCCCCACTCACTGACACTACTTTGCAATGCATTGCCACCTTTCAGTAGCACTGAAAGGGTTATGTGTCATTGAGAGGGGAATTAATGTGCAACTTAGACAGGAAATGCTTGCATGACATGCCTAGCATAATCGATAAACCTAAATAACTTACAAACTAGTTTTCTAAATAAAAAAAATGGCTAATACAACAAATACAGAACTTTAATTGTCTGAAAAGTACAAAACAAAAAGAGAGAGAACGGCAGATGTTAAAAAACATAAATATCTCAAATCCACAGCTTTATCCTGGGATTTTATGTTATACAAAGGCTAAAGATATTGAGTTTACTGTTTTGGACAGCTTGACGTGGTTCCATAGATCAATAAATTATCATACAGAGCCATCTGCGGCACTATTTGTGTTATGTTTTATATCTAATATTTAATTCTACATAAGTAAATTCATTTTCACATCCTGTGTCTGAACAGTTATATGTAGTGCAAAAAAAGTAATCAGAATCAAGTTTAATTTCAGTAAACACATGTAGCTTATGCTGAAAGTAAATTGTCTGTGAAAATCACTCATCTCCAGGCTGAGAAAATTTTAATTATGTAGTTAGAAGGTTTGAAAAAGCAGTCTTATTTTTCAGGAGGCAAATACAGTCAAGTTGATAAAACTTTGTTGGCTAACTAAGCAGATTTAGGATGCAAGCTTTCAATACCTCTTAGGTCTCTTCCTCAGGCTAGTTAGCCAATAAAGGTATCAACTTGACTATATTTGCCACCTGTATTTCTACAGCTAACACGGTACCAACTCTCATGTCTTATTTTTCAAATATACTTTTATTGTATGACCCACACAGAGCTGAGGAACACCTGGTTACTAAATATTTAAACTTTGTAGGATTAAAGAATAAAACAAATTGGTGGGGTCATACTCATAGTTCAAATTAAATTAGGGGTGATCGACATGTGATTGAATAAGTGTGGGCCATCAAGCATATGGCCCCACCTACTTTACGGCCCATTCAAAGCCAATGTTCTCTTTAATCTGTGGAAGGGCCACCTACAGGACTTCAGATACTGTTGGACTATAGTTCCTGTAATAGTCAGCTGGCCAACGACTGTCTGAATATAGTGGAAGTTGTGGTCAAACAGAAGCTGAATTCATGAAAGTTATTCACGTCTGCTCCTAGCCTAGGGTCTCCAGATCATTCATTTTAAAAATGGAAGCTTATTAGAATGTGGCCAAGAATTTTAGACTGCAGATTTCACAGGTATTATACCACAGCCCACAATGTCGATCCCACCTGGCATTCACAAGTCTTTCTGGCACGGTTGCTTCAACTCTCGTTGTTCTCTCTTGTTCTCAGACATGTCTCTCAATCTCTCTGTGAGTCTCTCTTTTGTGTATGACTCTCACTCATGTTCTCTCTCTTTCATGCACTCTCTTGTATGTTCCACTAATAGCTGTCATACATGTAACACTGAAGTGTAACTTTATATTTCTTGCATAGAGCCAAGTTTAAGAACACTTGTAATTGGGATCTGTAATTTTTAACTTTAGGAAATAGAACAGGTCCTGGGAAATCAAAATTACAAATCCTAGAATTGTTTTACTACAATGATGTCATATGTCCACCCCGAGCATGTTTTCCAGGGATGCAGGATCACTTAGCCTTTTAATATATTTATACTAGCAACGGAAGCATGGCATTATGCAGGTGAGCAGAGATGGAAGAGAGATGGTAAGGTATTAGGAAAAACCAATTAATGAACCCTCCCATCTCCACCCAAAATGCTTGTGGCCAACAGTTCTTTGAACCTTCCAAATACCTAATCCGGAAACACGTATACACAGCCTGATACCCCAACTTTGTTCAATCGTCCAGTGGTAGCTACTGAACCTCACATACACCGTACTCATCAAATACCCATAATAAGGCCCATCCCCTTGATTTGTGCACTACTCTGGTCCTGATTATCAATTTGTCAAACAATAGAATATTAAACCACTGAATGCCAAAGAAGACTAAGAGATTGACTTGGCAAGTTCTGGAGAAGTTGCTAGCATCCCAGAGGTTAAAAAGGTCAATGTCTAAGATAGTGGTTCTCAAACTCTCTGTGGATGTGGACCCCTTATGTTTAAACTGGCACCACCATGGAACCCTGTAAATGTAACATCTTAACCTCTTAAACAGTGGCATATTCATTGGAGCCCCCTAACAAAAATATTCTACAAGGGGCATAAATAGAAGCTATTGGGAACAGGAACTAATGAAATATTTGGATACTAAGCCCAGTCACAACTGCACCCTCTGCCCCCACAGTAGATACCCCTGTCCTTGGATGCTAGAAAGGTTTCCAGGGACCAGGATAGGCTTGCACTGGAGAATGGAAACTGCTAGCATCCAAAGGCTTATCATTGCATCAACAGTACATGCATCAGGATGCAAGCTAGCGCCAATAACTAAAGACTGTACTATTAGGTAAAAATGCATTGAGTAAGGGGTCTCATATAATTATATCTGAGAATACTTTTTCCTTAGAAGAGACCAGATGCGTATTGCAAGAGTAAATGAACAGAGGCCAAATTGCACGGTGTGAAATGATTCAGTCTCTTCCATATAAACCGGTAGTCACACTCCAGTCTTGTTCTCTTTTCTTCCATTACTTACAAATGTTCCGGAAACCCGTTGCACGTCTTCAATGATCCACTGATTGATCCACTTGTGTCTGTGTGTAGAGATCCTGAAATCCTACACACTGTTGGGGGGCGCTCCCCCACAAACACAGGCATGAGCACCTGTGTCAAGGATGGACAATCTGAGGCTCTCCAGCTGTTAAGAACAACAATTCCCATTATTCCCATTCAGACATTAGCTGCTGTAGCCCTCAACAGCTGTAGGATCTCAGCTTGCCCATTGCCAAATATGTTACTAAACAGCCAGGGCTCTACTACTAACTGTGAAACTCTTCCTGGATGAATTTGATCATCTATATAATGAGAAAACTGGTTGCTGTAGAGGTTGCAAGTCACTCCCAAACTGGCCTGGATTATAGTGAACTCACACCACAGCGAACCTGCATGTTCATATCTACTCAGAGATTGGTTATAGGTGACTATGTATCAAGCTGTGGGGAGATGCAACCCTCACTATCTGCATACAATCATTCACAAATACCCACAGGCCTTTACAAATGATCAAGTCTATTTTCCTGGCTGGTGAATGCTTGCAATCAGAGAAAGGGCCCAATACCCATAGGCCCATATGCACAAGAACGAAGTAGACTAATTTTGTGGGCAAACCAACTTCACTGTATGAGATAAAAAAAAAAACTCCTATCAACTTTTAACCCCTTGAATTCCAACAAGGACGTCAGTACATTGCTTAGAAGTCAAAGGGTGAAAAAAAACCCTATTTAAATCAATGGGAATTTTGGGAATGTGTGTTTGTCCCGTATGGTGCAGTTGGGGTTCCCCAGAATTGTTCCACTTTGTTTTTATACATATGGGCCGTAGAGGCTGTTGTACCTAGAATTAAAGTGATATCATTTTGGGGCAAACCATCTGTATCATAGGGGAGGGAAAAAGTTTGATTGATTTAAATGGGATTTTAACCACTTGAATGCTACTTATTATATATAAAAATAAAAAGAAGAAGAAAGCCCATATAACATGTGTAACATATGTTATGTGGGCTTTATCAGAAAATGCCATCAAATGTCCCCTGCATTGATCACCTATCTGGATAAGTGATCAATTCTACGGGGTTATCAGGAGGGGTCCTGATGCCCCCTTGAGGTCTGAACTTTTTTTTTTTTTTTTTTTTTAACATGCAACTAAAAATAAAATAAAAAATAACATTTCTTACACATATACAGGCAAGGTATGCAGCTGCATACCTTGCCTATTAACCCTATGAATACCAGAGGGCTAGCAAAAACTTTGCAATGCATTGCTACCTCTCTGGTAGTCATAGGGTTAATCATGCAATACAGATACAATGAGGGCATGATGGAAAAAAATGGAGAAGAAACAATGTTGAATTTAAATGGAGAAAGATAGTCATGGGAGCATTAGAAGTCAAATTTTAAAGGGGAGGGGTTAAAATGTCAAATGTGAACAATATTTGTTCAATTAAAATGTGAAAGAAAGCACTGTAAGTCGAATTTCAAAGGGGGAGTTAATATGTCGAAGGAGGGCACTCTATGTTGGATTTCTATGATGTATACTGAATTCTGCACTGCTTTTTTTTTTTTTTTTTTTTTTTTTTTTTTTTAACAACAATGGTTTTGAAACCATCATTGTGGCTTCTACGCCTCAACTCTAAGATGCAGGCAGTGGCGTAACTATAGGGGTTGCTGGGTCGCACCTACGACTGGTCCCATGCACTCCAGGGGTCCGACCTCCCTCTGCGACCCCAGTCTCCCGTCGGTGCTCTAGTAATGCAGAGTGGTGGGAGTTGACATCATCTCCCAGCGCTTTGCATTACTAAGAGGACTACGCGGGAGCTCCAGGGAGGTATGAGATGGGGGCATTGTGGAGGGGGTCAGTGTGGTGGGGAGGGGGGCCCATGGCACTTCTTGTACCAGGACCCGGAGGCTTGTAGTTACGCCTCTGGGTGCAGGATTACGGACAGAAAATGTAACCACAAAACACGTGGTAATACTGAATGTAGGTGACAGAATGCTACTTGCATGTTGTTTTTAGTTGTTTCCTATGGGCTTGCTTTTGACTGATGATATGTATAATTACTGCTGATTTTGTTTTTGTTTTCACAAAATAGGATACTAAAACCTGTTGTTTTGTTTGTTTTTTTAGTGCTAGTAATAGAATTGAGCCCTAGGAGTCTTATGTAGAAAAAAAAACGGAGTAATTATGGAGCAAACCAGCTGACTAAAGAGAAGTAAATATTACCCACATTCCCACTGAGTTAATGTGGATTTTAACCCAATAAATGCTAAAGAGGTTTTCAACACATTGATTCTCAAAGTGTTGGAGACCTCTCAAGCACTGAAGGGGTTAAAAGCTAGATTTAAAGGGAGAGTAATACTTCGTTTTATCTTTATTTTATTTTGTAGGCATTAAAAAAACATGAAGAATGATATAAGTCTTATCTTTCAAACCTTTATGGTTTGAGAGATATTCACAAGCAAAACTTCCCCTCCCGCCCCTTTTACCTAGTGTAAGCCATCTCTTCTCAGATGTGTAATGCAGTCTATAGACCAGACAGATAACAGCAGGGGACAATCTTCTTCCTATGAGAACAATGAAAGCCCTGTCCCCCTTGACAGGTTTTTCAGGTTTTTCCCTTATCTTAATTGAAGATTGTCCCACTCTGCAGTCTACCTGGGCACCTCCCTTCTGATCTGGCTGAACAGTGTGACATCAGTAAAAGGGGTGGGAGGGGGACACTTTGTCATTGAATTACTCTTGAACTACAACTCTGACAGAATTGAAATAACACTCTCCAAAGTCCAAATACTATGATGATTAATTAGAGCTACTTTTATTATGAAACATTACTATCCCTTTAAATCAAAGGGTGTTTGGAGAATTGGTATTTGTACACTATGGAAAAATTGGTTTGCTCAAATTTTTTTAAAAATCTTCTTAGTACATTATCATCTTCATATGTATGTTCACACTCTGTAGACTTGCATATGAATTACCAATGTTGTTCATAGCATATCTTTCACTCAATAAGTCAGAGCTGGGCAACCCAAGGTCCTACAACTGTGGAAGACTACAACTCTCATCATCCTCCGCCATCCAAAGATAGGATGGGAGTTATAGTCCTCCACAGCTGGAAGGCCTCAGGCTGACCGCTACTGCAATAAGTGAACATCTCCACGAAATTACAAATTGTTTCCATTTATTCACATATTGATAAACTAGTTGAAGAGTCTGTTACACAGGCCACAGTGCCACTGCCAGCTGGTCGCTGGGCAGTCATGCACAGTAGAGACTGCCCACACCGCAGCTGATACAGTGGCAGCTGGTCGCGGGGCAGTCATGCACAGTAGAGACTACCTACGCCATGGCTGATATAGTGCCAGCCGGTCGTGATGCAGTCATGATTAGTAGAGACTGCCCGCGTCATGGCTGATATAGAGCGGGATGCTCCTTCGGAGCGCCTCTCTCTGTATCAGCCTCGTCACAGGCAGTCTCTACTGCACATGACTGTGTCGTTACACACGTTTTAGCGAATTATTATATAGGATAGACCCACCCGGGCTAATTTCTCATTTAATAAAATGAGAGTCCAGGATAACCACAAAACAGAAAGCACAATTGGGTCAGCCTAGCATCAACAGGATTTAAATGCCACTGATATTTTAAAGCTATACCTTAAAATGTTGCCTACCAATATCTGAATTAGTTGACAAGCCCCACAAAGGGTCACTTATTCTTATGACCAAAGCAACCCAGTGACAGGATTTTTTTCATAGATATCAGTGACTGTGCAATATAGTATAGTGCTACATTTCATTAATGACAGACTGTGAAGCCCAAAGGAATAAAGCAACAGTAGAGTTTTATTTGCATGTTTTCTCTTTTAGTTTTATGTATGGATGTATTTTACATGCTACAATTTACTTAATCTGTATTTGCTTTGAATAAGATATTTCAGCTTTACCCCCTTTTTTTGTTACATTTGAGCATCTTCTATATGTAGCCTGTAAAAAACAGTCTATGGCTCAACTGTATCTGCTCATGTTCATGTGGGTCTCAGTGAACGTGACACGAAAAAGATACACTGTTATATCACTTAGCAGAAACAGTGATTTTCAGACTCTTTTTTCCCCAGACTGTAGGAAGAGGGCACTCACGTTACTGAAAGTAGAAGGAAGATGATAAAGAAAAAAGTCAAAGTTTAAAAACTGTGAACAAGAAACCTTAAATGAAAACGCTGTTCTGACACATGGTAATCCCTCTGTGTGTCTTTTTTCAGACTTTGGGTAAGCCCCCTTAGCAATGCTCAACAATATTTCTTTTTCCACATTTCCCACTGAGGAAAATTATCAACAATTAAATACAGGAAGAACTTTTCCAATTTTGGATAAATACATGTTTTCATTTGTTAATAAACAAATCTAAGTCATAAAAATGTTACTTCAGTTTGCATTTCAATTAAACACAAAGTGATCATTGCACAGTAATCTGTTATTTATTCACAAAAAGGAAATTAAACAGACATAAAATCTGTGCTTCAAGTATTTAAAGTTTTTGGTGCAGAAATACACCAGCTGTTGTGTGTGGCACATTTATCTGATGCTTTAATTTATTTCAAATAAGAAAAAATCATATATTGAATAAATATTTATAAAGAAAATGTTACTAATGTTAACACATTAAATAACTGGTTATTGGCTACCCGGTGAAATATGAGTATAACATTTGGAGTTAATTAAAAAGTACAGTTACAGAATTTAATAGTGTTTAATAAGTAAAAAAAATCCCACACCATAATATTGAGTATGTTAAAAGCCCCAAGTTAACACTGAGAACTACAATATGCAACTGATCCAGGCAGAGTCCATAACTGCATATGGGTCTCAGCTGTGTTGGCACCTATGTTTGGGTGAAAACATCCAGAGTGGTAACAAAATGAAGAAAATAGCTTTCAGCAGTAATTCCCTCAAAAGGTCTGTTCTCTCCCATGACCTTTGCCTACTTTAAATCAATAGGACATAAACAATTTCAACTAAATGCCAAAGCTCCCAGTTTTTCTCCAGTTCAAAGCAATTCAATTTTAAATTTTCCCCTAATAAGTCTCTTTCTGCCTTCATATAAGCAGCATTTTCCTCAATGACAGCAAACTAGGAAGAACAGTGAAAAATATGAGGAAAACAGCACCTTTCACGCTCAGCAAGAATTTCATGTGAGGACAATTTTTGTCCATCCCTACAAACTACTCTCAGGGTGTTGATTTATGGATCTGACCAGCACAATCCCCATGACCTTGCGCCAGATACCTTTGGCTACATATTGCTGCAACATGTAGTTTATTTACTAAATTTGGTCAGAATATTCAATAAAGTTTAATTACAGAAAGAAAAAAAAAAGAAAAAAAATTGTAATGCACTATTACATCTCTCAAACCATAACAATTTGAGAGATGGGAATGAATTTGTTAAGTATGTTTTTATTATTCCTATCATTTGGCTTGCAGTTTTTTGGGGGTTTACTATCCCTTTAATATTATTGGCACATTACAACTCTGCTGCAGTTTAAAGTTATATATATTAATTATATTATGCTGTGGTATAATTTGTTGCACTGTCCTTTAGGTTGTGCCTCGTTAGGTATAGCGCCCATTCTTCTTGACATTCCCTTTGCGAAAACCTTGCAGATGATGTGTTCATCAGTGGTTTTTTTAGATCTGCTTTATCACCTTTTTTGCGCTGTAGGAGGACCTGCATTTTTACATATTTAAAACACGTTGCAGAGTAGTAGGTATTTTGAAAATAGTTTTAACTAGGGCTTTGAATAAGGGTTAACCTCTGGCTTTCAACATTTCAATAGTGACTTTATCAAGTCCAGCTGCTTTGCCATTTTTCATTGATTCTATTGCATCTTCTACAGAGGCGTAACTAGAAGCCTCCGGGCCCTGATACAAGAAATGCCACGGGCCCCCCCGACCATATTGACCCCCTCCACAATGCTCCCATCTCCTACCTGGTGATCCTGCGCGGTCCTCTTAGTGATGCAGAGCACTGGAAAACTATGTCATCTCCCAGCGCTCTGCATTACTAGAGCGCCGGCGGGAGATTGCGGGCGCCAGGCGGAGGGGTCGCAGGGGGAGGCTGGGCCACTGGAGTGCACGGGCCCGGTCGCAGGTGCGACCCCTGTGATCCCTATAGTTACGCCACTGATCTACTTCGTCTATCAAAACTTCTGGCACAGCTTCAACCTCTGGCATTGCATTCACTTGTCCTTCATCCTTATAAACATTTGAATAAAATTCTTCCACTCTTTACTATTTGTTGTTGAGTTTTTGCAGTTGTACCATCTTCAAGCTTTAATGGCTCCTATGTGTGGCCATCTTTCATTTTGCTTTCTTTAGCCCTCAGTTTTATTAGATCACTATTGAAATGTCGCCATCTATAGGGCGAACAACAAACGGGGGTGTTAAAAATATCAGCCAAAACAAAAAGATCATAATGCCGCCCCAATCAATACAGCAACATTCTGATACTGCACGTTTAATGGTCACCACATACATGGTGACAGTTCAATGTATAATGGTGAATTAACCCTTTTAGTACCCCGCTTCATGCAGTAATCCATAATTCTTAAAATACACCAAAAGGCAAATAAAATGCATTGACTAAAACATGCTGATACAGTGAGGAAAAAATTATTTGATCCCCTTCTGATTTTGTATGTTTGCCCACTGACAAAGAAATGATCAGTCTATAATTTTAATGGTAAGTTTATTTGAACAGTGAGAGACAGAATAACAACAAAAAATCCTGAAAAACGCATTTCAAAAAGTTATAGATTGATTTGCATTTTACTGAGTGAAATAGGTATTTGATCCCCTATCAATCAGCAAGATTTCTGGATCCCAGGTGTCTTTTACACAGGTATCAAGCCAAGATTAGGATCACTCTCTTAAAGAGACTGCTTCTAATCTCAGCTTGTTACCTGTATAAAAGACACCTGTCCACAGAAGCAATAAATCAATTAGATTCCAAACTCTCCACCATGGCCAAGACCAAAGAGCTGTCCAAGACTGTAGACCTGCACAAGGCTGGAATGGGCTACAAGAGCATCACCAAGCAGCTTGTTGAGAAGGGGACAACAGCTGGTGCGATTATTCCCAAATGGAAGAAACACAAAATAACTGTCAATCTCCCTCGGTCTGGGGCTCCATGCAAGATCTCACCTTGTGGAGTTTCAGTGATCATGAGAACGGTGAGGAATCAGCCCAGAACTACACAGGAGGATCTTGCCAATGATCTCAATGCAGCTGGAACCATAGTCACCAAGAAAACAATTGGTAACACACTACGCCGTGAAGGACTGAAATCCTGCAGCACCCGCAAGGTCCCCCTGCTCAAGAAAGCACATGTACAGGCCCATCTGAAGTTTGCCAATGAACATCTGAATGATTCAGAGGAGAAATGGGTGAAAGTGTTGTGGACAGAGGAGACCAAAATCAAGCTCTTTGGCATCAACTCAACTCGCCGTGTTTGTAGGAGGAGGAATGTCGCCTATGACACCAAGAACACCATCCCCCCCACAGTCAAACATGGAGGTGGGAACATTATGTTTTGAGTTATTTTTCTGCTAAGGGGACAGGACAACTTCCCCGCATCAAAAGGACGATGGACGGGGCCATGTACTGTCAAATCTTGGGTGAGAACCTCCTTCCCTCAGCCAGGGCATTGAAAATTGGTCGTGGATGGGTATTCCAGCATGACAATGACCCAAAACACACAGCCAAGTCAACAAAGGAGTGGCTCAAGAAGAAGCACATTAAGGTCCTGGAGTGGCCTAGCCAGTCTCCAGACCTTAATCTCATAGAAAATTTGTGGAGGGAGCTGAAGGTTTGAGTTGCCAAATGTGAGCCTCGAAACCTTAATGACTTGGAGAGGATCTACAAAGAGGAGTGGAACAAAATCCCTCCTGAGATGTGTGCAAACCTGGTAGCCAACTACAAGAAATGTCTGACTTCTGTGATTGCCAACAAGGGTTTTGACACTAAGTACTAAGTCATGTTTTGCAAAGGGGTCAAATACAAATCAATTTACAACTTTTTTGAAACGTGTTTTTCAGGTTTTTTGTTGTTATTCTATCTCTCACTGTTCAAATAAACTACCACTAAAATTATAGACTGATCATTTCTTCATCAGTGGGCAAACGTACAAAATCAGCAGGGGATAAAAATTTTTTTCTATAACTGTACTTGATGCACCAAATTTAGAGAAAAACTTACTAAAATTGCTGATGAGACATGGGTCTATTCCATTCTCTGTGATCACAAATATGCCACATACATGCAGCACAAACATTTTCCCGTTGGTATAGACACATTCATGGCGACTAACCCTAAGTCTGTGAACTCCATCCCCATTGTATGTGCCTCTCAGTGCCGCAACTCCAGTCCCCTGTCGCTGGTGCCTGTCCTGACTGCACAACAAGGTCTGTAAACTCCATCTCCCAGGATTCTGTCACCGGCTCCTGTCACCTCCTAACATACAGCAAGCAACAGGGGGAGCTGGGCAGCCTTTTGGTGTCTATTTAAGAATTATGGACTGCATGGAGGAGGGTACACAAGGGTTTAATTCAGCATTATACATTGACCATTAAGTGTGCAATATCAGAATGTCGCTCTGTTGATTGGGGTGGCATTCTGACCTCTCGTTTTTGCTTCAGGCGATATTTTTAACACGCCCTTTTATTGGTTGCCGTATAGATGGCGACATTTCAATAGGATGCCAGTTTTCTTCCAGTGTCCTTGATGACCTCAACATTGAACTTGTGCGTTTCTTATTTAATGTGTTTCCTTATGGTCTAAAATTACGGTTTTGCTTCATTTCTCCTTGCTTTTTCACCATGGCAACTGTTTCTTTTGATATTCTGGTTGGTTTTTATGGTTTCATAGTGTGCAAGGGATGAGAAGTGCCTACTATAGTCTAAATAACTTTTTTCATTGTGGGCTGAAATATCTGTGTTTTTTTTTAAGGTCTTGCAGCACACTAAAGCAAATAGGCATGCTAACTCAAAATTCTTATGATTTTTCAGTAGCTGGCTAGTGTCACTCTTCAAATTTCTTAACGTAATCATTTTCTTTCTTTCTTTGTTTCTTGCAGTCAATTTTGATTTTGCTCTCACTAGGAGATGGTCACTTCCAACGTTAAATGATTTAAGCCTGAGAAGTCATTGAATACCGTTTTATTTGTAAGTATGAACCTTCCATTCTGCATAGCCTTCATTGATTATGAAAAGGCCTTTGAAAGTCAGTTGAAAATGCAACTGCATCAATAGAGGTCAACAATGATAAAGTTCAGAACAACACAGAAAAAGCCATCTAACAACGAGAAACAATCCCCCAAAACTATTTTCTGCTTGTTTAGAAAAACTTTTCTGTAAACTAAATTGGGACAAATAAGGACTTAAAAGGAATAGTAATGGATAGTTCAAAGTAAATGTAATATTGCAGATAGTAAAAAAATAAAGTAATTGAGGCCACTCCGATCTCTCAAACCTTTATGGTTTGAGAGATATACAATTACAAAGTTCCTCCCTCCCTCCCCTCCAAAATAGAGCAATATAAAAATAAATACTTAACTGGAACGGTCTACAAAGTGTGCTTACAAACCAGGCACACTTTGTAGACCGTTCCATTGAATTATTTGTTTCTATATTGCGCTATTTTGGCTCTGCTGAAGAGCTGCAGGATGGTCCCGGGATCAGAATCTCTCAGCTAGAGGGCAGACTTCAGTGAAATGGCAGGGAGGGAGGAACTTTGTAATCATATATCTCTGAAACCATAAAGATCTGAGAGATCAGAGTGGCCTCAATTACTTTATTTTTTTACTACCTACAATATTACATTTACTTTAAAACCATTACTATCCCTTTAAGATAAATGGAGACTACCTACATCACTTATGTTTTGTAGACAATATCATGCTCTTTTCCAGTAGTCCTGAAGAACTACAAGAATGCATTGAAGAGCTACAACAGGAAAGCAAAAATGTTGGTCTGTCAACAAAATGCAAGTCATGTTTAACAAACCACCATACCAAGGAAAATGTAGGTAGACTCCATTGATCTTTTTTGCCCCAATTCAGGTTGCGGAATATTTCTTCACAATACTATTTTCTGCTTGTTCAGAAGAACATGTCTTCTTTTCGAACCCCTTTTCCCGTGGTGATCAGGATCATTGTTGAGCTGTATTGATGCAGTTGCATTTCCATATATTGATTCGAGATATCGATGTAAGCTCTGTCTATTCTTTGGCTGTTCAGGGCATTGATTATGGCTTGCTTTTTCACTGAGTCAAAGGCCTTTTCATAGTCGATGAAGGCTATGCATAATGGAAGTTGTATTCATTAAGTCCCTCTATAACTTGTTGCACAGTCTGGATATGGTTTATTGTACTGAAAACGGCTCTAGAAGAATGCTTTGCTTGTGCTTTAGGTTGTGCCGCATTAAGTATTGTTTCTATTTTTCAGTCAGGGGAGGGCTGGCAACTTGTGGCCCATTTCTACTATTGTTTGAACCCACTGTCCCAGCCCACACCCTTTTGTTAATTTTAAAAGTGGCACTAATATCATGAAGTAAAGAAATACCTTGTAGCTCACAGCAGAAATCGGCTACACTACTGATACTACAGAGCTTATAATTTAAGCAAAGCTACACTAGTGATACTACAGAGCTTACAAGGGAAATACATTATACTACTAGTGTAGCTTCATTTGGATTGTAGCTCTGTGATATAATTTGTGTAGTTCTGTTTCAGTTAGAAGCACTGTGGTATCACTAGTATAACTTGACTTATAGCAACAAGATGGAGATTAAGTGAGGTAGTGGCCCACTGGCCCAGACATATGGCCGACCCAGGGGGCAATTGCCCCCCTGCCTCCAGACCAGCCCTGTTTTCAGTATAGTACCTTTCTGAATACCTTGCAGACCCCTAACAATAGGCGTATTGGTCTGTAGTCTTTTAGATCCTGCTTATCACCTTCTTTGTTCAGTATGATGACTTCTGTATCTTTCCATATTCCAGGCACTTTGCAGATTAGTAGGCATATTGAGAATAGTTTAGCTAGGTCTTTGAAGAAGGTTGACCTCCGGCTTTCAACATTTCAATAGTAACTTTATCAGGTCCAGCTTCTTCGACATTTGTCATTGATTTTATTGCAGCTTCGACTTTGGCAGAGCTTCAGCCTCTGGCGCTGTATTCGGTTATTGTCCATATATATATTATATAAGCTGCATGCTGATGTAGCAAGCAACACTGTATATTTTCCCAACCTCTCTTGTTCTGTATGCTGTAGCATATGGAGAGTTGGGAAAGAAGCAAATTGCAATACTGTGTATCTAATCAGTCACATGTTGCACAATTGTGCATCTATTGTTCATCAAGAACCTTATCAGATTCACTGCTGAGTGGAGAGGAATGGACACTTGGTTAGCCACAAATAACGTATCTAATCAGGCATGTATTATAGTATGTAAGACCGAAGTAGTCACTCTGTAAAGGCTATTCAGCTTCCCATTAACTGCTGCTTGGCCATAGCCTGTACTTGATAAATGAGGATGGAGTACTTATCACAGTCTACCTTTGAGGCCTAGTTAGCCTGTGCTGCCTTCCTCTGTGGGGTGTCTGCCGGCATCCTTGCAGCCACCACTGCATTACTATGTCTGTTACAGGCACTGGCTTGAACGCCTGTTTATGGGCCTATTCTGGGTGGCCTAATTGGGTCCTGCCTCCTTCTGCTCCTTTATATTCCTCCTTGGGGCTAGGAGTCATTGCTCTTCCGTGGTGTTCCTGTTAGTTACTCTTACGCTCCGTTGTGACCTGTGTTTATCTGAGAATCCACTCCGTGGATGACCCCGGCTTGTCTGACTACCCACATCTGTTCTGACCTGTGGCTCTGGCTGACTTACTCGCTCCGTGTATGACCCCGGCTTGTCTGACCATATCGGTTCTGACCTGTGGCTCTGGCTGACTACTCGCTCTGTGTATGACCCGGCTTGTCTGGCTACCCGCATCGGTTCTGACCTGTGGCTATGGCTGACTACTCGTGCCGTACGCTCCTAGCATGCCTGACCATTAGCCTCTGTGACCAGCGGCTGTGTCTGACTCTCACTCACTGCTGCCTTTAGTCTCCGGTACCTCGCAGTAGTGCAGTGCATAGCACAGTGAGCAGCTCCAGGTAGGAGCTTGGGCCCTATCATCCTGTGGTCTGGGGTTGTGTGGGATATTATCATCGCTATATCTCATATATTATTATTACTGTATAGTCTAATAAAGGTGGTTCTCTTTTATTACTGTGCCTGTCCTTCTTTGCTTGATAACCGTGACAGTGCTTTCCTTCATAGCCACATTGTGCTATGAAACCTGTAAAAACACTGGACAATATACAGAAAAAGCAGAGCAATTCTGTATCATACTAACTGCATTATAATAAAAAGATACAATTTTTCATTTTTAGTGGGACTTTTAAGCCCTAGAATGTTTCAATGATAAAGTTTATTTGCTGCCTCTGGCGCAGCTGGTTTGCCACAGAATTGCTCCACTTTGCTGTGTACATGTGGCCCAATTTGAATTTCTGCAACTGTGAGGAGATAAAAGGGGATTAATATTTTATACATCTGTTCCTTGTGGGCCCCCTGAATATACCCACATAATGAAATGGCTGATGCAGTGTAACTCATTGGAATTAGTAAAAGTCACTCTATTTGATTTGGGATAAAGATGATAAGCAACATTTTCAATGAACAGAGACTAACTTGGCATAAATAAATTCAGAAAACCAGTTCCAGGGGTATGAAGTAAAATTAAATAGATAACTTTGTGGGGTACGTCACTGGACAAAGTCAATGGGAGATAGATTAGGTCCTTATGTATCAAACATAACATAAGCAATTCTGCATGTACCAATAGACTAGGGATAAGACACAAAAGCCTCTTTTACTGATGTAACACTGCTCTGCCAGATCAGAAGGGAGGTGCCCAGGTAGACTGCATCCCTTATCTTCAATTAAGATAAGGGAAAAACCTGAAAAGTTTGTCAAGGGGGGCAGAGCTTTTATTGTTCTCATAGGAAGAAGATTGTCCCCTGCTGTTATCTGCCTGGTCTATGGACTGGATTCCACATCTGAGAAGAGATTGTTTACAGTAGGTAAAAGGGGTGGGAGGGGAAACTTTGCTTGTGAATATCTCTTAAACCATAAAGGTTTGAGAGATAAGACTTGTATCGTTATTCATGTTTTTTAATGCCTACAAAATAAAATAAAGATAAAACGAAGTATTACTATCCCTTTAAGTTTGATTTTTAACCATAGAATGTTGGTGAAGTCTCATAAGTTGGAGACCTTACTAGCGTTCAAGGAGTTAAAAGCACAACTGAAATCAAAGGGTTATCCTTCCCTATGATACAGTTGCTTTAATCAAGGTATGCTCATCTTTTGCATCCTCCATGGGGTACTCAGCTTTGCTTTATTTTTTTTATTTTTTTATTTAAATCAATGATTTCTTTCCTTCATTAGAACAAAAAATAGTTTTAGTGCTTTTTTTTTTTATATCTTGTGATAACTGTATCTGTGTTAAATGCAGAAAATGTATATGTAATGGAGAAAAGAAAGGGTGATAATTTCATGGAATAGCCTGCCAGCACAAGTGACTGGGACCAACACTGTTAGGGAATTCAAAAATGCCTTGGACTGATACAAGTCTATCTTGAGAAGTATACAAGACTGTGCATTTTATTAGATGGGAAATGGGCAGACTGAATGGGCCTGCTGGTTCTTTTCTTCCATGAAAATCTATGTTTATAGGAGTACAGAATGATAACTTAAATGGTTTCATGCTCAAGAGAACTGCTACAATACAGAGAAAGTTAAAGAGATAGTAATACCTCTATTAAAGGGATAGTAATGTTTCATAATAAAACCAGCTCTGATTAATAATCATAGTATTTGGACTTTGGAGAGTGTTATTTCAATTCTGTCAGAGTTGTAGTTCAAGAGTAATTCAATGACAAAGTATCCCCCTCCTGCCCCTTTTACTGATGTCACACTGTTCAGCCAGAGCAGAAGGGAGGTACCCAGGTAGACTGCAGAGAGGGACAATCTTCAATTAAGATAAGGGAAAAACCTGAAAAGCTTGTCAAGGGGGCAGGGCTTTCATTGTTCTCATAGGAAGACAATTGTCCTATTCTGTTATCTGTCTGGTCTTACAATCAGATTCCACATCTGGGAAGAGATGGCTTACACTTGGTAAAATGGGTGGGAGGGGGAAACTTTATCCTTCAATTACTCTTGAACCACAACTCTGACAGTATTGAAATAACACTCTCCATGGCCCATATACTCTGAAGATTAACTGGAGCTGCTGTTTTTGTGAAACATTACTATCACTTTAAATTTTAGTTCTGAGTCTTCTTTACATTTTTTTTTTTAACATGTAGCGCTATGTTTAATTACTTACAGTCCTGTATTTCAAGCACTATTCAAGACGAAAGGATCCCCCTCCCACCCCTTCTGGGGCCTCCCATTAGGTCTGTAAACTGGTCATGGGACCGGACTGATGCAGCAAGGGACAATCTTCTCACAGTAAGTATAAGTAACACCCTGCCCACTTGATGGAGGAAGACAGGATTTTCCTAATGCTTAATGAAGATTGTCCCTCGCTGCACTCCATCCGAACCAGACTGAGAGGCAGTGTGATGCAGAGAAAGGGGCAGGAGGGGGATCCTTTCGTCTTGAATAACTTTTGAATGATAAGATTGTAAGTAAATAAATATAGCGCTATATGTTAAAAAAAATGTAAAGAAGGCGCTGAGTTAAACTGTAATAGAGGTATTACTGTCCCTTTAATGTGTTAACCTTTGAGTTCCAAAGATATATCCATCAAATTTCAATGCAATGTGCACAGCTCTGGCACTGAAAAAGTTACAACATAATATATTAAAAAATGCAGACACACGTTTAGTATTGTTTTACAAGAAAGTATCTGAAACCACAGCAGATGAACAAGCATAAGAAATGAATGAAAATGGAAGACTGTTCTTTGAAGGCATGAGTTATAATCTTATCATAACCCGTGACAGAAATTCCAGTCATTAAAGATTATTTCTGTCGACTTGAATGCATGTTCCTTGTTTTATAACCTTTCCTCTGTTCTCAAACTTCCGTTTGGATTGGTTACAATTTTTCACCTTTTCTTCACACATTATGAAAGCCATAAATAAGCACTGCTAAAATTGCTAACCAATCAAAAACAGAATAGAGAAATGTCAAAGTACTATATCAAGCTACTACCATTTAAGGTAGAACACTATATTCAAGTGACTTATGCTGTTACCGGGGTAGTACATTTTATGTTTGCTCAAGTGAAGAAAAAAAAAAAAAAGAAAAAAAGATACTTAATTTTGCTTTGCATACATTAAAATATGAAGAGAAGTCTTCTTTAAACAAAATGTACAGTGCAGTTCTAGATAACATCTAAATTTTGCAGCTGGACAGGGTTAGGCAACTACTGGTATTCCAGCCTTTGGAGACTACAACTCCCATCAACCCCAACCAGTCAGCGGCTGGTTGGGGATGATGGGAATTGTAGTCTCCAACAGATGGAGTGCCAAACATTGCCTTTTCCTGCTCTTAGAGGTTTAAAAATTCTCTCAGTGTCGTTCTTTATTTGTATACTATAACTCCACGGTACATTCGCAGCACATTTCAGACTCTACCCAAGATTAACAAGTAAATGAGCTTTAAATAATATAAGCATGTTTCATTTAATTCTGTAAATATGCTCTTTACCGCTAAAAAGAACCCTTTTTCATTTATGAAATAATGGAGTGAAAGCTGCAGTGATGGAAGCATCCATTTTCTCCCTGTAGGTACAAAAATCTAGGTAGTTGTGAGTACCAGTGGCTCAGTGGTTAGCACTGTTGCCTTGCAGCGCTGGGGTCCTGGGTTCAAATCCCACCACGGACAACATCTGCAATGAGTTTGTATGTTCTCACTGTGTTTGCGTGGGTTTTCTCCGGGTACTCCGGTTTCCTCCCACACTCCAAAAAACATACTGATAGGTGAATTTAGATTGTAAGCCCCAATGGGGACAGGAACCAATATGAGTGTAAAGCGCTGCGGAATCTGTGTACGCTATATAAATAAAGGATTATTATTACCACTCGGTGTGCCTAGCTCAGACATCAATGTCTGCAGAGGCAGGAAATGATGTCACCTGCCCACTGTCTTTTACCATCCAGACTTGTAAGGAAATTATAATATCTTTCCCCTTCCACCAAGTCTGTTGACATTTTTTTCCTCAGAGGCTAAATAATATTATTGTGGAAATTATATTTTCATGATTGAAGTCTGTATTTTTACTTTAGTAAGAAGAACCTGAAATATTCAGTTTTAATTACATCAACAATCTATTTTTCATTTTAATCTAAAAGCCCACATAATTAATGAATTTCACAATTTTTTTTACAATTATTTTTCTGATGGAATGTTCACCTTCTATAGTTACATGTAGTTGCAGTCAGATATAATTTTTTTTCCAGTAGAGGTAAAAATTTGCCAAGAGGGAGATTGTTAACAGAATATAGATTAAGATTCAACAACTTTTTACAGCTGGATGTAATTATAACTTTGAGAAAGCCATGTGTCCAGAGAGTTGCTCAGCAGAGGAAGAGTTGAGGGAGTCTAAAGTTAATCACAGTACCATGTGAAAAGTGAGCTGACAGCAATACCAATTAATGCTAACTAGCATTTGCACAGTCAAAACCATAAAGGCCAATACACAGTTTGGGAATACATAGTGGGCTTTGTGTGAACTGTTGTAAGTAACCAGTAATGTCTCTTGTATTTAACTCACCTGCCTCGAGATTAAAACCACTTGTCATGGACTTAATCCCATGATGCAAGCCTCACACTTGTCTCTTGTGTGACAATGACAATCTGTCCTTAGATATTAATTTTCATTATTAAATGGTTATATTTATAACATGCGAAGAGCACAATCTCAGGTAGAGCCATTAAAATGTAAAAATATCAGCTTATCAAAGCACACATACAATGTGAAGTATGCTAACTGCAGGGAAAATTGCCTTGCGAGGTTCCTGCCAAGAACCACACCACCAGTGGTATTCACATAACTACTTCTCTTTGAATTCAGTTAGAAGCACCATCATAAAGAGGTGATAAAGTGGTGATAACTTCTCCAAGTCCTATGTTATTCTGTGGAGCCAATGCACTAAGATCTCTTAAGTTGAAGAAATAGCAAACTACTTGGAGAGTTTAGAACACTGGAGAAGTCATCTCCACTTTATCACCTTACACCACTTTATGGAGCTCTTAAATATTGGACCAGAGTTTTAGTATAGACAATTTGATTTTGAGTACCCCCAAAAAATATATACATATGTATATGTCCATATAATATATTCAAATGGACATCAGTGAACCAATAGGGAGAGAATAGATATTTTCTAATCCATAAAGTCCAAGTTCATAGGAAGGTTGGACAATGAGACTAAAGTTAATAATAGTAGTAGTGATTAGTGATGAGCGAGCACCCCAATGCTCGGATGTTCGGGTGCTCTGACCGAGCACCCCCTGAGGCTCGAGTGCTCGGCCGAGCATCCGAGCCCCATTGAAGTCAATGGGAGGACTCGAGCATTACACCAGGCACCCCCTGCTCTGATGAGGGGAGGGTGCCTGGTCCATAGGAAAAGGGCAGAAAAAGATGGAAACACTACAGAAATGGTTCAGGGACAGCATAGGGAGGATGTCTGGATGCACCTTGGACTCCAACATCGCTGCTGGGAACGATCTTTCGCCCGTAGTACGCCATTTTTACAGACTGACCATAAAACACACAAAAAGGAAAATAAAAACGACTTTAGGCGAAAAATTGTTACCAAACAATATTTGCTGTATATTTACTTGTATATCATCTGCAAATTCTCCCAAAAATTTCCTTGATTTTCAGAACTGAGGCCATGATTAAGAGGGAAACGTGCGCAGAGGCAAATTCTCCCAAAAATTTCCTTGATTTTCAGAACTGAGGCCATGATTAAGAGGGAAACGTGCGCTGAGCTGACCATCTAAAACATTATGGGTGAGGGTCTGCTGCAGAGCTGACCATCCTAAACATTATATGCGAAGGCCCGCTAGTGAGCTGACGCTATAAAACATTATATGAGAGGGCCCGCTAGAGAGCTGACCCAATAAAACATTATATGAGAAGGCCCGCTGGTGAGCTGACCTATATAAAAATTGGCAAACAGGGCCCGCTGGTGAGCTGGCCCTATATAAAAATTATATCACAGGGCCCGCTGGTGAGCTGGCCCTATATAAAAATTATATCCCAGGGCACGCTGGTGAGCTGGCCCTATATAAAAATTATATCCCAGGGCATATGGAAGAGGAGGAGGAGGATGAGAAGATTAAGAGTCAACCATATACCCGTTTTTTGGGTGGAAGGGGTGAATGGGAATACAGAGTATTCCCATCATTGTAAATAACATATATAAAGTGAGTTTATGTTCCCCCGGGGCTTTCCTCCAGTGGAGTGGAGAAGTCAGGGGAAATCCAGGCCTTGTTCATTTTTATAAGTGTCAACCTATCAGCATTGTCGGTGGAAAGGCGGATACGCTTATCTGTTATGATGCCACCAGCAGCACTAAATACCCGCTCAGACAGAACGCTGGCGGCAGGGCAGGCCAGCACCTCCAAGGCGTAGAGTGCCAGTTCATACCACGTGTCCAGCTTGGACACCCAGTAGTTGTAAGGCACAGAGGGATCATTGAGGACGCTGACACGGTCTGCTACGTACTCCTTCACCATCTTCCAAAACTTTTCCCTCCTTGTGACACTAGGCTGCGCATCAGGGTGAGGGTGCTGCCGGGGTGTCATGAAGGTGTCCCACGCCTTGGAGAGTGTTGCCCTGCCTTTCTCGGAACTGCTGTGTGCTCCCCTTTTCTCCCCTTCTCGGTTGGCCAAGGTAGCACGTACTCTGCCGCCAGCGTTGTCAGATGGAAAATTTTGGAGCAATTTTTCAACAAGAACCTTCTGGTATTGCACCATTTTGCTTGTCCTCTCCACCGGAGGAATGAGAGATGAGAAATTCTCTTTGTAGCGGGGGTCCAGAAGGGTGAACACCCAGTAATCCGTGTTGTCTAAAATGCGTACAACGCGTGGGTCACGGGAAAGGCAGCCTAACATAAAGTCAGCCATGTGTGCCAGAGTACCAACAGTCAAGATTTCGCTGTCCTCACCAGGAGGCTGACTCTCAATATCCTCATCCTCTTCCTCCTCTTCTGCCCACCCACGCTGAAGAGATGGAACTAAAGTTCCATGGCTACCCTCTGTAGCGGAGGCAACCGTGTCTTCCTCCTCCTCCTCCTCCTCCGCCTCCTCCAATTGTCGCTGAGAAGACGAAGTGAGGGTGCTCTGGCTATCACCTTGTGTAAGCTCTTCCTCCCCCATTTCCACCTCTTCCACATGCAAAGCGTCGGTTTTAATTGTGAGCAGCGAGCGTTTCAGTAGACACAGAAGTGGGATGGTTACACTGATAATAGCGTTATCGCCGCTCACCATCTGTGTCGATTCCTCAAAATTGCGTAAAACCTCGCAGAGGTCTGACATCCATTCCCACTCCTCACTTCTGATTACAGGAAGTTGAACGGAGAGGCGACGACCGTGTAACAGCTGGTACTCCACTACTGCCCTCTGCTGCTCACAAAGCCGGGCCAACATGTGGAAGGTGGAGTTCCAGCGCGTGCTCACGTCACACAGCAGCCGGTGAGCTGGCAATTGTAAGCGCTGCTGCAGCTTCAACAGGCCGGCCGAAGCTGTTGATGACTTACGGAAATGTGCACACACGCGGCGCACCTTGGTCAAGAGATCATGCACATTGGGGTAGGTTTTAAGAAATCGCTGCACCACTAAATTAAATACATGCGCTAGGCATGGTACGTGTGTGAGCTTGCCGAGCTCCAAAGCCGCCACCAAGTTACGCCCATTATCACACACAACCATGCCTGCTTGCAGGTTGAGTGGCGAGAGCCACTGCTCGGTCTGGTGACTAATCCCCTGCAACAGCTCTGAGGCCGTGTGCTGTTTGTCCCCAAGGCAGATCAGCTTCAGCACGGCCTGTTGACGCTTCCCCACTGCAGTGCTACACTGCTTCCAGCTACTGGCTGATGGGGGAGTGGCGGTGTGTGTAAAGAATTCGGAGGTGGAAACGGAGGAGGAGGAGCCAATAACGTAAGTGCTGGTGGAAACCCTGATGGAGGTAGGGCCCGCAATCCTCGGCGTGGGTAGCACCCGTGCCATCCCAGGGTCCGAGTCGCTCCCAGCCTCCACGACATTCACCCAGTGTGCCGTCAGGGAAATGTAGCGTCCCTGGCCACAAGCACTTGTCCATGTGTCAGTCGTTAAGTGGACCTTCCCAGTAACTGCGTTGGTCAGGGCACGGGTGATGTTACGGGACACATGGTGGTGTAATGCGGGGATGGCACACCGGGAAAAGTAGTGGCGGCTGGGGACCGCGTACCGAGGGACAGCTGCTGCCATCAGGCTGCGGAAGGACTCAGTGTCCACAAGCCTAAATGGCAGCATTTCGATGGCCAGTAATTTTGAAAGGTGTGAGGTTAGTGCTATGGCCTGTGGGTGGGTGGCTGGGTACTTTCTCTTGCGCTCAAATGCCTGGGGTAACGACATTTGGACGCTGTGCTGGGACAGGGAAGTGGATGTGGTCGCTGATGGTGCTTCAGATGGTACAGGTGCAGGGCGGGAGGTATGCGGGCCTGCGCCTTCGACAGGCGATTGGCCGGCACCGAAAACAGGGGAAGAGGAGGCAGTGGTGTGGCCTGCAGACACAGGTGGGCGATCCAGGCGTTCCTCCCACTTACTACGGTGCTTGGATGCCATGTGTCGGATCATGCTGGTGGTGGTGAGGTTTCTAGTGTTCATGCCTCGGCTCATTCTGGTGTGGCACAGGTTGCAAACTACAATTCTTTTGTCGTCCGCACTTTCCTTAAAAAAACGCCATACCGCGGAACACCTACTCTTTGGCAAGGTAGATTTACGCAAGGGGGTGCTCCGTGGAACATTTGCGGGCCGGTTTGGTGCGGTCCGCCTTCTTTCTGTAGCCACACCACTGCCTCTTCCAGCCTGTTGCGGTGCTGCAGATGGCTCACCCTCAGGACTGCTGTCATCGCTCGGCTCTACACCTTCCCAGGTGGGGTCAGTCACCTCATCGTCCACCAAGTCCTCCTCCACTTCCTCACTCTGATCATCCTCCTCAAGTCTTGATCCCACCACATACTCGGTCATTGACAACTGTATAACATTCTCCTCAACAAGGTCTTGAGACGGAAATAGTGGTTGATTTAATGGCAACTGTGTCTCATCATCATCATCATCATCATCCACTACTTCCTTTGACCTTAAATGCTGTTCACATCTGTCATCTTCTTGTGATTGGGTAGCCTCTAGAGGTTGTGAATCAGGGCACAAGATGTCATGTTCCTCTGCAAGCGTGCTTGGAGAGAGGGTCAAATGAAGGATTGGTGATGAGACGAGCTCATCACTATATCCCAGTGTGGGATCACTTCTTTGACCAGACCGTGTATGGTGGGAGGAAGGATGATCAGAGTGAGGATTATGTTGACCAGACTCTTGGCTACTGAGAGTGGACTTGGTGGAAGACAGGGTGGTGCTTAACCGACTGGAAGCAGTATCAGCTGTCATCCAACCGACCACCTGTTCGCACTGGTCGGACCTCGAGAGTGATGTCCTGCGACGCCCTGTGAAATCAGACATGAAGCTAGGTATGGTGGATGTCTTTCTTTCTTGTGCTCTGGCACCAGGCACAGTTTCTCCGCGTCCTGACCCGCGCCCTGAACTTTCAGGATCACGTCCACTTCCCCGTCCCTTTTTACCCGCCTTCTTCATCTTACACAGAATATGTGACTTTAATATTTGAGTTTGAAAACTTAACAGTATTTCTTATAATTCTGCAACTGTACAGAGTACACAGAATAGGCTGTTAAACGGCGTTGAAACACACTGAATGGAATATGTGACTTTAATATTTGAGTTTGAAAACTTAACAGTATTTCTTATAATTCTGCAACTGTACAGAGTACACAGAATAGGCTGTTAAACGGCGTTGAAACACACTGAATGGAATATGTGACTTTAATATTTGAGTTTGAAAACTTAACAGTATTTCTTATAATTCTGCAACTGTACAGAGTACACAGAATAGGCTGTTAAACGGCGTTGAAACACACTGAATGGAATATGTGACTTTAATATTTGAGTTTGAAAACTTAACAGTATTTCTTATAATTCTGCAACTGTACAGAGTACACAGAATAGGCTGTTAAACGGCGTTGAAACACACTGAATGGAATATGTGACTTTAATATTTGAGTTTGAAAACTTAACAGTATTTCTTATAATTCTGCAACTGTACAGAGTACACAGAATAGGCTGTTAAACGGCGTTGAAACACACTGAATGGAATATGTGACTTTAATATTTGAGTTTGAAAACTTAACAGTATTTCTTATAATTCTGCAACTCTGCAGAGTACACAGAATAGGCTGTTAAACGGCGGTGAAAGACACTGAATGGAATATGTGACTTTAATATTTGAGTTTGAAAACTTAACAGTATTTCTTTATTTCTTATAATTCTGCAACTCTGCAGAGTACACAGAATAGGCTGTTAAACGGCGGTGAAAGACACTGAATGGAATATGTGACTTTAATATTTGAGTTTGAAAACTTAACAGTATTTCTTCCTATTCTGCAACTCTGCACAGTACACAGAATGTGCTGCTACACTGCGGCGAAGCACACTGAATGGAATATGTGACTTTGATATTTTAGTTTGAAGACTTAACAGTATTTCTTCCTATTCTGCAACTCTGCACAGTACACAGAATGTGCTGCTAAACTGCGGCGAAGCACACTGAATGGAATATGTGACTTTGATATTTTAGTTTGAAGACTTAACAGTATTTCTTCCTATTCTGCAACTCTGCACAGTACACAGAATGTGCTGCTACACTGCGGCGAAGCACACTGAATGGAATATGTGACTTTGATATTTTAGTTTGAAGACTTAACAGTATTTCTTCCTATTCTGCAACTCTGCACAGTACACAGAATGTGCTGCTACACTGCGGCGAAGCACACTGAATGGAATATGTGACTTTGATATTTTAGTTTGAAGACTTAACAGTATTTCTTCCTATTCTGCAACTCTGCACAGTACACAGAATGTGCTGCTAAACTGCGGCGAAGCACACTGAATGGAATATGTGACTTTGAAATTTTAGTTTGAAGACTTAACAGTATTTCTTCCTATTCTGCAACTCTGCACAGTACACAGAATGTGCTGCTACACTGCGGCGAAGCACACTGAATGGAATATGTGACTTTGATATTTTAGTTTGAAGACTTAACAGTATTTCTTCCTATTCTGCAACTCTGCACAGTACTCAGAATGTGCTGCTAAACTGCGGCGACGCACACTGAATGGAATACGTGACTTTGATATTTTAGTTTGAAGACTAAACAGAATGTGCTCTAATCTGCAACTTTGCACACTAAACAGAATGTGCTCTAATCTGCAACTTTGCACACTAAACAGAATGTGCTCTAATCTGCAACTTTGCACACTAAACAGAATGTGCTCTAATCTGCAACTGTGCACACTAAACAGAATGTGCTCTAATCTGCAACTGTGCACACTAAACAGAATGTGCTCTAATCTGCAACTTTGCACACTAAACAGAATATATATATATATTTTTTTTTTTTTTGTTTTTTTCCCCCCACACCAAATAACCTGCTGCCCCCACACACAGTAGTCCTAAAAAGGACTTTTGGTTCTTTTTTTTTCACAATTTTTGTTTTTTTCCTCCCTACACTGCCTTTCCCTTCCTATCCTCAGCTCTCCCTGGCTCAGACTGAGCCGAACTCGCTGGTCAGGTGCTATACAGCACCTGACCACGGGTTCTGGCCAGCCAATCAGTGTAATGCCAGCAGCCAACATGGCTGCTGGCATTACACCGATGTCAGAGCCTCCCTGCACGTTTATTGGCTGCGCAGCAGCCGCAAAACGTGCGGGGAGGAGACCCGAACATGGCGGGCGAGCACATGCGGTACTCGTACGAGTACCGACATGTGCCGAGCAGAGCGATGCTCGAGCCGATCCGAGCATCGGCCGAGCATGCTCGCTCAACACTAGTAGTGATCGCTCTTGTCACGGATCTCACACCGGTCTACTCAATGGGGGTCTTTTCTTTGACTTATTTGCACAGTTCTCATGTGGTCGCTGCCCTTCCAACACACCCATGGATGATGTGCAACACAGGAAAAACCTTTATATAGTAGACAAAAACAAACAACAGGGTGCAGACCTGACACGAAACGCGTTGGATAATTTTATAAAAATAAAAGAAAACTTGGAATAGTGGCGGTATTGTGGATTCAATGAGACTCTGAAACACGCTCATAATCACTGGATCTGGTGAGAAGCTGGGAAATAAGGGGCATATATAGACTATTGCCATACAGATAAACTCTTAGAGGGTCTGCGCCTTGTTGTTTGTTTTTGTCCACTTTATCACCTGTTTATTATACCTTAGTGCATCTACCTCATAGTCTTTTAGGCTGAAGAGACACTACACACCAGCCTTTGCCTGTTTTCATTTTCCCAAAACAGTGGCACTGTAGCATAGAAACAGACAATAACACAAAACCTTCACTCTTCTGAGCTCTAACAGCAACATATTAACAAACAGTACAGCTTGTCAGTTTGTAAGATTTTCCCTTTGCCAATGAACAATACAGTCCCCCATGTCCTCTGAGAAACATACAGCAAGTTTTTTCACTGCTGAAGAACTAAAGTGATTATTCCTCCAATTAGTAAGTAAGGTGAGAGGATCGAGAGTGCAGTATGAATCCTGGTCTGCATTTATTTTATATATTTAGTGTAGCCACCCTGAATGTGTAGAATGGAGCGCTATTCTACAAATGCTCCAGCCCAAGGACCAAAATTGCACAATTTTCAAGTACAAAGAACTAGCTTGCACCTACCATAGCATCTCTTTAGGGGTAACATTTATCATGTCTGTGAGTAGCAACTGCACAATGTATGGAATATCATTTTTACCTACACATAATCCAGTGTAGAGTCCAGAAACATAGTCACATAGTGTACATCTATTCTGGCATGTTCGGATGGCCTGAGCTGGAATGCAGCTCAATATAAGACAGTTGAGCAAAATTTATTTAACAAAAAATAAACAAAACACTACCACACATATTGCTAACACCATTATGTGCTTCAGTGCCTAATAGTCTTATGTCAGCCTTTCAAGGCAGTCCTTGTATCATTAAAAAAATAAATTTACACAGGGGTGGTCAAACCTTTCATCCCTCTATAGTGTAGTTCTCATGAGCAGGGTCCTCTCCAATATTTGTATCTGTTTGTTAAAGTGTTAGTAATGTCCAAAAAAAAGTTTTTTGCATTTAGAAGAGCTTAAAAAGCTGAACTATATGCAAAAAAATGTATATCTCAAACCGCTATGGTTTAAAAGATACAGGCATTTAAAGTTCGCTGTTTCCTACTGACAGCTGTAAAGCTGTCAGCAGGAGATTCATGTTGGTCGACACGGAGGCGCTTGAGAAGTGCCGGGATCTCATTACTTACAAGGAATCCCTTCATTGGAATGGTCTAAAATGTGTGCCTGGAGATTCGTGTCGGTCGACACGGAGGAGCTTGAGAAGTGCCGGGATCTCGTTACTTACAAGGAATCCCTTCATTGGAATGGTCTAAAACGTGTGCCTGGTGTTCAAGCACACATTTTAGACCATTCCAATGAAGGGATTCCTTGTAAGTAGCGAGATTGTGGCACATCTCAAGCGCCAACGTGTCGATCGATATGAATCTCCTGCTGACAGCTTTACAGCTGTCAGTAGGAGACAGCGAACTTTAAACGTCTGTATCTTTTAAACCATAGTGGTTTGAGAGATACGTTTTTTTGCATAAAGCTCAGCTTTATAAGCTCTTCTATATATTTTTTTGGACATTACTAACACTTTAAGTGTGTCATGCAATTGTAATGAGTTCTCGAATTGTGCAGTGCTGTGGGCTCCTTCTACACTTGGCCATGCATCTTGTGTGATTTTAACCCTTTGAGTTCCAGAGAGATATCTAGCACAATGCATTGGATGCTTCCCAGGCATACAAAATGATTAAACATTGTCTGGTTGGAGATGATGGGAGCTGTAGAGTCCAACAGCTACAGAGTAAAAGGAAGTTGTTGTCCACAGCTTTTGAATGTGTATGTGTTTGTGTGTATGTGTTCATTATTCTATTGTAATGCTTTGTAAAAAAAAAAAAAAAAAAAAAAAAAAATGTATATATATAAAATAATTTTAAAAAATAAACACGTCATGTTGGAAATTGTAGGCATTGCAAATATCTCACGCATTTACTTACCAGCTTATTCTAATGAACAAAACCGTACCTCCCAAGTGTCCCCCTTTAGGAGGGACAGTCCCTCTTTAGAAAGGGCAGTCCCTCTTTGAGACCCAAATCCTTTTGTCCCTTTCCTACCTTGGGGTCCCTCTTTTTTAGGAGATCAGACTGTGTGGTGTATATATGTGTATTGCATTGTCCACATCAATAAAACTCACATTAATTTGTTTGATCTTCATTAGAGGTGTTTATAACTTAGTCTGCGTAAATAAAATACTTTGGTTTTGCTCCAAATCATGTATTAATTTACACAAAGTGGCATCAATAACCTAAAAATACTTGGTAATGCCCCACCCACAATTCATGCGGCAAGCAAACCTACCTAAAGCAAAAGTGTCCCTCTTTAGCAATTCGAAATGTTGGGCGTTATGACAAAACACATGTTGCTAATCAAGCATTTCTAGCTCACACTCTGAAGTCACATGATTAGCAGTCTCCTGCCTTAGCCTAATGGAATGCTGTATTTAAAGTGTAACTGTCACTTTGCAGCAACTAGGTGATTTTGAAAAAGCTTTCAAAAGCAAAAAGATTTTTTTTGTTTAAACAACATTTACAAAGAGATTTAGCTTTATTCATTTTTCAGCTAGTGCAGGTCTCCAGGCATGTCTTGAGGACTTGGTCATTCCACATAGCTCTACATTACCAGCTGCTTCTTCCTACCAGGAAGTACTAGCTCAGCTGTATAAACTGACAAATAAATGAAGATAAATATCTCAGAAACTGTTGTTTGAAATTAAAAATGACTAACATAAATATGTAATTTTGGACACTCTTTTCAAAATCACCTATTTGTTACACAGTGACCGTTCCACTTTAAAGCTTAAACGTTTCTAAAGGTTCCTCATTTTAGGAACAGAGAATTCCGTTGGAGAATTTAATTACACAATCATCTGCATATGTAACAGCTAACGAATATAGTAATTTGCTGACAGATCTAGGACTAATCAAGTTTATATGGAGACAAAAATTGTCAAGAGCTGAAATTAATCATGTTACCAGAGATGTCATGTAATATATCGTTGCTCATATACATAACTATCTATTTGGTGCACATTTGCTGTAAGTCATCTGTTCTCATGCTTTTTTAGTGCATATATGTCAGCTACCATTTGTTAGTTGCTTGAACATCATTTTTTGGACAAACAAAAAGCTTGAATTTAATGGGACTTGCCAAAGGAGACCACCATTTTTTTAAAGTTTTATTGTGGGTGTGGGGGAGGGGAGTAATACATTCAGAAAGAAAAACAATGCAAGAGACATCATGTCATGAATGGACGATTACTCCCAATGGAAAGATTATAAGATAGTAGAGGCTACAAAAAACGATAGGAAAGGAAGAAGAGAAACAAAGAAGCAGGAAGAAAGAAAGATGGAAGGAAAGGAGAACCAAGGAGGAAGGGGATGCTCGGAGGGGGAGGTCCAGGATCTAGGTAAGCAGAGGCAGGTCAACTCATCATATCTGAAGTGATCCTTTAACAAGATATTGCAGTACTTAATAACTTATATAACGGGGTGGTTGCAGTTTAAGAACGTGATCTAGAGATTCCATTCCTTAGAGAATTCCTGGAGTTTGTAAAAGTTCCATACCAGTGTATTTGGTTAATTGAGTTTCCTAGAAGAAATGGATGGTGGGGACATGGATTTCCAATTCAAGGGTTTACAAGCCTTGGCGGCTGTCAAAGCCATGAACCATGGTTTAAGGAGTGGTTTGTTCACCAGGGTAAGAAAAAAAAATTATGAAACTCAGAAGACTGAACTTTTAGCACAAGTGGGAAGACTAAGGAACAACTTCAACAAATAGGTTTTAAGTCACTTGGTTGGGAGCAAGAACACCAGCAAACATCTGATTGGTTAGGGAACATGGCATCTAATCTAGCTGGAAATAAATATCAGGGGGTCATAATTTTGTAATTAAGAATGGAAGAGAGGGCATCTTTTCAAATTATATGTAGAAGGGGTAATGGAAAGATCATTATCCCAGTTCCTGATAAAGGAAAGCAGATCCTGTGCAGAAAATGTTAGGGAAAGATTGTAAATTTTTAAAATGGTTTTAATTTGAAGTTTGTCACAGGACAGCATAGACTCAAACCTTGAAAGTTCTCCACATATGCTACCCACTATTAGTTAAGATTGCTGAAAGTCTGTACCTCCAAATCTCACTCATAAGGAGATCACAGTTCCTGCACAAGTTCCTGCCATCAAGTATCAATAAGATCAGTGTCTGCACAATGGACCACTTCCAAGAGGCAAAAGATTCTGGATGTAAGCCCAGTATAAAGTCTGTATCCCCTATAATAGAGATCAAGGTTGGGGGAGGGGAGGCAGGAGGAAGAGCATGCTTCAGGTATGCCAAAAGAGTATGATACCCAAGAATTATATGTGATTGAGCTTTGACAGAGAGACTAGAGGGGTAAGACCAAAGAAATTGAGATGGGTCAATCTCTGGTAAATAGTAGCAGCAAACTACCGACCAATCCATAGGGCAGTTCATAGGACAGTTGTACAGTTTTATCAATCTTGGAAGCCAAATAATACTTAAGAGAGACCACCATCTTGACCTGAATTTGGAATTGGAACAATGCACTATATTTCAATTGATAGAGCTCCATCACATCCACAAGATCACACATATTAAACCTGGGGTGTCTAAGATCTGTACTGTGTCTTGTATTATCAAAATAGGAATTCCATATTATTTTATATCCATTATATATAATAAATCCTAGTAAGCATGCAATAAAATGTATGGTGTATTGCATTATAGCAGAGGTAGTAAACTGGCAGACCCCTAGCCAACCAGGTGGGAGTTTTAGTCCCCAACCACTGGACAACTGACAGTTGACTACCACAGTTTTAGTGTGTGGTCTGTAAAATATACATTCTGCACATGCTCATGTGTGTCACTTTTCAATGTATACAATCAGCCTGCACATGCTCAGAACTGTAATTCTTGAATCTAAATATCTTAGAAGGAAACAATTTTTTTTTTTAACTAAAACAAAAGCCCGTAATACCTCAAATATAAATGTGTGTGTGCTTGTGTGATTTGATATCAATCCAGTCTATCATAGGGGATGTGAAAACAAAAATACAAATTAGCCATTAAGTTCAAAAGTAAAAGGACTACATACACATATGGGAGAAGTGTAACAGATATGACCTTTCCTTCTCAATACCCCGGACCTTTATAGGACATCACAACACAACACACCACAGTGTAAGTAAGGGGTGGTCAATTTCAGACCTCAAGTTGTTGGGGGATAACAAATCCCCTCATCCCAAACCAGCCATTGGCTGATTGGGTATGAGGAGAGTTGTAGTCTACAAAATATGGAGGTCTTACAATAAACTAACCCTGGTTTAATGTGTCTAACAAAATACACCAAAGAAAAATGAGAGAATATAGAAATATACAAAAACATATTGTACTGGGTATAAACAGTTCTGACAAAATGTATAATGATTTGAAAATTAATCATTTAATATAGCTCTACAATTTGAGCCTTAACTATGGCAGCACAACCTCACTGCCATAACATAGGTTGGCATTGAGATATACAACTCAAGACATGGGTTGGGATGAACTTTCCTGGGAAACAACAAGAGCTGGGATAGTATACATTATCACAATTCTTTTATAGCACAAGAGAATTAAAAGTATTCATTATTTTTCTACCAAACCCCAAAGGTAAATGTTATTTTTTAATTAATTTGGAGGTTGTCATGTAAGTTATAAGCAGCTATTCACGCACTGTGGACTGAATAATTTGCCTTAAAGAATGATATCATAATCAGAAATGTGACAAATCAATTGGTTAATTAATAGTTGAAGTACTAAAATTCACTTTGGGCCATAATTAGGAAGCTAAAGAGGAGCAATTCTGGAGCAAACCAACTGCACTAATGGGTGACTAACAAAAAAAATACACAAACCCTTGAATGCTGAAAATGCTTAAAAGCCCCATATAATATGTGGCCAGGAAGCTGTATGGCCAGATAACTGCTGAGCTCTGCAACAAGGTGAACTAGTTTGCCATAAATTGACCCTTTAAGTGAATAATTGGTGGCTGAAATTAGAAGAAAGTACCATTCCTACATTATTGTCACAAAAAGCTCTACCTCCAGCTGTGGCGTAACTAGAAACCACTGGGCCCTGGTGCAAAAATTGCCATGGGGCCCCCCAACCACATTGACCCCCCTGTCCACCTCCACAGTGCCCACAGTGACCACCTCCTACCTTAGCTGGTTCTGGAGGTGGGGGGGGCTCATCCCTTGTGGTCCAGCAGTGTGGCAGGAGAGGTCTGTGCCACCTTCTGCACAGACCTCTATCAGCAGCTCCCGCGGGGTCCTCCCTTCAGTAATGCAGAATGCTAAAAGATTAGGTCATCTCCCAGTGCTCTGCATTACTAGAGTGCTGGGACAGAGAGTGAGCTGCTAATAGAGGTCTGTGCCTAAGAATGCAAAGACCTCAGCAGCTTGTTGCGGGTGCCAGGCAGAGGGCTAGCAGGGGGCGGCCAGACCCCTGGAGTGATGGGCCCGGTCACGGTGGCAACCCCTGTGACCCCTATTGGTATGCCAGCCATTGTGCTGCTGATGACTCAATTAATATAACAGATGAATAAGATGATGACTGGGATTCAGACTCAACATCAGCCTACACACCCATGATAAAAGGATCTGGCAAACCTATCTGAATGGCTTCAGAGACTCTTGTCAGTGAAGCCGACTAAAGCCATAACCACTATCCAATATGAAATTGATAACTCAAGCCTCCAGGATTAATGACATTAAGTGCAAGATGAATGAAGTTGTGGTGAGAATGTGCAGCTCAACAGAGTACATCTCTGAGATATGCTTAAAGCTAGAAATGGCTGAGGAGCAGATTTAAGACCTGAACAACTGTTCTAGATGAAATGGCTTGCAGATACTAGATGTCCCTGAATCTGTCAAGCAGGAACAGCTTATCAAATGTCTCAACGGCATATTTATACTCCCGGATACTGTTCTGGACAAGCTACATTGAATAGGCCCATTAGGCTTTCTTTCCACCATTTCTAGATTCCTCAGTACCAACAGACATTATTCTTTACCTGCTGTTCTTTGAAACCAATAAAGCCTTGCTTGCTAAAAAGAATGTTAAAGCTTGCACTGCCCAACTATGAAAATGTATCTGTCCAAATCTTCCCCAGTGTCACACACCCTTAAATCTGAGGAAAAGACATGAATGCAAAGACCTTATAGAAGTAATTCGCAAAGCAAACTATAGAAGGGGGAATCCATTTAACTTGCTTGTGTTTATGGAGAGAAAAGTTCACACTCACTTTGATTTGCTTGCAGTCATCCTTTCTGCAGTAACTTGGACTGATTCCACCATCTTCCCTGTGAGCAGATTTCACCAAGACTACCACTTCAGGCCAAATCTCACCTTTGTGGAAGAAATCTGGAGACCTGAAGAGGAAGAGACCATGGGTTTTCTAGAATGAAAAGCTGAAGGATGATATACCATCGCCTGTTCTGATGACAACAAATTCCAGGGAACTATATTTGGATCTCATATCTGGTGATGAATAAAGTGTTATACCTTGCCACCATTACCACTTCTGTTCCTGTTATTTGCCGGTCTATTGTTCAATTAACATTGATGGTTATTCAGATTTGTTCTGCAATGTGGTAAGCTGTCTCACACTGATGTTGATTGCGGTTACTAATACTGCTTTTGTGTGCTTCACGTAGGTACTTATTAGTTGGCATGTTTGGATATGATGAATGGGTGTAAATAAGTTTGAAAGGTGGCAAATGGAAATGCCTCAAAGAAATTGGTTCTAAGGCCTTTTTTCACTGGCATTATGCCTCTCTCCATTACACTCCATGAACAAAAACTCCAGATCTCTGTTGGAAAGGATGTGGCCATTCAGGTGGTGTACTTGCTCTAAGCTGACCACCTTCTAGAAGGAGGTTCAGGTACTGGTCAACTATTTTCTTCACAAGAATATAACTCTAGACCTCTGAGAGCTTGCTCCCAAAGATCACGTTCTTCTACCTGCTACACTCATACCTGCTGTGGAATTACCTTGCTGGACACATCCTTAAGGTCTATATCAAGCAGCCTCACAAGCATTGCAGTGTACAGGCAAAAGTGTTTTACAGTGACTAGCATCCCAGTGCTGTGTTCCTGATTAACACACTGCCTTCTGTCATGTCAGTCAGTGTGACAAGACCCTTTGATGTTCCTCCTTTCTGCTCCAGTCACTGAATGCACACACTTACAAACTAAGCTTATAGTATCAATTATGTTGACAGCATGGAAGTATATTGAGGAGGTATGAAAAGCCCCAGAAACCACCCAATCACACGTCAGAGAAATTATGAGCTTGTTAAACTTCAGACAAATGAATGGCCAGCCTGAAGGAGAACCTCAGGTCCCTCCACACATAAAGGAAGCCTTGTATTTAGCAACTTAGCTCAGAGTACAGCCATGGACTTCAGTTTGCAACGTATGCTATTCGAGTCATCATGAGCTGCTACAAGATGATTTCTGGGGAAAACCATTTGCACTATAAGGGTGTATTAAAAATTCCCCAAATTACCATTAAATTAAATGGGTATTTTAACTCCTTGAATACTAAAGAGAACTCCAATGCAATGTAAAGCAATGCATCTGAGACCTCTCTAGTTTGAGGGGTTAAAAATCCCCATTTCAATCAAAGATAATTTTTAGTTCTTCCCTATAGTGCAAATGGTTTGCCTCAGGACTCCACTTTTCTTTCTGAACCTACGGCCCTGTTGTATTGAATGATATCTCACGTTACATACAATTGTTATTCTACTATTACTGAATTATATATCTCATGCTGTTGTTGTACAACATGTATTACATTGAATATGTCAATGTATTATGTTGATCTGAGTTGTCATGCCTTCTCCCTTCCCATTTTGAAGGCTGTCTTCTGCTTCCCCCTTCTAATAAACTTTAATAGGAAAACAAAGCCCTGTTCAAGTCTATGGCAATCTGGAGAATTTGTGTTGGTTCTCATTTGTGCAGTTGGTTTACTCCAAAATGGCTTCTCTGAATTATTGAATACAAGTTGGAGAGCCCGTGTACACAGACTATAGTGCCACCCATCAATGGCCGTGGTTCAGTCATGCACAGTAGAAACTGCCCGCTCCACGGCTGATACGGAATGGGGCGCTCCGAATTCAGACCGTAGTCATCTCTGACTGTGGTTTGAATTCAGAGCCCTGCTCTGTTATCAGCCGCGGTGCAGGCAGTCTGTAGCGAGCATGACTACAGCACACGTTTCTATTGCTACTGTGCATGACGACTTTTGATAAACACATTTAGCGAATTATTATACAGGATGGTCCATGGTTCTTTAGAGAAAATGCAGATTTTTACTTGCTAGACTATTCAATGTTGCAATTTTCCCAAATGTAAACCCTTGAATGATAGGGAGGTACTGGAGACTTCTCTAACATCAAGAGAATTAAAGGGATAGTAATGTTTCATAATAAAAGCAGCTCTAACTAATCATCATAGTATTTGGACTTTGGAGAGTGTTATTTCAATTCTGTCAGAGTTGTAGTTCAAGAGTAATTCAATCACAAAGTTTCCCCCTCCCGCCCCTTTTACTGATGTAACACTGTTCAGCCAGATCAGAAGGGAGGTGCCCAGGTATACTGCAGAGAGGGACAATCTTCAATTAAGATAAGGGAAAAACCTGAAAATCTTGTCAAGGGGGGCAGGGATTTCATTGTTCTCATAGGAAGAAGATTGTCCCCTTCTGTTATCTGTCTGGTCTATGGACTGCAATCCACATCTGAAAAGAGATTGCTTACACTAGGTAAAAGGGGCGGGAGGGGGAACCTTTGCTTGTGAATATCTCATAAACCATAAAGGTTTGCGAGATAAGACTTATATCATTCTTCGTGTTTTTTTAATGCCTACAAAATAAAAGAAAGTTAAAACAAAGTATTACTATCCCTTTAAAGGAGCAGTAAACTTTTTTAAATGGAAACCTATATGTTTATAAAGCTTTGCCTGCTGAGTAAAACAAGATCACTCTTACTGCTGTCAGCTGTATTAATCAAATGTTATAATGGTTCATATAATCAGGAAGTGACTTTACTGGGGGTTACTTCATGACTATTGAGAACTGTTTGTCATTGACTTTCCACTCCATTAGAATGTAACTGAATGACTAATTGGAATCTGACCACTAGAGGGTACCGTTAATGGAAAAAAAACAAGACAAAATAATAAACACAGGTTTAAATAGTAATAACTCTAGAAATATGCATGTCTCAGCAGTGGGAGTATCCTTATTTTACTCAACAGGAAAAGCCCTACAATATATAGGTTTTCATAAAAAAAAGTTTTACTCACTTTTAAACTCTTTAACTGTGCAGCCGGGAGTTAAGTACCACTGAGCGCTTTTTTTTTGTACAATCAATTCAGGGGTCCCCGAGTGTCGTGCAGCCACGTGGAGACCACATGACGTGCCAGGACTATCATGGGTTCTTAATGCATGTTTACCTGTGATGGTCCTGGCACGTGTGTCTGTCATCCTAAGGTATGTTTAGTTTGTGCCACAGAAAATTTCAATATATCTATATGTGGTGTTAGAAATTTTTCTGTAATAAAATTAATTTGAAAAACTAACCTGGCACTTTATGCCAATCCCCCATACAGTTTGCTTATTGGTATTGTTTGTAGTCAATCTCACCATTCTCTGTGCTATTAGAAATTCTCCTAGTGTCCACAAGTTCTGCCTAGATTCACTTATATCATATAGTGTGGTAATAACGGCCCAGCACATAAACTGCCACTGCGTGCCACCAAAAAATAAAAGTTAATTTTTCAAAATCTTTTTACATTACAAACAAACGGGAAATCTGACATTCAATAAATTTGATTCCTTGTAAAACTAATCTCATGGTGACAGGTCCACTTTAGCACTTTGAGTCTCAGAAGGTTAAATCATTGAGGACAAGATGAGTGTGCAATGTGTTCCTTTGTAACGTGTTGTACACCCCTATGGTCTTTAAGGGGATAAGCAGCCATTTTGAGAAATGGAGAATTATATAAATGGGGGTCAATTTCTTGTCAGTGTTGGTCTGACTCCCAGCTCTGTCAATGCTAAATGGAAATTGTACGAATTGATGTCATACACTTTGCATACCTCCCAACATTTCAAATTGCCAAAGAGGGACACTTGTGTTTTAAGGGGTGTTGCTGTGGGTGTGGCTGGTGGGCGGGGCATTACCAATAATTTTAGGCTATTTCATGGCCTACTGATACCTCCTTGTGTAACCTAATAAATGACTTCTAACAAGACCAAAGGTTTTCTGTTTACATAGACTAATTTATAAACCAATGTAATGAAGATTAATATGAGTTTAATTGCTGTGGAACAATGTGATACACTTATATACACACCACACAGTCTGATCTCCTAAAAAGAGGGACATCAGGGTGGGAAAGAGGGACAGAGGGATTTGGGTCTAAAAGAGGGACACTTGTGAGGTATGACTTTGTCATGAGATTTTTGCTTGCACGTAGAATCGTGAAAGAAAAATAGAGAGCTTTACCTAGAAAACCTCTCTCTGAACTTGCAATATAAAACAGAACAATATTAAATGGGAATAATAAATACAAAAATGTGCTTCTACAGAGATGCTGAAGTAATGTGCAGTTTAAAATGTCCACAAGTAACCTTTATGTTCACCCAAGTAAACTGTCATTTTTAAAGGTTGTCATGAACAGAAGTGTTTTTCTGACAGCTATAAATGTAACTATAAAATGATGGCAAAAAAGAGGAAATAATAAATGACTCTTTACTTACAGTGACAACACAGATAAAGTTTATTTTGAATAGTAAAATAAGCACATTCCTTAAATATGTATTAACAATAAACTCGTTTATTTTATTTTAAAAAGAGTGATTTTCCTTCTGAGTAAAACAAAGCCGTAGTGAAAAAGGCATTTTTACAACACACTCTATGGGAAAGCTTTAAGGGGTAGTAAGGTCACCATATAAAGTGATATTCAGTTGTTCATTGTCATTTTATATAATGCACAGTACCATTTTCATGGTAGAGAGCAGGGGTAGTCAACACATACTTCCCAACATTTCAGAATGCCAAAGAGGGACACTTTTGTTTTAGGGGATGTTGCTGGGGGGTGTGGCTGGTGGGCGGGGCATTACTGAGAATTTGTAGGCTATTTCATGATCTATTGACACCTCCTTGTGTAACCTAATAAATGACTTATAACAAGACCAAGGTATTTTACTTTCACAAACTAATTTATAATCATATATACTGACATTTAAACAAACATTAATGTGAGTTTTATTGCTGTGGAGCAATGTAATACACTTATATACACACCACACAGTCTGATCTCCTAAAAAGAGGGACATCAGGGTGGGAAAGAGGGACAGAGGGATTTGGGTCTAAAAGAGGGACTGTCCCTCCTAACGAGGGACACTTGGGAGGTATGGTCAACACTTGCTTAGTGTTATAAGAGCTATGAGGCGGATGTACTCTGGGGCACACCATCTGTGCAAAAAGAGGACAGGAATTAAAATGTGCATCGATTTAAATGGGGCTTTTAACAAGTCGAATGCCAGCGGGGTATCCAATGCATTGCAACACAATATGTTGGATACCTCTGGCAATTAACCCTTTGTTTGCCAGAGGGGTTCCAATACATTGCTTTACAATGTGTTGAGAACCCCTCTGGAACTCCTACGGTTAAAGGGTTAAGCCTTAGAGTGCCAGAGGGGTACAGAATGCATTGCTTTGAAATGCATTATATACCCCTCTGCACTCTAAGGGTTAACTGCTTGAATGCTTGAGAGGTCTCCAGTGCAGAGATGAAGTTAAAAGCCCCATGTAAATGCAGCTGGTTTTGCAGTGGACAGTACATCAGCCTTAGTGCATGTTTTAGATCAGGGCTATCAATGTTCAATTCTCAAGCACCACCAACAGGCCAGGATGTAAGGAATTCCCTGATTAATCACAGGTGAGTCAGTCACAATGAATGTTCCACTGATTAACTCACCTGTGATTAATCAGGAAAATCCCTACATCCTGGCCTGTTGGTGGTGCTTGAGGACTGATATTGGACAGCCCTGATTTAGGATAGGTCTGCTTGAGAACAGGTGGACTAATTAAACTGAGCCACTGATTGCGCCACCTGTGCTCAGGCACGGATAACCTGCAAACATGTACTGCCTTTTGCTTATAAGAACCAGGGACGGCTACTCCTAGGACAGAGGTGCAAACTGCCCAGCATTTCAAATGGCCAAAGTGGGACACTTGCCTTAGATTGTGTTGGGGTTTCTGACTGCTGAGCGGGGAATCACTGAGAATTTTTAGGTTGTTTCATAAACGACTAGATCTTTACGTTGTTAAATAAGTGATTTAGAACAAGATCAGATTATTTTATGTGCACAAACTCATTTATAAACATCTATACTGTAATTTAACACCTTAAAGATGCAGGACGTACATGTGCATCATGAGTAGACCATGCCTAATGGACCCATGAAGTACATGTCCCCTCGTGATCCCTGAATCATTTGCAAAACAAAAAAGGTCCATGGTCCTTAAGTGCTGGCCGCGCTGCCGGTCCTTAAGGGGTTAACCAAACAATGTGTTGGCGACCTATGTAGCATAAAGGGGGTTAAAAGTCCTATTTTTGTAGAGTTTTCAGATCGTCCCTGTTAGTGCCAGTGGGGAGTCTGACACTCACTGGGTTGTGAAAACACATTAAAAATGCCTGCTGCAGGGCTCCAGTGGTTACTTTTTAGGTTGCGATGGTTCCCATGTATCAGTGCAGCAGGCATTTTTCATGTGTCCTATTTTAAATGGATAATCCGACAACACTATATTTTTGTCACAGTGACTTTGGGGGTTTTATCTGTCCTGAATGGTGCAGGTGGTTTGCTCCAGATTTGCACCTCTTAAGGTTGCTACCTCATCCCTTTAACCTTTTTGAGTCCCACAGGGATATTCAGTGTATTTCTTTACAATGTGCTGGCTAATCCTCTCCACTGAAGGTGTTAAAACCAAACATTTCTGAAGCATGCACTCTGCAGGGCTGCCTATAGCTCCAGCCTCAATATGGTGCAATACAACTCAGAGACATCTCTAGTGTTCAAAGACTTACACTGTTACACATCTCTTATAAATCAACTAGAATTCTCATTTGTCTTCTGGGAAAGATGTACTTAAACCTGTATTCAGGGACAAACAGGCCAGGTCACTGCCTGAGCACAGGTGTGCTAATCAGGCTTAGTCACTTTAACTCACCCTGTACACAAGAAGGGAAATATTAACTTTTTGAGTGCTGAGGAGAATCCAACACATTGTGGACAAATGTGCTGGCCACTCAAAGGGTTAAAAACGTGCTGTTAGTAGTGTCCAAGTATAGAGAAGGTTTAAGAATGGTCTTCTAGTGCAGTTGGCTTATCACACCCGTCCTCCAATTGTCATTCCTTTTCTATTTCTTTTTTAGGTGGTTATATAGCTAATTATATTAAAAAAAAAAAAAAAAAATGTAAGTATTTGTCACACACCTAGCTAACCTACGTTTGTTTTATTTATAAATCTACTTACCTGCTCAGGTTTTACTGCAGAGGAACAAACCCAGACTGTCGCTGACTTCAGTTGTCTGAACTCTGGAAACCAGAACCAGGAAATTGTTTCTCACTGTTTGTATGTTAACCTTCTGAATGCCAGAAGTTGGACTCCCCTTTGATATGTAAAGGCTTAAGCATATGTTTGTTGTTTTCTGTAAGATTGTAAGCTCTATTCAGATTGATTTTGTGTATATTGTTATTAATTACTTTTTTAAATAAATATTTAATTCTTATATTTGTTTGAATATACTTGTTTCTTTAAGAGCACTGACTGATGGGATATAATGAACCAGGTATAGAAAGTAGCTCTGATCAGCTGATTAGTCAAAGTTAACTTTTTTTTTTTCTTCTTCTGGTAAGGGGAGTTTTCTGGGAAAGATAATGGCAGATACTTGTTTTCTGAATAATTCTGAAGCTCCTGTAGAATATTGAATGTGGTTTTGAAGCCTTCAGATGGAAGTGTGCAGTAAGTGCGGGATTGCAGTCCTCACCCAAAGCCTTACACTGCCTGTAGCTTTAAAGCTTGGATATGTAATTTTAACCTTTTGAATGCTAGAGGGGTGGTCAGTGCACTGTGAAGTGCCCCTGGCAATCAAAGGGTTAATCCTTTGAGTGCCAGAGAGTTACGCAACGCATTGCTTTGCCGTGCGTTGCTTACCACTCTGGCACTCAAAGGGTTAAATGTGCAATGCAGTTATTATTTATGGAGTTCCAGTATATTCTGTGGGTCTGTATACAATGATATAGTAAACAAAGCCATTTAGGCTAATGTATTGGTAAGGCGGTGTTATTCTGGATCTGAGCAACTACACAATGGGAAACGACAAAAAAACCCCCAAAAAAACCTAATCTGTTGATTATTTACATTGAGATTTTAATCCCATCAATGTTAGTGGTTTGTAATTAATTACTTTGCAATGTATTGGAGACATGTTTAGCATTCAAAGCATTAAAATCTCCATTTACATCAATGGAAATGTTTGTTCGTTATGGTGTAGTTTGTTTTCCTCCAGGACAACCCCTTTTTGTAGTACAACTGCCTCAATGAGGAGGAAACCAACTTCACTATAGGGGAAATGTAAAATGAGTTGGAGAAATCTAGCATTCAAGGTGTTAACACTTTGAGTGCCAGAAGGGGTGCACTCAAAAGTTTAATAGTTCCAGTTTAATCAAGGAGAAATGTATACATCCCTTATGGTGTAGCAGGTTTGCACCAAATGGTTTCACTCCAATCGGCCTCAGAAATGCTAGTAAACATTACATACCACCCAACATATCAAATGGCCTAAGAGAGACACTTGTGTTTTAGGTGGTATTGCTGGGGTGAATCTGCTTGATGGGGCATTACAGAGAATTGTTTTAAAAACTTTATTGATAAAATAGAGGGATATTTTTATGTTATTCCATGACCCATTGACACCTAGTTGTATAACTGAATACATGATTTAGACTAAGGCCAAAGTGTTTTATGTACACAGACTAATTTATAAACACAGATATACTGAGGTTTAACCCCTTAGCGACCCTTGACGTACCAGGACCGTCAAGGGTAAATGTGCTCCAATGACCCTTGACGGTCCTGGTACGTCAAGGGTTAAACTCTTCCATCGCGGCCGCACGGAGTGATGGAAGAGTTCAAGCCGCTTGTTACTAAGTGTCCCGGTATCGGGACACTTAGTAACAAGCGGCAGAAACATTGTTGCAACATGCGATTCGCTTCAAAAGGGAATCACATGTTGCAAAACCTGAATGACAGGGACAGTATTTGTAAATACTGTCCCTGTCAGATCTCTCTGCCTCCCTCCACCTTGCATACTGCTGAGGTGGAGAGAGACAGAGAGACATGCTGTTACTGCCTTACTGTAAAAAAAAAAAAGTAAAAAAAAAGTTTAAATAAAGAAATTTAACCCTTTGATCACTGTTCTGCAGTGATCAATAAGTGCCCCCCCATCTGATCACTCCTGGGGTGATCAATTTGCTGCAGATCAGTGTTTTCTGATCTGTGGGACACCCCCCATCCCCCTTGAATTTTTTTAGATTTTTTTTTACATTTTTTAAATTTTTTTTTTTATTTTTTTTTTTTTTATTTTTTTTTTTTAATAGTAAATATAGTTTAGGTATTTTGGTAGGTAGTTGGGTAGGTTTAGTGTAGACGTGTGTTAGGGAAAGTTTTAGGGATAGATTTAGGTTTAGGGGAAACCCCCCCCCCCCAAAAAAAAAAAAAATATATATAATAAGCGCCGTTTAGATAGGTAGTTCAATTGGGTTAGGTAGGTTCAGGATATACGTAGGTTAGGGTAAGTTTTAGGGTTAGATTTAGGTTTAGGGATAGAGTAAGAAAAAAAAAAAAAAACCCAACAAGCCCCAAACCCCCCCCAAAAAAATAAATAAATAAATAAATAAATAAATATATATATAAAGTGCAGTTTAGATAGGTAGTTCATTTGGGTTAGGTAGGTTCAGGATATACGTAGGCTAGGGTAAGTTTTAGGGTTAGATTTAGGTTTAGGGATAGCGTAAGAAAAAAAAAAAAAGTTTTTTTAGTGGGCAAAATGCAGCGCAGGTACAGCGTTGAAGAGGCATATGCCTTTTTGGCATCTGACTCTGAGGCAACAGACACTGCGTCAGATTTTGACATAGCGCAGTTTTCAGAAAGTGAGAGCAGCTCTAGTGATGACGCTGGGCCTTTTGTCAAGAAAAGACGCACTGCCCCAAGAGCTGCTCTGGCAACTGCCCCAGCACCTGCCAAAAGAACTGCCCAAAGACCTACCAAAATACCTACCCAAAGAAATGCCCCAAGTGCTGCCCCAAGAGCTGCCCTGGCAACTGCCCCAGCACCTGCCAAAAGATCTGCCCAAAGACCTACCAAAGAAATGCCCCAAGTGCTGCCCCAAGAGCTGCCCTGGCAACTGCCCCAGCACCTGCCAAAAGATCTGCCCAAAGACCTGCCCAAAGAAATGCCCCAACACCTGCCACTCCGGATCCTAATGAATGGGTATCAATTTATGCCCACAAATCTCAGAATTCACAGGCAACCCAGGGATTCAAATTGATGTGGAAGGATTTACCCATGATCATTTTTTTTATTTGTTTTTGGGGGAAGACATTTTAGGTGAAATTGTTTCCCAAACCAATTTGTATGAAGCCCAGTATACTGCCGCCAACCCTAAGTGTGAAAAACGCTGTTTTTTGTTTTTTTTACTTACGTCATGGTTTACGAGGGATTGGTGGTAAAATGGCTGTGTATAAAATTGGAAAACACACCTAAAACGAGAGCCTGGGGTGTCTACTTTCCAAAAATATACACTTTTGGGGGGAAATCTTAAAAAAGAGCACTGTTACACAGCCCCAAATGAGACATGGCACCAGTAACGCAAGCTGTGAAAATTCAAAGTGTGAACCTGGAAACGCGCATGTTCCAATTTGGCCCCCGTAGCTCCCCCAAACCATGAGAAAGCTATGCATATGGGATATTGCCGTACTCAGAAGAAGGAGCTGAACACTAATCAATTCAGTTTATAAAATCTTCACCTATTCAGTGCTTGAAATTCACATCAACATTGAAGGCAAAGTGTGAAAAATGCTGAATTTTTTTTTACTTACGTCAAATTTTCACAGGATTGGTGGTAAAATGGCTGTGTATAAAATTGGAAAACACACCTAAAACGAGAGCCTGGGGTGTCTACTTTCCAAAAATATACACTTTTGGGGGGAAATCTTAAAAAAAGAGCACTGTTACACAGCCCCAAATGAGACATGGCACCAGTAACTCAAGCTGTGAAGATTCAAAGTGTGAACCTGGAAACGCGCATGTTCCAATTTGGCCCCCGTAGCTCCCCCAAACCATGAGAAAGCTATGCATATGGGGTATTGCCATACTCAGAAGAAGGAGCTGAACACTAATCAATTCAGTTTATAAAATCTTCACCTATTCTGTGCTTGAAATTCACATCAACATTGAAGGCAAAGTGTGAAAAATGCTGAATTTTTTTACTTACGTCAAATTTTCACAGGATTGGTGGTAAAATGGCTGTGTATAAAATTGGAAAACACACCTAAAACGAGAGCCTGGGGTGTCTACTTTCCAAAAATATACACTTTTAGGGGGAAATCTTAAAAAAAGAGCACTGTTACACAGCCCCAAATGAGACATGGCACCAGTAACGCAAGCTGTGAAGATTCAAAGTGTGAACCTGGAAACGCGCATGTTCCAATTTGGCCCCCGTAGCTCCCCCAAACCATGAGAAAGCTATGCATATGGGGTATTGCCGTACTCAGAAGAAGGAGCTGAACACTAATCAATTCAGTTTATAAAATCTTCACCTATTCTGTGCTTGAAATTCACATCAACATTGAAGGCAAAGTGTGAAAAACGCTGTTTTTTTACTTACGTCAAGTTTATGAGAAAGTGGTGGTAAAATGGCTGTGTAAAAAATTTGAAAACACACCTAAAATGAAAGCTGGGGGTGTCTACATTCCAAAAATATACACTTTTGGGGGGAAATTCTAAAGTGCAGCACTGGAACGTAGCCCAAAATGAGTAATGGCATCAGTTAACCAAGATGTGAAAATTCAATATTTGTTCAAAATTGGGCCCCGTAGCTCCCCCAGACCTTGAGAAACCTATGCATATGGGGTATTGCCGTACTCAGAAGAAGGAGCTGAACACTAAACAATGCATTTTTAAAAATCTTCACCTATCATGTGCTTGAAATTCACATCAACATTGAAGTGCAAGTGTGAAAAACGCTGTTTTTTTAACTTACATCAAGATTTACGAGCGATTGGTGGTAAAATGGCTGCGTAAAAAAATTGAAAACATACATAAAATGAAAGCCTGGGGTGTCTCCTTTCCAAAAATATATACTTTTGGGGGGAAATCTTAGAGTGGAGCACTGTTACACAGCCCCAAATGAGACATAGCACCAGTGATGCAAGCTGTGAAAATTCAAAGTGTGAAACTGGAAACGCGCATGTTCCAATTTGGGCCCCGTAGCTCTCCCAAACCTTGAGAAACCTATGCATATGGGGTATTGCCGTACTCAGAAGAAGGAGCTGAACACTAAACAATGCATTTTTAAAAATATTCACCTATCATGTGCTTGATATCAACAGTAGTATTGAAATGTAAGTGTGAAAACTGCAAAAAAACAAAATATTACCACAATTTTTAAATTTTTTTCTGGAAAAACTCCAAAATTCTCCTGATTATTTACCTTATGTTGTGTAGTTTTCAGAAACATATACCTTTGTGGGACATTTTTGGTTCTGGCACCGTCAGCTAAGCTATGATGCTCACATGCCAATTGTTGAGAAATCACAAGTTGGAAATAACGGCAGCCATCTTGTAATATTTACCTTGTAAATGTGAGTAAAGGACTAAAATACTAGGCATATGGGGTATTCTTATATTCAGGAGAAGCAAATGAATATATTTAGGGGTATTTTTTTTTCATTAACTAATAGTATGCAAATCCTGACAGAAAAATGTAAGCAAAATGTTGTTTTTTTTCAATTTTTTTCCTCTTTTTTTCTATTTTAATCAAATTAAACAATGAAGTATTCATATAATTGTGGTATCAAAAGAAAGCCCTACTTGTGCTTAAAAAAACAGTATATAATTTATGTGGGTGCACAAAAGGAATTAAAGAGAAAATATGGTTGAACAAAGACATAGTCAAAATTGCTCCGGTCATTAAGTCAAATCAAACTCAGATTTTCCCGGTCCTTAAGGGGTTAAAGAAACATTGTGGGTTTTATTGCTGCGAAGCAATGTGATACACATATACACACACAGTCCAGTCTCCTAAAGAGAGGGACATCAGGGTGGGAAAGAACAACAGAGGGAGTTGGGTCTCAAAGACAGATTGTCCTTCTTTAGGAGTTATATGCCATTATTGCAACAGGCATAAATCAGACCTAGGGCTGCATGTTCAAAAGAAAAGTGCAGGGGTGCTGGGGCAAACCATTTGCACTATAGGGGAGAACTAAATATTTCCATTGTTTTTAATGAGTATTTTTAACCCTGTGAATGCTAGACAGGTCTATAGCATTGCTTCTCGATGAATTGGAGACTTGTCTAGCAGTCAGAGAATTAAAATTCCTATTTAAATCTATCGGAATGTTTCTTAATTTTAGTTCTCCTCTATATTGAAAATTGTTTCCCAGCAGAACTCCTGCACTTATCTTTTGAGCATACTGCCCTTTGAGTAGGGTGACTGGACTCATCTTTAACAGGGAACACATATAAAAAATGCAGACAGGGCTGCTTTGATTTCAGTGCAGTCCTGAAATATGCCTTTTTCCCATGTGTCCAGTGCAGTCCTGAAAAATGCCTGTTTCCTATATGTAAAATATATGCACTGTAAAATGTAAAATAATGCATTTGGGACATAAAAATCCAAAGGAAAAATATACAGTTAAGGGTACTGTGCTGTCAGAGACCACAGAGGAAGGGGATTTGGGAATAATTATTTCTAATGACTTAAAGGTAGGCAGGCAATGTAATAAAGCAGCGAGGAATCAAGCAGGGTACTGGGTTGTATAGCTAGGGGCATTAATAGCAGAAAAAGGGAAGTAGTCATGCCACTGTACAGATCTCTAGTTAGACCTCACCTAGAATGTGTACAGTACTGGAGACCCCATCTACAGAAGGATATTGATACTCTGGAGAAAATTCAGAGAAGGGAACTAAAATGGCGACTGGTTTACAGAAAATTAAATATCCGGATAGACTAAAGGATCTGAACATGTATAGCTTGGAGGAGAGAAGAGAGAGAGGGGATATGATAGCAACATTCAAATACATGAAGGGATTCAACAAACTGCAGGATGGAAGTATATTTCAAAGGAGTAAAAATGTTAGGTTAAGAGGCCATAGTCTAGAACTAGAGGGGAAACAGATATATACGTAATGTAAGAAAGTTTTACTTCACTGAGAGGGTAGTAGATAAGTGGTAGAAGTTAATACAGTGACAGACTTTAAGCATGCATGGGATAGGCATAAGGCTGTCCTGAACATAAGACAAGACCAAGGACCAAATAAGGTTTGAGGCTTTTACAGTAGGAAAATAGGCAGATTAGATGGGCTGAATGGTTCTTATCTGTCGTCAAATTCTATGTTTCTATGTGTCCTGTGCAGTCCTGAAAGATGTCTGTTTCCTGTGTGTCCCTGGTTAAAAGGGAGGTCTGGTCATACTACCTTAGAGAAGTCTCCCCGCCCAGAAGAGCTTGCAGTCTAGATCAGCGATTCTTGGCTTCAGTCCTTGGGATAGATCAGCAGGTAAAGTTTCCAGGATACCACTAATTAAGCACACGTAGTGCAATCACAATGACTGAGCAGCTGATTACCCACCCACAAGCAGGAATGTACTGGAAACATGACCTGTTAGTGTGTCCTGAGGATTAATATGAGAATCACACTGGACTAGCTCAGAAATTCTCAGCACGTGCCCTTCAGAGTCCATGGACAGTCCAAGATCTGAAGATTTCCCTGCTTGATACCAGGTGAATTAATCAGAGGCTTACAAGTTTTGATTCCCTTACCCGTGTTCCTGAAGAAAAATCCTAAAGTCTTGGGCTATTAGTGGGCCTAGAAGGAATATATTGAGAACCACTGGTCTAGATGCAGTGGGGTACATGTCAGCAGAAGAGGAATGGAAATGCATCTGAGATTGGATATTTCCAATAAATTCAGGTATTCCCTGATTTGATGTAATAACTTTATAACTGGAATCAATAAACCACAAAGGAAAAGCATTTTTAAAAAGCTGCAACTTCAAGTGAGAGCAGTAATGAAAAATCATGAATAAAAGTGGCACTAAGCCCTTTAGGAAATATTAACGAGATCAGTACATACCTCCCAAGTGTCCCTCTTTGAGACCCAAATCCCGCTGTCCCTCTTTTCTATCATTTTGTCCCTCTTTTTAGGAGAACATAATAAGTTGTGTGTATTATATTGCTCCAGAGCAATAAAACTCACAGAAATGTTGTTAATCTTCAGTATATGGTTTTATAAATTAATCTGTGCAAATAAAATAAATGATTAAGAGCAAAACCAAATTATCAAATACACAAAGAGGTGCCAGTAGGTCATGAAATAACATATAACTTCTTGGTAATGCTCCACCCACCAGTCACACCCCCAGAAACACCACCTAAAACAGAAGTGTCCCTATTTGGCCATTTTAAATGTTGGGAGGTGTGTCAGTATTTCATTTCACCCCACACAGAGCCAGATGCCTTTGCCTGCATTTATCTATAACAAGGTGTAGCAAACAACCAATAGATCTGTTGTTTGTTTAACCCTTTAAGGACCAGTAAGATGTACATCATATTGATTCACCTCTCTTCACACTGCTCTGGTCCCTAAAGGTTTGAAAAGTAAATATACCAGAGGAACAAGTGTCTCTTATTTCCTTTAACCTAAGGACTTAACTAGGTAGATGCCCTTCAAACAGCAGTGAGGTAGAGCTATATTTTTCAGCTTAATATTGTTTGTAGTCTACTGCTAGTTAGATTCTGTTTATCATTTTTTTTTATAAGGGCCATTCAGTTAATGGAAATCTGTTATTTGTTATGAGGTGGTGTGATCTAGCTGCAAACTTCAACGTACATCTTTATGTTCAAGAAACTACAAGATCAAAATAAATCCTAAATAGATATACCTGACTGCTGTATGAAGAACACATACCTAGGTAAGACTTAAAGGGTTACTAATGTTCAAAAAAATGTTTTCTGCATTTAGAAGAGATTAACCCCTTAAAGACCCTTGATGGTCATAGTACGTCATGGGTTGATCTGAGTTAACGACCCATGACATACTGTGACCGTCCTGGAATTCCGGGCTCCCCCCGCAGGTGCACGCCGTTCGGGGAGTCCGGAACCGGAATTGAGGGGGGGGATGCTCTGTGGTCCTTAAGTGATCGCAACATGCCAATTGGCCGGTTGTTAAAGGGTTTAAAAGCTGAGCTAAATGCAAAAAAAAGTATCTCTCAAACCACTATGGTTTGAGAGATACAGGCATTTAAAGGATGTCTCCTACTGACAGCTGTAAAGCTGTCACCAAGAGATCCGTGTCGACCGACACGGAGGCGCTTGAGCAGTGCCCCAATCTCAGTTACAACGAATCCCTTCATTGGAATGGTCTAAAATGTGTGCCTGGTTTGTACATCAAACTTTAAATGCCTGTATCTCTCAAACCATAGAGGTTTGAGAGATTGTTTTTTTTTTTTTGCATTTAGCTCAACTTTTTAAACGCTTCTAAATGTCCAAAAAAAAGTTGCTGTTATTTTTTTTTTTTTTTTTTGCATTACTAACACTTTAACTAAAAAAGAGACCATTTATTCCCATAGCATTGCTCTACTTTAAAGTGGTAGAAAACCTCCCCCTTTTTTTTTTTTTTTTTTTTTTTTTTTTTTTTTAAACTATACATTTATGCAAGTGAGTAATATGTAAAGTCACAATGTCAGTACTTTTCTTTATTATTACTTTCATCTTCACCCTTTTTTAACATTATATGCCTGACTGTGAGCTCCCCGGATATTTGTTCCAGAGAGCCTTGTGTTATGGACGCGAACGTATAAAACACTATCCTGCAAAAGAATGACTTGCATATTAATTGCGCCATACAGAGCACTCTGCAGGGGTGGTGTTACATTGTATCGCTATCCCTACTTTCACTGATCAGAAATTTTACTGGAAAAAAGTCTAAACTAAGTTCTTAGAGGTCCCTCTGGTCTATAAGCCGTCCGGTAGGGAATCAAAAATAAGTTCCCAGAGAGGAAGGAACTAACCTCTGAAAGCATGCAACTTGTGAAACATCTCTCAGATCCTGTTACGTTTATCTCTAACGGGATTTGGTGAGTACATTTCATATGGGGTTTCTCTGGGGATTTTAGATACACGGTTTCCCTTAGTGAGTGTCTTGTGTTTGCATTCTAAGGCTATCAATCAATATTGGATATGGGAACACATCAGGACAAGCTGTTCTGCAGAAGATTCCCTACCGGACCGCGGATAGACCAGAGGGACCACTAGTAATTTAATGTTGATGTTTTATACCACACTGAAGCAAGAAAATATTGTGTAAGTACACTATATCACAGCAGTACGCTTTTGATATCAGGAGGTTGCTCTCAGATTTTCGTACTCTAGCCCCACCCTTTGTCTTATTTGGTTTACAATATGGAGGCGAATGCTGCTGACGCCACAGAAGACTCTGCATATCTGAGGACCTGTCTTAACAGATTAATTCCTATTGGAAAATTGGACTTTTTTTTATATAAAACATTCAGATACATTGGACTGGAGCGCTGTGCATCTTTGTTCTTTTTTCTTTGAATGATGTGTTGCGCCTCTCTGCTCATTAAGGGGTTAATACCTTCTAAAATATGTACATTTTTAAAATCTAAATCCCTATTTAATATGGTGTTAACTGTTTTGTAAAATAAACCATGAAGGATATTGGAATGCAGCGATGACATAATCCGATGCTCATAGAAACCCTTTATTTCATGTCATGTTCTTGTAAAGTTTTTAATTCAATCAATTAAATCTTCAAAATTTTATGATACATATTAGTGTAAGAAGATAACCAATTAGTGTGAAAAATTAAGCCATCATGGATTTTTGCTGGAGATAATTGGTCATCTAGAATATTCCATCCTACCACTTTCAGCTGAGGGTCAAAAATTAAATCAAATTCAATAAATCAAATTCAATCTTTCATTATCGTTCCTTCCTTTCTGGCATTATCAAATAACTGTTTAAGTTATGAAAAATAAGTTTGGATTTTTTGTTAGTTTTTTAACGGTTTTATTGTCTTCTTAATTTCAAAGACATTCTGACACATAGGAAGGACTAGCAAAATAACTAGTCCCCACTTGTCTGCCAGGTTTTCTTTTAAAGGGATAGTAATGTTTCATAATAAAAGTAGCTCTAATTAACCATCATAGTATTTGGACTTTGGAGAGTGTTATTTCAATTCTGTCAGAGTTGTAGTTCAAGAGTAATTCAATGACAAAGTATCCCCCTCCCGCCCCTTTTACTGATGTAACACTGTTCAGCCTGAGCAGAAGGGAGGTGCCCAGGTAGACTGCAGAGAGGGACAATCTTCAATTAAGATAAGGGAAAAACCTGAAAAACATGTCAAGGGGGGCAGGGCTTTCATTGTTCTCATAGGAAGAAGATTGTCCCCTGCTGTTATCTTACTGGTCTTACAACCAGATTCCACATCTGAGAAGTGATTGCTTACACTAGGTGCAGGCCCGGACTGGCCATCGGGCACACCGGGCATTTGCCCGGTGGGCCGGTCCGGTGACCCAGTCTCCGTAGTAATACAGAGCGCTGGGAGATGACATCATCTCCCAGCGCTCTGCATTATTAAGAACCGCGCGCGGGAGATGCAGCTCTGTGCCGAAGGAGGCACAGATCACATTCATGGTACGCCGCGTCGCCGCTAGATCACCAGGGATTTAAGGTAGGAGATCAAGGGGCATTGAGGAGATGAAGGGGCAGTTGATGAAGGGGGCGTTGTGGAAGGGGCATTGTGAAGGTGAAGGGGGCATTGTGTAGATGAAGGGGGCATTGTGGAAGGGGCATTGTGGAGTGGAAGGGGGCATTGTGGAAGGGGGCATTGTGGAGTGGAAGGGGGCATTGTGGAAGGGGCATTGTGGAGATGAAGGGTGCATTGTGGAGTAGAAGGGTGCATTGTGGAGTGGAAGGGTGCATTGTGGAAGGGGGCATTGTGGAGTGGAAGGGGGCATTGTGGAGATGAAGGGTGCATTGTGGAAGGGGCATTGTGGAGTGGAAGGGTGCATTGTGGAAGGGGCATTGTGGAGATGAAGGGGACATTGTGGAAGGGGCAATGTGGAGATGAAGGGGGCATTGTGGAAGGGGCATTGTGGAGATGAAGGGGGCATTGTGGAAGGGGCATTGTGGAGATGAAGGGGACATTGTGGAAGCAGCAATGTGGAGATGAAGGGGACATTGTGGAAGGGGCAATGTGGAGATGAAGGGGGCATTGTGGAGTGGAAGGGTGCATTGTGGAAGGGGCATTGTGGAGATGAAGGGGACATTGTGGAAGGGGCATTGTGGAGATGAAGGGGACATTGTGGAAGCGGCAATGTGGAGATGAAGGGGGCATTGTGGAGTGGAAGGGTGCATTGTGGAAGGGGCATTGTGGAGTGGAAGGGTGCATTGTGGAAGGGGCATTGTGGAGATGAAGGGGACATTGTGGAAGGGGCATTGTGGAGATGAAGGGGACATTGTGGAAGCGGCAATGTGGAGATGAAGGGGGCATTGTGGAGTGGAAGGGAGCATTGTGGAAGGGGCAATGTGGAGATGAAGGGGGCATTGTGGAAGGGGCATTGTGGAGATGAAGGGGGCATTGTGGAAGGGGACATTGTGGAGATGAAGGGGACATTGAGGAAGCGGCAATGTGGAGATGAAGGGGACATTGTGGAGTGGGGCATTGTGGAGGTGAACAGTGTGGGGAGGAGGATGGGGTGGGCAGAGTGTGGAGGTGAATATGTGGGCGGGGGCATAAATCCCTGCACCGGCCCTGGGTCCGGGCGTTAAAAAAAAAAAAAAAAAAAAAAAAAAAAAAACGCGCCCTCCCCCCCCCCCCCCATGGGCTGCTCATAAAATTAAAATGGGCTGCTCAGCTTTAAATGCCCGGGCCTATTTTTTGTCCCAGTCCGGGCCTGACTAGGTGAAAGGGGCAGGAGGGGAAACTTTGCTTGTGAATATCTCTTAAACCATAAAGGTTTGAGAGATAAGACTTATATCGCTCTTCATGTTTTCTTAATGCCTACAAAATAAAATAAAGATAAAACACAGTATTACTATCCCTTTAAAGAATGTCTTTATTTTTTAATGCTAGCCATTTTTGGTGGTTGCTTTTCATTTAACATTTTATGTTTTATTTATCAAAACATTTTGAAGCACTTTTGAATTATTACCGCTATAATTTTGAGCATAAATCTGGGTTTTTGGTTGGTGTTCTCAGTACATATTTGTTTAAGCATAAATTAGGTCCCAAAGCTGGGTACTCAAACTTGTAGCCCTTGGAGTAACAGCTATATGTTCCCCAGCAGAAAGGCCAATGGAGAGATATATACTTTGCCTCCATTCAGTTTATTCTCTCTCTCTCTTTTTCTCTCTCTCTCTCTCTCTCTCTTTCTCTCTCTTTCTCTCTCTCATGATGTTTTTCCTCCAGATCCAATAACATAATGTGTGTGTTTATTATTAATCTCAATTTTTTTTCATCAGTAATTTCTGTATATATTTTAGGTTAATTCATCTGAATGATGATTAACCAATAATTCCATTACCTAGTTTTCTAGAATTGCTTACCACTTCCTTAAATTGTTATTCTTTTATGTTCCCCAAGGGTTCAATTTTATCCTTTTATAACCAATTTTATCTGCAATATTTTGTTGCAAGGAAATTCTACCGCACAAAATCTTCATTTTTGAATTGATCAGTGTCTCTAAATTACAAAACTGTTCATGTATTTTGTTTTCCAACATGGAACTAAATACAGATGTGGACTTGTTGGATAACATTTCCCTCATGTCTTTCTATTCTGTAGCAGCTGCATTTTAATGGATGGGACACCCTACATTTTCCAGGAGCCTCTGACTTAAAGGGATAGTAATACTTCGTTTTAACTTTATTTTATTTTGTAGGCATTAAAAAAAACATGAAGAATGATATAAGTCTTATCTATCAAACCTTTATGGTTTATGAGATATTCACAAGCAAAGTTCCCCTCCCCGCCCCTTTTACCTAGTGTAAGCCATCTCTTCTCAGATGTGAGTCTGGTTGTATGACAGGACAGATAACAGAAGGGGACAATGTTCTTTGTATGAAAACAATGAAAGCCCTTCCCCCCTTGACAAGTTTTTCAGGTTTTTCCCTTATCTTAATTGAAGATTGTCCCTCTCTGCAGTCTACCTGGGCATCTCCCTTCTGATCTGGTTGAACAGGGGGGGATACTTTGTTTGTGAATATCTCTTAAACCATAAAGGTTTCAGAGATAAGACATATCATTCTTCATGTTTTTTTTAATGCCTACAAAATAAAATAAAGTTAAAATGAAGTATTACTATCCCTTTAAGGGACCTCACCTTATGTTCTCACAGTCTCCGTTTTACAAGAAGGACCGATTTTAATCTTATTCTCCGTGAGGAGTGGGGATGTTCTGGGAACATACCACATAAGTGGCGCTGTTTTTCTCACACATAAAATAAGATAATAAGGAAGGTTACAATTAAAATTGAGATGTTCCTAACTGTTTCCCTATATTTTGGGCCTCCATTCACAATTTTGCCAATGCCCCTAGGGCAGTGGTTCCCAACTCCTGTCCTCAGGACCCAATAACAGGCCAGGATTTGATGATTTCCTTGTAAGAGCACAGGTGAGTTAATCAGTGTGAATGAGCCTCTGATCACCACACCTGTGCTCTAGCAGAGAAATCCCTAAGTCCTGGTCTGTTAGTGGGTCCTGAGGACAAGAGTTGAGAAACACTGCCCTGATCTGTGATAAAAAAAAAATGGTGCAAGACTTTGCCATTTCTTCATATGAGCAAAACTAAACAGTGATGATACATAGTATTAAATTCAATGTACTAATGTGCAGCTTATCTAACAGGGTAAAAGGCAAAGTGCAAATATGAAAGGAAGGTGCAAATTTAGAACATTTCTAACAAAAACTACTTCCCAATACCATAAAACAACCTCGTCTCCTCTTGATACACAAACAATAAATATTGGGAGAAAAAGGAAAATAAAATGTAGTAAAACGCCCTCAAGGCATTTGTCGTGGAATTATATGACTGTAGATGTGGTCCAAACTTGTGGTAATAAACATGATTTTGATGCTCCTTTTCAGCACTGGTCCTATATATGATTCTCCAATCCAAAGCATATATGAAGCAAACCGAAGATGTAGCAAAGACTAGTGAAGCATTTATTAACAAAATAAATCAAAGTGGTATAAAAGTATTCACATTTACAAAGACAATAACAGTGTGACAAATTTAAAACAAATATGATGAAGTTCCTGTTTCTTGAGGGATGCAGCTGCTCTTCTACCATACTTGCAATCTTTATCCATATGTTTTTGGTATGGATGTTCCTCTTGTCGCTATCAATTGACATCAAGGTCTAATCCCAGTGAAGTGTTTCATTAGACTTTCTGAAGAGTATGGAGGACCTAGACCTTCCAATTTCCTTTTATATATCTTCCCCCAATGCAATAAATAGTGTGTGTATGTATATAATCTATATATTATATAGAGAGAGATAGTTGTGGAAAGCACTCACAGGAAGCTTGTTGTAGTGAACAGGTGGAATAAATCAACTTGTTCACTGCAACAAGCTTCCTGTGAGTGGTTTCCACAACTCTCTGTTAATATGCTAATATCTTCAGATGAGCACTCAGGCGATCTATCTCTGTTCTAAACAGCGAGTGCATTCCTCCTCAATATATTGTGTATGTGTGTATATATAATAGAATTTAAAACATACAGTTCTACCGCAAAAAGGTATTTGATATCACCACAGGCACTAAGAGGGCATACAATTAAAAAAGGTTTATATATTATATCACAAATGTCAACATTTAGGCTCAGCTTGACCCAAGTCTTGTTAAAGACCCATAACTGGGCCAAAATGTTGGCATTCTGATATATTATAAAATACCTTTTTATTTAGTCCTGAAAGTACCTGCAATTATATAATTTTTTTTTTTAAATATAATTTATCAGATCACTCCATACATATACAGACAAAAAGGGTACATACAAAAAAAAAATCATTCAAGTACAACGAGAATATGCAAACATGTATGAGAATAAAAGAAGCAAATGCATATCAATAGAATGTACAGAGTTGACCCGAAGTTTTTATAATAATTCAACCCAAACTCCAAACAGCTAACCAAACTAAGCTAAAACTATGTCCCTCGATCCCAGTTCCTCTCTCCCCCGACTCCGCAGCACCCCCCAACCCCCACCCACCAGCCAATGTCTCCACTAAGTCCCGTCATAGAAAGGGGTCATACATTGAGGCATGCGAGTATATGTCACAAGCAGTCACACGTCACACAGAAGTGAAAGCAGTCGACCGGCCCCAAAAAGTTACACCTCACCAGGAGTTACGTTAGTACTTGCTCTAGATGTCCACCAGGTCTGCCATCGTCCCCATATCCTATCAAACTTAGCCGGAGTCCCTCGGTGTATATAAACCAATTTATAATGTGGAAAACATTGTGAAACTAAGTTAATCCACACCCTACAATTGGGAGCTCTGTCTGACATCCAGTTCAAAGCCACCATCTTTCTCGCCATCACCAAGAGCTCACGCAGAAGAGATTTGTCATTAGCATCCTCAATCTCATCGGGGAATATAGACAGTAAACAAATCTTCGGAGTCACGGGAACAGGTCTTGCAATTATATAATTTAACTTTTTGTGATACAACTGCTTCTATGTAACAATTTTCTTGCACAACCAGGCCATTGATTCAAGTATCTGAGTGTCCATCACTATGTGTGTATATATAATTATACGTTGCACAAAAGATGTCTTAGCAATTAAGTTAAGCAAACTGATGTCCATATCTACATTTTTGTTTGGATGTAACATTTTTTTTTTGGTGTGTGTAGAACTGACAAGTTTATCTGGTCAGTAGTAGTAGGACAGCTATAGTATATAGTTTTATATAAGCAGCTGGACTGGACACCTTGAAAGAAGCAAATGTTAGTATGACTTATTTGAAGTTTGACAGGAAAAGCTTCCTTGTAGACAGGATTTTTTTGAGAAGTACTGGAGACAGTAGACAGTATATGTTTCTTCTGCACTGGTTATGAAACCACAGTGGGGTCCTATTCATGCAAGGGAGCCTCATCACAAATAGGCAGAGTGATACAGAGTCTGTAGCCTGACCAGACTGGTTGAGTCTGCAATGCTACAGTGAAAAACAGTGGCAGAGGCTCTAGAGGACAATGATAAATAGCTTCACTAATAGGTATTCAAGAATGAAGACTGCAGACAGATGCCATGAAATAGATAGAGACACAGTCTTTAAGCAACAGTATAATACGTAATATAGCTAAGATAGTAGAAGTACACAGGGATGCAGGCACTTAAGGCCAGGCAAGTGAAGACTAAAGTAGAAGTCAAATACTTGGCAGAGGTCATGGGCTTGTGGAAGACTGATGTATTGGTCTGTGGACAAGTCAAAGGTTGTGGACAGGTGGAAAACTGAATGATTGCCCTTGAACAAGGCAGAGGTTTTGAACAGGAAGCAGACTGAGTGTTGATCTTTCAATAAAGCAGACGTTGTGGGCAGGTGGCAGACTGAGTGGTGGTATTTGATCAAGGCTTGGAGGGATACTAACAATTGGGCACAGCCTGGAAGATTAAAATACTTGAACACTTGTGAGAATTAAGCTACATCAGAAAAAAATAGTCCCGGGGGAGGGTCTCACCATGTGAGCAATAGAGCCAATAATTCCAGAGAATGGGTGCTGAGTCTGGTTTATTACACTAATTTTCCCATCTACAATGATCTTTATCCTGACAAATAAAAAATTATGTTTCTTAATAGAAAGCATGGAACAAAAATTATAATGTAGTAAAACTAAATGTTTCTTAGTTTGGTGTTTTTTATATTCTCCATCATCATTGTTTTCAAGAGTCTTGTGACTCTACCTTCATATTGATTACCTGGTGTCCTGGCCACCTAAAAAATACATATTATGGTATATGCTTCATGTTGCTCCTTCTGTCCCATGGATCCTATGAATCTTGCCAATACATTTCTGGGAGAACAAGAGGCGAATCCAACAAACAACAAAGCAATGTATTGGAGATATTCATAAGATCCAAATGGTTAAAAATGTCTGTCATTCCATTCAGCAAACTAAAGCCACTCAAAAGGGCCTAATAGTTGCACAAACACATTTATAAGCCAAATTGTAACAGGTTCACTCCTTCCTCCTCTTTGTAACCCAAGAGTTAAGTTTCCCATCCAAAATATTATGGGAGATTGGGAAAAAAAAAATAATAATTTAAAAACCATTTTTTTTCTATAAGCTATTTTAGATTTCATTTGCTTGCTTCCAGTCCAATGATGCAGAGCTATTACATATTGATGAAACTCATTCAAAATGTCATGTATCAAATAACTGAATGCAAAAGTGGTGTAACAAGCTCACACTGACAAAAAATAAAAGTAGTGTATTCTGGAGGCTGGTGTACCTTCATGTGCTGCTCAGTCATACATTTCACTACTCCTGTGGCATTATAGAGAAGACCTTTCCATACTTATGTCAGTCTGATCCAACACTGAAATGACAGGTAAATCTTCTGTGTATGAGAGAAACGGTAAAAATCCAGACATACAGTTCATTCTATAGTGGGTCTTGTCAGTGAGGTGCAGCTGATTCCATCTAGGCCCACAGAGAGCAAAGGCCCACACCTGAGATACACTTCCACTTAGGGAACCTGCAAAACAAATTCCCAACCCTAGTATTAACTGGTTTACTATAACCTACTCTTGGGGACCCAAGGTGTAAAGGTTTCCCATCCAGAATATTATGGAAAAAATGAATAACTATATTTTTTTTTTTCCTGTTTCACATTTTTTTCTTAGATTATTTTATTTGTTTGACCCGTTTAATGCAGATCTCTTTCATATAGATGAGACTTGTTATGCAAATGTCATGTATCACATAACTAAAGTTGGAAACTTTTCAGGCATATTGTATGTTTTTTTCTTTTCTTTAAATTACTCAATTTTGTCATTGATATTACTTAAACTGCTCCCCAAATGGTTCATAATGACAGAGCGTACATTGCTGTAGTTTGAAAGGCAATTTTGCAAACAATTTCTATTCCTTTTTGCACATTGAAGGCATGAAGTCTGAAATGAGAAACTCAGTCTGCATGATTGTATTAAATAATGTAACTGCTTTGAGAATGCAAATTATATTCACAAACAATAATTAGGAATGATTTTTTTCTGCTACCTTTGTTAGGCATTCAGTGCTTCTGGCAAACAATCTAAATTTCATGTGAAGGTTCAAAGCTCTGTAACAATTTCTCATTAAACAATGCCAACAGTTTGAAGTGCTTAGCAATTTGTATCAGAGATTTCTTCCAGCTAGTGGGGATGGAAACGCTTCCCTCAATGTTACTGATGTAATTCAGCAGATAAAACAATAATGTGTAAAAATATAGCTTGTTTGGTCACAAAATTTGTATTTGCAACTTTTTGAATAACCATGGAGCTGATGTTCTAATAAAAGTTGGAGTAATTTTGGATCAACCCAGTGGACTATGGGAGACTGATAAAAATGCCACATGTTCTTGTTGATTCAAATAGCCTTTGAAGCCTATCAGAGTAGGCTTAGCACGCAACCTGCAAAGTTTGAGACACAGACTTCCAGGTTGAGAGGGTCAAGCTTCTCATTACTGCGACCCCCCCCCCCCTCCAATCGCTGTCTGGAGCCATTTTTGAACTACACACAGCATAGCTCTGGGTTTTTAGTAAGTCTTTCCAACAGGAGCAGACTTGGTAAAACCTGACTATTGCTTGTATGGTAAAGTCTGGAAGAATACAAGCTTGCCCACCAATATGAGTATGCTTAAATGTATCTATATAACATCATACTTTCAAGTACTCAACTGTACTTCATTCATTGTATATTACTAGGCAGTACAAATCTAGGCAATTTCCACCTAATTTCAGTGCATGGAATTGAAGACCTCCTATAGCAGTTAATGATTAAAACTAAATATTATTCTGCAAAATGAAATGATAGGATTTTGGACTTTGGGCACACTATAGTGGAGGTTATAACTCAATGTGAAAAAAAAAAAAAGTTGAATCCTAATGTCCAACATAAAAAAGAAACACACAAAAACATGACTTACAACAAATGAATTACAAAGTGGAAATCTTTCAACTAAGATATCCTCTCTGGATGCTGTGGTACTGGTGTGGCAGTGGGTCAACACAGCTCATCATCCAGGGAAGGAAGTCACCCACTATCGGAGACCATGATACTAGATCTGGAACACACCTTTGGTACTCAGAATTTAGCCCATTCTATGTTAGATGAACATAGTTATGAAAACCTCCACTCTTGCAGACTCTCCTTCTTGCTCAAAAACACTTCAGTATTTGGAAGTGTTGGTCTGTCTTTCAAACAGTGGATGTCAGTCATGTCTCCAAAATGTAAAAGATGATCAGGCTCTAAACAAAAGTCTCTCTAAAAAAAACGTATCCTATAACATCACTATAATCTCTCTAGTCCCACCCAATTGTGAACTAAAGTGCATTCAGACATTGTGAATAAAAACAAGTTATTTGTTTGGTGAATAACTCTGACCAATTTCAAAGTCTTCATGAGAGATAACACTGATGTTCTATTATATTGAGGTGGTTTTTGCAGAACCTTAGAGAGAGAGACTTCTGTTTTAAAGCCTAATCATCATTTACAGCTTTGAGAGATGACTGACATCCACTATATATGAGAGAAATACATTACATTGAGATCCCAACACATACTCTTCGATCTTTTACCATTAATGATTCTCCTAGGATGTCCTTATTAAGTTCATCCATAGTGTGTGTTTATTTCTACTTCCCCGATTATAAGTTTACATTTCTTTGCATTGACACTCCCATGAAAAAAGTCTGAGAATAGCTCTCATTTTATCTAAATTTTTTCTGTAGAGAAAAAGTTCTGATCCAGGTGTATTCCTGTACAGAGACCTAGAAATTGCAGTTAATAAGTGGTATCACTAGTTTTAGGTAACAGATTCCCATTGAAGTATATGGAGGAGTTTGTATATAAAACCCTTGATAAAGTCTTCAAATCTGATGTAATAAAGGCCAAAGTTGGTGTCATGCAAATATCAAACATTTTCTTATACTCTATTATAGGCAGTGCTCCCTATAAGGTGAGCACAGGTAAGTTACCCAGCACTGATGTAGTGTGTGAGGGGAACTATAAATATCGTATGTGCAGAATCAAAAACAGTTCAGCAGCTCATACTTCCAAGTTGCATGGGACCGTAATCTCACTTCCAATGTCTAATACAATATCCAATACACGTACAGGTGATAACTTTCATACATATGCACATTCACTCAGTCACTCCTCATATGGTCTCATAAGGAAATGGAATGGAGATGCTCAATGGCTGCAATGAGGATCATGAGTAACAGTGGTAATCGTGAAATGCGTTTATCCCTGGGATGCCACTTTGTAAGATCTGCTGGTCTGTTCTCTTGCCTATGTAAGTCTCTCCTGTCACTGGGAGGCCAAAAGATTATGGAAGTATGAACTTTCTATTACTATGGATCTAATAAAACTTGATGAATGTATTCCTTGATTTTGGTCCTGCCTTTGGAGGTGCATGTTCTTGCTGTGGTTTATGAACTATAAATATCCCTGTTCTCCTCTTTACATCTCTAGATAGATTAGAGTGCACTCAGATTAAAAAGGTTACATATTTCTCATATTTTAAGGCCATGTGATTGCAGCTATTCTGTAAACATTTTATAGATTAAAGTCTATGCGGTATGCAGTTTTCTTTTCCTGACATCCCTAAAGCAAAGTAATCAAATATAAATTTGACACCATTTGCATTGTGAGGTATTTAGCTTCCTAATGTGCTGTTGCTTTCTAGATCTGTCAAATAAATGTATATCTTTGAAGAAGTGGAAAGATCAAAATCTTTCTGTTTTCTGCGACAGTGACAGCTTTTGGAAGTTTAAAGGCTGTCAGGCCTTGGGGTAGAAACGCAAGTAACAACTTATTGCAGACATTCATCAAGTTTCCAGAATGCTGTATCCTCCTACTGAATGAAAATCAATGTTTCAAAAACATCGTTATATTGAAAGCTGTTTTCTTTTTTAGGTTCTGTTTTATAATCCAAACATTCACTATGTGATTTGAATCCATGCTAATGAAGTATATGCCTTCTCGGGAGGCCTATAGATACCTAGCATAGTACAAATGTCCGTCTTTTGCAAAGATTTAAGTATTTTCAAGCAACTGGGAACCCCCACCCAACAAGTTTATTAAACCCTTAGTGATGAGGGCTTTTTGATGCTTGAGGACTAGATGCTCAACCGGCACGTTTGATCAGCGGCAGAGAAGGGGCAAATGAGCAGACCCCCCCCCCCTTACTACCTGACGGGCCAATACTTGTTCCACTGTGAGGGAATTTTGAACAGAGACTGCCTTTTTATATGGGATTGGGAAGTCTCTGTTCAAAAGGACTCACAGCCATTGGCTGGGATATGTGCTTATGCACCTTCCAGCCAATCGGGTACTAAGGGGGGGGGCTACTTATTTGCCCTTTCTCCACCACCAACAGCGGTGGAGAAAACTATGGGGACATATGGATTTCAATATTTTTTGGCCACTTCACTTAATGTATTTTTTTTTTTTTCGGGAGCAATTATTTTTATAGATTTATGGGACAATTTATTAGATTGTCATACTCTCTATGTAATCCTGACATCTGTGCATTACTTAACCCTTTGGGTGACAGAGGTATGCTACACATTTCTCTGCAATGCATTGTGTACCCCTATGGCACTCAATGGGTTAAACTATGCACACATGTCAAGGTTATGTTTGGGCACACATCATTTAATATGTGTAATTTTTTTTTTTTTTTTTTTTTTTCACAGGAATCATGGAACAGAGAGAAAGAAGGTGGACAGTAGCTGGCCAGGATGCTAAAGACCCCGCTGGACATCAGGATTACTGGTAAGTGTTTGTTTTCAGGGGCTGCTGTTTTGTACCTTAGTTGGATTAACCCTGTGAGTGCCTGTGAGGTACTTATACCCCACTGACACTCATAGGGTTAATTCTGCTAACACTGGACCCATTTTTTCAGTGCTTTAGATGCCCAAAAAAACATGGTGCAGAATTTCCCACTTTAAAGTGGATCCCTTAACAGATCTTAGGGCTTAACGCAGTCAACTGAATTGCATTTTGCAGAGTTTTTTTTTTTTTTTTTTTCAATGAGTGAAAACGCGTTGGAGGTTTTTTTTTTTCCCCCTCATTTTTTTCATAGCTCAGGTAATTGAATAGCTTACCGTGCTTGGGGACAAATGCAGTCAGCTGTTCTTCTTTTTTTTTTTTTTTTTTTTTTTTTTTTAAAAAGCATTTGGACCTAATTGAATAGAGGCCATAGAATCTAAGTGGTTAACACTTGTATTTGCTGTAAAAACATATATGCAGTGGCCTGTACTTTAACCATAACTCCCAATATTTCAAATAGCCGAAGAGGGACACTTTTCTTTCAGGTTGTGTTGCTGGCAGTACGACTAGTGGAGTATTACAGATAATTTTTAGGTGACTCTAGACATTTTGACAGCTCTTTATGAAAATGAATAAATTATATAAAATAGGAATAAAGTGTTTTAATTACGCGGACTAATTTATAAACACCTATACTGAAATTTAAACAATTTATGATGAGATTTTATTGCCGTGGCACGTGATACACTTATATACACACACCACACAGTCTGATCTCCTAACAAAGTGGGACAGAGGGAGTTGGGTCTCAAAGACGGACTATTCCGACTAAAAAGGGACACATGGAATGTATAATTTAACCGTTTGTGTTTTTCACATAGGTTTGAATATCCCACTGGCATTCATAAGGTTATGTTACATCTTTTCAAAAGTAAAATCTATTTTCCACAAGTTCTTGTTGCTGAAAAAATATTCTGTATTATGATTCATAAGCCTTGTAAACATTTCAAAATGGTTGGATGGGTCCGCCATCTTTGTATTGTGTATTGCACAGAATAAATAAGAAGAAATGCAATTTGTTCAGTGGTTTAAAAGCTCAACACTTCTCTCAGTGGTGTGTGACAATGATTATCATATATATTGTCAGAATTACACTCCAAAGAATGCAGGTGATGTATTTCATACTGATAAAGCCATCAATATTTTCCTGCTGGAAGCTTTGCTCAAAACAGGCTACATCGCTGACTAGTATTTTAAAATAGTAGTTGAAAGATTTATAAGCATGTTTACAAGAATGGTGTCGCTTTAAGCTAATGACGATATATCTTCATATGTGTTTTCCATTTTCAATAGAATAATCATCTGGTCTGAAAAACAAGGGAAGTGTGATGATATTCCACTATAGCTCAATATGAAAAATACAAGCAGTGCGTCTGCTGTATAAAAGACATTTAGAAAAGTTATGGAGCTAACCAACTGCTCCTCCATAGGGGGCAAATAAGCATCTCCAACATTCCAATTCACTTAAATGGAGTTTTTATCCCCTTAAATGCTAAAGAGGTTTCCAATACAATGCTTTGCAATTTATTTGAGGCCTCGTTAGCAATCGAGAGATTAAAGGTCTTAATTAAATGAATAGGAAGTGTTAGTCTCTCCACCATGATACATTTGATTTTCATCAGAATTGTTCCACTTTTGCTTTTACATGTATAGCACCAGATTTCCAATTAGGCAGAGTAGACAACTGCTTAAAGTGTCAAAGCTGTGCTGGCCACACCCACATTCTGAATTGTGGGTGTGGAAAAACAAACTCAACATCCTTGCACCAGTTTAAATACCTCTTTACAGATTATTTAACTCCAACACGAAGCAATGCATTGGAGATCTCCCTAGCAACAAAGCAGAGGCGTAACTAGAACGGTCCGGGCCCTTGTGCAAGAAGTACCATGGGCCCCTCCAACCCCCGAACACATTGGCCCCCAGGCCCTCCAAAATGCCTCCATTTCCTACCTCCCAATCCCTGGTGGTCCAGTGGGGTGGCAGGAGAGGAGGTCTGGTGCGACGCGCTCCCCTGCTGTCCTCTTCTGTAATGCAGAGCGCTGGGAGATGATGTCATCTCCCAGCGCTCTGCATTACTAGAGTGCGGGAGGGAACTTGTGGCACCAGGAGGAGGGGGTCACAGGGGGCAGCCGGGCCCCTGGAGTGACGGTCGCGGTTGCGACCCCTATAGTTACGCCACTGCAACAAAGAGGTTAAAGATTTTGCTTGGTACTTGCACGTTATTGACCAAGGGTCTGTACCAGGTAACAGTCAAAGGATGAAGAGAAGCACAGAAGAAGATACATTGACATTCCTCCTCCTTTTTAGCTGTACTCATGCTGCCAGTGCAAAATACGTAATAACAAATTACCTATAATATTTATGTATGTATTTTCATCTTCACTTTTTTTACACTTTTATGTTCCTGATAAGGAGCTCTCTGAATTTTTTTCCAGAAAGCTTTCAGTAAGGGACTATGAAAGCAGGGATTGTGTTTGACACTATCTGTGCTGCTTTCAATGTGTTTGTCAGAAAGCTCCCTATAAACAGAAATTCAGCGAGCTCCCTTTCAGGGACAGAAAGAAAAAAAGTGAAGGCTTCATAAGCAATTTTACTTTAAGTATTTTGTATTTGCAGACTATATACTGTTGAAAAGGAGGTTGTCTGTCACATTATCTATACTATGCCATGTACTGTGTGGGGATTAAAGGTAATAGCGAGTTTTACCAATTCACTCACACTCTGGACTCTTTACACTCTTCCATGTTTACCTCACACTCTTATAAGTAGACACGTGTAGGGGCTGTACTCCTTTCTAAGATTACTCTGTGTTATAATTGTTCCTGCAGTTCTGCAGGAGAGGGAAGGGCTGAGTTCTCAGGCTGGGTATCATTAACTCCTTGAGGACTGGTGACATCTCTGGTATCCTTGCCTAAAGCACCGGTGACGGTCCATGCTGGTCATGTATTTGTGCTCATAGCGCTCCTGCATGAGAGCTGTAAGCACTAGCGGGGTCTGAAATTGACCATTCCAAGACCGGAGTGGTCATTACCAGACCCCCATTTTGTTGCACCAACATACATGATCAGTCATCAATGTGGTCCGTTAGGGGAATCTAACACCAGGATCAATGGTACTTAAGAGGTTAAACTTTACAGGAGATTGATGCTCAGCCTGAAGTGGATACTTTTTATCGTGAGTTTATCTTGGGTTTTGGAGCTTGGAAACTAAGAATCCTATTCAGCTCTGTGAACATGACATGTAGTACTAATTAAAGATTCATTTTGAGAAACCAACTAACACAGTATTAATTCAGATCCATAAATTTAGAAGGTGTTTTGATTTCCTTTAAAATAAATGTGTGTGTTATTAAAGTTATAGTATTACTTCAAAATTTCTATCCCTCATATTGTAGCCCTTAATAAACTGAGTTAAATGACACCAGCGGCATCTCTCAAACCTTTATGTTTTAAGAGATAGCCGCTTTCAAAGTTTCCTCTCCCCTGCTCTCAGCGTTCTGCTGCCAGCAGGAGAATCCGGTCTCTGAATCAAGAGGAGGCTCTTCAGCAGAGCGGATATCTCGTTATGGAAGGAAAAATGATTCATTGAAACAGTCTTCTGCGTGTGCTTGGTAACCAATCACACGTAGAAGACTGATTCAATGAATCATTTTTCCTTCCATAACGAGATAACGGCTCTGCTGAAGAGCCTCCGCCTGTCCCGGGACCGGATTCCCCTGCTGGCAGCAGAACGCTGACAGCAGGGGAGAGGAAACTTTGAAAGCGGCTATCTCTTATACCATAAAGGTTTGAGAGATGCCGCTGGTGTCATTTAACTCAGTTTATTAAGGGCTACAATATGAGGGATAGTAATTTTTAAGTAATACTATCCCTTTAAGGAGCAGGGGTATGCACTAATGTGGGATAGGAAGGTGATAAAGTGGAGATAAAATCTCCAGTGATATCATTTCTCCAATTCCTATGCTATTCTATGAGGCTAATGTACTAAGATGTATTCAGCTTTGGAGATCTTAGTGCATAGACTCTATAGAATAACATAGGAAACGGACAAGTGATATCACTGCAGAAGTCGTCCATTTCATCACAGATTTATCAATCCTTAGTGCACAATCTCCAATGTGTTTAACACCTCTCCAATCCTTAAAGGGTTAAGATCTTCAAAAAGGTTTCTGAGACAGACACTCTCCCTTTCTTAAGTTAAGTGAGAGCTGTGCTATAGAGCCCCCTGACTTCAAATGTATACCCCAACTGTTGCAAGTAAGTACCAGCAGGGCTGGATTTCCCAATAGGCAGACTAGGCACCTACCTCGAGCTCCAAATTTTAAGGAGTGCCTCTGCTGTGCTGGCCACACCCACATTCTGAATTGTGGGTGGGGCTAAAGCAACCTCTGTATCCATGCAGTAGCTTATACACCCTTTTACAGGCAACACAATGCACTGGAGATCTCTCTAGCAACCAAGGGGGTTAAAGCTTTTCTGTCCTTGCTTGTTGTAGGCCAAAGGTATATTCTGTGCCAGGAAATAGAGGATGGGACTGGTGAAGTTGTTGTGCGAGGAGTGTGGCCATGGACGGAGCCAAGGGTGCCCAGCGTGTCTTGCCTAGGGGAACCTGGAATGTAAATTCAGCTCTGAGTACTGGGATTATTTGACAGACATACTGACTTTTATCCTTTGAGATATATCTCTTGCTATTCCCTTGGGTTTTATAATCCAAACCAATCAACTGTTTTTATCGCCATATCTTGGTGTGACTTATAGTGTGTGAAATACGGCATTCCCCTACAATGCGGGAGTTCTGTCATTTACAGTTCTTTTTTAATTATATGGATCAGTGGGGCTTGTAAACTTAGAAGAAAACCAACGGGGAACATGCAAGAAACCCACTGACCCAACTTGCAATTTACTGGAAGTTTGACATGAAATTCTTATTGAAGTAAATTGTATATCTATTAATACTGTGGTCTGACAGGCAATGAAGACTGTTTGGTGACCTGTTTCCTAGAAGAGAATAGCAACTATGACCAGATCATGTATCTGATGTCCACCCAATGGAGGAGAAGCAGTGCTATCTTGTTTAGCAGTTCATTGTTTATTGCGTTGCAGGCCATGTAGGCTGATATTATAAGAAGAACTGCAGCATTTAACTGTACCACAGGGAACAAATAAAAGCTTCCATTGATTTAAAGTGTTAGTAATGTCTAAAAAAATTTTTTTTGCATTTAGAAGAGCTTAAAAAGCTGATCTAAATGCAAAAAAAAAACTATCTCTCAAACCACTATGGTTTAAGAGATACGGGCGTTTAAAGTTTGCTGTTTCCTACTGACAGCTGTAAAGCTGTCAGCAGGAGATCCGTGTTGGTCGACACGGTGGCGCTTGAGAAGTGCCGAGTTCTCTTTGCTTACATGGAATCCCTTCATTGGAATGGTCTAAAAAGTGTGCCTGGTGTTCAGACACACATTTTATACCATTCCAATGAAGGGATTCCTTGTAAGTAACGAGATCTCGGCACTTCTCAAGCTCCACAGTGTCGACCGACACGGATCTCCTGCTGGCAGCTTTACAGCTGTCAGTAGGAAACAGCAAACTTTAAACGCCCGTATCTCTTAACCCCTTCGCGACAATTGACGTACATGTATGTCCTCTGTGGGTGTCACTTAGTGACAGAGGACGTACATGTACGTCCAGGAAATCCGGATCCCCGCGCGGCTGCACGCCGTTCGGGGACTCCGGATTCTAATGCAGAAAAAAAAAAAATGTTAGACGGGCGTTAAGTGACGGCCGCATTTGCACGCGGCCGTCACTAAGGGGTTAAACCATAGCGGTTTGAGAGATACGTTTTTTTGCATTTAGATCAGCTTTTTAAGCTCTTCTAAATGCAAAAAAGTTGTTTTTAGACATTACTAACACTTTAAAGGGGCATGATCAAAACTGATCATTTTGAAAGATCTTGCAAACTAACCTATATGTTGTATTAGCCATTTTCATTTAGGAAACTAGTTTATAGGTGGTTTAGGTTTATAGACTATGCTAATTACAGTCATGCTGTGCAGGTACTTCCTGTATTGGTACTACATCCATTACCTCTATATGGAGAATAAAAGTGTGCACCATATTAGCTTTACAAATTCTTTTTATTATGTTAAAGGAAAATTCAAAAAGAAAATATAATGGCTTTGCTGATTAAATACTTGTACAGCCTACATACTGTAGAATGAAAGTATAATTCCACTGAGTATTTTGCAAATAGTTATAGGTTCATGTTTTATGCAGACAAGCAACTAACCTGTAGAGATAGCCCAAGGCACTGGTAATTAAAATATAACAATGTGCCACTTGACCTAAAGGCATATTACTGATGCAACCCTTCACCTTCAAAAGTGTTAATTTATTACCTCTACCTTCTGAACAAGTGATAAGGATGTGATATGCAGATGTGAAATTTATAGTGAGGAAATTAAAATCTTTTTTTACTTTCGCAATTAGGAGGCAATTCCTGTCTACGCATTAATAGCATCAATTACTGTGGTACACTTTAGGCTATTAAACACACACATGCTCTCTGATGTAGTTTAAGAAGAGAAATAAAATGTAACTGGGAACAGAGAGACGCCATGGGGGATGCACTAACATGATTCTGCACTAAACCATGTGCTGAAACTGATTGTACTAGTCGCTACTCCTGCCTATTACAAACTTGCTGATCTATTTACTCTGAAAATAGAGAGGGGGCAGTGGGGAATGTATGGGCATTTTAGGACATTCCTTTCCTCTGCTCTTTGTATAGATTGACATACCAGCAATGTGCAGGTTACACCATTTCCATGTGCATGCTATTGGGAAGGGGTTTGGGACTTGCTAATATTAAAGTCATATTGATGGTAGAATGCATGTATAAGTTTACATGCACACAATATAATTTTACAATGCTAAAAGCAGGATTGCAAGATATTCACTGGGATTCAATTGTAAAGCATAAAAATGCAGTCTGGTGAAAATGCTTTTGGATATTTTGTCTTGTCAATATATACCAATTTGGAATAAATGTAAGAAGAGCAGTATACTAACACGTGTGGTTTGCAGGGAAATGAGGAATAAGAAGCAGAATTTAAGTTGTTAGGTCAGGTACATAATTTAAAAAATCTAGATAATGCAATAGAATCTACAACCAATCCATAAGGCTTTTTTTAGAAATGAAAATGAGAGCGGAATTGCAACAGAGCAAGAAAAATAAAAAAAAAATCTACAAGCATATAATTCACAAAAAGATTAAGGACGGTTTTGTTTCCCTTAAAACTGAGACAGGTGAATTTAATTATTAAGGAAGATACAATAACGGACACCTTTATATAAATTATTTTCTTCTGTATATACAAAGAAATCAGCAATGATAGACTTTGAGTAAGCAGGGAGAATCAAAACATGTACCTGACTTACTGAGGATGAAGTGGAAAAGTTTAAGATGAAAGGAGTACCTTGACCTGAAGGTTACTTAATGAGCTTACTTCAATAACAGCATGGCTATTATGCTTACCCTGCAATGTGATGCACACTCCTATGCTACTCAAAGGGTTAATATTTATTGATTTAATCTCATCAGGCATGGCGCCCTGTGAGTAGAGAAAAGCAGGTGTGGTCCATCATTCAAAAAAAGGCCAAGATCTAAATCTGGAAACTATAGACCAATGAGTTTGACATCTGTAGTGGGTAAGATATTAGAATAATAATAAGTGTTTAGTATTCAGGACGATGTGACAGCCAACAACATTATTAATGAGTCAGCATAGTTTTTATGAAAAATAGGTCATGTTAAACTAACCTACTTGCATCCTATGAAAGGGTAAGTGGTAACTTGGACAAGGGCATTGGTACTGATGTTGCATTTTGGGATCTGGCAAAAGACTTAGACATTGTACCTCACAAAGAGTATATACATTTTAAAGGACTTGACTTCAGAGTTGAAATCTGTGCATGTAGAACAAAGAACAGGTTGAGTGAGAATACAGAGAGTAGCTGTAAATCAAACCTTTTCAATATGGTTTAAATTTATAAGTGGAATGCCCCTGGGTTCAGTCCTGTGACCAATGCCTTTTAATTTGTTTATTACTGATATCGTAGTGGCTATTGAAAGTAATGTCTCAATCTTTGCTAATGATACCAAAGTGTGCAACGAAATACATATAGATCTCTCCATTCAAATTACCCCACTAAAATAGCGGTAGGGCAACGGCCCATTGATAAAGTGTGTTAGCGGAGCCATTCAATTACTCTACCAACTGAAGGCACAAAGAATTTTGGGCCACAGAAATTGATCTGTGGCTAAACATCTGTTGTTAGTTTTATGTTCCCAAAACTCACGCTATATAGCAGGAGTAATGGGAAGATCAAAGGTAAATGGCTAACTCTCTGTGCTTAACACACTTTCAAGCACTAAGCGCGTCACTCAAACACACAGTAGCCCTCCCAAACACAACATTACTCCTAACCATAAAGTGCAACAACATTAGCCCTAAAACTATCCTAACACCCAGAGCTGTGTAACACTGACCTGTCATCCACTGTCTGTCATCTTCTGTCATCATCTATCTTCCTTCTTCATTCTCTTCATCTTCCTTCACTTCATTCTTATTCTCTTCTTCTCTTCTGTCTTCTTATCTGTCAACATTAACTTTTTGTTTTAAAAATTTTTTTCCAATAATCACTAATAAGTTTGGGCCAGATGCAAAACAGATATTTGCTAAATCCATTTTGCATAATAATTTTTTCTCCCCCAATGAAAATATAAGTTGATACAGTACAAATATTAAAATTACTCCGCCAGTTTGAGTGTTAATGATGCTGCCGCCACCACCAGACAATGAAGCCCGAAACAACCCCCTCCATCATACCACTCAGGCCGCAGTCCAAACTTCTCTGTGAAAAAAATCAAATGGAGACTGGCTTTTATATGGTCAGTCTCTGTTCAAAATCATTTCCAGTCTACCATTGGTTGGAATGTGTGTTTACGCACCTCCCAGCCAATCTGCTTCTAGCGGGTTTCCATGATCCGCACCTAGAAACTGATTGGCTGGGAGGTGTTCTTACACCAGCTAGCGGAGGCTGCCAATCATTTTGAACAGAGACTGGCATATAAAGTCCAGTCTCTGTTCAAAATTCTTGCAGTATGACTCGGGCAACGGCCAGAGAGGTAGGCATGGGGAACTATGTCAATCTGCTTGCAATGGTAGTCTGGAAATTATTTCAAACAGAGATTGGCCATATAAAACCTGTTCATTTTTTTGTAGAGATGCTGGGACAATGGCCCAAGAAGTATGATGGAGGGGGGTGTTTTGGCCTGCATTCCTGCCACCACTGTCACCAGCACCAGTTTCTTTTTACAGGGACATCTTTTCAACACAGAAGAAGATCACTAGAGAACAAGACAGAAGAGAAGAAGATGGAAGATAGAAGAATAGGTAAACTGGGGTTCCTTAACACATGTTAACTCCTAATGCATGGAATTGACTGGGAATATAGAACTTGTTTTGATGATTTTTAATGGGTTCAGATGAGCGCTAACCTTGGTGTCTGACACGTTTTTTTTTGTTTTTGTTTTTTTTTTCTGCTGGTATTTCTTCATAGCACAGGTAATTAAATTGCTTACCATGATTGAAAAAATGCTGGCGGGTGTTTTTTTACTGTGTCAGCCACATTTCAATCAAGGCCATAGAGCATGATGGCACTGGAATTGTGTACAAGGCCATGAATAAAGACTGAGCAGGCGCATATAAGGGAGCATGCATGTGAATAAAGACTGCTCCTGCAATTTGTTCTGTGTGCACTTTTTTCTTTTTTTTTTACAATTGTTGCCAATAGTTCTTCTTGTTTGCGTATATACACACACACACACTATATTATATTATATTTAGACATAGATACATAGATACATAATAGAAAGGAAGGTAATAGCACTCACTCTCAAAAATCTCTTGCCCAGGTGCACAATCCCAAGTAGGAATGGAACATGAAGAAAGGAGGAGGGCAGCACCCGTGGATTTTTTTAAATGTAGTTCTATTGGTCTAAATGGTCAAAAGAACATGGTCAAAGCTTCAGTCATAAGACGTTTATCAAGACAAAAGGTCCTATGACTGAAACGTCGATGTTGTTCTTTTGACCATTTGGTCTAATAAAACTACAAGGGTGCTGCCCTCCTCCTTTTGTTATAAATATATATATATATATATATATATATATATATATATATATATATATATACTAGTTGAACAGCCTGTTACACGGGCCACAGTGCCTCTGGCAGCCGGTCGCGGGACAGTCACGCGCAGCAGAAACTGCCCGCACCACTGCTGATACAGAGCTGGACGCTCCTTCGGAGCGCCCAGCTCTGTATCAGCTGCGGCTCGGGCAGTCTGTACTGCGCATGTCCGGCGTTACACACAACTTAGCGAATTATTATATAGGATATATAAAAAAAAAAAAAAATAAAATAAATATATATATATATATATATATATATATATATAAATTGCATAATACGTCTTGAAGCACCTATTTTTGTTGGATCAATTGCACCATAGGGGACGAAGAAACAATTCCAAACTGAGTCAAATATTTTGCTTCATTCACAATGTAATGGAGGTCTCCGTGACATTCAAGGATTTGAAACTGCCATTTAAATTGATGGGACTTCTTATGTCCCTCCTATCATGGAGTTGGTGTGCAGCAGAATTGCGCATAATCTGCTTTCTGGTTGAGACCCTTTGTTTACGGTCACATTTCTTGTTACAACACTTGCAAACTCTGTTTGACTAGAGGATGTTTCCTATCTATCCTCATTAATTCAAGATCCATTACTGGAACAAAAATCATAACTGTAATTATACTTTTGAAATGTCAAGCATCTACCATCTATACCTTCAAGACCATCTTGAAAATGTACTAAAGGGCCTGAAGCACTTATTACAACTTACCCTTAAATGAACGGGCAGTGTAAAACGCTCGCAGATACAGAATCAAACCTTTCCATATCTTAAGATTTATCAGCCACAGTATAAAAACATGTACATGCATATACAATACACTATATGTTCTTATTGCTCTAGTCATATTTTCCATTAAAAGAAGGTCAGTGGAAAATGACTGATTAAATCAGGTTATTGGCACTTTGAGAGAGTGAAGGATTATGGTAATACATATCCTAGCGGAATATCAATAAAAAGCAAAAAATAGACACTGTAAGGAGTGGTATATGTTGATGAGTTTTTACAGAGGAAAGGCATGCAGAAACAAAGTGTAATAAAGTAAAGAGTGCCTAGTGGGAGAAGGGGGTAACCAAGAGTGTTAAATAAATAGTAATGATTCTATAATTTTTGAGAGTGTGTATGATGTCAGTCACAGTCTTTAAAAGTAGGCTGTTCTGGACATATAACCCTTTATTCTTCTACTTCCCACCCCTTTCCCTGATGTTAGATTATTCTAAATAGGAGGAAATGACATGGTTGGTTGACCATGTCATATCCTTCTCTTCAGAGGAGAAGATGACACTATTGATCAACCAATGAAGAAAGAATTGCTATAGAAACCTACACCACATTCAGACAGAGAGAGAACTGTCCCTCCATTCGAGCCATTTTACCATATTTTTGCTTTGCTTTCCATGTGTAGTAAGGTGCCTCTATTGTATTCCGTATGTATGTTCTATATCATGAGTCATGAATGGATAACTAACACATCCATTATGCAAATGGCAATGTCTGCATACTTGCAAGGCTTAAACACATGGCTCCTTGATGCTGGGCTTCAGGGCACCGAAAAAGTTACTCTCTATGAAGGGCCTCTCACTGCCGGCCTGTGGACCATATGTTTTCTGCTCTCAGGCTGCATTTTTATATGCCTGTCATATATTATCACCATTGAGTTAAAACAAGAGATTGTAGCGTTGAATATAACATATTGGGTATTCCAATGATAATTATTTCAATTGCCTAAGGAAACAAAATTGGTAAAATTGCAGGCCATGCTTTGTGACATCTGTTCATTAACTCACTGGATACTACAGAGATGTTCAAAACATTGCTTTTCAATGGGTCACATTGAAATACTCAATGCAGGGCCTCTCCACAAAATGATGTACCTTTCCCTCCGCACAAAAAAGCTACGTTATTTCTAGTCTACTTTACACAGTAACAAAGTAAAAATTGTTTTACACATCAGAACATCATCAAGTACTTTGATACCTGCAGCCTTTCTCCAATATTATTTCAATGTTTCAAGCTTGCTAATTGTAGATAAAATTGTATTTGTTTGTACAGATAATCGTGCTTGATATTTGGCTTTCTTTTGATTGTTACCATTTAATTGGTGGTCTCTGCCAACTGTTCAGTTCACATGATACTCAATCTTGCAAACAAGGAATTTGTTAAAAGAAAATGAAGGGAAAAAGTGTATTGCATATAAAACATAAATCACCAAGAAAACTGTGTTATGATGGCATGCTCCAGATGGATATAAACAGAGATGGGTACATTGGAAAAAGAAAAGGAAATGAACAGATGAGATCACTTGCTTTCCATAACTTTCTTACAATAAAAACAAATTAAAATGTGTATATGTATGTGTGTGTGTAATAAATATATAAAATATATATATAAATTGTGGTGAAATGTTTTCAATTTGGGCATTTTAAAATTTGCATATGAAAATTATTTTGCTATAGTTGATTTTGATCTCTTGCACCAAGTAACAAGAAAAAAAAGGTATTTTAGGGAGCTGAACCACTATATCTAGCAACATAAAGGTAAAATATAAAATGAGATCTTGAAGAGATGATGTGTATGGCAATATTATGTAACCTTTGAAAACATACTTTTTTTTTTTTCTTCAGGAACTGCCTCTCTTCATTTATCTCATGATGAAGTTGTGAATGGAGTGATCTGAAGGACATCCATTGTGTCCTTGGAGTTTGTTATAATGAGGTAGCAGTGGGTACTGCTGCTTCCAATGTCGTGCAGGCTTCATGTCCACAGAGAATGAAAATGATATCACTGCCAATTGTTACTTCCAGTCTAGTCTTTGAGATATTCAGAAGAAAGTATATATTAACTAGAGCGCCTGCAGGTGCCTCATTTAAAGTGGCTGCATGGTCAAATGGATGCTTCAAGCACTGCAGTTTTATAGTTTCACCTGAGTGATAAATAGATGAGGCACATTATGTTGCTAAGGGTATTATTTGGAGGCAATTTTGACTTGCACATTAGGCACCATGCTGCAGCTTGAATGTACTCCTGCATTAGGCATGATGTAAACAGCCACAAATGGGCTGCCACACAGCTATTTTACTTGGGAGACATGGAAGGTTGTCATGCTGTATGTGTTCTCAACCTCCAATGACTGGCCAACCCACTTGGGCATCAGTCAATAATTTATTGCTGACATCCACAATGGCCAGTATTGTGACACACCTCCCTTATGCCCCAATGTGAAGGGGTGACTAAGAAATATAGGACATCAGAGATATAATAGCTGAAATTAGATAATAATGCCCATTTTTAATTTTTGTGGCCTGTGAATTTTAATGTCTTCCTCACATTCTATGACAACAGATCATTCATTTAAGGAGAATAAATATGCTGTGACAGTTTATTAGGTTTAAATGTGCTTGGATTTGGTATGAGGCTGTAATATTAATATGCTGTTGTATTGTCCAGCACTGGTTTAACAACTGAGGATGTTCTCAAGTAATGACTTCAGAGGAGCTAAGTTAATGCGCTAACTGCTTCATAAGCAATGAATAAAATATCATCCTTTTTACTTTTGAAATTAATAGTTGCTTTAATTAATCCAATAAAACTTGCTTTGAAGCTAAATTGAAGAATGTTTTATGGAAATAAACGTGATGATTTCATTTTGGCTTGCCATGGTTGTCATGCAATAAAATAACAAATCCATGACCACTTCATTACTGAAATGATAAACCTTTGAGTGAAAGAGAGGTAGTCAGTGCATTGCATGGCAGTGTGTTGGCTATCTCTCTGGCACTGAAATGGATAAACAGTTACATATCCTATATAATAAAACACTAGAATGTTTGTCCGATGCAGTCATGAGCAGTAGAGACTGCCCAAACGCACAGAATGCTGTGAGTTCTGTGTGTTTGGGCAGTCTCTATATTGCATGACTGTGTCGGTGGCAGGACGCAGAGCAGGACCAGCCTCTTAACCCTTTGAGTGCCAGAGGGGTACGCAACGCATTGCAATGTGTTGTGTACCCCTCTGGCACTCAAAGGGTTAACATCACCCAGACCTTGGCCCCTGTACACGGGCTTTTACGCTAGTAACTTAATAATCTCCTTAAAATCATGTGGTGGTTTTGCAAGTTGTCAAGTATTGTTATTAGAGATCTTGTTGGTCTGTGAAGCCAGTGTAGAGCATGGCGACAATTACAGCAATTAGCCTCAGTTTTTGGAAGAAATGTATTTGGGTTCAGAACTCTGTAATGGAAGTAGGTTAACCCCTTAAGGATAAGAGGGGTGTGCAATGGATTGCGGATGGGAAGCACAACCTTCTGGTCCTTAACGTGTTTAAACACAAAACTCACAAACACACTTTTACAGATGCATTCAGGAGATGGAACTGTTGTCAGAAACCTCATTAAGGCATGTATTCCGGGAGCTAAAAAGGTGCAGTTCTGGGGAAAACCAACTGCAGCATTGGAAATTCTCATTTATTTAAATGGGACTTTTAACTTCATCAATTCTAGACTGGTCTCCAATGCAGTGTGAATTTGGGTAATTTTTATTTGTCACCTATGTGCCCCAGAACTGCATCTCTTTAAAGGGATAGTAATACTTCGTTTTAACTTTATTTTATTCTGTAGGCATTAAAAAAACATGAAGAATGATATAATTCTTATCTCTCAAACCTTTATGGTTTAAGAGATATTCACAAGCAAAGTTTCCCCTCCCGCCCCTTTTTCCTAGTGTAAGCCATCTCTTCTCAGATGTGAATCTGGTTGTATGACCAGACAGATAACAGCAGGGGACAATCTTCTTCCTATGAAAATAATGAAATCCCTGCCCCCTTGACAAGCTTTTCAGCTTTTTCCCTTATCTTAATTGAAGATTGCCCCTCTCTGCAGTCTACCTGGGCAGCTCCCTTCTGCTCTGAGGTGAACAGTGTTACATCAGTAAAAGGGGCGGGAGGGGGACACTTTGCTTGTGAATATCTCTTAAACCATAAAGGTTTGAGAGATAAGACTTATATCATTCTTCATTGTTTTTTAATGCCTACAAAATAAAATAAAGTTAAAACGAAGTATTACTATCCCTTTAATGTCCTTAACCCTTTGAGTGCCAGAGGGGTACAGAATGCATTGCTTTGCATTGCATTCCGTACCCTTCTGGCACTCAAAGGGTTAATATGGCCCTTGGATCTCTGTTACTTCATCTCGACTGTTTTATGTTCCGTTACAAGTGCTCTTGATATTCACCAATATCTGTCATAAGTGTGGGATGTGTTAAAAAAAAATATGAGGGTATCTATAATGTAAGTGTTTAACCCTAGGATGGTAGAGGTGTACAACCCACTGCTTTACAATTTGGTGTCAAGTAAAGGCATATATATTTTAACAAAGTCCAGTCCTAGCTCCATAGATTACCCAGCAGAATGAACAGTTTTATCTAGAACGTGCATAACTACAAATTGCTTTGCCAGGGCTCCTTTAAGAAATATGAAGTTGGCAAGGTTGGGGAGTCTTCTCGCACCTTAGTGGATATCCCACTTTCACACAGCTTATGAGAGGTATCTTCAAAGCTGGCAGTGTAAAGTCTACCTAAAATGTTCATAAAATGTTTGCACGGTGATTTATAGATGTTAAATCAGGCTAATAATTTCTTTGCACTTGTATAAGATCTTGGCTCATAGGTACCTTAGAGAATACTTCGCTCATCAAATAGGCTGAAAAGGTTGAATGTTATTTATCCTGGGTGAATGGGAAGTTCAAATGTTATCAGCGCCTCAAACCTGAAGAGCTATAATTAGGAACTCAACCATAATTGTATTTGATTGAAGTAGAGAATCTTTGATGTAGCAGTTTTAAAAATTGTCTTTCACATCTAAGATGGAAAGTGCTAATGACTGCAATGGATTTTAGATGAGGTTAGATCATTCTGCTGAAGAAAGGATGGGAAAATTTTCAACAGCATCATTGCAGATAGGCAGACATTTATATTCTAACTACACCATAAGCACAAACACATCGTAGACCAGTGGTTCTCAACCCGTGCCCTCAGTGGCTACTAACAGGCCATGATTTGAGAATTTCCTTTTAAGAGCACAGGTGAGTTAATCAATATTACTGAGCCTCTGATCACCACACCTGTGCTGTAGCAGGGAAATTCCTAAGTCCTGGCCTGTTAGTGGCCACTGAGGGCATGGATTGAGAACCTCTGTTGTAGACAATAGAAGTAGGTAAATTAACTCCTCACATGTAAAGTAATGCATTAGACGCATCCCTAAATTTAAGAGGTTAAATAAACCAAGCAGGGTTGATTTTCTAAAGAAAAAGACGCCACATCATTTCATTCTGTAATGGTGTATTGTTTCAGTGATCAACACAAACTGTTCTTCTATGTGGAGTGAGGGAGCCTGGTATATCAGTGATGATGTGCCCACCTTCCCTTTGAGTCCCACACAACCCAGAAGACACAATTTCTAGTGACAAGCTGGAAACAATACTTGTTCCATGAAATTGATTACCATGGGCTAGAGGCTGGGTGATCAGTAGCAAGGGGACATCAAGAGAGTTCTGACTCTCTGCCATGAGGTATGTTTGCCACAGGGCCATCTTCCGGTATCCGGGTCTATGCTACATGTGGTGATCAGCTGTATCTGTTTGTGAGATTATTGCACTGATTTGTCTACCAAACTTTAAGGCAAATCTGTTACCAGCCAACTGTGAGAAGGATAATAACCACAATTAATGACAGCACAGCACCCATTATACTTTATTCTGCCTTTGGATTTTTATGTCCCAATTGCATTATTTTACATTTATCAACATTAAATTGCATTTACCATGCCCATCCATATTGCTAATTTACTAAAATCATTTGCCATTTGACTTATTCCACCAGGAATGTCTGCACTAATGCAGATCATTTGTTGTATCATCTGCAAAAAAAGGCATACGTTACCTTGAAGACCTTTTTACAATATCACTAATGAAAATTTTAAAAAGAATGGGCCCCAGCAGATACCTGAAGTACCCCAATAGTAACAAAACTTTTCTCTGAATAGTCTCAATTAACTATAGCTGTCTGTCTCCTGTCACTCAGCTATTGCCTTTCCATTCAACTATATTTGCACCCAGATGTAAACGGTATCATATCGAAATGTTGCCCTCTATTTGGCGACCATCAAAAGGGAGAGATCATAATGTCACCTGCATCAAAAGGGCGACATTCTGATGTTGCCCACTTAAAGGATCACCCTGCCATGTAGATGCATGGCCAATGTATTCTCAAGCCTTGTCTGCTCTACCTAACCAACACAGGAACAGCCCTGCATAATACAGGGACTTGGAACCTGCTGTCTTCCGGCTTTCCTTCACTTTACTTTACTTTCTAATTCTGAAACTGCCACATCAGAATGTTGAGGTCCATAGTTTTTCTGCAATGGAATAATAATACTTTTCCATCAAATGTGTGGAAAAACTGTAGACATCAACATTCTGATGTGGCAGTTTAAGAATTAGAAAGTAAAGTGAAGGAAAGCCTAAAGATAGCAGGTGGTGGATGGGCAGAGCGAACAAGGCTACAGAATGCCTTGCCATTGAATATATATGGCAGGGTGACCCTTAAGGGGGAGACATCAGAATGTCGCCCTTTCGATGTAGGTGACATTATGATCTTGCCTTTTGATGGTTACCATATAGGAGATGACTTTTCAATAGTAAACCGACGTAAACACTGCAATTTATTAATGACTATTCTATGAGGGACAGTGTAAAATGCCTTACTAAAATCTAGATTCACTATATCTACTGCTCCCCCTGGTCTATTGTTTTAGCTACCCAGTGAAAAAAAATCTGAGGTTAGTTTGACAAAATCTCGCTGTCATAAACCTGTGTTGTTTATGGCCAAATGTTGGTTCGATTGTGATGTTCTTTTGCAATCTAATCACTGGCTTGCCTACTGGACATCTACTGTGGTAGGCATCAACAATATGTTGGAGACGTTTCTTGTGTTCATGGGGTTAAATAAACTGGAATATTGGGATATGATATTTGTCCCTCAGTGGTCCAGTTGGTTTGCTCCAGAAATGCTCTATTTCTGTCATTTGGCAAAATGCTGACTAACCAAGCGAAGGATAAACAAAATTCATTTAATCTGAATGGGTAAAGAGAAAAAACAAATTACCTAATGCTTTGGACGAAACACCGTAGAATCTGGGAAATATACCTTTAAGAAAAACACGAGAAACGTGATTCCATATGATAAAAAGAATACAGTGGTGAGCAAGGCAGTGTTGCTAATACCAAGTAGAACACGCATTATTAATCTTTTCAAGTAAAGATGCAGTAAAGGGCAGCATAAAAGGTTTGGGTGATTTTTCTTTTTCCTCAAATAGAAGATATTCATCCATTTTATTTCCTTGCTTTGTAGTCTAAGATATCTCCTATGTTATCATGTGATTGATTTTTCACTAGCACTGTCTCTTCTACAATTAAAATAATAATCTTTTAAAGTAGAAGTAAACTTTTTTATGAAAAAATATATATTGTAGGGATTTTCCTTTTGAGTAAAATAAGGGTACTCCTACTGCCGAGAGATTTATATTTCCAGAGTTATTACAGTTTAAACCCATGTTTTTTTACATTAGCAGTGCCCTCTAGTGGTCAAATTCTAATTATATTTCCTGTTAGATTATAATGGAGACGAAAGTCAGAAAATTCAAAGACACACAGTTCTCCATAGAATGTGACAGAAACTGTCACTTCCTGTCAGTTACAACTATCAGGAAGTAAACACAGTAAATTCACTTCCTGATTATTTAAACTACTATAAATTTTGAATAAAACATCTGACAGCATTGGGAGTGACCTTGTTTTATTCAGCCACAAATGCTCTATAAAATGTGTTTTCATAAATAAAAGTTTACTGCTCCTTTAACCCTTCGAATGCCAGAGGGGCACGTAGCACTTTGCAAAGCTATGCATTGCCTACCCCACTGGTTCTAAATTGTTTTTAATTCAGTAGTATTTGTGTATCTTTGTTATTAGAAAAGTAATTAGTAATCCTATTTTTAATAATGATAATTCAAAGAAATAATTTTGGCCTGTATTGAGGCTGAGGTACAAGGAAACTAGGGCAAGTATGGGCCAAACCAACTGCACTATAAGGGGCAAATTAAAATTCCCATTCTCATTTTGAATGCTAAAGATGTCACTGAAGCAGTGCATTGGAGACCTCTCTAGAATTCAAGGGGTTAAAAGACTCCTTTAAATCAAGGGGAATTTACAGATTATTTTATTGGTATTTGTTCACTATGGCACACTTGGTTTGCTCCATTTTGTTTTAGGATATGAGTCTTATTGACTCCAAGGAAAAGGGTGCAATGTTGTTTTTTTTTTTCTGATTAAATATTTGCTGATTAGAATGCTGAGGGAATCCATGTGTCTCATATCGCCTGCCACATTTCTGATTAAGGTCATCCTCTCCCGAGCACACGTTCCACCAGCCGTATCACTTACAACACTGCATAATGTTGTATTCAGGGGTGCTGGAACACACTGTTTGATTTTTGCAACTTGACAGATGTTCATTCATGAAGCCCTGTGAACACCTTAACAGAAGGCCAAACACAACCATTCCCTGGTGCAGGATCTGCATGATACTGGTGCTTTCTTAGCATGAGCCACACTTACTAGAAAATGTCATGTACACTAGGCAGAGCTTTTACATTTAAATACTATTTAATTTTTATTAAAGGGGCAGCAAAAGGTTTTAGGAAATATCAAGCAGAAAAACTAGAGGGAAAGCACTGTCAACTGAAAAAAGCAGGGATTTTTTACAGTAAGGGGAGCAAGGATGAGAAATTCTTTGCCCCAGGGGGTTGTGTTGGCAGATACTATAAATACCTTCAATAAAGTGTTGTGTAAGTTTTAGCTCAGAACAGTATAGAGAATTATTAAAGTTGGTTACAGTGCACATAGGAAGTGGATCCAGGGAGATATGTGATTTCCTTTTGGAGGTAGGAATGAATGGTTTTACCCACATAGAGCTTACCGTAAAATCTCAGGTATTATATGCACAATGTTGCCCCTCTTCACCCCATGTGTATTATACACAAGAAAATAGAATTGTGTTTTTTTTTTGTTTTTGTTTTTTCCTGCTTTCCCCATCACAATGCCTTCACTTACTTCCATTCACCTCCCCCTCCAGATTCCTCCATGATCTCCTCACTCCACCGCAATCCTCTCCCAGCACCTTCACTGCCACTCACCCCCTCCAGTGTCCAGTCTGACAGCCTGACACCTTCAAAGTGGGCGGCATGCTTGCATTTGCCGCCATCTTCAAGCAATGCCCTGTCAGGACCTTCCACTGCAAGCCAAAGGTAATGCCCTGGGAAAATCTCAAGGTCCTTGCAGGACAATACAGGAGATCCAATGCTTTGTGTTTTTTTTGGCTTGCACTGGATCAATAAAAACCAAGATGATACAGCAAAGGTCGAACCTGATGGATGTTGATTTCTTTTCAACATCATTACATTGGTTATTATGTTATACTGTAATTTTTTCCTGTTCAGTAACACAAGAGCACTCCTACTTCTGGGAGATTTTTCATTCAAAAGTTATTACAGCCCATACTTTTTTAATCAAATTGCATTTTATATTGTAATCCCCAGATGAAACTGCTTCTATTGCTTACTATAGAGATACATAGTCTATGACTCAATCTCTTCTACATAGTGCATTTTATTAAAAAAAAAATGAGCAGTAGTTGGCATTGTGATCAGGTTGATTAGGAAAAATAGTCTGCTCTGTATTAAACTTTTGAGTGCCAGTGGAGTACCCAATAATATATATATAATGTGTGTGTGTGTGTGTGTGTGTATATACATATATAAAAATACATATATTTTTTATATATTTTAAATTTTTCATAGTATATCTGTTCACTCAAACATTGAGAAACCGAGGGGAGTGCATCACATTGTCTTACCCTTTGTTCCTCAAGGGGTTAACCATTGCATTGGTTTCTGAGGTGGGTTCGCCATTGAACTCTAGCCCTTCCTTTATTGCATGCACTTTGCAAACACTAATGTGCTTTCTCAAGTCATATGAAGGGAAAATCCAGTTGGAGCTCCATGCTGTGACTTGAATGAGGGAAACAGATTCCAAACAAGAAATGCGTGGAGGTTTCAGGTCACATTTATTTTACAAATCTAGTCAAGCAAACATCTCACCGAAGGTGATGTTCTTAATAAGTCTCCTAGCAGGAAGGCATATGGTCTGTCCATATGAGGTGTTAATGTAAAGGTCTGTGCTGTAATAATAATAATGCAAAACTCTTTTGGTCCAGTGTCCACAAGCACACACCTATATGGTATAATATATTTACACCTCATTTCATATGTATTCTTTCATAGATGTTTCCTTTACCATCCAGTCTGAGAGTCTAATTCTATGCATTTGTCGATACACACACAATATTTTTCTAAGCAGCAACTGTTATCTGATAATGTAAAAATAGCATAAGCAAATAGATGTTTGTCTAGCAGGCATGTGAAACTCTGATACAGTTGAGGGCCCCATACTCAACATTTCCCTGCTCAACACTGGCTGATAGAGTTGAAGTGTTTGTGAATGTATGTATGTATGTATATGTGTGTGTGTGTGTATACATATATATAATATACTATACAGTTAAAATATATATACATATAGTTACATAGTAAATGTATGTTGAAAAAACACACAAGTCCACCATCTTCAACCATTCTCAAAGTTTAACCAAGAAAACCGAGAATTATATAAGCCTTCCTGACTTCTAACTGGGTACTAGTCTGTTTACCAGAACTTTCTGTTTTACTTACTAACGCACTTTATAACCCTGTATGCTTCCTTCTGCTAGAAATGTATTTAAAGGGATAGTAATACTTCATTTTAACTTTATTTTATTTTGTAGGCATTAAAAAAACATGAAGAATGATATAAGTCTTATCTCTGAAACCTTTATGGTTTAAGAGATATTCACAAACAAAGTATCCCCCCCCTGTTCAACCAGATCAGAAGGGAGGTGCCCAGGTAGACTGCAGAGAGGGACAATCTTCAATTAAGATAATGGAAAAAGCTGAAAAACTTGTCAAGGGGGGAAGGGCTTTCATTGTTCTCATACAAAGAAAATTGTCCCCTTCTGTTATCTGTCTGGTCTTACAACCAGATTCACATCTGAGAAGAGATGGCTTACACTAGGTAAAAGGGGCGGGAGGGGAAACTTTGCTTGTGAATATCTCATAAACCATAAAGGATTGAGAGATAAGACTTATATCATTATTCATGTTTTTTTAATGCCTACAAAATAAAATAAAGTTAAAACGAAGTATTACTATCCCTTTAACCTCTTAAATGTATCCATTGTATCTGCCATTACCACATGTATGGGCAAATAATTCCACAATTCTTACTGTATAAAAAAACAAAAAAAAAACACCAAAACACCTTACTCTACTGAAGTTGAAACCTCTTGTCACGGTAACCAGTAAAAATGAAGGGCAGACACAGGTATATGGAATTAAAACCACCTTTATTGAAGATACACAATAATAGTAATTCCTTAGCAATTATCCAGAACATAAAACGGACAGTCCACACACAGACTGACAATGAGCCAAGGCCTGTACTACTCAGAGAGGAGTAGAGAACCAGTCTATGGTTCTATCTCCCAGGGAGGTACAAGGCGACCAACGGAATCGGAGTACTACCGTATGGTACAGAATGGGGACAGTGGCGAACAGAGCGGAGGACAGCACAAGTCACAGTATCGCAATTGCGAATAGCCCAATGAGTACTGAATATACTGAGCAAGGACACAGCCAGAGCCACAGTTCAGAACCGGGGTGGATAGTCAAACAAGCCGGGGTTAACACAGAGTGAGTAGTCAGCCAGAGCCACAGTTCAGAACCGTTGTGGTTAGTCAGACAAGCCGGGGTCATACACTGAGCAAGTAGTCAGCCAAAGCCACAGGTCAGAACCGGTGTGGATAGTCAAACAGGCTGGGGTCATACACTGAGCGAGTAGTCAGCCAGAGCCACAGGTCAGAACCGGTGTGGATAGTCAGACAAGCCGAGGTCATACATGGAGCGAGAGATAACTAGAGCCACAGGTCAGAACCGGTGTGGTTAGTCAGACAAGTCGGGGTCATACACTGAGCGAGCGATAACTAGAGCCACAGGTCAGAATCGGTGTGAATGGTCAGACAAGCCGGGGTTATACAAGGAGTGAGAGATAACTAGAGCCACAGGTCCGAACCGGTGTGGATAGTCAGACAGGCCGGGGTCATACACGGAGTGATAACAGAAACCAAACCAGTGTCACAACGAGGAGCAAACATTATGAGTAATCACAGGAACACCACATAAGGGCCCTGGTCTTAGGCCATGGGAAGTTAATATAGGCCTACCTGGAGGTGGGAATCAATTAGTCAGATTGAATGCGTGCATTTAAACAAGGGCCGTGTTCAGAGACAGAAACGTGCGACTGCACTCGTGACCACCAGACAGAGCAGCAAAATAGCGCGAGGGTAACTGGCAGCACGGATGCCAAGGTACACTGTGATACCTCTAATCTCAAGGGTTGGCCCCTAGTTATTTGTTTAGGCCTTGGAATGAATAGCTTATCAGAGAGATCCATATGTTGACCATGCATACAGTATAACAAGATCTCCTCTTAGTTGTCTTTTCTCTAAAGTACGCAAACCATGTTACTCATATTTCCTCCATTCCGTTAATTCATTTTGTTGCTCTTCACTGTATTTTCTTCAGTTCTAGAATACCCTTTTTCAGAACTGGTGCCTAAAACAGCACTGCATATATGAGGTGAGGTCTTACCAATGATTTGTACAATGGAAAAATGATGTTATCCACTCTTGCTTCAATACAAGCAAGACAGGACTTTGTTTGCTTTTGTTACTGCTGTTTGGCACTGGTCACTGTTTCAAAGTTGTAATGTACACGAATTCCCAGATCTTTCTCTAGAAATGTGTCTCCTAAAATGATTCCATTATGTTCATAAGCAGCATTGGTATTTTTTCTTGCTGAATGCATGACTTTACACTTTCCCACAATAAACTTCATATTCCATTTATTTGCTCACTCGATCATTTGATGTAAATCCCTCTGTAGAGAACAAACATCCTGTTATGAATTTATTAGCCTTAATTTAGTGTCACCTGCAAATGCTGCTTTCTATATCTATTTCCAGGTGATTTATAAACCTGTTAAAAAGCAGTGGACCAAGTAATGCACCCTGAGGTACTTCATTCTCAACTTTAACTATACTGAATAAACACTGTTCCCTATCCTTCAACCATTTTTTAGCCAGCTGCAAAAGTTATCCCCTAGCCCCAATTCCCTTACTTTACACACCAGCCTCCTGTGTCACTGTATCAAATGCCTTTGCAAAATCCATATATATACACCACATCCACTCCTTTACTATTATCTAGGTTGCAACTTACTTTACTACTTCATAGATGCTCAAAAGATTCATTTGGCAAGATTTATCCCTAATAAAACCATGTTGATTGCTGCTAATAATCATATTTTCTGCAGTGTAATCCTGAATAGAATCCCTTATTATTCCTTCTAGCAGTTTTCTCACTACATAGGTGAAACTCACAGGTCTATAATTACCAGGTTCTGTTTTAGTTCCCTTCTTAAATAAAGACACTACATTGGCTTTGCTCCAGTTTTGTGGCACTGAGCCTGTGGTGATAGTCTTTAAAGAGTAAAAAGAGTGGTCTTGCTAACACTACACTGAGTTCCCCAAAAAACCCTTGAATGTATACCATTATATCTGATAATGGTATAGTTTTATTTGTTACTTATTGACACTCTTCTAACATTTCTTGTCCCCTGATGTATAGAGATGAAAAGAAGTGTTCAGAAAAGCAGCCCTTTCCTTATCCCCCATAATCAACTCACCCATCTCATTTTTGTAAGGTCCAATGCACTCCCTCCTAAGTTTTTTTGCTATTTATGTATTTTAAAAAAATTTTGGATTAGCTAGTAGCCATACCGTACTGTGTTACATTTAATCCAGACCATTAGCTGACCAATCCATAAAACGTAATCCAATCCACGTGTAGATAATAAAATCAGCCTTTAATCCCTTGTATGTGGCAGGCCAGACCATGATGGAAATTGGAATGTCCTCTGGCTTTTCATGAGCTTTATGATTTCAGTCAACATGGAGACCTACTGTATAATAGTGTCCAAAAAAAGTATCGATCCTTCTGACACATATATCCAATGGGTCTGACATCGTATTGTTGTCATTAAAGGGATAGTAATGTTTCACAAAAACAGCAGCTACAATTAATCTTCATAGTATTTGAGCCATGGAGAGTGTTATTTCAATACTGTCAGAGTTGTAGTTCAAGAGTAATTGAATGATAAAGTATCCCCCGCCCCCTTTACCTAGTGTAACACTGCTCACATCAGATGTGGAATCTGGTTGCTTGACCAGACAGAGAACAGCAAGGGACAATCTTCTTACTGTGAGAACAATGAAAACCTTGCCCCCCTTGACATGTTTTCAGGTTTTTCCCTTATCTTAATTGAAGATTTTCCCTCTCTGCAATCTACCTGGGCTCCTCCCTTCTGCTCTGGCTGAGCAGTTTTACATCAGTAAAAGGGGCAGGAGGGGGATACTTAATCATTCAATTACTCTTGAACTTCAACTCTGACAGAATTGAAATAACACTCTGCAAGGCCCAAATACTATGATGATTAATTAGAACTGCTTTTATTATGAAACATTACTATCCCTTTAATGCGGCATTATGACCAGAAGTTGAAGGTTATGCATGGGAACTCCTGGATTTTTGTGAGCTGTTTATAGGCATGCTACATGGACACCAATTATAGGGTTCCACCCATATGCTTACCTTAATGGTTTGTATTTCCCAAACAATAGAATGAAGTACAGAATATATGTTGAGAGTTTAAAGGGATAGTAATACTTAAAATGTAAAAAAAAATATGTTGTAGGGTTTATCCCCGTGAGTAAAACAAGAGTAATCCCACTGCTGAGAGGTGTTTTATTCAAAAGTTATTAATTTTCAAAGTTGAATTTTTTAGGTGCAATATCACAGTGGCCTGAAATTGTACAGTGGCGCTGTTGCTACATGATCCTATGGACAACTCTGGTCAGTTGACCATAAATCTCCATAGGATGGTGTAGCAACAGCGCCACTGTACAATTTCAGGCCACTGTGATATTGCACCTAAAAAATTCAACTTTGAAAATTAATAACTTTTGAATGAAAGACCTTTCAGCAGTGGGATTACTCTTGTTTTACTCACGGGGATAAACCCTACAACATATTTTTTTTTTACATTTTAAGTATTACTATCCCTTTAATCCTAATGGAGATGAATTCCACCACATGCAAAGGTGGTAGTAGAGGAATGAATTACATGATCTGGGGACAACAATTGTATCTAACTATGACGGAAAGAACAAAATAATATCCAATGGAAACATTAAAAGATATTGTCATGCTGCACCTGACTTCGATGCCAACACGGTAAGCAAGGATCCAAAATATAGCTACCAAACCAAAGTCACTTCATGGATCGAAACATTAACATTAAACTCAACATTACACTGAGTTGTCATGTGTCATACGCTATTCCCTTCACTTCATGGGCTCAACATTCCACTGCAATACAAGTCCTTGGAGCGCTCATTTATACGTATATATAAGTCTGCGAATGTTGGAATCTATGATACACCGTTTGACACACCAGCATTGTTCCACTGTCCATTGGTAGTCACAGAAACAAACATGCACTGTCTTGATGAATAAGGCCTATTTGTTTTGGGAAGGATGAAAGCTGTTGTACTAGCCAGAAGGGGTGTAATTCTAGGACAAAGCAAGTATACCATAGGCAATAATTAAAGATGCCCGTTGCTTTAAATGGGGGTTTCAACCCCTTGAATGCTAGACACTTGTCAAGTGTGTTGTTTTGCAATGCATTGGAGACCTCTCTAGCATTCAATTTATCAAAAGTTCCATTTAAATCAATGGGAATTTGTGAAAATGTATTTATTCCCCATGGTTCACTTAGATTGCACCAGAATTGCACCAGTGGTCTTAGTACACCAGCTTCAGTGGCATTTAAGAAGTGAACAACATGTACAGCTCCATTACACCCACATTATCCAGTGAATAAAGGGGGGGTATTTAGCATGAGACCCATCCTGGATTTAAAGTAAGCGGCCACCTACACCGGGCAACCAGGATTGCTGCTCCATTGCATTTACCAATGACTTTAGAGAGTAAGGGGCCATCTTATAAATTGCTATGTTCCCTTACAGTATCACTGTTTTTGTCCTCACATAAGCACATTCACTATATTGTATTTACAATAATGCCTGGATATCCTTAGTTACACCAAGCACATGCTTTACTCTGTTATAGAATTTATTCAAATTCAGCCCTCTCCGGACTTAACTAATAGTATATCCTAATATATTTACTCACAAGTGTATTTATTTGATGTTATCAAGCTATTTTGAAGTTTAATTTAATTTATCTTAATTCCTATGTATTTATATGTCATGCATTTTTACTTATATTTTTATTTTGATGATTTTACACTTGTATTAAATATTACACTAAGATGGTCTTTTGTACGCTGTCTCGCCCTACCCCTCTTTTGTTTCATTTCATGGCATTTGTCTTCGGAGGCTGAACCGTGATTAATTCTAGAGGCAAGCTACTATAAAGATTTGTGCTATGGGGCCCTGGGAACTACTCCTATAGGGATAGTATTGAGCTATATACCGCAGAGCTGTCCAAGTTCAGTCCTCAAGGGCCACTAACAGGCCAGGATTTGAGGATTTCCCTCATTAAGCACAGGTGTCAATCAAAGCAACTGAGCCACTAATTGACTCACCTGTGCTTAATCAGGGAAATCCTTAAATCCTGGCCTGTTGGTGGCCCTTGAGGACTGAACTTGGACAACCTTGCCATAGAGTGTGATATTCCTAATATGATGTGTGTATCCATATGATTATATAGTATATCATCTAATCGCACAGTGTAAGGTTTCCTGCTTTTATCATTGTGAGAATCTATTTTAGAATATTGATATTCTATCTTTGTATGAATATGAGTTGGCAAGTTCTTCTTATCCCTGATAACATACCCATCTATGCTATCTATGAGTGTCAACTGAGAGGAGAGGTACTGCCAGTCTTTCTACTAAAAATTGTTCTGTAACACACAAATATTCTCCCAGAAGCATAATGAAACTCTGTTTCACAGTGGGATTAATGTGTCCCCTTGGGAGTTGGGCCCATTATACCTGCGCCCTCTGCACCCCGTGTCATTACACTCTTGGATGTACTAAAAAGAACTGGAGCATTTCTGGGAGGGAAGCCAACTGCACCATAGCAGACAAATAAATGTCCTCTTGGGAGTTATTGTCACGGTTAGTTAAGACTCTCAGACTTAAGGTTTAGGTAAAAACATAACTTTATTGAAAAGTTAAGGCATTCCAGTAGGGTTATCATACACATACAAACAATACAAATAAGCAATGACCATAAGAATAGGTTCTACCGGCCTTGCCAATAATACCGGGCAAGGCAACCCAGGCGACTCAGACGAAATAAAAGTAGCAGGCTGTACCGGCCTTGCCAATACCGGGTAAGGCAATTGTAAGATGGTAACGTACCGGTTCAACCAGCCTTACCAATACCGGGCAAGGCAGCCTGAGGGAATACTAGGAGTAGGCTCTACCGGCCCTGCCAATACCGGGTAAGGCAACCTAAGGATGGCAACGTGAATAGGTTCTACCGGCCTTACCAATACCGGGCAGGGCAGCCCAAGAGAGAAGACCTCCCTGAGACCAACTGACTGTCAGGTGACAAGGACAGTCGGATGGATAAGTAGGAACTTGGTCAAGCGATCTCACTCAAGCAGAAGTCTCATGCCAGAGGACTACAGGACAACTGCATTTGGGACTGGACAGCAACTCAGGACCTCCCAGTACCTGACTGTAGCCAGGGAGTAAACCAGCGTCCGCACGCTGGGACCAACTGACAGTAATGTGAACCACAAGGCGTAATGGAGTTAACCAACAGTAGTAATGAGCCACAAACTTTAATGGAGAAAACCAGCGTCCGCACGCTGGAACCAACAGTAGGAATGGCCACAAGGTTTAATGGAGTAAACCAGCGTCCGCACGCTGGAACCAACAGTAGTATGAACCACCAGGTTTAATGGAGTAAACCAGTGTCCGCACACTGGAACCAACCGTAGTATGAGCCACAATGTTTAATGGAGTAAACCAGCGCCCGCACGCTGGAACCAACAGTAGTATAGGCCACTAGGTTCAATGGAGTAAACCAGCATCCGCACGCTGGAACCAACAGTAGTATAGGCCACAAGGTTTAATGGAGTAAACCAGCGTCCGTACGCTGGAACCAACAGTAGTATGAGCCACCAGGTTAAATGGAGTAAACCAGCGTCCGCACGCTGGAACCAGCAATAGTATGCGCCACCAGGTTTAATGAAGTAAACCAGCGTCCGGACGCTGGAACCAACAGTAGTATGAGCCACCAGGTTTAATGGAGTAAACCAGCGTCCGCACGCTGGGACCAACAGTAGTATGTGCCACCAGGTTCAATGGAGCCAACAGTAGTAATATCGCCGGAGCGAAATGAGAGCAATGTCGCCTCAGTGACTGAAGACAGGGAACCACTGAGACCAGGCAGAGGATCAACCAGAACGAGCACCGCTGAACTGACAGGCGATTGGAACATAGCAACCACGGAGAACAACCGGAACCGAGCTGGAACGACAAGCAGGCAGGAACACAGGAACTGGTAGACTCAGGTACTCTGGAACTCTGGAACTCTGAAACACTGGAACACTGGAACTCTGGAACACCGGAACTCAGGCCCAATCAGCATAGCAGACAGGACAGGTAAGGTGCTGTCAGAGACACCACGAAAGGGCAACCAGAGGGTGCCCGGACTGAGTTTAAAAAGGCAATGTGAGGCGGGCTGACAGCAGACAGCCAATGGGAGCCCCCTGCAGGTGATAGACACTGGATAGCACAAATCACGGGCACCGTGATAGTTATGCACTAAGGCATGAGAAAGAGGTGATAAACTGGAGAAGACTTCTGCAGTAATATCACTTCTCCAGTTCCTATGTTATTCTGTGGAGCCTATTCACTAAGCTTTCTCCAGCTTTGGCGATCTTAGTGCACAGGCCCCATAGAATAACAAAGAAACTGAAGAAGTGATATCATTGTTGAAGCTCTATTTAAATCAGAGGAAATTTGGGGAATTTTTATTTGTCCCATATGGTGCATTTGTTATATTTCAGTATGGCAATCTTTTGCCGAATATGTTTTTTAACCATAAGTAGAAATATAGTTAACCACTTCAAACTGCACATCTCTCAATATGAGTTCTGACAGCTATAAAGTTGAGGGTCAGGGTCAGATGCTACTCAGCTGAATGGAATGCAGGTAGAAACCTGCAGTAGTTCAGACCTTGGGCAGTAGAATTTCCAGGGGAACACACTTTACTGACTGTACAATTCAAATTAAATTGAATTTGTCATAGCTCGTGGGATCTGCGTTCCAGGTAATCACGTGGCATAACTTGCACATAACAGACTAAATATAAAATACAACAGGACTCTGGAATCTCTAGAAATAATTAAATGTTTAATGCAGCCAGTTAGACACAACAGACTTTATCAAATGTAAATTGTAGAGAAGAAAAATCTCAATGTATAATTGTGGAATATGTAGCCAATTTACTATTTATCCAGTTGTATGGTTTGTATTGTCTTTGTTCTTTTCCCCCATGTAGGAATATGATTGGGGCATATGGAGCTGATGTTATACAATAAATAAAGGATACATTAATTGCATACACATAAAAATAAAAGTGGACCAATTGTACTAGAGGAAACCAATAACAATTCCCAATGATTTAAACTGTGCTTTTAACCCCTGGAGTACTAAAGAGGTACCCAAAGCATTCCTAGCATGTGTATGTTCTACAAAGAAGATGTTGTAGCATATTTTCTTGCCTTATAGCATACCAAAGCATTAGCAGTGTATAGCAGAAGAGTGACTAATCAAAACACAATATAAGAAAAGGGTGTTCCTCAATTCATCAGTAGTGTAGAAGCTTAAAGTAGAACCGACACCTTCTAATACTCATCCCCTTTCACTTTCCTTACAATGGGCAGCAGATCCTAATGGCCCCTATGAATTTTGCCCCTGTGCCTTGGTTCAAGAGATAATATATTCAGTTTTAGATGTCATGTCCAAGGAGGCAGACATGACAGTTGCTATCAGGATTACACACAACATTGTTCCTCGTAGTGATCCGTCCATTCAAGCGACCTGCTTTCGGATATGAGGGATCTCTGCCTGACAAAATGGCAATGGGTGGGAGGGGTAATCTTTTAAATTGAAGAAGAACATTGTTACAGCTTACCTTGGTTTCAGCATCATCCACAGGCGCGAGGCTTCAAGCAGGCCTCTGTTTTATGTGTTTGCGTCCTGTAGTCTCCTCCTACCTACTTCCTCCCTCTGAGCTGTTCCTCCTACATACTTCCTGTGGAGGGGTTTAAAAGGCAGACTGAGTCCTGACTCAGTTGCCCTTGCGTTGTTGTTCATAGCAGTTCTATTACCTTGGGCTCTGTGTATGACCTGGCTAGTCTTCCATCCAACCTGGTGCTGACCTGTGGCTCTGTCTGACTATTCTTTTGCTTATCCTATAGTGGACACTAGTGTTGAGCGAGCGTGCTCGGCCGATGCTCGGATCGACTCGAGCATCGCTCTGCTCGGCACATGGCGGTACTCGTCGAGTACCGCCATGTGCTCGCCCGCCATGTTCGGGTGGCGGGGATCTGTGCCGGAAGAGGCACAGATCTGAAGATGCTCCGCTGGACCACCAGGGACTGGAGGTACGGGGGCATTGCGGAGATGAAGGGGGCATTGTGGAGATGAAGGGGGACATTGTGGAAGAGGGGCATAGCGGAGATGAAGGGGGACATTGTGGAAGAGGGGCATAGACTCTATGCCCCTCTTCCACAATGTCCCCCTTCATCTCCGCTATGCCCCTCTTCCACAATGTCCCCCTTCATCTCCTCTATGCCCCTCTTCCACAATGTCCCCCTTCATCTCCGCTATGCCCCTCTTCCACAATGTCCCCCTTCATCTCCTCTATGCCATAGAGGAGATGAAGGGGGACATTGTGGAAGAGGGGCATAGCGGAGATGAAGGGGGACATTGTGGAAGAGGGGCATAGCGGAGATGAAGGGGGACATTGTGGAAGAGGGGCATAGCGGAGATGAAGGGGGCATAGCGGAGATGAAGGGGGACATTGCGGAGATGAAGGGGGCATTCGGAGATGAAGGGGGCATAGCGGAGATGAAGGGGGGCATTGATCAGGCACCCTCCCCTCATCAGAGCAGGGGGTGCCTGGTATAATGCTCGTGTCGCCCCATTGGATTCAATGGGGCTCGGGTGCTCGGCCGAGCACTCGAGCCTCAGGGGGTGCTCGGTCAGAGCACCCGAGCACCCGAGCATCGGGGTGCTCGCTCAACACTAGTGGACACCCAACCTGGTGCAGACCTGTGGCTCTAGCTGACTACCTGAACTGTGTATGACCTGGCTTGTCTAACTACCCTCTCTGGTGCTGACTTGTGGCTCTGTCTGACTACTCTTACATTTGTTCCTTGTACCTAGCAGACATCCAGTCTACTGCGGACCTGGGGCTCTGGTAGACCAGCTTTGATTCTGACTGAAGGCGTGAGTCAGAGTTCGCTTCATTCTGACTGCAGGTGTGAGTTAGAATTTGCTCCATTCTGACTGCAGACGTGAATCAGAGTTTGCTCCATTCTGACTGCAGGCTTGAGTCAGATATCGCTCCCTACTGACTGCAGGCTTGAGTCGGTAAGCCCTCCATGTTGGATCAAGATCCTGTGTTCCTGCCCCTGTTCCTGGTTTCTGCTGAGACTACTAGTGTCTAAGGCCTAGTCTCCAGCATTGTGGTTTAGCCTTGCATGCTATTATTCCTGATAGCAGGGCTGCTGGCTTTAACCCTTTGCCTGTTCCTTTGTATGTATATATGTATATATTTTCTTTGTTCATTTTGTAATAAAATTGCATGAACTATACCATACTGACTCCTGAACTTTTCTGGGTATCTGTGACAAACATGAAGGTAACGAGATTTAAAAATATGCTGTGCTTTATAAAAAATTAAAACGAACAATCCTATACAGAGTTTTTCTTTTTTACATTACTATCTCTTTATGCCAAACTAATCAGCAGATGTGGAATTAGGTATAACTCTGGAAGTAATACATAAGGCCATCAAACAAAAGCCAATAGGAAAGGTTCTGCTCCTGATGCATTCCACTAGCCTTCTAAATAACATTTATAGATCAAATGGGCACTGTTTTACAAAAAGATTTCTTAGCCTGCCCAAAACATATTCACAAATACATCTTACACCCTTATTTCAGAAGGGGATAAGATCCCAAATGTACTGCAAATTATAGACCAAATTTACTATTAAATGTAGATCCAAAGATCTATGCCAAAGTTTTATCAAATAGATTAAAACCCTTCCTCACCAAAATAGTCCATTCAGTTCCATCTGGTTTTGTCCCATGCAGGAAAAAGAGTCTCTAACACCCCCCATTCTATTGCTCACTGTGGACTGTAAAAAGGCCTTCGACCGTGTGGACTGGAGCTACAGAAAAGAGACTTTTATTCACTTCCGTGAACATTTATTAGTGCACTACCAAAACTCACCAACTACAATTAACATCAATAAGATCTTTTCCTCCCCATTTACCATTCAAAATGGCACTTGACAGGGCTGTCTACTATCACCTAGAATTTTTATTTTATTAATCTAAATGTTAGCAAACTCCCTTAAGAACAATAAATATATATATCTCAGACATACATATAAAAGAACAAGATTGGAATAAAAATGATTGCTTTTTGCAGGAGACTTTTTTCTTATCATCGATAACCTAAATACTTAATTGCCATGCATTTTTATTGCACACAACAATTTTGGTGAGATATCAAAATTTAAAGGGATAGTAATGTTTCATAATAAAGCAGCTCTAATTAATCATCATAGTATTTGGACTTTGGAGGGTGTTATTTCAATTCTGCCAGCGTTGTAGTTCAAGAGTAATTCAATGACAAAGTATCCCCCTCCCGCCCCTTTTACTGATGTAACACTGCTCACCTCAGAGCAGCAGGGAGGTACCCAGGTAGATTGCAGAGAGGGACAATCTTCAATTAAGATAAGGGAAGAACCTGAAAAACTTGTCAAGGGGGGCAGGGCTTTCATTGTTCTCATAGAATATCCCCTGCTGTTATCTGTCTGGTCTTACAACTAGATTCCACAGAGATGGCTTACACTAGGTAAAAGTGTTTGAGAGATAAGACTTATATCGTTCTTCATGTTTTGTAATGCCTACAAAATAAAATAAAGATAAAATTAAGTATTACTATCCCTTTAAGTTGAATTTCATCAATTTGGAAATGGCGAATGTAAATGTTGTCAATTCTCAAAATTCACAACTGAAACATTCAACCTTATTTATGTAGGCATCTAATAAAGAAATAAGTTGGATCTTAATTACACCAAACACAGCAAGCCTCTTCTCTCAAAAATAACTTCTACGAATTTCCAGAATTGAATGGGAATAAGCTGCACTTCTCATGGATTGGTACAATAAATGTAATAAAAATGGAAACTATCTCTAAGATAATTTATTAGCTACAAATTATTAGAAAAAAACTCTCACTCACTTTTTTCCAGCATAAAACTAAATGGCTTTAAATGGCATCATAAACCACCTAAACTAACATTTCAGAAAAATAGGACCACAGGACACCTTGGTCTCCCACATACAGCTCTTTTTGTTATGCCATACAACTATCAACAATCCCACAATAGTTCCTCTCCTATCACGACAAACAATGGGTACAACTTCAGAGGGAATTCTACATGTAAACACTACACTGGACTCTCATTTCGAAATAACCACAACTGGTCAAAAATCTATCCTGATTAAGTGTTCATTGACAACCTCAGCCTTTCACACAACCTATCCTCCTCTCCCAGCATAAAAGACAGAATTCACAGGTTAAGTTATTCTATCTTTAAAGTGGAACTAACACCGCTAACAAACGTTATCTGTAATAATTCCCTATCTGGCGACTAGCTGCTTAGTAGCGCTAGTCGCCAGAATTATTACCTCTCCATGGAGAAATTTGAAGTGATCCTCGGCTGACAGGAAGGACAGAGTGCGGACATCTTGCCCTAGTGATGTCCGCGCGCCTGCGCTGTCAGTCCCAGAAGGCTGTAGGAGGCGTTGCTAGGAGCCATTCAGCTCCGGAAGGGACTGACAGCGCAGGCGCGCAGACATCACTAGGGCAAGATGTTCGCGCTCTGTCCTACCTGTCAGCTGAGGATCACTTCAAATTTCTCCATGAAGAGGTAATAATTCTGGCGACTAGCGCTACTAAGCAGCTAGTTGCCAGATGGGGAATTATTACAAACAAAGTTGCTTAGCGATGGTAGTTCCGCTTTAAGAAACTGTAACCTTTTTTATTTTGGCTTTGGACATTTTGCAAGAGCATGCTATGTAAAGTCTATTGTCTATAATTTTTTAAATATATTTTTAAGTCCCTGACAGTGAGGTCATTGAATCTCTGAATCCAGGGAGTTTAATATATTAATATTAATATATATATATATTAATATATAATGTTGCAAGTCTCCCTGTAGTACTGATTGATCTGTAAGCTGTAGAGGCAACTTCTCTACATTGTTTCACTGTGTTTGTACATTGTATCTTATTACATTGTTGCCCTCTGATTTCACAGTCCCACACAGAATGCTTTCTGCAAAAAAAAAAAAAAAGAAAAAAAAAGAAATTATAGAGCCCTCTGTCAGGGACATAAATGTGTAAAAATTGATGAAAAAAAAGAAATTCAAAATATAGGCAATTTGGTTTTTATATATTCTGCACTTGCAGAATATGTAAATCCAAAATAAAGAGTTACTGATGGTTTAATACTCCCCCAATAAATATTCAATGGCAAAACAATTTGCACATGGGGGAGTGGTGTTAACCCTTTGAGTGGCAGAGGGTATGGAACACATTGCTTAGTTAAGTTGGAAGCACTTAACCTGTTATTTCCTGGCTTTTATGCTTTTTGAGTGATAAATTAACTGTGGCTATAACAAATGTTTTTTTCCATTGGAAAAAAAATAATTAAAAAAATTAAAAATGGTGGACAGTGAAAAAATAATGTAGAAAACTCAGTATAACAGATAATAGTAATTAAATGCTGTGCACATCCCATATAAAGAATATATAGATATACTAAGCTTAGGGTGTCACCGGTGCTCAATCATGAAACAGCACGCAATAAGTGAAGCACTCGCTGGTCTTCTTAAACAAGAGAAATGCTGTTGAATAAAAATTCCTAAAATTCCCATTGATTTGAATGATTCTTTTAACCCCTCGAATGCTAGAGAAGTCTGCAAAGCACTGAGAAGTATTCAAACTGTTAGCAGCTTAATTGAAATCAGTGACAATGTTTATTGGTCCCTTTGTGGAACTGATTTGCCCAAGAATTGATCCACTTTTCTTAGCTCATGAGCCTCACTGAAGGAAATGGAAGAATGGAAGTCTGCATTGAAATAAACACAGATAAACTGATTTTATTCTCCCAGTGGCTCTGCTCTTGATAAGCTTTATGCTTGCTAAATGGTAGCTGTGTTCTGCATGCTTTAAAGGGATAGTAATACTTCGTTTTAACTTTATTTTATTTTGTAGGCATTAAGAAACATGAAGAATTATATGTCTTATCTCTCAAACCTTAATGGTTTATGAGATATTCACAAGCAAAGTTTCCCCTCCTGCCCCTTTTACCTAGTGTAAGCCATCTCTTCTCAGATGTGGAATCCAGTCCATAGACCAGACAGATAACAGCAGGGGACAATCTTCTTCCTATGAAAACAATGTTTTTTCCCTTGTCTTAATAGAAGATTGTCCCTCTCTGCAGTCTACCTGGGCACCTCCTTTCTGGTCTGGCTGAACAGTGTTACATCAGTAAAAGGGGCGGGAGGGGAAATCTTTGTCATTGAATTACTCAGGAACTACAACTCAGACAGAATTGAAATAACACTCTCCAAAGTCCAAATACTATGATGATTAATTAGAGCTGCTTTTATTATGAAACATTACTATCCCTTTAAGTGGTGAACACGGTGGAAATGTATTGGTGTCTCGGGAAGTGACAATACTTTTTGTTGAGGTGCAGTCTATGTACAAACTGGGCTCAGAGAAAAATCAATAACAAAATATCCGCACTCAAGGCAGTTTATTGGAGGCATTAAAAACGTCAGAACACAGATACTATATTACATCAACCCAAACACACTCCTGAAGCGTTTCAGACTACAAAGGTCCTTACTCATAGACCTGTCTGGGAACTTTCATTTGTACCATAGGGGACTCTTATGATGCCGCTGGGGAGTATAATTGTTGCAAAAAGGGTTTAGCTGCAAGTGGTGCAGGGCTTTCTGAGGCATCACACAAGTGGCCAAAAAGTGGGAGGAACTGGGTGAGAAAGGAAGAAAAGTGGAAGGAATTGGGTGGGAAGAAGCAGAAGTGGGCAGAGTTTTAAAGAAATCTCCCCACATCCAGAGAATCAGCCTGTCCCCCAGAGACCCGCTAATGCACTCTCAAAACTGGAGTCTCTGGGGCAAATTCGGAGAGTTCCCAGGTATGATCATAGTTAAAGTGGGCTGGAGTTCAAGGGATTTCAATAGATACACAATGGAACCACAAACACATATAAAATCCGGTCTGGATGGAAACTCAATGGTTAGAAAACCCACCAATCGTATTGAAATAAGGTAATTGCATCCACATATAATAAAGAGAATAGTGCAGCATAATAACAGATGTAGAAAGAAAGGTGAGAGATGCTCAACTAGGTTCATGAGCTAGCAAATACATGCAAGAAGCTCACTGGGACTATGTCCTCGCGCCCAGAGTACAATCTCTTTTAGCTCACCAGTACCATACACAGAGAGGAAATCTTCTAAAGCATATCAAACTGGTCCTACCAAATGCCAGTCCAGCCACGAAATGCCAGACAATTCCTCTCTGAACAAGGGAACCAGCTAACCCCAGACGTACATTTCTGCCTTCTTGGGCCTCATCAGTGAGGTGCAGCTGATCCATCTAGGCACTGTGAGCAAGGGGTCCACATCCAGATTCCCCTCATTCTCTTAGGGTGACCAACCCAAAGAGCAATTTGCATATGTAGAAAGAAATGTGCGAGATGCTCAACTAGGCTCATGAGCTAGCAAATACATACAAGAAGCTCACTGGGACTATGTCCTCGTGCCTAGGGTGCAATCTCTTTTAGCTCACCAGTGCCATACACAGAGAAGAAATCTTCTGAAGCATATCATACTGATCCTGCCAAACGAGAGTCCAGCCACAAAATGCCAGACAATTCCTCTCGGAACAAAGGAACCAGCTAACCTCAGACATACGTTTTGGCCTTCTTGGGCCTCATCAGTGAGGTGCAGCTGATCCCTCTAGGCACTGTGAGCAAAGGGTCCATATCTGGATTCCCCTCATTACTCTTAGGGTGACCAACCCCAAGAGCAATTAGCATATGTAGAAAGGAAGGTGAGAGATGCTTAACTAGGCTTATGAGCTAGCAAATACATGCAAGAAGCTCAGTGGGACTATGTCCTCGCACACAGGATGCAATCTCTTTTAGCTCACCAGTGCCATACACAGAGAGAAAATCTTCTGAAGCATATCATACTGGTCATGCTAAACGACAGTCCAGCCATGAAATACCATAATTCCTCTCTGAACAAGGGAACCAGCTAACCCCAGACATACGTTTCAGCCTTCGTTGGCCTCATCAGTGCGATGCAGCTGATCCCTCTAGGCACTGTGAGCAAGGGGTCCATGTCTGGATTCCTCTCATTACTCTTATGGTGACCAACCCCAAAAGCAATTTGCATATGTAGAAAGAAAGGTGAGAGATGCTCAACTAGGCTCATGAGCTAGCAAATACATGCAAAAAGCTCACTGGGTCTATGTCCTCGCGCCCAGGGTGCAATCTCTTTTAGCTCACCAGTGCCATACACAGAGAGGAAATCTTCTGAAACATATCATACTGGTCCTGCTAAACGACAGTCCAGCCACGAAATGCTAGACAATTCCTCTTATAGTCCCAGTGAGCTTCTTGCATGTATTTGCTAGCTCATGAGCCTAGTTGAGCATCTCTCCCCTATCTTTCTACATATGCAAATTGCTCTTGGGGTTGGTCACCATAAGAGTAATGAGGGGAATCCAGACATGGACCCCTTGCTCAAACTACCCTAGAGGGATCAGCTGTATCTCACCGACGAGGCCCAAGAAGGCCAAAATGTATGTCTGGGGTTAGCTGTTTCCCTTGTTTAGAGAGGAATTGTCTGGCTTTTCGTGGCTGGACTGTCATTTGGCAGGACCAGTATGATATGGTTCAGAAGATTTTCTCTCTGTGTATAGGACTGGTGAGCTAAAAGAGATTGCACTCTGGGTGTGAGGTCACAATCCCAGTGAGCTTCTTGCATGTATTTGTTAGCTCATGAGTATAGTTGAGCATCTCTCACCTCTCTTTCTACATATGCAAGTTGCTCTTGGGGTTGGTCACCCTAAGAGTAATGAGGGGAATCCAGATGTGGACCTCTTGCTCACAGTGCCTAGAGGGATCAGCTGCACCTCAATGACGAGACCCAAGAAGGCTGAAACGTACGTCTGGGGTTAGCTGTTTCTCTTGTTCATAGAGGAATTTTGTGGCTGGACTGTTGTTTAACAGGACCAGTATGATATGCTTCAGAAGATTTTCTCTCTGTGTATGGCACTGGTGAGTTAAAAGAGATTGCACTCTGGGCGCGAGGACACAGTCCCAGTGAGCTTCTTGCATGTATTTGCTAGCTGTTGAGCATCTCTCACCTTTCTTTCTATATATGCAAATTGCTTTTGGTGTTGGTCACCCTAACAGTAATGAGGGGAATCTAGACGTGGACCCGTTGCTCACAGTGCCTAGAGGGATCAGCTGCACCTCACCGATGAGGCCCAAGAAGGCCGAAATGCACGTCTGGGGTTAGCTGTTTCTCTTGTTCAGAAAGGAATTGTCGTTTGGCAGGACCAGTATGATATGCTTCAGAAGATTTCCAGTGAGCTTCTTGCATGTATTTGCTAGCTCTTGAGCGTAGTTGAGCATTTCTCACCTTTCTTTATACATATGCAAATTGCTCAAATTGCTCACTGACGAGGCCCAAGAAGGCCGAAATGTACGTCTGGTGTTAGCTGTTTCTCTTGTTCAGAGAGGAATTGTCTGGTATTTCGTGGCTGGACTGTCGTGTGGCAGGACCAGTATGATATGTTTCCGAAGATTTTCTCTCTGTGTATGGCACTGGTGAGCTAAAAGAGATTGCACTCTGGGTGCGAGGACACAGTCCTAGTGAGCTTCTTGCATGTATTTGCTAGCTCATGAGCCTAGTTGAGCATCTCTCACCTTTCTTTCTACAGGGTAATAACAGATGCACAATTATACAGTTGCCACTGTCAGTGTGCACATTAACCTTTACTTTACAGGTGAGCTCCAAAAACATGCATTCATATAAATATTGAAAATGGGAACATCAATACAAGGGCTGTAATAAAAATACTGAGGCCCCTTTCCAAATTCAATGCATTTGGAATTTGGGAATCTAATGTATGTATCCAAAACGTCTTCCTAAACAAGACAGACTGCTTCCAACCCTTGGTGGTCTACATACGTTTTTGATACCCTGAAAAGTAAAATGATGCAAATGGGAACCATGGGACAAAAAGCGTCTATCAACTGGTGACCTAATGTCCCCGCTTTCAATAGCATTAAGATGTTTGCTAACTCTGTCAATTCAGAAAATATGCAACACTTACATCAGAGAAAATCAGCACAACATTCTTCCTTTCCTTTACATTAGCTAGAGGGATGGTGTTACAGTGGACTAGTCACCTTGAATTGACCTTATTATTTTTAATCTTTATTTATATAGCGCCAACAAATTCTGCAGCGCTTTACAGTAGGGAGTAGACATACAGAGGTATTAAATAGTACAATCAAGTGTGGAGAACAGAAGGATCAGAGGGCCCTGCTCGTGAGAGCTTACAGTCTAGAGGAAGGTAGGTATGACACAGGAGGAGTAAGTGCTATTGGGTGTAAGTGCCTCCTGCCACCTGACCTGCCAGTCAGTGGGTGGAAGTGAGAAGTGCTGTTGAGTGCAGTGGTCAAGGCAAGGGGTGCTTCTTAGTGATATTGTTTATGGAGGCAGGTGATAGGCTTCCCTGAAGAGGTGAGTTTTCAGGGAGCGTCTGAAGATCTGAAGGCTGGGGGAGAGTCTGATTGTGCAGGGGAGGGAATTCCAGAGCTGAGGTGTAGCACAGGAGAAGTCCTGTAGGCGGGAGTGGGAGGATGTGATAAGAGCTATGGAGAGGAGAAGGTTGTGTGCAGACCGAAGTTGGCGAGACAGAGTGTATTTGGAGATGAGAGATGAAATGTAATGTGGTGCGGTGTAAGTGAGGGCTCTATAAGTAAGCACCAGAATTTTGAATTTAATTCTGTATGCTAATGGGAGCCAGTGTAGTGATTGACAGAGGGGTTTGGTGTCAGAGACGCAATGAGTGAGGTAGATTAGTCTTGCAGCAGAGTTCATATGCTTATGAAGAAAGTAAAAGATAACCAATTTTTGACCATACAAACTGTATAGTAGGGGATAAATAAAATATCCTCAAATTCCCATTGATCAAAATGGATCTTTTTATCCCAGTGAAAGCCAAAGTGGTCTCCAGCTCATTGCTACTCAATGGTTTGGAAACCGCTCTAGCATTCAATGGATTAAAAGCCTCAATTAAAGGGATAGTAATGTTTCAAAATAAAAGCAGCTCCAACTAATCTTCATAGTATTTGGGCCATGGAGAGTGTTATTTCAGTACTGTCAGAGTTGTAGTTCAAGAGTAATTGAATGATAAAATATCCCCCTCCTGTCCCTTTTATCTAGTGTAAGCCACCTCCCTTCAGATGTGGAATCTGGTCTCTTGACCGGACAGGTTGCAGCAAGGGACAATGTTCTTACTGTGAGTATAAGGAAAACCCTGCCCCCCTTGACAGGTTTTTCAGGTTTTTCCTTATGCTCACTGAAGATTGTCCCTCTCAGTGATCCAGCCAGACAGTCTTTCTGCTCTGAGGTGAGCAGTGTTACATCAGTAAAAGGGGATGGAGGGGGACACTTTATCATTCAATTACTCTTGAACTACAACTCTGACAGTATTGAAGTAACACTCTCCATGACCCAAATGATATGAAGAGTAATTGGAGCTGCTTTTATACTTAAACATTACTATCCCTTTGAATCCATAACTATGTTGATTTCCAGTCTCAATGGTGCAGTTGGTTTGATCCAAAATTGCTCAACTTTTTCCTCTCTGCATAAGGCCCTATACAACATCCTGTTATTTATCTTCTCGCAGCAACATTATGTGAGTTATTTTGTAGATAACAAATGTACTCAGAAGAGCTAATTAAAAAAAGCTACCCACATTGCAATTCATAAAACATAATAAAATTCAAACCTATTTGTTCCACTTCAGGCTTTTTATGCAAATAAACCTGCAAAACAATGTTCAATTCTTGTTCGTATCGAATGAAAAACGCAAGTCAAACAGGTGCAACTTCAACTGATATCTGCAAATTTATTGTATTCAAATGTATTGTTTTCTAGCGTTTCGGCTCTGTTTTAGTGCTTTGCGTAGAAAAACAAATAAAAAGGACTACTACTTGTTTTTATAATGAGATTGGCAGGGAAACTGACAGAGCATTTAGATGACAATTTGAATGGCAGCCAAACCTGGCAGTTTATAATAGCATACTTAAGTATTTAGTCCAGTCAGAAACTGTATTCATAGTGAGAGGGATAAGGAGTTAGGTATTTCAATGTGATGTACTCCCGACTGTGATGAATACTAATCCTCTTTAAGACTGTAATTTAGTGGTCAGTCAACTGCTATGTAAATATGGGCATTATATTTAAAGGAAAACATAATGTAATAATCCTTTGCAATGCGTTGTATACCCCTCTGGCACTCAAAGGGTTAAGGCAAAATGGAGCAATACTATGGAAAACCAACTGCACTACAGGGAACACATGAAATTGATTAAATGGGTGTCTTTTAAAGGGATAGTAATGTTTAAATGTAACTATATTTATTATTGTAGGCATTCAAAAAAACAAGTACATCTGTGTAAGTCTTACCTCTCAAACCGTTATGGTTTGAGAGATATAACTTGTAAAGTTTCCCCCTTCAGGCTGCTTCACAAAAGTCTGCCATTTAGCTGACAGCAGGAAATTCCGGTCCCGCGATCAGCCTGCGGCTCTTCAGAAGAGCCCAAATCAAGCTATTTAGAAACAAACGGTCTACAAAGTGTGTTTGCAAACCAGGCACACTTTACAGACCGTTCCAAAGAAGTGTTTATTTCTAAATAGCACAATTTCGACTCTGCTGAAGAGCTGCTGACCGGAATCTGCTGCTGTCCCATAGATCACTGAAACAGCCTGGAGGGGGGAACTTTAGCGAGTTATATCTCTCAAACCATAAAGGTTTGAGAGATAAGACTTACACAGATGTACTTATTTTTTCAATGCCTACAATATTAAATAAAGTTAAATTTAAACATTACTATCCCTTTAACCCACTGAATGCTAGATAAGTCTCAACGCATTGCAATTCTTCTACAGTTAAAATAATGATAATTACATTATTGTTTAAACCTTTTCAATGCCAAAAGGGCAAACAAAGCATTGCGTTGTGTACCCCTCTGACACTCAAATGGTTAAATCCTGTAGTATTTATAATAATAACTAGCATTTATATAGCACCTTTCTCCCGGTGAGACTCAAAGTGCTTTTAGGACATGCTTTTGGAATTAACGGCTGAATAAAAGATGTTATTTTTACCCAATCAATGGTATTCATTTATCATCCTCAGAAGGATGAAGGGCGGAGTTAACCCTGCTGGGAATCAAACCTGCAACCTTGCGGTCTGAGCAGGCTCTGTAGTCAGTACATTTACCACTGAGCTATCTCATCAGCATGTTTGTTTCTTTGTTCTATTAGACAAATACGTACTTAGCAAATGTCAATAAAGATAATTTGAATAAATAATTTCTGTTATGTTGAGCTTGATGTACTAAGAAACTGGAACCAGTCTGGGCCAAATCAAATGCACTATAGGGGGCAAATTAAAATTCCCATTTCCATTTTGAATGCTGAAGAGGTCTCTGAAACAGTGCATTGGTGATCTCTCTGGCATTCAAGGGGTTAAAAGCCCATTTTAAATCAACGGGAAGCTGGGAAATGTTAATTTGATCCCTATAGTGCTGTTGGTTTACCCTAAAATTAGTCCTATTTCCTCTTTATACATATGGCCCACAGCTTAACTTATCCTTTGTTTACTGTGATTGGCCAGTGTTGCAATGCTTGAATCAAGGCAAGGAAATGGGCCCTAGTGACACCCAGCACTGCAGCCCAAATACAGCACATGACATGCGGATGTAAACTGCTTTGGGAAAGATGTTCAAAAAGTCGTTATAATAAAAAAAAGTGACAGATAATGAGTTGGTGGTGAAAGAAGGACAATATTTTCAGAAGTAAATCTGTCACATTTGAAAATATACTGGATCTGCAACTCAAGAGACAGCACAAAAACAGAAAGAAAAGGCCAGTCTAGGTGTAGACATGATTTAAAACAGTGAATTAAAAACAGATAAGTTATTGCATTCACATTTGCCCTGCTTGGCCTTTATGCGTATCACTGGGTCCTTTTCCCTGTTGGTCAGTGGACTGTGTCCTCCCGATCTTCAGCTGTGTCAGTAGTTTTCTCAGGGCTGGATTTACATCCCAGGAGCCCGTAGGCACAGAAATTTGAAGCACCCCCCCCTGTGGGCCATCTGCACTGGATACCTCCACAATGCTCCTAATCTCCACGTTGCCCCCCCATCATCTCCATATTGCCCTCACATTGCCCCCATCATCGCCACATTGCCCCAATTAGCTCCAGCTTGCCACCATCATCTCATATATCACCCTCACATTGCCCCCATCATCTCCATATACCATATTGCCCTCACATTGCCCTCATCAGCTCCATACTGCCCCCATCATCTCCATATATCATACTGCCTTCACACTGTCCCCCATCAGCTCCACATTGCCGTCACATTGCCCCCCATCAGCTCCACATTGCCCTCACAATGCCCCCATCAGCTCCATATTGCCCCATCAGCTCCACATTGCCCTCACAATGCCCCCCATCAGCTCCACATTGCCCTCACAATGCCCCCATCAGCTTCATATTGCCCCCATCAGCTCCACATTGCCCTCACAATGCCCCCCATCAGCTCCACATTGCCCTCACAATGCCCCCATCAGCTCCATATTGCCCCCATCAGCTCCACATTGCCCTCACAATGCCCCCCCATCAGCTCCACATTGCCCCCCATCAGCTCCACATTGCCCTCCACCCCATCAGCTCCAACTTGCCCCCACCATCTCCACATTGCCCTCCATCGGCTCCAACTTTCCCCCCATTAGCTCCACATTGCCCTCACATTGCCTCCCCCCGTTGTCCGTTTCCTACCTCCTTGGTAGGAGATCTGTATGTGCCTCCTTTGGCACAGTCTTGTATCTGACTGAGCTCCCGCGCTGTCTCCTATTCAGGAATGCAGAGCGCTGGGAGATGATGTCATCTCCTAGCGCTCTGCATTCCTAAAGAGGCGACAAGGGAGCTCCATCAGGTACAAGACTGGGGGGGGCAGGCAATGTGAGTGGGTGCCACCGGCGCAGCCAGCGAGGCGCCCCTCGTTGGCGTGCGCCTGTAGGCAGGTGCCTACTTTGCCTAATGGCAAATCCTGCCCTGAGTTTTCTGGGGATTGGGAAGACAACTCTAATCTGCAGCATTACGCAAAGATAAGCCACCTTCATTCATCACAAACTCATCCTCATCCAGAATTCATCTAATTTTCATCTCACTTTTTCAAAATAACTGGTAATATCGTATATATTGACTTTTTTTCAATTTTTTTAACTAAACTGATGATTTAAAGCGGAACTAACACCTCTACAAGATGTAGCCTCAATTAGAGGGCTACAGTCCATGATAACTCGCTGTGTAATTATTTTTTTTTAAAAACGTATTATTAAAGAGTAATCCGTTAATTTCAAAAGGTACCTGGTGACATCTTTTTCCCCAGGAAAAGCGCATTGCACATGTCAGCACGGAGCCGATCGGCTCTCTTGTAACTCCCTCCGGCTACACAAAAACACCTACGTCATCAGCTTTAGATTCTCGAACCAGCAGGAGAATCTAAAGCTGATGATGTAGGTGTTTTCGTGTAGCCGGGAGGAGTTACAGGAGAGCCGATCGGCTCCGTGCACATATGCGCAATGTGCTTTTCCGGGGGGAAGACGTCACCAGGTACTTTTTGGAATTAACGGATTACTCTTTAATAACACATTTTTTAAAAAAAATAATTACACAGCAAGTTATCACAGATTGTAGCCCTCTAATTGAGGCTACATCTTGCAGGGTTGTTAGTTCCGCTTTAATTGATATATACATCATTGTTTGGAACTTTTATCATCTAATCCCTACTGCTGTGTGTTCATTACCTGCCTTGTATTTTCTCTTATGTGTCTGAAACTATTGATATTTTTATAGATTGTTTCCTTTTGGTTTCTATTGCGTTTTGGTGTATCGCAGGAACGCTTGACACTCTGAACTCTGTTTTATATATACATTTGAAAACATGTCTAAAGAATTATAAATGACAGTAAGACGATCTTGATGAACGTTGCTCTTTCAAATTCTGATGTTAAAATTGTCTGATTTTGTTTTTGAAATGAAAATTTTCAAAGAAACAAAGACATTTTTTGTCTTTGAAATGACAAATTGCTTCTCACTCCTGCTAACTTTAATTTATCTAAATTTACGTTAATGAGAGAAAAAAGAGACGTTGAAATGAATATTTTTTTTTTAAAATACCTTACAATATGATGGTAGATTAAACCACACCCACTTTTATGATGGATTTTTCCCTTTGACGGAGAATTGGATGAAAAAAATGACAGACTATGATGCATGAACTTTTTTATTCTGATTACAGATAATTTCAGTTACCACCACTTTCTGAAAATCTCTCTGTTAGAGCTGTATGACAGGTTCTAGACTTGTGCAATTCGATTCAGCTAATTTCGGAATTCAGATGAATAAGGCGTATTTGGCATCATTCGGACCTCCCGAAAGCCAAGGTCCGCACACACAAAAAAATCAGAATCCGAAACGGACCTAGTCCGAAATTTCTATGTACATTTCGGAAATTCGGACAGTGCTTTCCCGCCTGAAACCATTACAGTGTTGCTACATGCTACAAAAAAATAGAGGGCACGGTGCTTTCCTGCCTGAAACTATTACAAAGTTGCTACATGCTGCTAAAAATAGATCTGGCAAAACAGGAGCTTTACAGTTCATGCAAAGTGCAGATATTAACCACATAAGGACACAAGCAATTTTGATATTTTTGCTATGTGTGTGTTCAACCATAATTCCTATCTTTCTCATTTATTGTACAAACACATATTATATACCATTTTTTAAAGGGCAGAAAGGGCTTTAATTTGATGTGACATATACATATATAAGTGTGTAGTGGGTTATAAAATACCCCTTCCTGTCTCATTAGAGATTTAATATTATTAATGTAGTTTAATGTATTTTTTTATTTTTATTTGTTTAATTTTAATTTGTTATTGAATATTTAAATTTTTTTTTAAATTCGGCCGAATAATTCGGACTATTGACGAATTTCGTCCGAGTCGAACAGGTCTGGTCCGAAATCCGGATCCTCCGAATTTAAGAAAAAAAAAATTAGTCTGAAATTGAATTTTTCCGAAAATTTTTGTCGTGCACAAGTGTAACAGGTTCCACATTTTTATTCAAATGAGTTAGTAATGAAGGAACACTCAATGCTGTAGCAGAAGGAAGTTGACAAAGAGCCTCATGCATTTTACCAATATGTCTTTAATCATAGGCTGTTACCAAGACAGAATTTGGACCATACCGTCTTTGTCAGAAAAAAGTATTAACTATATGGTAGATACAGTTAAAAGAGAGTACTTGCACTTATTCATATCTCTCAAACCGTTATGGTTTGAGAGATATGGGAAAATAAAGTTCTCCGCTCCCTCCCCTTTCTGTTGACGAGCTGTAAAGCTGTCAGAAGAAGATTCTGGTCACTTGACCAGACGCGGCTCTTCAGCAGCACTGATATAACGATATCTTATTATAAATACGTCATCTGAATGGTCTACAATGTGTGCTTGCAAACCAGGCACACGTAGACTGTTCTGATGAAGTATTTATTTTTAGGTATCTCTATGCCGTAGATGCTGAAGAGCCGCCATCTGATCCAGGAACCAGAATCTGCTTCTGACAGTTTTACAGCTCATCAAGCAGAAAAGTGAGGGAGCGGAGAACTTTATTTTCCTATATCTCTCAAACCATAACGATTTGAGAGATATGAATAAGGGCATGTACTCTCTTTTAATTGTATCTACCATATAGTTAATACTTTTTTTCTGACATTACTATCCCTTTAAGTTTTACTTTGCTAATAGCCCGATAATGCAGTGCAGGTAGGTAGAAATCCTCCATCTCATACATTTTGGTTCAAGACCCAACAATTAAGATACTGCCTTCATGATACACATGTAGGCTTGGAAGTTTTGTATAATTAAATTCAAAGATGCATCCAAATGTATTAGCATTGTAACACCCTAGGGGAGATGCATTAAGGAGTGATAGCAAGTTAATAACGTGGAGATGACAGTTTTGTGATATCACTTCTCCAACTATGGAGCCAATGCACTAAGATTTCTACAACTTTGGAAATGTTAGAATAACATAGAAACTGGAGAGGTGATATCACTGGAAAAGTGATCTCCACTCCATCACCTCTTTGTCACTTATTTGTGCCTTATTCCCTTATGTTGCAGCTGACTATGTAAAAATAATCAGATGCTTGCTTATAATACAGGGTTTGCACATGGAGCAAGCTTGTCCCTACTCAGACCCCTTATTCTCTGGTTGCTGATCAAGATGAAATAGGCACCATCTTCACCTTCCAGAAATGACCAATCATCTGGTGATTGCCAAGATAAATACTTGTCTGTGGATGTTTAGCTGGAGGGAAAGAGTATCAATTTGCAGTCAATCATGACAGACATTTATCAGACTTTAATTCTTGGACCTAACTTGTGATGCATAGCCTCACTTCCAGCCACTGGGGTCAGTCTTTTGTTGCCCAAAATTACCAATAGAAGCACAAGTGTGCGCCCATGGAAGCAGACTTGATATAATGTGAGTTTCCCTTTACAGTTTGTTAATGTCCCCTACTTGCAGAATTTGAACTCTTTACTAAAATCTCTATTTTGTGTGAGTATTGGTCAGTATCCTAGCACCAAAAGTCTGATACTGTAGGTATAATTTAAACTGTTTTCTTATTTACTTTTAACCTCTAGGATAATTTACAGGTCTCCGATGCATTGAGAAGTAATGAATAGTGTTGAGCGAGCGTGCTCGGCCGATGCTCGGATCGGCTCGAGCATCGCTCTGCTCGGCACATGGCGGTACTCGTCGAGTACCGCCATGTGCTCGCCCGCCATGTTCGGGTGGCGGGGATCTGTGCCGGAAGAGGCACAGATCTGAAGACGCTCCGCTGGACCACCAGGGACTGGAGGTACGGGGGCATTGCGGAGATGAAGGGGGCATTGCGGAGATGAAGGGGGACATTGTGGAAGAGGGGCATAGCGGAGATGAAGGGGGACATTGTGGAAGAGGGGCATAGAGTCTATGCCCCTCTTCCACAATGTCCCCCTTCATCTCCGCTATGCCCCTCTTCCACAATGTCCCCCTTCATCTCCTCTATGCCCCTCTTCCACAATGTCCCCCTTCATCTCCGCTATGCCCCTCTTCCACAATGTCCCCCTTCATCTCCTCTATGCCATAGAGGAGATGAAGGGGGACATTGTGGAAGAGGGGCATAGCGGAGATGAAGGGGGACATTGTGGAAGAGGGGCATAGCGGAGATGAAGGGGGCATAGCGGAGATGAAGGGGGCATTCGGAGATGAAGGGGGCATAGCGGAGATGAAGGGGGGCATTGACCAGGCACCCTCCCCTCATCAGAGCAGGGGGTGCCTGGTATAATGCTCGTGTCGCCCCATTGGATTCAATGGGGCTCGGGTGCTCGGCCGAGCACTCGAGCCTCAGGGGGTGCTCGGTCAGAGCACCCGAGCACCCGAGCATCGGGGTGCTCGCTCAACACTAGTAATGAACTGGTGGCCTATGTAGAATCTAAGTAGTTAAAATCTTAAAAAATAATTGCAAATGATGTTTACATTTATCCTAATGAACTATTTACAGTACTTTCTTGGAAGCTTTCACTCTGAAATACTAATGACATAAGTTACTGTATAAAATTGCAATTTCTCCTCAGTTAATGTTCTCAATTACTGTTGACTTCCATAGTACATTATAATAATTCAAGAGCACAAAAGTTAAAATGCCATGCTTAAATTTGTTCAAATCTACATTTATGATTGCCTCAAGCAGCACTTAAATGCTATCACTATCTTTCAATTACTAATAATTAGTATTTACATAAACCTTTTAGCAAACAATTCCTGAAGTGCTTGTTGTAATTACAGATATAAATGGTTATAATAGAAAAATGCTAACAGCTTAATGGAATATAGAGACGTAAAACACCCCATATGGAGGCAAACATGTACAGTGTGGAATTACATAAATGTGACTAATTTATATCATACATTATAAATGACACTTTCTTTAACATACAAATAATTTGCTTGGTTTTCCTTTAAGGTTAATGACAAAATACTGCAGTACATCTTGTATCATTTAATATTTATACTCATACATTACACAAATGAAATATATCTGATATAAAATAGCACCATGCTGCTAAAGAAATTATATTGAAATTGGCTTTACTTATTTATAAAATGTTTTATTAGTGTAGTAGACCCCAGGAGGGGATGGAAAGCCAATATAAAATGACATAATCAGCTGTTACTTACTGTATATTATGTGGGCTCTGAACTGGAATATTGTCACATCAAATAGGGCCATATTTCCCATTAGCAGATCTGGAAATAAGCATTGTTGCTTCAAGGGCCACCAACAGGCCAGGATGTAAGGATTTCCCTGATTAAGCACAGGGGAGTCAGTCACAATGAATGATCCATTGATTAACTCACCTGTGCTTAATAAGGGAAATCCTTAAATCCTGGGCTGTTGATGGCCCTGGAGGACTGAACTTCAACAGCCCTGATGAAGATCATGTTAGCTGTGCAGTCTCCACTCCCTGAACTCCCAATGCCTAATATTTTTTGCTTTTATCAATTTTTTGTCAACATTGATTTCAGTCAATTTATGTTAAGGGACTCTATCTAAAAGACAATTTAGGTGATTTTGTAAGAGCTTCCGATATTACCTACATGGCTAAATTGCATTTGCCATTTTCGTTATTTAGAAAACGAATTAAGGTATGCCGACAAGAACTTCCTGTCTTGGGCATACATTATCTCCCTGCTCACTCGCACTTAACCTTTTCAGTGATAGGAGACTTGTGAAATGCATTGCAGTGAGTGGTGGAGAAACTGTAGGGCTATGACAGGAAGTGCCTACACAGCACGTCTTGTTTAGGATACTCTATATTTCTTATTAACTCGATAACTAGTTTGATAAATAAAAATGTACTAATACAACATAGAGGTGATTTTAAAATGTCTTTAAATATTACCAAAGTTATATAGGGTCTGTTCAAATGATTTGTTTCTTTTTGGGCATACTTTAACGAAACTGGATGTATCATTGAACAAGAGACTGTTAACAGTTGATTTCTATAGTATAAATGTAGTTAATAAGGAGTACACGGATAGAATGATAAGATGTCAAAAACATGTCTGGATTTATATCATACATACACATCTAGACTCTTGTTAGATGTTACGTATGTAGGAAGATTATGCAGCAGACACTACAAGCATTCTAAATGCATTAGCCTAAACACGCTTATTTATGACACAAAGTATATGGGAAGATCTTTATTCAACCACCGCAATCCCTAAAAGGGACCCTTGGACTCTTTGCTATCCATTAGAGAAGTATGTGTCAAATCAAAAATGTTTAATACAATTAACCTGTTTGCAAGCCAAAAAAGCACAAGGTACAGGTAGTAAAATAAAATAAATGAGATTAAAAGCTGTGTAGGTAACAAATCCACTTTAACCCTTTCAGTGCTAGAGGGGTACACAACCCATTGCAAAGGATTGTACACCCCTCTGGCACTCAAAGTGTTAAATAGCTGCAGTTACTTTTTAAATAAATACCAGGGGAAAATGCTAATTGGAATTGCTAGGCCTTATATCAGGTTTTTTAATTAGTAATGTCCAAGGGCGAACTGAGAATGGATTTCTAGTTGCACAGAATCCCCCCAACCCTAAAAATCTTGTGCCCCATTAGATGAGGGAAATCCAAAGCTTTAGCACCCCAAAAATGGTTGATACCCTGGTGCATATATGTTCTTCCCCAGCTGTTGGACTACAACTTCAGTCATCCTCAGCTGAAGAACTTCTACCTCTGATCCTCCTGTTCTCCACATCGGATTGTACTATTTAATACCTCTGTATGTCTATTCCCTATTGTACAGCGCTGCGGAATTAGTTGGCTCTATATAAATAAAGAATAATAATACCTGAGGATGATGGGATTTGTAGTCCACCAACAGATGGAGCATCACAGGTTGCCATCTACTTGTCTATGCTTGGGGATTGGACATGGGTTTTGGATTCTGAATTGCATAACACAGGTTCAATGTATAATTACCCTATGTGTAATCTAATTTTTAGAACTTCTGCCTCTGGAAATCATATATTTGCCCCTTATGACCCTCAAGGTGTCAGGTGATACATTTACAGATATAATATACTGGAGGAGTAAGGCAGCTGAAAACAAATTGATCAAGAAATGACTTCTAAACTAGAATGAGCTATTTGAAACAGCCACTGACTGCCTACATTTAAGTTAGATAAACCATGTAGTACTACTACAGCCTGTACAGTTAAATCACACACTTCTGGGGTGAACCAACTGCATCATAGAGGACAAATACAAATCTTCATTACATTTTGGGGAATTATTCCATTTTTTTCAACATAAGGTCATATGTATGTACAGTATAGGACAATAAGGTCAAGGACCGATTTCCCAATAGGCAGAGTAGACAATTGTCTAAAGCTCCAAATTCTTGTGGGTGTGGCCAGAGCAATATCAATTCCAATGCACCAGTTGTATACTCCTATATTGGCTATTATGTAACCAAGGAGGTCAAGCTTGTTATAGACCAAACAATGGATGGAACTGGGGGTGGGATCACGTGAGGAGTGGGGTGTAGCCGTGGGCAGAGCTAAGGGCAGATAGAGTACCTTGCCTTGGTGTGTCTGGGATGTAAATCTGGACTCTCCTATCTATCTATCTATCTATCTATCTATCTATCTATCTATCTATCTATCGACCAAGAGCAAGATACAGAGGTAGATGAATAAATGAATGAACAAATGGAAAAATGGATAAATACAAACAATGTTCTGATAGACAGACAGATATGATAGATAGATAGATAGATAGATAGATAGATAGATAGATAGATAGATAGACAGACAGACAGATTCATAGACAGATAGACAGACAGATAGATAGGTAGATGTACAGACAGACAGGTAGATAGATAGATAGATAGATAGATAGATAGATAGATAGATAGATAGATAGAAAATTGCCCCTTTCTTCTAAAAATACTTGGAGTCATAATAATTTTAGTTTAATACTCAAATATAACTTAGCTAGTGTGAAAGCTCGTGTACACGGGCAAAGGTCTGGGTGAAGTTAACCCTTTGAGTGCCAGAGGGGCACGCAATGCATTTCTTTGCAATGCGTTGCATACCCCTCTGGCACTCCAAAGGGTTAAGAGGCCAGTCCTGCTCTGTGTCCTGCCACTGATGAGGTCATGCACTGTAGGGACTGCCTTAAAGCACAGAATGCTCCCAGCACAGAACTCCCAGCATTCCGTGCTCCAAGCATTCTGTGCGTTCGGGCAGTCTCTACTGCGCATGACGGCTTCTGACAAACATCCTTAGCGAATTATTATATAGGATTTGGAATATTTACACAATGTGTCCAAAACCTTATGGGCATATGTGGTTGAATTGCTGTGGTTACTTTTCTTAATTAGCAGCATTCTTCACTTCTGTAGTAAAAAAGGGATAGTTGCAGCCATTCAGTGCTGCTCTGTACACGCTTGGTACAAATGCACAGCTCACTGAGTAACCTCTATTAGGTTTTCATATGCATGATGTGTGATAGCCACTGAAAGACTTTTGACAATCCTGTACAACTGTAAACACGTAAGAGATACAATCAAACAAAATCACTAGGTAGACCTTAATCTTCTCCCCGGGGGATGTAAATGCAGCGGCGCACAGTGGACACAGCCTGATTGCTTTGTTACATTTCCTGGAGATTTGTCAGTCTCCGTTTCACCGTAGGCCTTATTTACCTCAGTCAGATTTCCAGAGATTTAACGATGATTAGGAAAAGCAGCATGCCAGTCTTTATAATTCTATATGAGAGAAAGCAATCTCACGTTAGTACTAGACGGGAAGACTGGACTTTCATGTCACTCTGGTTTCTGAAATAAAAGTAGACAAGAGTCCAGGGGTGCAGGTGTATAGTAGACACAACATACTGGAGGGGGTATAACACATCACATACATAGACATTTCCACATTAGAGGATAGGCTGGACTTGGGAGCAAAAATGTTAACTCTTTCAGTGCAATGCTTTGCAATGCATTGCATACCCCTCTGGCACTGAAAGGGTTAATTATTCAACTATTACTATTTTGAGTAGCAGAAGGGTGTCCCATGCATTGCAAATTGATGCTTTGTACACCCTCTGGTAATCAATGGGTTAAGAGAAGTAGATCCGTCACCTTAAGTTTTAGCTGGGCAGGGTTTGGGGATTGATTTGACCCTCAGAGTTGGTTCTCCGGTTCAGTGTGAAGAGGAGATAATATCCCTCTGTCACATCACACACGTTATTTTCATCCAGATAGTGCACATACCTTCCTTTATACCAGTGGTGGGCAACTGGTGGCCTGGGGGCTCATGCGGCCCTCAGAGGATTCTCATGTGGTCCTCAGTCTGGTCTCTGGCACAGTGTAAGGAGAAGATCATTTCTCCGAACCAGAGAGCAAACACCCTGTTTTCATCCCACAAAGTGCAAATTCTTTATTTTATATGCCTATATGTACTTTTACACTGCTCTACCTTTACCCCTTGGTGCTAGATACTATGTCTGTATTTACACACACACTGTTCTGCCTTTACCCCTTGGTGCTAGATACTATGTCTGTATTTACACATGCACTGCTCTACCTTTACCCTTTGGTGCTAGATACTATGTCTGTATTTACACATGCACTGCTCTACCTTTACCCCTTGGTGCTAGATATTATGTCTGTATTTACACACGCACTGCTCTACCTTTACCCCTTGGTGCTAGATACTATGTCTGTATTTACACACGCACTGCTCTACCTTTACCCCTTGGTGCTAGATGCTATGTCTGTATTTACACACGCACTGCTCTACCTTTACCCCTTGGTGCTAGATGCTATGTCTGTATTTACACACGCACTGCTCTACCTTTACCCCTTGGTGCTAGATACTATGTCTGTATTTACACACACACTGCTCTACCTTTACCCCTTGGTGCTAGATACTATGTCTGTATTTACACACGCACTGCTCTACCTTTACCCCTTGGTGCTAGATACTATGTCTGTTTTTACACACACTGTTCTACCTTTACCCCTTGGTGCTAGATACTATGCTTGTATTTACACACACACTGCTCTGCCTTTACCCCTTGGTGCTAGATACTATGTCTGTATTTATACACGCACTGCTGTACCTTAACCTTTGATGCTAGATACTATGTCTGTATTTACACACGCACTGCTCTACCTTTACCCTTTGGTGCTAGATACTATGTCTGTATTTACACACGCACTGCTCTGCCTTTACCCCTTGGTGCTAGATACTATGTCTGTATTTACACATGCACTGCTCTACCTTTACCCCTTGGTGCTAGATACTATGTCTGTATTTACACATGCACTGCTCTACCTTTACCCCTTGGTGCTAGATACTATGTCTGTATTTACACACGCACTGCTCTACCTTTACCCCTTGGTGCTAGATACTATGTCTGTATTTACACACGCACTGCTCTACCTTTACCCCTTGGTGCTAGATACTATGTCTGTATTTACACACACACTGCTCTACCTTTACCCCTTGGTGCTAGATACTATGTCTGTATTTACACACGCACTGCTCTACCTTTACCCCTTGGTGCTAGATACTATGTCTGTTTTTACACACACTGTTCTACCTTTACCCCTTGGTGCTAGATACTATGCTTGTATTTACACACACACTGCTCTGCCTTTACCCCTTGGTGCTAGATACTATGTCTGTATTTACACACGCACTGCTCTACCTTAACCTTTGATGCTAGATACTATGTCTGTATTTACACACGCACTGCTCTACCTTTACTCTTTGGTGCTAGATACTATGTCTGTATTTACACACGCACTGCTCTGCCTTTACCCCTTGGTGCTAGATACTATGTCTGTATTTACACATGCACTGCTCTACCTTTACCCCTTGGTGCTAGATACTATGTCTGTATTTACACATGCACTGCTCTACCTTTACCCCTTGGTGCTAGATACTATGTCTGTATTTACACACGTACTGCTCTACCTTTACCCTTTGGTGCTAGATACTATGTCTGTATTTACACGCGCACTGCTCTACCTTTACACCTTGGTGCTAGATACTATGTCTGTATTTACACACGTACTGCTCTACCTTTACTCTTTGGTGCTAGATACTAAGTCTATATTTACACATGCACTGCTCTACTTTAACCCCTTGGTGCTAGAGACAATGTCTATATTTACTAACATACTGCTCCATCTTATCCCCTTGGTGCTAGATAATAATAGGGCCTACTTTAACACATTTTTAAAATATCAATGTTCTTCAGCCTTTGATCAGTTTTAGCCCAAAATGAATGATACAGTTTCCTGTTTTTATGTTTCCACCTTTGCTATTTTATCTCCGTTATATATTTATCTTTCCATATTTTGCACTTAGCGTTTCACTGTCTTCCCCCCACCTCCCTCTCCATTAAATTAAGGTAAATTTTGTATTTGGGGAGATTAATAATGATCCATTTTTTACATAGGATGCCTGCTACCACTATATTCTATTGCTGTGGTCCTTTCTTTTGGCCTTTATTAATATCCTCTGTCTCTTTCTACAGTATAACTGGTATTTTAACAGCAGCAAAATTATTCTAAAAGGCAATTTTGAAAATTAGATGTTCTCAACGTACGTCATCCCAAATTATGGTAATTCTCAGTTACATCGCTCTAGCATTTACAACAATATTATTACTAATAGTACTGGACTTGCAGTTATTGTGGCAGGGATTAAGAAGAATTAAGATAAGAACTTTCTAAAGAACATTATGAATTGTACTGTATTATGTGATTATTTATGTGATTACTTACTGTAACTACTCTATTGCCTTGTTTTATCACTTGATGCATAGTGGTATGCTTTAGAAAGCTTTCTAATGTTCAGTATACTGTATATCATTTATACATCACTGGATTAAATTTGTTTGATTAAATATAGTGTCTATAGTCATTTCTATAAAAAGCTCAACATCAAATGATCTGTCAGGAACATAACTCTCAACTAAAAAATTGCATCTGTGTGATAATCAGATTCAACTTACATTGTTTCAGCCTGTAGCACTTTTTCTTTGAACCAAACACACTCTAAGATTGAGAACTATAAGCAATTTCTAAAATATAAGCAATGATGTATTTTTATGCACAGATCAGTGCATGAAACAGCTACAACTGGACAATATGGGCAATGCATAGCTTATCCTTCTATTGATAACTTTGAGGTCAAGACAATACTACTATACCACAGTATAATGTAGAATTATGTGAGTTTGGGCCTCTGTGTGTGTGTATATGTGTGTATGAAGGGGTATTGAGCAGCAATGCATGAATGTCTCTCTGAGTCCATTTGTAACCTAATGATAAATATGATGAAGTAGGAATTAAGTGAGAATTGCTCCTGTACCCTTTATTTTGAGCGTAAAAAGGCTTTACACCTTTAGTAAATGCCAGTCTATGCGTGACAGGATACTGCGTGGGATGGATATAAAAATTATATGAGAGCCCTTCCCCTCTGTTTCTTTCATTGGCTGGAAGTAATGCTATGACCCAATGGCTGAAGTGTCAGTATAACCGGCATTTTATCTTAAAAACCAGTAATGTCACAGTAGACAAACTCGGTCCAGAAATATTTGTCCATTTTGAAATCCACACTACTTTATTGTCACTATGGGGGGAATAGGGACCCTCGTAGCCTTGGAACTGGTTGGATGCTTGGGGTGCGATGCTAGGGAATGATGTGTGGGTGAGGTGACGGAGTGCCAGGTACTCCCTTGCGCAGCTGAAGCTGGGTAAAGGTGATGGTCGCAAAACCAGATTGTCCCCCCCCAGTTGAGCTGGGGTTCAACCAGGATGGTGGTAACTGGGAACCATATAGAACTAGGAACAGAAGGCAGGATGAGGAGATGGGGAACAGGAAGCCAAAGGCCAAACTGAGAGTAGTCAGACAAGCCGGGATCAGGTAGCCAGAAGTCAGATCAGAATGGTCAACCAAGCCGGGATCAGGAAGCCAGAAGTCACATCAGAGTGGTCAACCAAGCCGGGATCAGGAAGCCAGAAGTCACATCAGAATGGTCAGCCAAGCCAGGGTCAGGTAGCCAGAAGTCAAATCAGAATAAGTACAGAAAAACTCCTAACAGACTAGCTTGTGGAACAGGCAAGTAGTACTGGAAGTGAGTGGTTTAAATAGTGTGTTTGACCAATAGGAAGCAGGGCTAATCAGAGCCCTGCTGGTGTGTGGAACCATGTCCAATTGGAGAACAGATGAAGATCTTGTAAAAACTTTATTGCGGCTGAAACTGGAGACACCGAGGTCATTTGGGAAGTAATTGATGATGTCATTAGCAAAGTACATAAGGGTGTGTTCTTTCTGACACACAGTGTTTCATGTCTGGATGCCACTGGTGGGAATATCAGCCAAGACATTGGCATTACCCAAGGTATATACATGAAAGTGGGTTACATATGCAAGCAGTAGTTATAGGTGTCACTACGGGGGGAATGCTAACCATGCGTCTTTGTACCCGCCCGGTCACAGAGCAACTGGGAGGATGCATACACAGTACCCACAGAAGCAGGAAGTGTGCACTCATGTGCAGAAGACTAGGCTCAGCGAGCAGTGCAACATTTATAACCTCCCTTTTTTATGAAACTGGTGACTGGTACTTCCCTTTCCACTAATGACTCCCCAACATATTGTGGTAATTCTTCAAAGTACTTCTGCATTAAAATTAACCTGTTAGTGTCTTCTACTCTCATTTTATATCTCTACAGATATGAAAATGCTACCCTGTATTATGAGGAATAGAACACCATAATTAAGGAATATGCAGATAACACCCTTCCAATTTTTTCCTGATCTTTAGTAATGAGCCATATTACTAGTTATCTCCGGGTTTTCATATACAATATATTTAATATTTAAGTAGAGTTTTAGGAATCCATTTTAAATTCGAAACAATAGGAAGGACCATCTAATGAAATCACCATTTCTTAAATGCATGAAGTAGATGAGGCTGCTATTTTTTTAATGTAATTTAATACCAAGATATTTAAACACCAACATTTAAAATGGGGAACCAAATCCTGACTTCAGAGAAAGAATCTTAGATAAAAACAAACTCAAAATATAAGGAATAGCTATGATGTCCTAGTTGCAATTATATTAAAAAATACAAATCCATATTAAATTAAAAAACACATTGGTAGTGTAAATGTCAACTGTTTCAAGGAAAACAAATCCAGAGACAGGTTTGTTTAGTAAATTATCACTATACTTTACTTGATACCCAGTAGCTGACAATAAACAGTTTGGTTTAAGTATAATGCCGGATGAATAAAGTATTATACACTACAGCTCAATGGATTATGCACTAAATTTCCTTCCTGGTGTGCAGATGATGCATCTGGGTATTAATACCTAAGGATTTGTATTTGTCATCTTAGGAGGGGAAAATTATGGATAAGTGGAGGAGACCAAAGTTAAAGCATTCTCTCTTGGGGAATTATTCTTTATTTAAGAGTTACAGGGTTTGTAAGTAACTCTAATGCTTTAAACTTTAACCAGCAGGAGAATTGGCGTGTATTTCATTCTCTTAGTTGATCAGATGGTGTTGTTAACTGGCTCTTAAACATTTGCAATGTGTAATCCCAGAACTACTTGGGCTTTTTCTGTAGTCCATCCACTAGAGAATAGGCACAATCCTACTAATAGCACCTTATATCAATTATATCAGTACTCATATACATATATCTACAATATATATAGCATGTATAACAATCCCAACTGATTAACAATCGTAAACAAAGTGCTATCTTAATCTTGCAAACAATGTATATACTGAAACCTTAAAAGAATGTCCCAAATTGTCGTCCAAGGATGTCTAATGTCGTAATAACCTTCTGCACTTTTGCTCTGGACCTGCAGCTCTTCTCTATGGGCCGTCGGATCTGCCCTCCGTATATATGCAAAAGAAACAACAAAAAGAATGAAAGGGACAGAGCAGAGTAGTCCTCTAAGTGTTATCCGGTATACGACACTGTGTATCAAAAACTATCTTTTCTCCCCACGCCCTCCAAGCCGGGTACTCACAGAAAAAGGAGGCTCTCACCACCTGCAGGAGTAAACGCTCTGACTGGATCTGACCTCCAGTCACGGTCTCTGGCTCGACTCGCCTGCGTCGACTCCACCTCTCACTCTCTCTTCTCCTCACCCAACCGAAGTAGCAGTAGCTCTCAGGGAGCTCACTCTCAGCCACATAAAGTGTAAAAAAAAGACGATTCAACCACGGTCAAGCAAGTAAAGAAGATGTGTCCACACATCGTGGACTGGAGGTCAGATCCAGTCAGAGCGTATACTCCTGGAGGTGGTGAGAGCCTCCTTTGTCTGTGAGTACCCTGCTTGGAGGGCATGGGGAGAAAAGATAGTTTTTGATACACAGTGTCGTATACCAGATAACACTTAGAGGACTACTCTGCTCTGTCCCTGTCTCTCTTTTTGTTAGTTCTTAAACATTGTTAGAGGAACATCAGTCAAAACATGACATTATTTTGGTCAACATTTTTCACTTTCTCTAATGTCCTGCTAAGAGAGCTGAAAATGATACCCCATGCATAATACAGCTCTTTGGGGCATTAAAAGTACTAAGTGTGACAATGACAGTAGAAAAGGAAACAATTATCACTGTCCAAAAAGAGTGTGTAATATTCCCTCTTGTAATGAAACACTCTGGTTAACCCTTTGAGTACCAGAGGGGTGTCTCTGGCACTCAAATGGTTAATGTTGCGTCAAGACAAAAACAATCAAACCACACCGTTCAGTCTTCTTAAGGCCAATGTGACATACTGCATTTCTCTGTATAGAGAAGGCAAAAAAAGAAAACATTAAAATACTAATGTATAGGAATAACTGGCTGTTAACCCTTTGAGTGCAAGTGGGGTAGGCACCCCTTTGGCACTCAAAGGGTTAAAATGTTTAGCATATGTTTGATGTCTATTGTTTATTGTGAACAGGTGTAAAATAAAGGCAGGCTAAAGAGGTGCTAAGTAATTACAAGCAGTTGAGGACAAATGCAACCTTTGAGTTCTAGAGCGTTATTCAACGCATTTTGTTCCAATAAGTGCCAGAGAGGTATCCAACATAATACGTAGGCTAACTCTCTGGTAGATATATCCAAAGTAATATGTTGGCTAACTCCCTGGCACTCACAGGGTTGAAGTATAGAAATAGGTACACTTGATTGCTGTATGAAGCATACATACATAGGTACTACTTAATTCTATAACTTTAATTTCCTCCAAATAAAAATAAAATAAATTCCCCTCCCCTAAATGCAAGATATTGTTGACTGTTTTATTCTTTCTACGCTACTGCATTCAAATGATGACACACTCAGTCTAACAGAAAAGCATCCTGATTGATGATTTGACATTGACATAGAAAGTCCAATCACTGATACCCAAACACATGCTTAGATATATGTCAGGCATTGAGGGCTGGTCAATTAAGTAATGCAGGTCCCTTTCACCAAGTATTATAAATCATGTTCTCTGTCGTTATTGGTGTAAATGAAGCTGCTGTATTGATCATTTGCATCTTTCTTCCCAGACAGTAAATTTATTGCAATCAGTCTGGGCATTTTTTGACAAAATGTTGCGGCAATAAATTAAAAGATTATAAGGTCCCTATGTGTCACATGCAATCAACTCTGTTAAAAATTAGAAATAAAAATGACTGCCATGAAGAGATTATTATATAGCTTTTAAATTTATAGTGTGAAAAAGGTTGATTATCTTGAAAGCATAAGAACATAGGCCCATATTTATAAACACAAACTAGAGTGGTTCTGGAATAAGACTTGTAGATACAAATGGATGCAGTCACATTTTGAGACTTATAAATGTTATTGATGATCAATGTAGTATAAGAAAATCAAAATTATATTGGTATATATTAAAACATGTATGAATATGGAAAAGCATAAGTAAGGGGTGATCAAGATAATAGGAAGAGTCCCCAAAGAACCATCTTACGCGTTTCGCTCTAAGCAAAGCTGACTCATAGGCTTACATGACAAACAGAAACTCTTGTGTTAAATGTACACAGATACAACTTCAATTGGCTAAAAACATCAGGAAAAACAATGTAGGACCCTCCCCTCCCATTTGTCAATCAACTCAATCTAATCTCTACAACAGAAGGATTGAAATTGCCACAAAAATGACTGTTGTCTAATTGAGCAATAGCGATAAAGAAAAATAAGCAACAAAATGACACCCAACAAACACATTTTTTTCCACGAACGAAGGATCCGTAAATGAATAAATACACAGAAATCGATTTAATTTAACAGGCCACAAGCAATGACTTAAAAATTGCTGGACAAATAACAGGAATAAATAAATATACAGGTCAATGAAGGTCTTTTATCTTGAAGTACAGGATCACATATGCACAATTTAAAGGGATAGTAATGTTTCAAAATAAAAGCAGCTCAAACTAATCTTCATGGTATTTGGTCCATGAAGAGTGTTATTTCAATACTATCAGAATTGTAGTTCAAGAGTAATTGAATAATAAAGTAACCCCCTCCAGCCCCTTTTACCTAGTGTACGCCATCTCCCCTCAGATGTGGAATCTGGTCTTAAGAGAAAGCATCTCCTTGTTGGGGACTCGATTGTTAGAGGTGTTGCTTTAGGGCAGAATGAGGATGGACTGAAGGAGGTGAGATGTCTTCCTGGTGCTACTGCAAGCAGGGATAAAAGACGCATCTCAAATATTGTCAAGGCTGCAACAAAGGAGACTGAAGTTGATCTGATCATTCATCTCGGTACAAACGATTTGTCCCAGAAAAGTGTTGAAGAGGTGAAAATGGAATTTCAAAGTCTCAGCCTGGAGCTGAGCAGAATGACAGACTCTATCACTTTTTCAGAGATTTTGCCAGTCCGCTCTGAAAATAGTAAGAGACTTCGTATCCTGGAGTTCAATGGTTGGCTAAGACAGTGGTGTAAAGAAGAAGGTTTTGGATTTGTCAGTCACAGTGTTAGAAGGTGGAGTTGTAAAGAAATGTTCAAGAGAGATGGTCTGCACCCGTCACACAGAGGAACTGAGGTACTTGGAGAAGAGTTCAGGTGTTTCTTGGAGAGGCATTTAAACTAGATGGAGGGGGCAGGAATTTCATTGAGAAGATTGATTTCTGTCCCCGAACAGTTTTGGTGAACCAGGGTTCTGAGTTTGTTAGTGTGATAGATACAGATGTTGGTGCACAGGAAGTTGCTGGTGCTTTACATACAGATGTTGGTGAGGTAGATGATGGTGCGGTAGATAGAGTTGTTGTTGGTGATAAATGTAATGTTCTTCGTGTAATGTGTACTAATGCTCGCAGCTTAGGCAACAAGCTCAGCGAGCTAATATCAATAGTTTGTAGAGATGACTTGGACTTGATTGTAATAACAGAGACATGGTTCAGGGACTGTAATGACTGGGAAATAGCCATTCCGGGATACACGTTGTATAGGAAAGATAGGGCTGAGAGAAGAGGGGGTGGGGTAGCCATTTATGTTAAAGATAGCATAAAATCCACAGCGATCCAGAATTCATGTAAAGAGTTGGAGACTCTCTGGATCTGTCTGCAGAATAAAAAGGGATCAGTTACAAGAATAGGTGCAGTCTACAGGCCTCCGGGGCAATCTGAAGAGCAAGACAACATGCTAGTGGACGAGATTACCCAAATGGCAGTAAAGGGAGATATAGTAGTTATGGGAGACTTCAACATGCCTGATGTTGATTGGAATATCCCTTGTGCGTCCACATGTAGAAGTAGGAGCATCGTAGAAGCCCTGACGGGGATGTCCCTAAAACAGCTGGTGAAGGCGCCAACTAGAGGGGACAATATCCTAGACTTAGTATTCACAAATGGAGACCTGGTATCTGAGGTGAAGGTGGGAGAAAATCTAGGTTCCAGTGACCACCAATGTTTGTGGTTCGGAATCCAGACTGACTACGAGAAATCCCATTCTGCAACCAAAGTATTGGACTTTAGGAAGACGAAGTTTGAGGATATGGGAGAATATGTAAAGAAAGAATTAAAAGGGTGGGATAAAACACCGAGAGTGAGTACTCAGTGGAAGACACTCAAAGAAGTCCTCTTAAAGGCAACAAGATTACATGTTAGACAAATTAGCAAGAGGAAAAGAAAGAGAAATCCACTATGGTTTACTAGAGAGGTAAGAGCTATAGTGAAAGATAAAAAGTCTGCCTATAAGAGATATAAAGAGACTGGAAGTGAAGCGGACAGAGAAGGGTATAAAACTATACAGAAGAAGACTAAACAGATGATAAATGCTGCTAAAGCCTCAAAAGAGGAAGAAATGGCCAAATCTGTTAAGAAGGGGAATAAAACCTTCTTCAGATATATCAGTGACAGGAAGAAGAAAAACTGCGGGATTACAAAAATTAACAACGGAAAAAATCAGTATATAGAAGAGGAAAAGGCGGTCGCTGACCATCTGAATAACTACTTCTGCTCAGTTTTTTCAGACGGCGGCCCTCATAATCAGAAAATGGCTGAACACAGCATCGCCTCTAGTTGTATAATTTTAGCCCCAGTGTTTTCAGAGGCCGATGTTCTAGAGGAACTTGTCCGGCTAAAGTCAAATAAAGCGATGGGTCCGGATGGAATCCACCCTAGAGTTCTTAAAGAACTCCGATCTGTCATAGTTGGCCCCCTGACTAATCTGTATAACCAGTCCCTTCTTACGGGAGAAGTTCCTGATGATTGGAGAATGGCCAATGTTGTACCCATTCACAAGAAGGGTAGTAAAGAAGAAGCTAGTAACTACAGGCCAGTCAGCCTGACATCTGTAGTGGTAAAAATGATGGAGACTCTTCTAAAGAAGAAGATAATTGACCATCTAACAAAAAACAACCTGATGGACCCAAACCAGCATGGCTTCACTGAGGGCCGATCCTGTCAGACTAATCTCATTGATTTCTTTGACTATGTAACTAAAGTGCTGGATGAAGGTGGTGCTGTGGATATCGCCTACCTGGATTTCAGTAAAGCTTTCGATACAGTTCCCCATAAAGAGCTGATAGATAAATTATCAAGAATTGGACTTAACCCCTGGATAGTTCAGTGGATCTGCAGTTGGCTGAAGGACAGAAACCAGAGGGTTGTTGTTAATGGAGTGTATTCTGAGCAGAGACTGGTTACAAGTGGAGTGCCACAAGGATCTGTTCTGGGCCCTGTTCTGTTCAACATATTTGTAAGTGACATAAGGGAAGGCTTGGCAGGGAAGGTTTGCTTGTTTGCTGATGACACAAAAGTGTGTAATAGGGTTGATGTTCCAGGAGGTGTCTGTAATATGGAGAATGATTTGGCACTATTAGATAAGTGGTCAAAACAATGGAAACTTCAGTTCAATGTTTCCAAATGTAAAATAATGCACTTGGGGAAAAGAAACCCTCAATCTGACTATCGTATTGGCAGTTCTGTGGTAGCAAAGACTTCAGAAGAGAAGGATTTGGGGGTGGTCATCTCTGACAGCCTCAAGATGAGTAACCAATGCAACCAGGCGGTGGGGAAAGCAAATCGTATGCTTGGCTGCATAGCTAGAGGTATAACAAGCAGGAAGAGGGAGATTGTGATCCCTCTGTATAGAGCTCTAGTGAGACCACATCTGGAATACTGTGTACAGTTCTGGAGGCCTCATCTGCAAAAGGATATAACTAAAATTGAGCGGGTTCAAAGAAGAGCTACAAAAATGGTGGAAGGTCTAAAGCATAGAACTTATCAAGAACGACTCAGAGATCTAAATATGTATAGTCTGGAGGAAAGAAGAGAAAGGGGGGACATGATTGAAACCTTTAAATATGTTAAAGGACTGAACAAGGTTCAGGAGGGAAGTGTGATTAATAAGAATCTGAATACAAGAACAAGGGGGCACAATCTGAGGCTAGTTGGAGGAAAAATCAAGAATAACATTAGAAAATATTATTTCACTGAAAGAGTAGTAGAAACTTGGAACAAACTTCCAGCAGAGGTGGTTGATAAATCCACAGTAACACAGTTTAAACATGCCTGGGATAAACATGTATCTATCCTAAGATAACAATAAAGGAATACTAAAGGGCAGACTAGATGGACCAGGTGGTCTTTTTCTGCCGTCAATCTTCTATGTTTCTATGTTTCTATGTTTCTAAGACCAGACAGCTCACAGCAAGGGACAATCATCTTACTGTGAGAACAATGAAAACCATGCCCCCCTTGACAGGTTTTTCCCTTATGCTAATTGAAGGTTGTCCCTTTCTGAGATCCATCCGGACAGTCTTTTTGGTCTGAGGTGAGCAGCGTTACATCAGTAAAAGGGGTGGGGGGTATATTTTATCATTCAAATACTCTTGGACTACAACTCTGACAGTACTGAAATAACACTCTCCATGGCCCAAATACTATGAAGATTAATTGGAGCTGCTTTTATCTTGAAACATTACTATCCCTTTAAGTTGTTATTGTTAAATAGTTCATTGTATCTACAAATACCTGCAAATTAATAGACCTGGGTTTACATCTCAGGTGCCACTGGCCACACTTACACTTCTCATCCCAAGGCACTGGAGAGCTCTTGAGCACCATATGTAAACTGGTTAAAAATGGCTAAATTAGCATGATAAATTAACATTACAGCAATAATATTACTGGTAAATAAACCAGCCTCCGTGAGTCAACAGCGGGTATCTAGTGCAGGGAGGATTGTGCTGCCTAAGCCTATACAGATCTGCATTTGAACCTGCCTATCACATACATGGTGCTGCTAGGGAGTTGCCTACTCTGCCTAAGGGAAAATCTGGCCATCACTTTAAAGAAGCAGTAAACGAACTGTACTTAAAATAAATGGCCAAGTGTTTCCCTTCATTAATTAATAAATGTTCTCCTTGCAAAATAAATCAGTCATCACTTCAAAGAACCTTTTGGTATACTGTTATTGTGGAGGTACAAAATTGTCAAAACCTTTATCCTTGTCTCTAATTAGAGCACTGAAATGGAATGACTGTGATAATTAATTATGTTTTTAATCTTTATTACTCAATAGGGATCACCCAGTCTGTATCTGTCAGTGCCAGAGATGTATCCAACGCATTGCACTGGATACCTCTCTGGACTCAAAGGGTTAAGATATCCCAGAAGCTGATGCTGCAAAGACATTATCCATACAGAAAGAAATACACTAAAGCAGATGTCTTTTTGCAAGGTGAGTCTTAACCCTTTGAGTGCCAGAGGGGTACGCAACGCATCGCTTTGCAATGCGTTGCGTACCCCTCTGGCACTCAAAGTGTTGCTTATTATTTACCATTTATATGAACAGCAGTTTTTCTAGCCTTTTACTACTTTCATAATGCATTGAATTGCAATGTGTTGTAAACATCTATGGCTCTGTAAGGGTTAAGTGTATATATTACAAAATCCTTGAAATTCTAAATAATTAGTAGTCCTGGATGATACAGCTACAGTATTTCCAGAAATGTTTCAACGAGGAATACTGTGGGGCTGAGCGTACCCCTCTGGCACTCAAAGTGTTGCTTATTATTTACCATTTATATGAACAGCAGTTTTTCTAGCCTTTTACTACTTTCATAATGCATTGAATTGCAATGTGTTGTAAACATCTATGGCTCTGTAAGGGTTAAGTGTATATATTACAAAATCCTTGAAATTCTAAATAATTAGTAGTCCTGGATGATACAGCTACAGTATTTCCAGAAATGTTTCAACGAGGAATACTGTGGGGCTGAGTGTACGCCATAAAACGTAGTAAAGTAAAGTAGCACCCAGCGGAAGGAGTACCATCGTTTAACTCCATGTTTCCCAAAGCAAGCCCTTAGGGAACACCAACAGTTCATGTGCTTAAAGGGATAGTAATGTTTCAAAATAAAAGCAGCTCCAATAAATCTTCATAGTATTTGGGCCATGGAGAATGTTATTTCACTGCTGTCAGAGTTGTAGTTCAAGAGCAATTGAATGATAAAGTATCTCCCTCCCTCCCCTTTTACCTAGTGTAAGCCACCTCCCCTCAGATGTGGAATCTGATCCATGGACCAGAGAGCTCACAGCAAGGGGCAGTCTTCTTACTGTGAGAACAATGAAAAACCTGCCCCCCCTTTAAGGTTTTTCAGGATTTTCCCTTATGCTAATTGAAGATTGTCCCTCTCTGCGATCCATCCAGAAAGTCTTGCTGCTCCGAGCTGAGCAGTGTTACATCAGCAAAAGGGGCGGGAGGGGGATACTTTATCATTCAATTACTCTTGAACTACAACTCTGACAGTATCGAAATAACACTCTCCATTGGCCAGATACTATGAAGATTAATTGGAGATGCTTTTATTTTGAAACATTACCATGCCTTTAATCAAAAGTGTGTAATCAGTGGTGTGGTGGTTGTGACTAATATTCCTGTGTTTAACCAGGGATATCATTAGAACATGAACTTTGGTGGCTCCATGAGGACTGGAACTGGGAACCACTGATTTAGCATATTAGGAAAAACCCTAAAATATATATTTGTTAATATTAAGTGCTTCTTACCCTTTAACTGGATTCAGGTCTGAAATATTGTGTTTTATAGTTTGATCCACCTTAACTCTTATTCATCCTTGAGCTATTTTTTTTTGTTTTGTTTTTATTAACAAGCCATACCAGGCCGACCACATGCAGAGTGAAACAAATACATATTAGGTACATGTAGCCAGGATCTCAATACACACTTGACAATAATGCATAGTGTACATAATAATGCGATCAGCCCGGAACAGCCCATAAATTCTATCCCCCGTTTAAAACTCCCCCTACCCAGGAACCCTCCCTCCCTATCCCCCCAACCCCCCACACTCCCCTAGCTCGCATTCCCCCCACCCCCACCCCACCAGGCATTTCCGCAACCCCAGAGAAGGCAACATTTCCCATCCACCCTGACTATGGCGTAACAGCACCAAGGGTACAATGTACATAAACATAAATATGCCCGGAAGTATGCCTACCCAAGTAGAGCCCCCTACCTCCTCAATCCCATCTGTGTGGAGCCCTTAAATGCCAACAGCCCCGTATCTTATCGTATTTTTTAGGAATACCGCTATGCAAGTGGACCATTTTGTAATGTGGTAGATTTTGTGTCACCAAGTCAAACCAAAATTTACAAACAGGAGCCCCATCCGCCATCCAATTCAATGCCACTGTTTTCCTGGCCAAGACAAAAAGTTCTCTGAGATGTATCTTCACCGAGCCCCCCCGTATCTCGTCCGGGAAGATCGACATAACACAGACTTTAGGCGTGAAAGGAATCGGTCTTTCCAGTACCCTCTCCACAGTTTGAACAACCATTTTCCAAAAGTCTTTTACCAATGGGCAATCCCAGATCATATGTAGAAACGTTCCCGTCACATCTATGAGAAAACTTACTCTTAGTGCTAGCCATCGAGTGCAATCTCATCGGAGTATAATAAATGTGATGCAGTATCTTAAGTTGTATCAGTTGTTGTTTCGTGGAGATTGCTACCTGAGAAGGGGCTCTACATGCCTCATCCCATTCCCAGTTCTCAAGTGGTCCTACATCAGTTTCCCATCTAGTCCATAAGTTACAGTCCGTATCCACCAGCTTCTCCACCACTCAGTTGTATATGAAGGAAAGTAGTTTCGGCCTATGAGTAGCAGTCAAGTGAGTAACTAAGGGAAACTGATCCAACTCTGACTTCCGGTCGTCCCATAGGTCTCTAAGAGTGTGTGTCAGCCTCAGATAGGAATAGAACATTGTATTTGTTATCTGATATTCTGAATGTAGTTGTTGGAATGTTTTAAGTACATTATTCTGATATAAATGTCCCAGGGTCCTAATCCCCCTATCTGCCCATGCCTGGCCAAATTCCAAAGATTCCAGTTGCTTTAAACCCGCATTACCCCATAAAGGTGTATCATATGAAAGAGTTGTAAATCCCACCACCTTCTGCAGTTCTCGCCACGCTTCAAACAGAGCCAGTGCCAACAGGGTTGGCATCTTGCTCACCCATGGTCCAGCCACAAAGGAAAGTTCTAGCCCCAGCCAAAGTAAGTCCCCTTCTCACTGAACAAAGGAATGGGATGTGTAAGGGTCGACATATGCCACCCCATATTGACACTGTTCAGCCAGAAAGTACAATCTAAAATCTGGCAGCATCCTTGAGCTATTTAGTACCATTTCTCACTCTGCTCTCTGTCTGGTTTGTATGTTTTTTAAATTTGGAGGATCAGAATTTCGTACCGGACCTGTTCGACTTGGACTAAATTCATCAATAGTCTGAATTATTCGGCCGAATTTTTTAAAAAAATGTAAAATATTCAATAAAAAATTAAAATTAAACAAATAAAAATAAAAAATATATTAAACTACATTAATACTAATATTAAGTCTCTAATGAGACAGGAAGGGGTATTTTATAAACCCCTACACACATATATATGTATATGTCACACCAAATTAAAGCCCTTTCTGCCCTTTAAAAAATGGTATATAATATGTGTTTGTACAATAAATGAGAAAGATAGTTATTATGGTTGAACACACACATAGCAAAAATGGCAAAATTGCTTGTGTCCTTATGTGGTTAATATCTGCACTTTGCATGAACTGTAAAGCACCTGTTTTACCAGATCTATTTTTAGTAGCATGTAGCAACATTGTAATGGTTTCAGGCGGGAAAGTACTGTCCGAATTTCCAAAATTTACACTGAAATTTCGGACTAGGTCCGTTTCAGATTCAGATTTTTTTGTGTGGGCGCACCTTGGCTTTCAGAAGATCCAAATGATGCCGAATACACCTTATTCATCAGAATTTCGAAATGAGCCGTACCGAATCGGACAAGTCTATTATTTGTTGCTAATCAGGATTGCACTTGACACTTCTCAACCTACTGTTCCTGATTCTGACTCTTGGCTTGTTATACACAACTGTTCAGTATCCATTCCTAACAACCCTGCCCGATATTGATCTGAACTACCTCTTTGCTCTGAGCTTTCTTTCAGTACTACCATCTCTCTTTACTCTCTGATGGCCCTCTGTTGCAGACATACTTCCAAGTTCTCTTTTGTTCCCCATTTGGTTCTCCTTCTCAAGATTTCTCCTACTTAGCATTCTGAACAAGACAAGAATTGATCTGCCCAGTTCAAGGCCTGCTTAACTCACCTGTTCTTTTGCACCCTCTGCTTTTTTGACTTAATTTCTTTACTCTTATTCCAGAAGAATAAGACCAGACAGTTACTCCCACTGTGCAGTAATGGTTTTGGTAGAAGACTCTAAACTGTTTATTGTCTGAGTCTTGCTAGTAGGCTGACATCATATCTTTACATTAAAATACCAGACTGGTAGTGTGTAAGGCCTATTTTTGAAGCTTGTGCAACATACATAGCACAATGCACTAGGCTCAGTGATATACTCCTCTCATTGCCGGTCAAACCCAGATTGGCTTCTGATCCACAGTTGAACCCTTTGAACAGCAGAGGGGTGAGGAACACGTTACTTTGCAATGCACTTACCTAAATAAACAATTGAAAGCTACCAATCACTTACTTCTGATGACATTTCAGATACAAGTAGTGCTGATGCAAGGGTATTTTGCACCCTGGGTAACCCTTAAAGGGATAGTAATGTTTCATAATAAAAACAGCTCTAATTAATCATCATAGTATTTGGACTTTGGAGAGTGTTATTTCAATTCTGTCAGACTTGAAGTTCAAGAGTAATTCAATGACAAAGTATCCCCCTCCAGCCCCTGTTACTGATGTAACACTGCTCAGCCAGAGCAGAAGGGAGGTGCCCAGGTAGACTGCAGAGAGGGACAATCTTCAATTAAGACAAGGGAAAAACCTGAAAAACTTGTCAAGGGGGGCAGGGCTTTCATTGTTCTCATAGGAAGAAGATTGTCCCCTGCTGTTATCTGTCTGGTCTATGGACTGCATTCCACATCTGAGAAGAGATGGCTTTCACTAGGTAAAAGGGGCGGGGAGGGGAAACTTTGCTTGTGAATATCTCTTACACCATAAAGGTTTGAGAGATAAGACTTATATCATTCTTCATGTTTTTTTAATGCCTACAAAATAAAATAAAGATAAAATGAAGTATTACTATCCCTTTAAGGCTGTCCCAGCCAAAAATAATCCCTATTGCAACCTAGCCCCTAACCCTTTGAGTTCCAGATCTATGGTCCATCATATTGCTCTGAAATATGCTGGACACTGAAAAGTGTTGGAGACCCTCAGCACTCAATAAGTTAATTAACTTTTGCAAATGAATAGTGGCTTAGAAAAAATAAACAATAATAATATTTATTTGACTTGAAAAAAGGGAATATGGAAGATAGAGGAGCAATTGCCATGGGGTCTATCTGCCTACAGAAACTGACATAAATGGCAACCCCTCCTCCTTTTCTAGCGTCCCTGTCTTTTCTAAAAGTAGAGGTAGAATCTTATGACAACTTAGGTTCATTTGAAAGCACTTTCAAAGTCAACTATATCCTTTGTTAACCATTTTTAATGTAATAATTTATGAGATATTTAGCTTACTTTATTTGCCATTTTATGCAATTTAGACAGTACTAGCTGGCACTGCTCTCACTCCCAACTGCCACTCTTCTCTTCCTTAGAAGATAGGAAGGATGAACATCAGAGTGGCTGTTGAGAGGGAGAGCAGCATGTGTTGGGGTTTGTTAGTATCTGACCTGATGCTGTTCCAGCCAATACTGTTTAAGTTATAGAAATATCTCATAAACTATTACACTAAAAAATGACTAACTTAAAGGGATAGTAATACTTCGTTTTAACTGTATTTTATTTTGTAAGCATTAAAAAAACATGAAGAATGATATAAGTCTTATCTCTCAAACCTTTATGGTTTATGAGATATTCACAAGCAAAGTTCCCCTCCCCGCCCCTTTTTCCTAGTGTAAGCCATCTCTTCTCAAATGTGAGTCTGGTTGTATGACAGGACAGATAACAGAAGGGGACAATTTTCTTTGTATGAAAACAATGAAAGTCCTTCCCCCCTTGACAAGTTTTTCAGCTTTTTCCATTATCTTAATTGAAGATTGTCCCTCTCTGCAGTCTACCTGGGCATCTCCCTTCTGATCTGGTTGAACAGGGGAGGGATACTTTGTTTGTGAATATCTCTTAAACCATAAAGGTTTCAGAGATAAGACTTATATCATTCTTCATGTTTTTTTAATGCCTACAAAATAAAATAAAGTTAAAACGAAGTATTACTATCCCTTTAACATACAGATGACTTTAATAGTTATCTCAAAATAACCAAAGTTGCCATAAGGTGCTGGCATATGACCCTGCTTTCAGGCAGAGCTTCTGCAGTGGGTTCTTAGAAACTCAAGGATGAGACAGAGGGATTGGTACAACACATCTTCAGTGTGCAGCAGGACCTTGCTGTGTCACAGCACTACCTAGGCATGTGCCCACCCCACAGGAACACCCAGGAGATACAACAAATGCACAGCTCTTGACTGCCTAACAGACCAGACAACCAATCCACATCTTGCATTTACCTTGAGACATAAAATTCTGCCAATCAGGTTGCTGCCAATATCTCCCATTTGTTCTGGAGAACCAATGAAAGCCACGTGAAATATGCGAACTGCAAGTCTACTTTGATTTAAGCACATATTTCTTGTGTTCTCCATTAAAAGGGAGCCTGTACATCTTAATATATTTTGCCATATGTACCCAAAACATGCAGTCATAGAATATTTGAGTTCTTTAAACAGATCCCAAACTATCATATTTTGGTCACATATAATTATATAATAAGATTATAGCAATAAATTCAGCCCATGTTGTGGCAGATGCAGCTAACACGTACTTATATAGTTTTACCACTGTCTCAAGCTGAGAAATACAAATGAAAGCATTTATATGATAATTTATGTGTACAAGAAACAATATTTGCAAGCATAATTATGCACATACATGCTCAATTAATTGGCTGCCTGTAATTCTTCATGTGCATTTTTATCTATTCATCACATATGCACATGTCACTCTATGGCTGGCTCCACCCATCCAGTAGCAGACATTCAATTTGTAAATGGAAAATAAAACACCTCTACAAAAAGACACATTTGCATATAATCACAGAGATGCTACATTAATCTAAAAGCCATTGCATGTTTGTTCTGCTAGTTGCAAACAAAATAGTACCTCCCAAATGCCTCAGCCTGTTCTTAAATAATTATAACATTGTCATGGGATTTTGCAGCTGCTCAGAGATTTATCTCCAATTTAAAAACAAAAATGCAGGCACTGGTGGTGAATATCACTTAAGTCCTATCAGGTATTGATAAACACACTTGCAGGCTTCAGCTAATCCCTTCCAGACAGTCTAAACGGTTATCAGTCAACCTATTCAGGATTTTTTTTTTTTTACTGCTTTTCAAAATGCCCATAATTAAATCTCTCTAAGTAACTCACGGGAATACTTGTATATACAGCGAGTGAAGACATGCAGTGCTTATATCAGGAGGTTGTGATATATTGGCCTCCAGACCTTCTGTCATTTACATCAAGTCAGAGAATCAGGGGCATTTTAAAGGGATAGTAATACTTCGTTTTATCTTTATTTTAATTTGTAGGCATTAAAAAACATGAAGAACAATGTAAGTCTTATCTCTCAAACCTTTATGGTTTGAGAGATATTCACATGCAAAGTTTCCCCCTCCCGTCCATTTACCTAGTGTAAGCCATCTCTTCTCAGATGTGGAATCTGGTTGTAAGACCAGATAGAAGGGGACAATCTTCTTCCTATGAGAACAATGAAAGCCCTGCCCCCCTTGACAATTTTTTCAGGTTTTTCCCTTATCTTAATTGAAGATTGTCCCTCTCTGCAGTCTACCTGGGCACCTCCCTTCTGATCTGGTGAGCAGTGTTACATCAGTAAAAGGAGCGGAGGGGGATACTTTGTCATTGAATTACTCTTGAACTACAACTCTGACAGAATTGAAATAACACTCTCCAAAGTCCAAATACTATGAAGATTAATTAGAGCTGCTTTTATTATGAAACATTACTATCCCGTTTGAGGCCTTTGGCAAAAATGTGATTCTAGTTCCACAAATATAGGAATACATTTAGAACCCCTTTAAATGTAGTGGTTACCCTCCTTATACCAGTTAATATGTGTCCAAAAATAGTAAAAATGGTATGTTGTGTACCCAGGACAACATCTCTCCTGTCTTACCATCTGAACTCCTGATTCAATTTGTTGCTTTATGAAAATCTGGGATGTGGGGGTCTCAAGGTAAGCCCCCCTGAAACAGGAGTCTTACGGCCAGGCAAACCCATGTATTAACCCGTTAAGTCTCAGAGGGGAAGCCAATGCATTGCAAAGCTGCCCCTCTGGCACACAAATGGTTAAAATGCCCCTACAAAGTAGTGCTTCTTAATAAATCAAAAACAGATTGAGTCACACATAGATCAGAGTATAAGATGATCTATTTAAAACACTTTTACTGGGACTGATTTTACTAGAAAAACTTCAAAGGAGGTGCAGATTAATATGTTTCACAAATAAACAATATGTGTCCTATGCACCCACTTCCTGCCCACTTATCAAGAACTGTTCTGATAAGCCCTGCCCACCTAATTAAACCCCACCCCTTTGTATGCAAACCGCATAATTTACATACCTCCGGTCGCAGCACATGATCCCTCTCCAAGGGAAAGGTTTGCCTCTCTTTATATAGTGCCGACTTATTCTGAAGCGCTGTACAATCGGAAGTAGACATACAGAGGTATAAAACAGTACAAATGGAATATAGAAAGCAAAAGTATCAGAGAGCCCTGCTCTTGAGGAAGGTAGGTTGGGACACAGAAGGAGTAAGTGCTATTGGGTGCAAGTGCTTCCTGCCACATGAACTGACGGTCAGTGAGGGAGAGATGGACATGCTTTTCAGTGCAGTGGTCCTGTCATGTATTGGGTCTGTTTAAGAGATAGGCTGTGGGTGAACAATGAAGATGTGATGGGGTTGTAGGTGGGATAGTGATGTAGATGTTTTAAATAAACAGTTTATTGCATATGTGGCTCAATCTGTCTTTGATTTGTGGAGACTGAAGGAGGGTAGATTGTATGGGGAGTTGCACCAGCGGCCTGTGGGGACTAGGCTGTTCAGAGGCAAGTGTCCTACGTTTGCATGTGAGGATTCCCTGCTGGATCCTGGCAGAGGTAAGAGACAAAGAAGCACATGTTAGTGAAAAACAAGACAGTGAGGGATGGGATATTGTGATACAAAGAACTGCAGCAATCATAGAAAAACCCAACTGTGCTATACAGGGAAAACAAAAATTGCAAACATTTCCATTGATTTAAATGGTCCGTTTAACCCCTTGAATGCTATACGTCCGTTTAACCCCTTGAATGCTATACAATTCTTGAGCACATTGTGAAGCGCTGTGTTGACGACATCTTTAGCTTTCAAGTGGTTAACCCTTTGAGTGCCAGAGGGGTATGCAACACATAGCAGAGCAATGCGTTGCGTACCCCTCTGGCACTCAAAGGGTTAAAAGACCCATTTGAATAAATGCTCATTTTTATTTATTCCCTGTGATACAATACCCTCCAACATTCCACAGATAAAGTAAGGTCCACACACAGTCACTACCACCATATAACTGCTAAATCATATATATTCTCTGTGTATACCGATCTGTTAACCCTTTGAGTTCCAGACAAAACACACAGTAGTGGTGTGAACAGAATTGTCTTAGTGGGCTTAATAATGCCATTTTCTTTATTTGTCATGCTATTTTTCTGTACTATAAATTAATTCTCATTGCATTATGTGTCCATGATCACTCCTGTGCCTGAGTTTCTCTCTGTTACTTGCAGAATGAACCCAGCAGCGTCCCATCCTTCCTACTGTGCTGAAAAAAAACCATTACAACGTGATCGTGCTGTTTTATAAGGTACAAGGACACAGAAAGGTCCTGTACCAGCTACAAAGCCTGGCTGTTGTTTGTTACTGCTGGTTTAACCACTTAGATGCTAAATAGCTTTGCAGGTCAATGCTTGGATTAAAGGTAGTGCATCACCTAAAATGAATCAGGTTTATTTATTTTGAAATGTTATTTTCTATAAATTATTTTACAGGGAGGATACGATGGGGGAGATTCACTAAGCTGTGATAAAGAGGTGATGAAGTGGAGATCACTTCTCCAGTTTATCACTTCTCCAATTCCTATGTTATTCTATGGAGCCTACGCACTAAGATTTCATCAACTTGGGAGAAGTCATCTCCACTTTATCACCTCTTTATTAGGGATGAGCGAGCACCCCGATGCTCGGGTGCTCGGGTGCTCTGACCGAGCACCCCCTGATGCTCGAGTGCTCGGCCGAGCACCCGAGCCCCATTCAAATGAATGGGAGCACTCGAGCATTAAACCAGGCACCCCCTGCTCTGATGAGCGGAGGGTGCCTGGTCAATGTCCCCCTTCATCTCCGCTATGCCCCTCTTCCACAATGTCCCCCTTCATCTCCGCTATGCCCCTCTTCCACAATGTCCCCCTTCATCTCCTCTATGGCATAGGAGATGAAGGGGGACATTGTGGAAGAGGGGCATAGCGGAGATGAAGGGGCACATTGTGGAAGACGGGCATAGCGGAGATGAAGGGGGACATTGTGGAAGAGGGGCATAGAGTCTATGCCCCTCTTCCACAATGTCCCCCTTCATCTCCGCAATGCCCCCTTCATCTCCGCAATGCCCCCGTACCTCCATTCCCTGGTGGTCCAGCGGAGCGTCTTCGGATCTGTGCCTCTTCCGGCACAGATCCTCTTCACCCGAACATGTCGGGCGAGCACATGGCGGTACTCGTACGAGTACCGCCATGTGCCGAGCAGAGCGATGCTCGAGCCGATCCGAGCATCGGCCGAGCACGCTCGCTCAACACTACTCTTTATCTCTAGCAGCCAAGGAGTTAAGAGCACTTTTTGTGCTTACCTCGTAACAATAAACAGGCTGAGTATTTTCTGTGACATCTAACAATGGGGAGGGTTTTTGGTGGAGTTCAGTAAGGATTAGGGGTGTGGCCATGGGTGGGGCAAAGGGCTCCTTGGTTTACTTTGCCTAGAGGTGCCTAAAATGCAAATCCAGCTTTGGCTACATTGCCTTTAGCATATGAGGGTTTAGTATTGAGGTTTACTTTTCCTTTAACCCTTTGAGTTCCAGAGGGGTAAGCACCACATTGCAAAGCAATGCGTTGCATACACCTCTGGCACTCAAAGGGTTAAGAACTATAAAATTCAGTGTAACTGCAGACATATATACATTTGAAAAATACAAAAATGGAACAATTTTTTTTTCTTCTTTTGACCTGCTGTTGGGGATATTGCCAAGCTGTCATGTATTATGTTATGTCTTATATACCTAATTAATGGAAGTTGGAATTATGTGCCAAGCCTATTCTAGTTTTAACTCAGTGTATAGCAGGGTCTTGATGTGGTATAATGATGAAGGAATCTTAGAATAGCGTGTGTGGAAATAGAATGACATAACAGTGATTTGAAACCTCACCTGACTTCTAGGCACAATGAACAGATTTAGTTCTATAGATTTTTCTATTTTGGTGCTTATTTTTTGAGCAATATGTCAGAGGAGGACAGTTTTGACTGACTGAGGACCGGGCCTTATGCCCTAAAGAAACAGTTGTCAACTAGTCAGCTTGCAATATACGCAAAGTTATTTACCCAAACTGATTTTGTTCTGCAAATATGAATAAAATGCACTCTAATGTAGTGTATACCTATTCTCCCTAAACCTTTACTACCCTATACGTCCTTCTGGAATCCTCTCCATTTCCCCAGTTCTCCCAGGTTAAAAAATTCTGTAATGGTGTAATGCTTTGCTAGTGACAGATCCTGGTTTAATGCCTTGCTGGTATCTTGTAGTGGTGTATTGCTCTGCTTGTCTCATGTGATTGAAAAGACAAATCATCAGCCTGGCTAAAACCTATCAAAGGGATAGTAATACTTCATTTTAACTTTATTTTATTTTGTAGGCATTAAAAAAACATGAAGAATGATATCAGTCTTATCTCTCAAACCTTTATGGTTTAAGAGATATTCACAAGCAAAGTTTCCCCTCCTGCCCCTTTTTCCTAGTGTAAGCCATCTCTTCTCAGATGTGAATCTGGTTGTATGACCAGACAGATAACAGCAGGGGACAATCTTCTTTGTATGAAAACAATGAAAGCCCTTCCCCCCTTGACAAGTTTTTCAGCTTTTTCCCTTATCTTAATTGAAGATTGTCCCTCTCTGCAGTCTACCTGGGCACCTCCATTCTGAACTGGCTGAACGGGGGGGGGGATACTTTGCTTGTGAATATCTCTTAAACCATAAAGGTTTGAGAGATAAGACATATCATTCTTCATGTTTTTTTAATGCCTACAAAATAAAATAAAGATAAAATGAAGTATTACTATCCCTTTAACTGTTAACGAAAAAGAAGTGTAGCAATTCTGGGGAAATTAACTGCTCCACAGAGAAGAAATAAAAACACCCATTGATTTAAATTGGACTTTTAACCTAAAATCAAGAGGTCTCTGACACATTGCAAAGTAATGCATGGAGAACCCTCTAGCAGTGGCATAACTACCATAAAATATCTCAGGTATAATACGCACCAGTGTATAATATGCAGATGTAAATTATACTCAAGATTTTAGGGGCAAACTAGAGTGCCTATGTATAATATGCACCCTTGTTTTCACCCTCTCTCACTTACTTCTATTCACCATCCCTCCGGATTCCTCTGTGATCTCCTCATCCCACCACAATCCTCTCTCAGCACCTTCACTTCCATTCACCCCCTCCAGTGTCCAATAACGACAGCCTGACATCTTCAAAGCAGGTGGCATGCTTACATTTGCTGCTTGCTTCCAGCAATGCCCTGTCAGGACATTCCACTGCAAGCCAATTGTAATGCCCTGGGAAGATCTCAAGGTCCTCGCAGGTCAATACTGTAGATCCAATTATTAGATCTCTGCACATTGGATCAATGGTATTGCCCTGCGAGGACCTTGAGATCCTCACAAGGCATTACCATTGGCTCTTAGGTGAAGGTCCTTACAGGGCATTGCTGGAAGCGGGCAGCAAATGCAAGCATGTCTCTCGCTTTGAAGATGTAAGGTTGTTGGACTGGACTCTGGAGGGGGTTGAATGGAAGTAAAGGTGCTGAGAGAGGATTGTGGTGGGGTGAGGAGATCACGCAGGAATCCGGGGGGGGGGGGTGAATGGATGTAAGTGTAGGCACTGCAGTGGGGTAAGCGGGAAAAAAAAGATATCATTTTTATTTTCTAGTTTATAATTCACCATCCCCCCCCACCATCACATAAGGCGAAGAGGCACAAAATTGTGCTCATTATACCTGAGATTTTACAGTAGTCATTTGAAGGCTACAGTGAAAACATACTTTGGGCCCCTATACATGCTATTAGAGCCTTAGGTTTCATTCATACAGGTCATTTTGCAGCATGATTTTTTAAGAAACTGGAAATGCTGGTCAGTTTTTAGTGCTACAAGTGTTGCAAAGTTTTCTCATTGTTACATTCTCTCAAAAGAAAAGGAGGTGATAACATGGCAGGAAAGCACACTTACCTGTGATAGTAATGTGATTTCAATACGATTTTATTCAATTCAATACTTCAAATTTTTAGCCGTTATCACACTGTCAGAGGAAAGTTGCAGCATGCTGCATCTCTTTGCGACAGTTGCAGCAAATGTTGCCTGTGTGAAATGCCCCACTGAACGCGATTCACAGCTCTTGCTTTTTCCATCTGTTGCTGTGACAATGTCGCCCATGTGAAATAGGCTTTATGTTCAAAAGGATGAGGAGCAATTCCAGGGCAATCTACCTGCACCACAGAAGAGAAATGGATATTCTACTTTATTGCAATGGGGATTTTAACCCATTGATTGCTAGAGAGGTCTCCAACTCTTTGCAAAATAATGCGGATATTGGGAATTTCTATTCCTTCCATATGGTATAATTGGTTCACTACATAATTAACTCTCTTTATTTTGTACATAAAACCCACTGAGTCACTGAGGTTGGTGTCTTAAATGGATCAATTCTGGAGCAAACCAGCTGTACCACAGGGGACATATACATAGTGATTTAGAAAAATTGGAGGCAGGGACAAAAATATGGAATTTCAAGTTTAATACTCCAAAGTGCCAGATAATGCTTTTGAGCACAAACCCCCCCAGAGGTGAAATACAAGCTTAAAGGGATAGTAATACTTCGTTTTAACTTTATTTTATTTTGTAGGCATTAAAAAAACATGAAGAATGATATAAGTCTTATCTCTCAAACCTTTATGGTTTATGAGATATTCACAAGCAAAGTTTCCCCTCCCGCCCCTTTTACCTAGTGTAAGCCATCTCTTCTCAGATGTGGAATCCAGTCCATAGACCAGACAGATAACAGAAGGGGACACTCTTATTCCTATGAAAACAATGGAATCCCTGCCCCCCTTGACAAGCTTTTCAGCTTTTTCCCTTATCTTAATTGAAGATTGTCCCCCTCTGCAGTCTATCTGGGCACTTCCCTTCTGCTCTGGCTAAAAAGTGTTAAATCAGTAAAAGGGGTGGGAGGGGGACACTTTGCTTGTGAATATCTCTTAAACCATAAAGGTTTGAGAGATAAGACATACCATTCTTCATGTTTTTTTAATGCCTACAAAATAAAATAAAGTTAAAACGAAGTATTACTATCTCTTTAATAGGATTGTTCTGAACTCAAAAGAAGAAGAAGAAATTGACTTGGGAGTTCTTATTTCAGATGACTTGAAGGTAGGCAAACAGTGCAGTAAAGCAATGGGAAAACCTAATCAGCAGATATCCTATTTAGCATACTGTAGACAGGGAAATACTCCTGATCATCATTGTTAATACCAGGATTTTTGTCACTGTTTAGCATACTGAATACTATTGATCATTGTTAAGTACCAAGATTTATGTCACTGGTTGTGTCAGTAGTAGTAGTAGGCCATACACACAAGGAAAAAAGTGAAACAATTTTTGACAAACGAATTGCACCATAGCAGACAGATGCAATTGATTTAAATTGGACTTTTAACCCCTTAAATGCCAGGGAGGTCCCCATGATTTGCAAATCCCTAGCTTTTAAGTGGTCAAAGGGATAGTATTGCCAGGTTTTAAAAAAAAGCGAATCTTGTAGACATTAAAAAATTAAACTAAATGCCCCCAGTCTCATCTCTCAAACCTTGAAAACGAAATCCTTCACTGGAACGGTTTACAAAGTGTGCTTGCAAACCAGTAACACAATTTCGGCTCTGCTGAAGAGCCTCGGGCGTCCCGGGACCGAATTCCCCTGCAGTCAGCTAGAGACGCTGACGTCAGGGAAAGGGGAGGGAAGGAGGAACTTTAGTGCAGAATATCTCTCAAACCATAAAGGTTTGAGAGATGGGACTGGGGAAATTTAATTTAATTTTTTTAATGCCTGCAAGATTCACTTTTTTTTTAAATGGTCCATAAAACTTGGCAATACTATCCCTTTAAAACTCCATTTAAACAAACATAAATTTGGTATTTTTTACTCTGTTCCCACTGTTGTATTTGGCTTGCTCCACATTTCTTTGTCCATATGACCCACTGTATCTTGCTAATTACACTCATAAGTTTAATGTTCTTCTCCAAATCGGAGATCAAAGATAAACAAAGACTTTATAGCATCTATAAAGCAATAATAAGCAGAAAAATACGCCAGTTTTGCTTTACAAAGCCGTATGGACTTTGGGGTCATACGGATGGCTATTTTCCATCACAATAAAAGACAAAATAATAGCCTGACAAGAGAGGTTTGATACAGGACATTAAAATAAGTGCATCTGCTAACTCCTCCCCACTGTCTTACACAGCGTCCTAAATTGCTGCAAATGACTTTAATTCATTGAAGCATGTTCAATGTGTCTCATCAGATCTGTAGTTAAAGGGCCGTTTGCATGTACAACGAGTTTAAAGAATGCTTCTTAATAACAGGAAAGTGCAACAAATTGCACTGCAAAGTATTACTTGCTCTTTAACACCTCGGCTAATATTTCTTAAACACCATCATTTACATACAAATGAGGCCAGCCACATTGCCTAAAGAAGAACCAACACGACCTAATAGTAACCACACACCCCATTAACCTTACTATGGCTGGAAAATCTTAATCTTGCCTATGAATTTTCCTGGCTCCTAATTATAGATCTTGTGATCTTAACCATTTGAGTGCCAGAGGAGTACACCTCTGGCACGCAAAGGATTAAAGGTATAGTAATGCTTAATATGTAAAAAAATATATTTTGTAGGGTTTATCCCCCTGAATAAAAGAAGGGTACTTCCACTGCTGAAATGTGTTTTATTCAATAGTTATTGCAGCTCAGACTTTACATTTTTAGGTGCAGTATCACAGTGGCCTGAAATTGTACAGTGGTGCTGTTGCTACACCATACTATGGACAGATCTGGTCAATTGACCATAAATTTCCATAGGATAGTGTAGCAACAGCGTCACTGTACAATTTTAGGCCACTATGATACTGCACTTAAAAATGTCAAGTTTGAGCTGTAATAACTTTTGAATAAAACACCTTTCAGTAGTGTGAGTACCCTTGTTTTATTCAGGGGGATAAACCTTACAACATACAATTTTTTACATTTTAATTATTACTATCCCTTTAAAGTGATAGTAATGTTTCATAATAAAATCAGCTCTAATTAATCATCATAGTATTTGGACTTTAGAGAGTGTTATTTCAATTCTGTCAGAGTTGTAGTTTAAGAGTAATTCAATGACAAAGTATCCCCCTCCCGCCCCTTTTACTGATGTAACACTGCTCAGCCTGTGCAGAAGGGAGGTGCCCAGGTAGACTGCAGAGAGGGACAATCTTCAATTAAGATAAGGGAAAATCCTGAAAAACTTGTCAAGGGGGGCAGGGCTTTCATTGTTCTCATAGGAAGAAGAGTGTCCCCTGCTGTTATCTGTCTGGTCTATGGACTGGATTCCACATCTGAGAAGAGATGGCTTACACTAGGTAAAAGGGGCGGGAGGGGAAACTTTGCTTGTGACTATCTCTCAAACCATAAAGGTTTGAGAGATAAGACTTATATCGTTCTTCATGTTTTTTTAATGCCTACAAAACAAAATAAAGATAAAACAAAGTATTACTATCCCTTTAAATCAGTCATGTCATGTCAAAAGCAGTGGACATGATAGTTGCTAGCTGGAGCAAAGGACGTCAAACTACGATCACCGTTTATGGTAATCTTGACTCTTTATAGACAATTTTATGTATCCTTGCTTTACAATACATTGTACACCCTCTAAATGGTTAAGTAAATAAGCTCACACACAGCAGATGTCATGTCTGCCTCCATAGACATAAAATCCATGTCTCACTGAAAATGTTGGGGGAGATGCTCTAAGGTGTAATAAAGAGGTGATAAAGCAGAGTTAGCAGGGGTTATTCACTGTGGAGTGATAAAGAGGTGGTAAAGTGGAGATGACTTCTCCAGTGATATCACTTCTCCAGTTCCATTGTTATTCTATGAAGTCTATGCACTAAGATCTCCAAAGCTGGAGACATTTTAGTGCATTGGCTCCATAGAATAACATAGGAACTGGAAAAGTGATATCACTGGAGAAGTCATCCCCACTTTATCACCTCTTTATCACTGCTTACTGCATCTCATCAAATGTCTTCACTTCTCCGGTTCCTTTATTATTCTATGGAACCTATGCACTAAGATTTTTCAAGTGGGAGAAATCTTATTGCATTGGTTCCATAGAATAACATAGGAACTGGAGAAGTGATATCACTGGAGAAGTCATCTCCACTTTATAACCTCTTTATCACGTCTTAATGCAGAACCCCTGTTATCTCTTGAACAAAGACACCTATTAGAATTTTTTGACTATAATAAGGAAATAGGGGATTATTGTCTATCTATCTATCTATCTATCTATCTATCTATCTATCTATCTATCGGTCTATCTATCTATCTATCTATCTATCTATCTATCTATCTATCTATCCACAAATTATATGAACATTTCTGCTGAACTGCATTAGCTTTTGAATGAAAAGTCCCACAGCAGTGGGACCACACTTGTTGATTCGGGCGACATTATGATCTCGCCCTTTTGATGGTCCCCAACTAGAGGGCGACATTTCAATAGGATACCGCACACTTGAACTATCTATAACAATTTTTAAAATAAATTAAATGCTACTGTTGTTTTTATTCCCTTGGGTGCTAGAGATGACTCTATGCTTCACAGTGTATTGGAGAAGTCTCTAGAATCCAAGAGGTCCACATTTATACTTCGCAGCCCAGGAACAAGTTAAAATGCTTTAGAATTCATTAACAGTGAATCATTTTGTATCTTTGCAGCTGCTGTTGAAAGTGATGGGCTTTGAGCGATTGGGAAGCATGCTGCAATTTGTCACTATTATATTGTGGTCCGGACATAATGGTTTGGTATTAATCTGCCTTGGAAAAGGATTGTTTGAGAGATTTAAGCGAAGTCTGACTTTTTTTTACACAGGAAATTTGAGAGAGATGTGAGAATTTCTGTGTATATATAACACATTAAAATTAATGACCTTTGACAATATTTTTAATATCTTGTTCAGGGGTCTTAAGAATGAGATCAGGAGGGGGAAAAACGATTTATCATTAGGTGGGAAGTTTATACTGCTCACTTGGTAAAATGGTTCAGAAACGCTTTAATTTTTGAAAAATAAAATTTGTAAAATTATGTTCTAAATCAGTGATCATGATGAGCAAACATGAACTTGTTGGAGCTATTCTGGAATGAACCAACTGCACCAAAGAATACAAAATATCCTCAGATTATCATTGCTTGAAATGGTGTGTTTAATCCCCTTGAATGCTAGAAGGGTCTCCAATTGTAACATTTGAGGGGTTAAAAGCTCTATTTAAAGGGATAGTAAACCCCCCAAAAAACTGTAAGCCAAATTATAGGAATAATAAAAAAATACTTAACACCTTCATTCCCATAACGGTTTGAGAGATGTAAAAAAATAAAGACCTCCACTCCCTCCCCCTTCTCATGCGTCCGCTGTACAGCTGTACAGCAGACGTCATGAGATCCTGCTTCCGGGACCAGACGGCGGCTCTTCAGAAGCACTGTCATAGAGATATCTAACTATAATTACTTCATCGGAATGGTCTACAACGTGTGCTTGCAAGCCATATTACATATTACAAAATTTAGCTTATATATATTCAGGTGGAGATGTCATTTTTCAACTGAGAGGAAAGAACAACAATAGGACTGGAAATCCTGAGAAGTGAAACAAAAAGCAGTATAGACATTTATGAATGTGAATGGAAAGTGTAATTTGGACCAACTAGAATACCTGTGATCTACTAAGAGAGGACACAAGAATAATTTAAATAGTATGGAAGAACATAGTAAGGCACGTTTAAGTTGGAAAGGAGGAGAAAAAAAAAAGGGGGGGAGGTAGGGGAGTGTCGGAGGAATTGCGGCGAACCGGTCCATCTGTGAATAAAAAACAACCCTGAGCGAAGACTAGGCCAGGTAATTGTGAAGGCCCCTACCAGGTCATTTACACCGGACCGGCCTCAAAGGACCACCGGACAGACCTGGGCCGCTTGCCACTGGATCTAGCGGTCAACCGGATTGGAAGACCTCCAGGTGCAGCCAGCCCAATGGGGAGCAGTGACCTGGGTAGGGAATCGCACTTCTACCCACTGGAACAGGTCACCGCAGAGCAGGTATTGTCCCCTCTGCTGCAAAGTCTCTGCTGGGCAAGCACTAACCCCTCTGCCTTGTCATTGGGAACAGGTTCAGATCCCTCTGGAACAATGGCACAATGGAACTCACTCCTCTACCCAGGTAAAACAACACCTCCTTTATAAAGACACTTTTGGCTACACAAGCCTGGTATCATCTATCCTCACCTCTCCCCAATAACAGAGCTTAAACACCTGCTTTAAGGATAGGGAAAACACCTCTAAGTTTATTCAAATGGAATACCAGACCTTTAACAGCCTTCATTCAACTTGCGGTGACATGATTATAATAAAATATCATAATACACAGAAGAAAAGACATATAACAAATATAACATGGTATAACAATTTTAGGGTGTAGGATGTGCGAGTATAATGAAAACATTGGACAGAAACTGAAGGTCCCAGAATGCAACACTGACATATTTGCATACTCACATGTGACACAGCAATGCTGCAATGTAGGTCACCAACCAATAGATGGCAGTGCATAGTACAATGCTGCAATGCAAGTTTCAACCAATAGATGGCGAGGTTGAGTTCAAAGGACTGGAGATAGGAACAGTCCATAACAGATGTATTGCTGGAATGTCCATGTAATCCCACAGTCCTCATATATCACAGGGACATGAAAGTTGAACCTCCTGTAAGCTAGTACTGATCATTTGAAGAACGCTTAGTGTAAGGTCTAAGTGGGTGTGTTGAGAAGGGTGGACAGACAAGATCACTCGGGTTTCCCCCAATTTGTTTTAATGGGTCAAAAAATAATTCTTCATTGAGTACAGAGCTTTCAGAACCCCAGAGGTTACTTCTTTAAGCATTCAGACTGGGAGATTAAGTGAGCACTTAAAGAAGAAACATACAGAATGTGAGAGGCTTCTGGGAATGAACAACAGCACAATGGACTGTTCTACGGCTAGTCACCACCCAGAAGCATCACATTTTGGCTGTCTAGTGCCATTACAGAGAGACATTTCCACATACATATTAGACTAATCCCGCCCAAAATGACAGGCAAGTCCCCCTTGCACAAGAACACCAGCTAACCCCCAACGTACATTTTGGGTTTGAAAATATCTTTATTTGCATATTCAAATCATGTTACATACATTTCTTTGACAGATATAATTCATAATACATAAGTCATATAACATGTACATCAACATTCATTTTACAGTTTTTCAGAATAGCACTTTTACATGGTTTATAATTTATTGGTACATCAGAATAAAGCCTGGGGGGTATGGGGGTGGTGGGCCGGGGGCTGGGGCTTGGGGCAGTTGGGCAGGGGTGGGGGAGTAGTGTAGGGGCTGAGGTGAGAGTGGGCCATGGGAGGGAGATTTAATCTTCCTCTGCTTCCAGTCTGTCAATGATGGAGTAGTCTCTAAGAAGGCTGTGAATTAGCCTTCTGCAGTCCTGGATTGACACCTGCTCTCTCCTCAGTACCAGGCGATTTCTGGCAAACCACAAAGCGTCCTTTACACAACACATGATGCGCCAGGCATCTTGAATAGCGTCCAATGTGTGTGTGCCTGGAAATAGTCCGTAAAGCACCGAATGATAAGACAGGTGCTTCCTGTGAACATTGTCTCTGAGTTCAAGTTTCAAGGCATCCAATAAAGCCTGTGCAAATGGGCACTGCCAAAACACGTGCAGGGCTGTTTCTTCTGCCACAATGCACGTGGGGCAATGTCTGTATCTGCACAGCCCCCTCGCATGCATAAATGTCCTGAGGGGGAGGCCTCCCTGTATAGTCATCCATGCAATGTCTTTGTGTCTATTGGTCAGCCTGCTTGATGCCACATTTTTCCAGACTGTCTCTGCTGTGGCATCTGGGAGCCCTGAAATTTGCTCCATCGTGTCCTTTGCTCTGATCAGCTTGTGGATGACTTTTGGAGTCCACAAGTCGGGCTTGACTCCTTCCAGTTGGTGCTCCCTCACAAACTTGGAAACATCCAGGTAGAACCATGGGGTGGTCCAGTTGTAGGGGATGGAACTGTCCCATTTGTCCCAGCCGAGCCCCCTCCATAGGGGGAGAAGGAAGAAACGGGACATGGAGTTACCCGCAGAGCTCTGGTCATTGTCTCTCAAGGTCCTTCGCACACAGTTGCACACAAAGAAAGCCCTCAGCATAACGGGGATATCTGGCACTCCTTTGCCTCCCTTTCGAGGGTCTTTGTACATCACTGCGCGCTTTACTCTGTCCATTTTGGAGCCCCAGATGAAGTGGAAAACTGCCCTTGTGATGGCTCTGCTGACTGTAGCCAGTGGGGGCCAAGCTTGGGCCGTGTACTGCAGGACAGGAAGTGTCTCGTTCCGCAGCACCAGTATTTTCCCTTCGATTGTAAGGTCTCTGAGGCTCCATAATCCGATCAGCTGTCTGACCTTGGCCATTCTCTCCTCCCAGCTTTTCAGGGCCGCGCCCTCTCCACCAAACCAGATCCCCAGGATTTTGATGAGGTCCGCCTTGATGGGGAAGGGAAAAGGGTCAGAAGTCGTATCCCATTGCCCACAGAGCATTGTCTCCGACTTCCCGCAGTTGACTTTGGCCCCTGAAGCTCTACTGAAGGTCTCGCACGTCTGGACGAGCGCTCTCACCGACTGGCGATCTGCACAGAAGATGGTGACGTCATCCATGTAGAGCGAGCACTTCACTTCTCTCTTTCCTCGTCCCGGTGCGGTGATCCCTCTGATCTCTGGGTTCCGTCTGATGCACTCGGCGAAGAGCTCTATACAACAGACAAAAAGAAGAGGTGAGAGAGGGCACCCCTGCCTGACCCCCGAGAGGACAGGGAAGGGGTCAGTCTTCCAACCGTTCACCAGCACCGAGCTAAAAATTTCAAGGTACATTAGGTTAACATATGAACAGAACATTTCCCCTAACCCGAACCTGTGCAGTGCATTGCCCATGAACTCATGGGAAACCCTGTCAAAAGCTTTCTCCTGGTCTAGGCAGACCAGGGCAGCCCTGACATTGCGATCCTTGATGTAGTGGATCGTGTCCCTGATTAGAGCAAGGCTATCTGCTATTCTGCGACCTGGTATGCCGCAGGTCTGATCCGGGTGGATGATCTGTCCAATGACAGCCTTTAGCCTAGTGGCTAGTACCTTTGCCAGGATCTTGTAGTCCACATTCAGGAGAGAGATGGGCCTCCAATTTTTGAGGTCGCATCCCTCTCCCTTATGTTTATACAAGATAGTTATCATGCCCTCTCTTAGTGTGGGGGGCATTCTGCCCTCCACCACCAACTCCTCGTACAGCTCGAGCAGGTCCGGGCCAATGAGGTCCCACAGCGCTATATATAGCTCCGCTGGGAGACCATCACTACCCGGGGTCCTGCCTCGCCTAAAGGATTTAGCGGCAGAGTGCAGTTCCCCCACTGTGAGAGGTGCATTCATGGCAGCCCGACCTGCAGGATCAATGGTGTTAGTGATACCTGACAGGAACTTCTCCGCTGCATCCTTTTCTGTCTCTTTAAGGGAGTAGAGGTCTCTATAGAAGTCAGTGACTACCTTCTTGACCCCTTCCTTCCCCTCTTGCAGTACTCCTTGGCTATCTCGCAGCTCACTCAGGGGTGTGTGGGCAGTGTGGAGTTTCCTGAAAAAGAAAGAATTACATTTCTCACCCTTCTCCAGGTTCTCCACTTTGGAACGGAAGATGAGTTGCCTGGATTCCTCCTCAAAGTGCCTTTTCAGGCTCTCCTTGGTCTCCTCCAGCTCCTCCCTCACATCCCAGTTGCAGAGTTGGAGGTCCTGCAGGGACTGCAGTTTCTTTTGCAGTCTCCTTAAGTTCCCCCTTCTCTCACACACAATGGTTCTTCCTTTTGCCTGAAAGAAACTGCGCATTTTAACCTTTGTTAGCTCCCACCATTGGGATACATTGGGGAAGCGAGCTTTATCCTGTTGCCAAGACATGTATGCACTGCGCAGTTCTTCCACTATCTCCCTCCTCTCTAACAGGGTACAGTTCAACTTCCAGGAGCCCGGACCGGGAGCAAACCCTTTGCCCAAGGCCCCTTGGAAGTGAATGGCCCTGTGGTCAGAGAAGAAACAGGGGACCATGGAATGCTGCTTGTGCTGTATTGCTCGGGATGTGAACACAAAGTCAATCCGGGAACGCTGTGAGCCATCGGGGCGGCTCCAAGTATAATTTACAGAGCCCGCCCCCATGGATCCCACAGCGTCCCGCAGGGATGCCTCAGTGACCATCTCCCTAAGCAGCCTAGATGTTACATCTAGCTTGGCTTGGCTGCTGGAGCTCCGCCCTCCCTCCTCAATTGGGCAGTTAAAATCCCCGCCAATCACTACTGCCCTGGAGGTCACTAGCTGGGTCCGCAGGCACTGGAGTAATTCCAGTCACTGCTCCTTTTCAGGGGAGGCATACACGGTTATGAGCCTTACAGGCTCCTCCGCCCAGGAACCATCCACGACAAGAAGCCTGCCGCAGACTAGCTCCTGGGCGGAGTCAACCGTGAAACGCCCCCCCCTAATCAGGATGGCGACGCCTGCAGACTTACAGCCGTTTCCCCCAGACCAGAATGATGGGCCATGGGACCACTGCCTACTCAGGTAATGATAGGAGTGGGAGAAGGGGATGGAGCATTCCTGCAGCATATAAATGTCACTTTTCTGTGAAGAAAGATAGGTTAGAATGTTCTGTCTCCTAAACTGGTCCCTAATACTCCTCACATTAATGGTAAATACAGATATTGATGCCATTAGTTGGGAGAAAAAAGGTAGGTTAGTAGAGACCGATACATTAATTACCGCTTTCTTCCTCTGTCTGTGTCCCTCCTCCTCCCTGGTCTAGGATGTCCAAGGGGGTGACAATCCCCTGCTCCACTAGTTCGTCAAGCAGGTTATCTGGGGCTTCCAACTCCTCAGAGCTCAGGCTGAGGATCTCGGATTCTGTTACCGGGTCATCTGAAGGGGTCAGCTCCCTCACCATCTGCTCCATCTGGACCTCTATTTCTGCTGTTTCTAGAGGCGTTGGAGGGGCGGATGTCTGGGCCCTCTTTTGGAGGTTCTGGTTAGAGGGGCTCATCCCATCCTCTTCCTTCTTTCTTTTCCTTCTTTGCGCCTTTTTCAGCTGTAACTCCAGAGGTGTACCTGCAGCGGATGGAAGAGGGGGAAAAGGGTCCTGGGGGGGGTCTGCTGCAGCTTGGGAGAGGGTTAATGCTGCAGCAGGGAGGGGGAGGAGGACAGGGAGGGAGGAGGGAGGGAAGCAGGGGGGGTTTGAGGTAGCAGAGGGGGTTGGGGTTGCTACCTCAGGTAGGGGGGGTAGGAGGGTTGCATTGGCCTCCGGCAGAGCCGGTTGAGCCTTTGCAGGGGCGGGGGCCGCTGTGGTCTTACCCTTCCTAGGCTTCGCTGTGGGGGGCGCCTTTCCTTTTGCCGGCAGGGTTGGGGCTGGTCCCATTTTCTGGAGCCCTTTCTCCGAGGCTGCTGCATATGTCTTTGTCCTCTGCTTGCAGTCCTTGTACATGTGGGATGCCTCCCCACAGAGGTTGCAGCATGTCTTCCTTGGACAGTCCTTGGTTTCATGCCCTGCCACTTTGCAGATCTTGCAGGCCTTCTGTCTGCACTCTCTACCCTGATGTCCCGGTTGGCTGCATTTCCTGCAGTTCTTCGGTTGGTGTAGAGAAAAAAGAGACAAAAGCGCAACTTCTAAATGTATACTGTATGAGGCCAAGATAATAGTCCCCTTCGGTACATATATGCACTCACCAAATGAATTCTTGCATATGTGCTCCTATATCATGCATCCAGAGATCCCAGTATAAGAAGTATCGATTCTCCCGTGGTTCTCCAGCAAATTGTTGCAGCCTGTGTGTACAAGATCAAATTCCTCCGATTGGTTCCTAGCTGTTGTAACGTCCGGTTCCTGGTTTCGGTCTGCTCGCGTCCCGCAGTAGAATACAATGTGTCAACTGTAGCATAAAGAGACACAACGCTCTAAGTGTAGCATCCAAGGCACACTGATCTACTTCACAGACTCCCAAACAGACCGCACTCACCGAACACACGATGAAAAGATAACACAGGAACAAAGACTCTTGGAACCCGGCAGAGTAAAAATGTACACGCTGATTGTTTTTCTCCCGGGCTTTAATACAGAAGGGGGGGATATCAGTCTCCAGCCGCCTGGAGACTGATATCCCCCCCTTCTGTATTAAAGCCCGGGAGAAAAACAATCAGCGTGTACATTTTTACTCTGCCGGGTTCCAAGAGTCTTTGTTCCTGTGTTATCTTTTCATCGTGTGTTCGGTGAGTGCGGTCTGTTTGGGAGTCTGTGAAGTAGATCAGTGTGCCTTGGATGCTACACTTAGAGCGTTGTGTCTCTTTATGCTACAGTTGACACATTGTATTCTACTGCGGGACGCGAGCAGACCGAAACCAGGAACCGGACGTTACAACAGCTAGGAACCAATCGGAGGAATTTGATCTTGTACACACAGGCTGCAACAATTTGCTGGAGAACCACGGGAGAATCGATACTTCTTATACTGGGATCTCTGGATGCATGATATAGGAGCACATATGCAAGAATTCATTTGGTGAGTGCATATATGTACCGAAGGGGACTATTATCTTGGCCTCATACAGTATACATTTAGAAGTTGCGCTTTTGTCTCTTTTTTCTCTACATGTTGGTTACTGACTGGAAGGTGATACTGAGGACACCATAACGAATAGCAGCACATCTAAAGTATCTCACAGGAGTGTTTATACTATTTCCAAGTGGACTGTGGTAGGATCGCCTTTAGTTCTTTTTTCATCAGTTCTTCGGTTGGTCATGGTAGAACAGTATTCCGGCAGAGTTGCCCAGGCAGAAGCTTTGTGGCAGGTGTTGTAGTCCGTCTGTAGACTGCTGGTTTTGTCTCAGCCGGACCACTAGTGACCATTTTCCTGTCCAGAAGCCATACTTGTCCTTCATCTGTGTTGGCTCCCTTAAAACCGTGCAGAAACGCTTCAGGAATGTTGAGATGTCTCTTCCCGGTGTGTGTGGGTTCCGCATTGAAACCGTCACCCGCCTCTCCTCCCTTTGGATAGGGCAATTGCCCACAAAGCGAGAAAGAGGGGATTCAGGCCTCGCCTCTTTAAACATCTCCCAGTACCTCTTGCATACACTGATGGATATGAAGGTGATATAGAAGATACCACCTAGGAGGCTCTGCACACTGAGCGTTTCTGCTGCTGAAAATCCGTGGTCTAGTATCATCTGTTTACTGAAGGTTTCAGCATTCAGGTCTGGGATTCGGCCTTCCACCTCTTTCAACTTCAGCACTACGGTCTGCCTCATCCAGGGCTCCAGAGAGGGTAGATCTCCTTGAGGGCTGCCGCCCTCCACTGCTCCATTGCTGGGGCCCGGTAGGCAGCATTCTTCAGAGTCCCGAATTGGTTTTCCTGTGCTTTTGTCTTTAGGGGCTGGCTTTCCCAGATCCTTGCTGCTGTTTCCCTGCAGGTTGTCTTTCATTTGTTGTGCTGCCTTGTTTTCAGCCTTCTTGGCTTCCTTTTGGGGGTTGCTGGAGGCTGTGACAGCTGCCATTTTTACCTTCTTTTCTCTGAGGGGCGTGGTTATGCAAATTTATGCAGATGAGCTCCCTCCTTTTTTTCCACTTAGGGCGAATTTCTGAGATCCTGGACAAAGTGCTTACACAGGGATCAGTGGTGGAGCCTATGAAGTCTTCGCCAGTTGTTCACAGCGTATTCGCCTTTTCTTCGAAATCGCAGATTTGACGTTTATTCCTTTAGCGCGGTTGCTTGCTTGAAGCCCTAGTCGCGCCAATCGGAGCGCGCTGGATTCCTGGAGCGTAGTTTCCTGCGCAGTCTTCGTTCGTCTGGCGTCAAGGGCTTCCGCAGCTTCCACGAAGTCGCCGTTCAGCGTCTTGCTTCCTCAAGCCTTGGCTTGTGGATCGTTCCCTTTGGGAGCTTCTCTCCGCCGCCGGAGAGCGTGCCTTCCCAAAAGGGATTCTGAGCGTCCTCTACCTCACCGGTGTTATGTAGTGGCCGAAACCACTACAAGCATTAATCTCCCCCGGGTGTTGGCGAATCTGCGTCAGATGGAAGCCTTCTCCGCCGCCGGAGAGAGTGCCTTCCGTTCGGAATACTGAGCTTCTCTAACCTCACCGGTGTTATGTAGTGGCCGGAACCACTACAAGCATTAATTTCCCCCGGGTGTTGGCGAGTCAGCAACAGCGTTTTGATCCACTTCAAGAAAAAGGTAGAACTGATAAGAACAGATACTACATTTGATCTTAGCCAAAAGGCCGAGAAGCGATCCCAACGTACATTTTGGCCTACTTGAGCCTCATGAGGAGAGTAAAGCTGAACTCCCTAGGTACTGAGAGCAAGGGGTCTACATCTGGATTACCCTTCACTCTTAGGGAGAGCCCCTAAGGGCTTTCAAAATAATCATACTGAATGTGAGAGGCTTCTGGGAATGAACAACAGTATAATGGCCTGTTCTATAGCTAGTCACCACCCAGAAGCATCACATTTTAGCTATCATGTTCCATTACATAGGAGAAATTTCCACATACATATTAGACTAATTCCACCTAAAAGGGTGGCCCAGTTCTAAAATGACAGGCAATTCTGGGGCAAAGTAACTGCTTTAACTGGATTTTTAACCCCATAGATTCTAGAGGCCTCCAATGCATCACACAGCAATGCAATGGAATAACTAATCATTTCAGGGGCATGGTGCAAATATTTTGTGTGCCCCCTAACAAGAATATCCTCCAAGGAGTATAAATAGGAACTATTGGGCCCTGGGGCCCCATATCATCTGCTCCATTAAATCAGTGGCAATTTGGCAAATCTGTATTTCAAAAAACATATATTGCTATTGCTACATGTGCAGGACTATCTGGTGTCCAGAAGACATTTTGTTATAAGGCATTCTATGGGAGAGCTTTGAGCCCATGACTACTGCTCTCCATAGTAAGTGATAAGAACAGCACCAAGTGGTGGCCACAATAGCAAATTACAGTTTAATGTAACTAAAATAAAAGTTTGAGCTTCTATAGCTTTTGAATGAAAAGTTTCCCAGCAGTGGGAGCACATTTGAATTACTTACTTGCTAGAGATGACCCTATGATGAGTCTATGCTTTACACTGTGTTGGAAATGTCTGTAGCATCCAGGAGGTCAACCTTTGTGCTTCAATATCCAAGAACAAGTTAAAATACTTTAGAATTCGTTAAAGCGATAGTAATGTTTGTCATAAAAGTAGCTCACCGAGTCTTCTTTATTTTAAAAGTAACACATTGTGCTATGTGTAGGAGCTTACTTGTTTGCTTTTCAAAAGTTATTAAAGTGATAGTAATATTTAACATTCAATAGATTTCATTCTGTAGATACCTAAAAAAAAATGAATTGCATGATTTCTGATCTCCCAAACCTTTATGGTTTGGGAGATATCAGTCTGCAAAGTTCCCCTTTCCCTCCCCTTGTGCTGATGTCAGCTTTCAAACTCAGAGATGGAGATCTCAGTCCATAGACTGTCCTGTGGCTCTTAAAGGGATAGTAATGCTTCATAATAAAAGTAGCTCTAATTAATCATCATAGTATTTGGACTTTTGAGAGTGTTATTTCAATTCTGTCAGAGTTGTAGTTAAAGAGTAATTCAATGACAAAGTGTCCCCCTCCCACCCCTTTTACTGATGTAACACTGCTCAGCCAGAGCAGAAGGGAGGTGCCCAGGTAGATTGCAGAGAGGGGCAATCTTCAATTAAGATAAGGGAAAAACCTGAAAAACTTGTCAAAGAGGGCAGGGCTTTCATTGTTCTCATAGGAAGAAGATTGTCCCCTTCTGTTATCTGTATGGTCTATGGACTGCGTTCTACATCTGAGAAGAGATGGCTTACACTAAGTAAAAGGGGCGGGAGGGGAAACTTTGCTTGTGAATATCTCTCAAACCATAAAGGTTTGAGAGATAAGACTTATATCATTCTTCGTGTTTTTTTAATGTCTACAAAATAAAATAAAGATAAAATGAAGTATTACTATCCCTTTAAGCAGAGCCATGATTGTGGTAGTTACAAAGAAATACTTCATTTGAACGGTCTACAACGTGTGCCTGGTTTGCAAGCACACATTTTAGACTGTTCAAATGAAGTATTTCTTTGTAACTACCACAATCACGGCTCTGCTGAAGAGCCACAGGACAGTCTATGGACCGCAATCTCCGTCTGTAACTTTGAAAGCTGCCGTCAGCACAAGGGGAGGGAAGGGGGAACTTTACAGACTGATATCTCCCAAACCATAAAGGTTTGGGAGATCAGAAACGGTGCAATTAATTTATTTTTAAATCTCTACAGAACTAAATCTATTGAATGTGAAGTATTATTATCACTTTAAGTGGTGAAAGATCCCCACCGGCCCCTTCTGGCCACGTCATGCTGAATCTGCAGTCTGGTCTGGATGGAGAGCAGCGAGGGACAAACTTCAGTACGCAAAGGGAAATCCTGCCCGCATTAGTCAAGGGGAGCAGGGTTTTCCTTATGCTTACTTATTGAAGTTTGTCCCTCTCTGCATCCGTCCGGTCCCGGGACCAGATTTCAGATTCAGTGGGAGGCGGCCAGAAGAGGTGGGAGGAGATCTTTCTACACTTAATATTTTTTTGAACTACAAACAAGTAACCTCTTACACATGTGTTACATTTAATATAAATAATAAAGAAGACTCGGCAAACTAGTTTATAACAGACATTACTATCCCTTTAACTGTGAAGTCAATGGGAATGTGGGAATTTTTTAGTTGGTTTTCTCCAAAATGGCACCTGTTTGGCTTGCTAAATATGGCAGTATGTGACAAAGGAGTGTCCAGTGCATTGCAAATCAATATTTTACACACCCTTTTGGAACTCTCACCCATTTGAAAACTGTTTATATTTTTTACATTTTGGACTAGTGCACAATCCCATTGACATCAAATGGAGAGTTGCACTATGGACTAGGCAAAGCAATGCATTGTAGGCAACTCTATCAATCAATAGGTTAAATAGGGGTTGCACCTGCGACCGGGCCCTGCCGCCCCCTGCGACACCCTCGCCACACACGCGCAGCACAACCAATCTCCCGGCAGCCGGCGCTCTAGTGATGCAGAGCGCTGGGAGATGACATCAACTCCCAGCGCTCTGCATTACTAAGAGCCGTGCAGGAGCTTGCGATGCAGAGGTCTGTGCCGAATGAGGCACAGATCTGTCATCACACACCGCTAGACCACCAGGGACTCTTGGTAGGAGGAGGGGGGCGGTCAGTAGGGGCATTGTGGAAGGATCAGTGTGGAGAATGAGGGGGACTGTGGAAGAGGCATTATGGACAATGAGGGGCATTGTGGAAGGAGCATTATGGAGATTGAGGGGCAATGTGGAGATGGGGGCATTGTGGAAGGGGCAATGTAGAGAAAGAGGGGCATTGTGGAAGGGGCATTGTGGAGAATGAGGGGCATAATGATGGGGGTAATGTGGAAGGGACATTGTGGAGAATGAGGGACATTGTGATGGGGGGCATTGTGGAAGGGGCAATATGGAGAATGAGGGGCATTGTGGAGATGAAGGGGCACTGTGGAGAATGAGGGGCATTGTGAAAGGGGCAATATGGAGGTGGCCAATGTAGTTGAGGGGGGCCAATGTGGTCGGGGGGCCCATGGCAATTCTTGCACCAGGGCCTCGTGGCTTCTAGTTACGCCTCTGTTCAATCTATAAACATTTTGGGAACTTGTATTTGTTTCCTATGTGCAGCTGATTTGCTCCTGGATTTATCCACTGCTACCTGTGAATATGACTGTGTATTTCTTTGTATGAAAATAAATGGCAGCACTGAAGATGTTTAGATGGAAACAGGACATTTCTCCAAACAAACATATAAATACTGGTGCAGATGGCAATGAAATATCCACAGTCATTTCTTTGCCTTCTTTCAGCCAGTCTGTCGGTCTGAGATTTCTTTATTGAGCTCAGAAAGTGTCACACCGAGCAGATGTCTGCCCTTATTTATTCAATATATCATGTTCTCAGTTAAGACCCACTGAGATTCATGTTAAACAAGGAAAGATATGCAGGCACATCTTCCTGGCTATTAGTGCTGATCCTTCCAATGTTACAAATCAATATAATCTTCCAGGAGCCACAGTTTGGTGCTTATTTAACACCTTGTTGACCAGAATGGTGAGAAACACATTGAAAACAATGTGTTGCATACCTCCTTTGGTCCTCAGGGGGAAAAATATCACTAAAGATAAAATACGTGTTGTTCTTATATAAGAGGAAACATCATCATACATTGAGGTATATATGTAAGTAGATGTCATGCACTGATGAAAGCTAATTGGGAACAATCATGTTTTGATAAGTCTGCTCCTATGTGAGCAGGCTTAGGAAAAACCACAGGGTTGCTTTGTGTAGCTCCAGAATGGCTTCTCTCAGCTGATTGGTGGGTGGGGTGTCTGACTCACACGGATGACCATACCTGGGAACTTCTAGGATCTAATGCAGCAACATTGTAACTGCGCAATATCCATATGCTTGTAACATTGATAGACGATGAAATAAAACAAACTAGGATCTTCACTCACCTTACTTCATATAGGTGCTCTATATGTAAGCATGCCCTGCCATTGTGTCTCTGACACTCTGATCACAGCTCCTCAATCGTTGCTGGACAAAGAATCTCCACCTCTCCTTTCAGTGTAACAGTATAGCAACAAAACATCCACACACGATCACTCGGAGTGTAATGGAATAAAAAATTCTTTATTTGAAGATTAAATACATAGGGACACACAAGAAACAAATGGTTAGATCACCCCTGAAAATCCCTGATGCGTTTCGGACCAAATAAGTCCTTAATCATAGGTAATGTTGGCGGGAGAAAGATCTGCCAGATCTGCCCCGGAGACTCCATTTTTCAGACTGAATTACTGGGTCTCCGGGGACAGAGTCTGGTTCTTCATTGGTGGTGAGTTTCTTCTCCTTTGCACCCTCTTCCCTCCCACTCCTCCTCCTTCCCACCCTATTCCTCCCACTTCCCGCTCAATTTCCCTCCTACCCACCCTGTCCTGCCCACGTCTCACCCTCTTCTTGCACACTTTATGATACAAATATAATTAAGCCCCACTGCTTGATTAAGCCCCGCTCCTTTATGATGTGAATCGCTTCATTTACATCCACCTGTTCAGCAGCACATGAGCCCTCTCCAGGGGCTCAAAATGAGAAGTTCCCAGGTATGCGGCTGACACATGGGCTGGACATAAAATAACATTTTTGGCCATGGTGAAATTTATAGCTAATGTGCCCCTAGCCCCTCCCATGACCACATCCCTTAAAGGAACACTAGTTATTACAAATGATCTGGGGTTATATATGCTTAAATACCCTCTGTTTGTTTTCTGAGGCCTAACATCTAATTCTAACATATGTTCTGAGGGAGCAGGCATTCTTGCAGCTTTCATTAATTGTCCAGGATTGTCTGCAAATGGGATGATATAAGATAACTTTTACGGATACAAGAGCAGTGGGCACTAATCACAATCAATTAACTGATGTTAGCTCTTACTTCTCAGCCAGCTCTCCTGCTGATCTGCAAGGGTTCACAATGTAGCCTCATCTTCATCAAAAGGTGTAATGAATGAGAGGGGAGGAGACTTGACAACTGGAAAACTGTCATGTGATAGAAGCCCTTTAACCCTATAAGTGCAACACATTGTTTACAATTCTGTAAAGTTTCAGATGTATGGCATTGCTTATTGCACGTGCTATTTGTCACCAGGCTGGGAAACGCAATCTTCTGACGCATATCATATTGGTCCTGCCCAAAAGCTATGAACTGCCAGAGAATTCATCTTTGAATGAGAAAAGCAGCCAACCCCAGACATAAGTTTTGGCCTTATTGGACCTTATCAGTGAGGTGCAGTTGATCCCTCTATGTACCTGTGAACAAGGCTGCCCAATTCCAACTCTCTCCTTAAGGACCCCAAATAGGCCATGTCTTTAGGGTTTCCATGTTTCGGTACATAAGAGCTAATCGGTCTTTTAATCCACCTGTGCACGAGCAGTGGGACCCTGGAGTACATCCTTTTCACCAGTGTGCTGAAGACCTGTCACATTCAAGTCAAAGGGCATTTTATGAATCTTTATTTCTCCCATATGGTGCAGTTAGTTTGCCCAAGAATTGCTCCAGTTTGCCTTTATATACAAGGTCAAATAAAACGGAAGTGATTAGAAGAATAAGAACAATTTTGGGTCAAACCATTTGCACCATAAGGGGCAAATAACAATTTCCATTGATTTAAATTAGTAGTAAACTTTTTATTGTTTATTTTTTTCTGCTGAGTAATACAAGGGTATTCACATTCTAGGGATAATTTTAACTCTTCCATTGCCAGAGGGGTGTCCAATACGTGTGACCAGGGCTGTTAGGAATGGCAGTGAAAAAGCATAGCACTTAAGGAGATGCTGTTATTCCTGTACATCTGCTCAGAAGACAGGTTAGCCATTTGATTGCCAGAGGGATGCACAGTGCATTGCCTAATGTGATTAGATACCACAACGACCATAAGCTATGAATAATGCATGGATCACCTAGGTGCGATTTCCCATGATCAAACAGACCACAAATCTGTGGAACAGGCACACTAAAGCAGCCATAGAAAAAAACAAAATATTACTTATCCAGCGCCCTGGTTGATTATTATTAAACATAGAGAATGTGAGAGGCTTCTGGGAATGAACAACAGCACAATGACCTGTTCTACGGCTAGTCACCACCCAGAAGAATCACGTTTTAGCTCTCTAACGCCATTACAGAGGAGAAATTTCCATATATATATATATATATTAGACTAATCCCGCCCAAAAGCGCAGTCCAGCACAGAAACACCAGATAACCTCCGACATACGTTTTGGCCTAGTTAGGCCTTGACAGAAAAGTGCAGCTAGATTCCCTAGGCCCTGACAGCAAGGGGTCTGGATTACCCTTCCCACTTAGGGAGACCCCGTAAGTGTATTCAAAATAAACATACAGAATGTGAGAGGTTTCTGGGAATGAACGAAAGCACAATGGCCTGTTCTACGGCTAGTCGCAGCCTAGAAGCATTACGTTTTAGCTCTATATTGCCATTACAGAGAAAAAATTTCCACATACATATTAGACGAATCCCGTCCAAAAGGGCAGTCCAGTTCCAAAACAACAAGCAAATCCCCCCCCAGCACGGGGGCACCAGCTAACCCCCGGCATACGTTTTGGTCTATTTGGGCGAGTGCAACTAGACTCCCTAGGCATTGAGAGCAAGGGATCCACGTCTGGATTACTCTTCACACTTAGAGAGACCCCCTAAGTGTATTCAAAATACACATACAGAATGTGAGAGGTTTCTGGGAATGAACAGCACCATGGCCTGTTCTACAGCTACTCACCGCCCAGAAGCATCACATTTTAGCTCTCTAGTGCCATTACAGAGGATAAATTTCCACATACAAATTAGACTAACCCCACCAAAAAGGGCAGTCCAGTTGCAAAATGATGCAGAGACCATGGCCTGTTCTACAACTACTCACCGCCCAGAAGCATCACATTTTAGCTCTCTAATGTCATTACAGAGGAGATATTTCCACATACATATTAGATTAACTCTTCACACTTAGAGAGACCCCCTAAACATACAGAATGTGAGAGGTTTCTGGGAATAAACAGCACAATGGCCTGTTCTACAGCTAGTCACCGCCCAGAAGCATCACATTTTAGCTCTCTAGTGCCATTACAGAGGAGAAATTTCTACATACAAATTAGACTAATCCCACTCAAAAGGGCAGTCCAGTTCCAAAATGACAGGTAAGTTCCCTTCACGGGAACACCAACTAACCCCCATGGTACGTTTCGGCTTAATTGGCCCTGGTCAGGAAAGTGCAGCTTAATTCCCTAGGCACTGAGAGCAAGGAGTCCACGTCTGGATTACCCTTCACACTTAGGGAGACCCCCTAGGTTTATTCAAAATAAACAAAAAGAATGTGAGAAGCTTCAGGGAATGAACAACAGCGCAATATCCTTTTCTACAGCTAATCACCACCCAGAAGCATCACATTTTAGCTCTCTAGTGCCATTAAAGAGGAAACATTTCCACATACATATTAGACTATTCCCGCACAAAAGGCCAGTTCAGTTCCAAAATGACGGGCAAGTCCACACTGCACGGAAACACTAGCTAAGCCCTGACGTACGTTCCATCCTAGTTGGGTCTCGTCAGGAAGGGGCAGCTAGATTCCCTAGGCACTAACAGCAAGGAGTCCAAATCTGGATTACCCTTGACACTTAGGGAGACGCTCTAAGTCTATTCAAAATAAAAATACAGAATGTGAGAGGCTTCTGAGAATGAACAACAGCACAATTGCCTGCTCTACGGCTAGTCACCATCCAGAATCATCACGATTTAGCTCTCTACTACCATTACAGAAGAGAAATTTCCGCATTCATATTAAACTAATCCAGCCCAAAAGGGCAGCCCACTGCCAAAACAACAGGCAAGTCCAGCCAGCAAGGGAGCACCAGCTAACCCCCAACATGCGTTTTGGTCTAGTTGGGCCTCGTCAGGAGAGTGCAGCTAGATTCAGTAGGCATTGAGAGCAAGGGGTCCAAGTCTGGATTGCTCTTCACACTTAGAGAGACCCCCTAAGTGTATTCAAAATACACATACAGAATGTGAAAGGTTTCTGGGAATGAACAACACAATGGCCTGTTCTACAGCTAGTCACTGCCCAGAAGCATCAAGTTTTAGCTCTCTAGTGCCATTACAGAGGAGAAATTTCCACATACAAATTAGACTAACTCCACCCAAAAGGGCAGTCCAGTTGCAAAATGATGGGAAAGTCCCCCCTGCACGAGAACACCAGCTAACCCCCAACATATGTTTCAGACTAGTTGGGCCTCATCAGGATTCAGCTAGACTCCCTAAGCCTTGAGAGCAAGGGGCCCATGTCCAGATTACCCTTCACACTTAGGGAGACCCCCTAAATTAATTCAAAAGAAGCATAGGGAATGTGAGAAGTTGCTGGGAACGAACAGCACAATGGCCTGTTCTACAGCTAATCGTGACCCAGAAGCATCACATTTTAGCTCTCTAGTGCCATCACAGAGCAGAAATTTCCTCTTACTTATTAGACTAACCCCACCCAAAAAGACAGGCAAGTCTCCCACGCAGAGGAATAGCAGCTAACTCGCAACATAAGTTGTGGTCTAATTGGGCCTCATCAGGAGGGTGCAGCTAGATTCCCTAGGCACTAAGAGCAAGGGGTCCACGTCTGGATTACTCTTTACTAGTGTTGAGCGAGCATGCTCGGCCGATGCTCGGATCGGCTCGAGCATCGCTCTGCTCGGCACATGGCGGTACTCGTACGAGTACCGCATGTGCTCGCCCGCCATGTTCGGGTCTCCTCCCCGCACGTTTTGCGGCTGCTGCGCAGCCAATAAACGTGCAGGGAGGCTCTGACATCAGCGTAATGCCAGCAGCCATGTTGGCTGCTGGCATTACACTGATTGGCTGGCCAGAACCCGTGGTCGGGTGCTGTATAGCACCTGACCAGCGAGTTCGGCTCAGTCTTAGCCAGGGAGAGATGAGGATAGGAAGGGAAAGTCAGTGTAGGGAGAAAAAAAGCGATTGTGAAAAAAAAAGAACCAAAAGTCCTTTTTAGGACTACTGTGTGTGGGGGCAGCAGGTTATTTTGTGTGGGGGGAAAAAAAAAACAAAAAAAAAAAAAAACATATATTCTGTTTAGTGTGCAAAGTTGCAGATTAGAGCACATTCTGTTTAGTGTGCAAAGTTGCAGATTAGAGCACATTCTGTTTAGTGTGCAAAGTTGCAGATTAGAGCACATTCTGTTTAGTGTGCAAAGTTGCAGATTAGAGCACATTCTGTTAAGTCTTCAAACTAAAATATCAAAGTCACATATTCCATTCAGTGTGCGTCGCCGCAGTTTAGCAGCACATTCTGTGTACTGTGCAGAGTTGCAGAATAGGAAGAAATACTGTTAAGTCTTCAAACTAAAATATCAAAGTCACATATTCCATTCAGTGTGCTTCGCCGCAGTTTAGCAGCACATTCTGTGTACTGTGCAGAGTTGCAGAATAGGAAGAAATACTGTTAAGTCTTCAAACTAAAATATCAAAGTCACATATTCCATTCAGTGTGCTTCGCCGCAGTTTAGCAGCACATTCTGTGTACTGTGCAGAGTTGCAGAATAGGAAGAAATACTGTTAAGTCTTTAAACTAAAATATCAAAGTCACATATTCCATTCAGTGTGCTTCGCCGCAGTTTAGCAGCACATTCTGTGTACTGTGCAGAGTTGCAGAATAGGAAGAAATACTGTTAAGTCTTCAAACTAAAATATCAAAGTCACATATTCCATTCAGTGTGCTTCGCCGCAGTTTAGCAGCACATTCTGTGTACTGTGCAGAGTTGCAGAATAGGAAGAAATACTGTTAAGTCTTCAAACTAAAATATCAAAGTCACATATTCCATTCAGTGTGCGTCACCGCAGTTTAGCAGCCTATTCTGTGTACTCTGCACAGTTGCAGAATAGGAAGAAATACTGTTAAGTTTTCAAACTAAAATATTAAAGTCACATATTCCATTCAGTGTGTGTCACCGCAGTTTAGCAGCCTATTCTGTGTACTCTGCACAGTTGCAGAATAGGAAGAAATACTGTTAAGTTTTCAAACTCAAATATTAAAGTCACATATTCCATTCTGTGTTCGTCACCGCAGTTTAGCAGCCTATTCTGTGAACTCTGCACAGTTGCAGAATAGGAAGAAATACTGTTAAGTTTTCAAACTAAAATATTAAAGTCACATATTCCATTCAGTGTGTGTCACCGCAGTTTAGCAGCCTATTCTGTGTACTCTGCACAGTTGCAGAATAGGAAGAAATACTGTTAAGTTTTCAAACTAAAATATTAAAGTCACATATTCCATTCAGTGTGTGTCACCGCAGTTTAGCAGCCTATTCTGTGTACTCTGCACAGTTGCAGAATAGGAAGAAATACTGTTAAGTTTTCAAACTCAAATATTAAAGTCACATATTCCATTCTGTGTTCGTCACCGCAGTTTAGCAGCCTATTCTGTGTACTCTGCACAGTTGCAGAATAGGAAGAAATACTGGTAAGTTTTCAAACTAAAATATTAAAGTCACATATTCCATTCTGTGTTCGTCACCGCAGTTTAGCAGCCTATTCTGTGTACTCTGCACAGTTGCAGAATAGGAAGAAATACTGTTAAGTTTTCAAACTCAAATATTAAAGTCACATATTCCATTCTGTGTTCGTCACCGCAGTTTAGCAGCCTATTCTGTGTACTCTGCACAGTTGCAGAATAGGAAGAAATACTGTTAAGTTTTCAAACTCAAATATTAAAGTCACATATTCCGTGTAAGATGAAGAAGGCGGGTAAAAAGGGACGGGGAAGTGGACGTGATCCTGATAGTTCAGGGCGCGGGTCAGGACGCGGAGAAACTGTGCCTGGTGCCAGAGCACAAGAAAGAAAGACATCCACCATACCTAGCTTCATGTCTCATTTCACAGGGCGTCGCAGGACATCACTCTCGAGGTCCGACCACTGCGAACAGGTGGTCGGTTGGATGTCAGCTGATACTGCTTCCAGTCGGTTAAGCACCACCCTGTCTTCCACCAAGTCCACTCTCAGTAGCCAAGAGTCTGGTCAACATAATCCTCACTCTGATCATCCTTCCTCCCACCATACACGGTCTGGTCAAAGAAGTGATCCCACACTGGGATATAGTGAGGAGCTCGTCTCATCACCAATCCTTCATTTGACCCTCTCTCCAAGCACGCTTGCAGAGGAACATGACATCTTGTGCCCTGATTCACAACCTCTAGAGGGTACCCAATCACAAGAAGATGACAGATGTGAACGGCATTTAAGGTCAAAGGAAGTAGTGGATGATGATGATGATGATGAGACACAGTTGCCATTAAATCAACCACTATTACCGTCTCAAGACCTTGTTGAGGAGAATGTTATACAGTTGTCAATGACTGAGTATGTGGTGGGATCAAGACATGAGGAGGATGATCAGAGTGAGGAAGTGGAGGAGGACTTGGTGGACGATGAGGTGACTGACCCCACCTGGGAAGGTGTAGAGCCGAGCGATGACAGCAGTCCTGAGGGTGAGCCATCTGCAGCACCGCAACAGGCTGGAAGAGGCAGTGGTGTGGCTACAGAAAGAAGGCGGACCGCACCAAACCGGCCCGCAAATGTTCCACGGAGCACCCCCTTGCGTAAATCTACCTTGCCAAAGGGTAGGTGTTCCGCGGTATGGCGTTTTTTTAAGGAAAGTGCGGACGACAAAAGAATTGTAGTTTGCAACCTGTGCCACACCAGAATGAGCCGAGGCATGAACACTAGAAACCTCACCACCACCAGCATGATCCGACACATGGCATCCAAGCACCGTAATAAGTGGGAGGAACGCCTGGATCACCCATCTGTGTCTGCAGGCCACACCACTGCCTCCTCTTCCCCTGTTTTCGGTGCCGGCCAATCGCCTGTCGAAGGCGCAGGCCCGCATACCTCCCGCCCTGCACCTGTACCATCTGAAGCACCATCAGCGACCACATCCACTTCCCTGTCCCAGCACAGCGTCCAAATGTCGTTACCCCAGGCATTTGAGCGCAAGCGAAAATACCCAGCCACCCACCCACAGGCCATAGCACTAACCTCACACCTTTCAAAATTACTGGCCATCGAAATGCTGCCATTTAGGCTTGTGGACACTGAGTCCTTCCGCAGCCTGATGGCAGCAGCTGTCCCTCGGTACGCGGTCCCCAGCCGCCACTACTTTTCCCGGTGTGCCATCCCCGCATTACACCACCATGTGTCCCGTAACATCACCCGTGCCCTGACCAACGCAGTTACTGGGAAGGTCCACTTAACGACTGACACATGGACAAGTTCTTGTGGCCAGGGACGCTACATTTCCCTGACGGCACACTGGGTGAATGTCGTGGAGGCTGGGAGTGACTCGGACCCTGGGATGGCACGGGTGCTACCCACGCCGAGGATTGCGGGCCCTACCTCCATCAGGGTTTCCGCCAGCACCTACGTTATTGGCTCCTCCTCCTCCATTTCCACCTCCGAATTCTCTACACGCAGCGCCACTCCCCCATCAGCCAGTAGCTGGAAGCAGTGTAGCACTGCAGTGGGGAAGCGTCAACAGGCCGTGCTGAAGCTGATCTGCCTTGGGGACAAACAGCACACGGCCTCAGAGCTGTTGCAGGGGATTAGTCACCAGACCGAGCAGTGGCTCTCGCCACTCAACCTGCAACCAGGCATGGTTGTGTGTGATAATGGGCATAACTTGGTGGCGGCTTTGGAGCTCGGCAAGCTCACACACGTACCATGCCTAGCGCATGTATTTAATTTAGTGGTTCAGCGATTTCTAAAAACCTACCCCAATGTGCATGATCTCTTGACCAAGGTGCGCCGCGTGTGTGCACATTTCCGTAAGTCATCTACAGCTTCAGCCGGCCTGTTGAAGCTGCAGCAGCGCTTACAATTGCCAGCTCACCGGCTGCTGTGTGACGTGAGCACGCGCTGGAACTCCACCTTCCACATGTTGGCCCGGCTTTGTGAGCAGCAGAGGGCAGTAGTGGAGTACCAGCTGTTACACGGTCGTCGCCTCTCCGTTCAACTTCCTGTAATCAGAAGTGAGGAGTGGGAATGGATGTCAGACCTCTGCGAGGTTTTACGCAATTTTGAGGAATCGACACAGATGGTGAGCGGCGATAACGCTATTATCAGTGTAACCATCCCACTTCTGTGTCTACTGAAACGCTCGCTGCTCACAATTAAAACCGACGCTTTGCATGTGGAAGAGGTGGAAATGGGGGAGGAAGAGCTTACACAAGGTGATAGCCAGAGCACCCTCACTTCGTCTTCTCAGCGACAATTGGAGGAGGCGGAGGAGGAGGAGGAGGAGGAAGACACGGTTGCCTCCGCTACAGAGGGTAGCCATGGAACTTTAGTTCCATCTCTTCAGCGTGGGTGGGCAGAAGAGGAGGAAGAGGATGAGGATATTGAGAGTCATCCTCCTGGTGAGGACAGCGAAATCTTGCCTGTTGGTACTCTGGCACACATGGCTGACTTTATGTTAGGCTGCCTTTCCCGTGACCCACGCGTTGTACGCATTTTAGACAACACGGATTACTGGGTGTTCACCCTTCTGGACCCCCGCTACAAAGAGAATTTCTCATCTCTCATTCCTCCGGTGGAGAGGACAAGCAAAATGGTGCAATACCAGAAGGTTCTTGTTGAAAAATTGCTCCAAAATTTTCCATCTGACAACGCTGGCGGCAGAGTACGTGCTACCTTGGCCAACCGAGAAGGGGAGAAAAGGGGAGCACACAGCAGTTCCGACAAAGGCAGGGCAACACTCTCCAAGGCGTGGGACACCTTCATGACACCCCGCCAGCACCCTCACCCTGATGCGCAGCCTAGTGTCACAAGGAGGGAAAAGTTTTGGAAGATGGTGAAGGAGTACGTAGCAGACCGTGTCAGCGTCCTCAATGATCCCTCTGTGCCTTACAACTACTGGGTGTCCAAGCTGGACACGTGGTATGAACTGGCACTCTACGCCTTGGAGGTGCTGGCCTGCCCTGCCGCCAGCGTTCTGTCTGAGCGGGTATTTAGTGCTGCTGGTGGCATCATAACAGATAAGCGTATCCGCCTTTCCACCGACAATGCTGATAGGTTGACACTTATAAAAATGAACAAGGCCTGGATTTCCCCTGACTTCTCCACTCCACTGGAGGAAAGCCCCGGGGGAACATAAACTCACTTTATATATGTTATTTACAATGATGAGAATACTCTGTATTCCCATTCACCCCTTCCACCCAAAAAACGGGTATATGGTTGACTCTTAATCTTCTCATCCTCCTCCTCCTCTTCCATATGCCCTGTGCTATAATTTTTATATAGGGCCAGCTAACCAGCGGGCCCTGTGATATAATTTTTATATAGGGCCAGCTCACCAGCGGGCCCTGTTTGACAATTTTTATATAGGTCAGCTCACCAGCGGGCCTTCTCATATAATGTTTTATTGGGTCAGCTCTCTAACGGGCCCTCTCATATAATGTTTTATAGCGTCAGCTCACTAGCGGGCCTTTGCATATAATGTTTAGGATGGTTAGCTCTGCAGCAGACCCTCACCCATAATGTTTTAGATGGTCAGCTCAGCGCACGTTTCCCTCTTAATCATGGCCTCAGTTCAATAAAATCAAGGACATTTTTGGGATAATTTGCCTCTGCGCACGTTTCCCTCTTAATCATGGCCTCACTTCAGAAAATCAAGGAAATTTTTGGGAGAATTTGCAGATGATATACAAGTAAATATACAGCAAATATTGTTTGGTAACAATTTTTCGCCTAAAGTCGTTTTTATTTTCCTTTTTGTGTGTTTTATGGTCAGTCTGTAAAAATGGCGTACTACGGGCGAAAGATCGTTCCCAGCAGCGATGTTGGAGTCCAAGATGCATCCAGACATCCTCCCTATGCTGTCCCTGAACCATTTCTGTGGTGTTTCCATCCTTTTCTGCCCTTTTCCTATGGACCAGGCACCCTCCCCTCATCAGAGCAGGGGGTGCCTGGTGTAATGCTCGAGTCCTCCCATTGACTTCAATGGGGCTCGGGTGCTCGGCCGAGCACTCGAGCCTCCGGGGGCGCTCGGTCAGAGCACCCGAACACCCGAGCATTGGGGTGCTCGCTCATCACTACTCTTTACACTTAAGGAGACCCCCCTCAGTGTATTCAAAATAAACATACAGAATGTGAGAGGCTTTGGGAAATAAACAATAGCACAATGGCCTGTTTTACTGCTAGTCACCACCCAGAAGCATCATGTTTTAGCTCTCTAGTACCATTACAGAGGAGAGATTTCCACATACAAATTAGACTAAGCCCACCCAAAAGGGCAGTCTAGTTCCAAAATGACAGTAAAGTTCTCCTACCTGGGAACAGCAGCTAACCCCCAACGTAGTTTTCGGTCTACTTCTGGATCACAATTCACACTCATGGAGACCCTCTAAGTTAGCTCAAAATAAACATACAGAATGTGAGAGGTTCCTGGGAATGAACAACACAACGGCCTGTTCTACAGCTAGTCACTACCCAGAAGCATCACATTTTAGCTCTCTAGTGCCATTTCCTCATACATATTAGACTAATCCCACACAAAAAGACAGCCCAGCTCCAAATTAACAGGGATGTCTCCCTGCACGAGAACACCAGTTAATCCCCAACATAAGTTGCATGCTAGTTGGACCTCATCAGGAGGGTGCAACTAGATTCCCTAGGCACTGAGAGCAAGGGGTCCACATCTGGATTACCCTTCACACTTAGGGAGACCCCCTAAGGGTATTCAAAATAAACATACTGAATGTGAGAGGCTTCTGGGAATAAACAACAACACAATGGACTGTTCTACAGCTAGTCACTGCCCAGAAGCATCACGTTTTAGGTTTCTAATGCCATCACAGAGGAGAAATTTCCACAAACATATTATACTAATCCCACCCAAAAGGGATCCAGTTCTAAAGCGACAGGCAAGTTCCCCCTGCATGGTAACACCATGCTAACCCCCAACATACATTTCAGCTCTCTAGTGTCATTACAGAGAAAAAAAATTATATATATATATATATATATATATATATATATATGTAGATATATATATATATATATAAACATACAGAATGTGAGAGGCTTCTGGGAATAAACAACAAAACAATGGCCTGTTCTATGGCTAGTCACAGCCCAGAAGCATCACGTTTTAGCTCTTTAGTACCATTACAGAGGAAGAATTTCCACATATATATTAAACTAATCCCTCCCAAAAGGGAGGTCCAGTTCCAAAATGACCGGCAAGTCCCTCCTGCATAACTAAGCACTGTCCTACGTTTCAGCCAACTTGGACCTCATCAGGAGGATGCAGCTAGATTCCCTAGGCACTGAGAGCAAGGGGTCCACATCTGGAAAATCCAGTGAAGGGTAATCCAGATGTGGACCCCTTGCTCTCAGTGCCTAGGGAATCCAGTTGCATTCTCCTGACGGGACCCAACTAGGCCAGAATGTATGTCAGGGGTTCTCCCATGAAGGGTGTGACTTACCCATCATTTTGGAACTGGACTGCCCTTTTGCGTGTGGTTATTCTAACATGTATTTGGAAATTTCTCCTCTGTAATGGCACTAAAGAGCTAAAATGTGATGCTTCTGGGCAGTGACTAGATGTAGACAGGCCATTGTGCTGTTGTTCATTCCCAGAAACTTCTCACATTCTATATGTTTATTTTCATTATTATTAGCAATAATAAAAAAGTACCGTGGTCAAGGCCAGGTAATAAAATCTAAATGAATATTGAATTTCCTGATAAAATGACATCTCAATTGTGATGGTTACGTAACGTGTTGAGCGGCTACTTTCGATTTTATTATCTGGTCTTGACCACGGTACTTTTTTATTATTGTTATCATTGTTTTACATATTAGCGGTGGTGTTTTTACACATTATATGATCCCTTTTCAGATTTCATTTTTGCTTCTATGCCTTTATGAGTATAATTCTACATGTGAAAATATATTTACCTATTATTTAATTTTACTGTATTTGGTTTTACACTATTGTGATTTTTTTAATATATATCTTTTATTATCCCTCCACATTTTATAGTCCTTGGTATATTTATACATCAGGATCTATTCCCCAAAAAACATTTGTATCTATCTTGGTAATAAAGGATTCCCAGTATCTAGTCATTGTATATCTTGGTATATTTGGTCTGATATACATTTTTGGGAATTACATTCCTTCTTATGATGAATGCTGGAGATCTATAACAATCAGCATTAAGAACGCACTTACTGGGAGGCAGGGGAAGCCTCCCGAACAATTGAGTGAGACTATGTGGGAAAGGGGTAGAAATTATATTTTCTACAATGCTACTATGCTTAGAAGTGTCTTTTGCGCTGTTTTTTTCTCCTTTTTGTGTTCTTACACTAAAGCAGCCGACTTCGAATTTGCCTGCTTGCCGTGATGATGAGCAACTACCAGCAAGACATGTCACTGCGGGAATGTCCCTTCCTGATTCCCTGATCCCTTTCATTACATTATGCAGGTCTTTACTATGCTATAACAATACAATGATGTCTTCATTCACACACAAATTGTACTACTTGCTGTTATCACTGTATTGGATGTGACCTGTTACTTGTTACCTGTTAAGTTTATTAAACTTTATATTATGAAAATAAACAAAATATAATTTAAATCAATTGGAATTTTAAGAACCTTTATATGTTCTTACTAGTTGAAGAGCTCGTTACACGGGACACAGTGCCACTGCCAGCCGGTCGTGGGGCAGTCATGCGCAGTAGAGACTGCTCGCGCCGCGGCTGATACAAAGCTGGATGCTCTGCTGCGCATGATTACTTTGTTACACAGGTTTTAGCGAATTTTTATATAGGATATTGCAGTTGTTTTGCTCTAGGATTGCTGCAAGTCGAAGTACATTGGCTTCTTGGTGTATGGCAGTACCAGGCAATTCCCCTCTGAACAAGAGAAGCAGCCAACCAAAGACACATTGCTACCATATACATAAAAGGTATTCAATTGCTGGACCTTCAGCTGTTGAGGACTACAATCCCCATCATCCCCAACCAGTCAAAAGCTGGTTGGGGATGATGAGGATTGTAGTCCCCAACAGCTGAAGGTCCAGCAATTGATTGCCTTTTGTGTACATGGTAGCACTGTCTTGGGTTGGCTGCTTCTCTTGTTCATAGTAGAATTGCCTGGTACTTAATGGCTGGACTACTATTCTGGCAGGACCAGTACAATGTACTTTAGAATATTTCCTCTCTCTGTAATGCACTAGTGAGCTAAAGGAGGCTACACCCTGGGTAGGACTCCATTCCTATAGGTCCTGTTCAATACTAATGCAGGCTTGTTTCTAGTTGAGCTTCTCTGACTAGTTTGTTTGCATATGCAAATAAACCTTGGGGTTGGTCACCCAAATAGCCATGGACCCCTAGTTCCTAGAGACATCAGTTACACTTCACTGACGAGGCCCAACAAGGCTGAAATGTACGTTTGGGGTTGGCTGCTTTTCATGTTCAGAGAGGAACTGCCTGGCACTTTGTGACTGAACTGCTATTATGGCAGGGCTATAGGATATTTGCTCTCTCTGTGAGGCACTAGTAAGCTAAAAGAAATTGCATCCTGGGTAGAACACCATTCCTATAGATCTTGCTTAAAGGGATAGTAATGTTTCATAATAAAAGCAGAGTTGTAGTTCAAGAGTAATTCAATAATAAAGAGTTCCCCTCCCGCCCCTTTTGCTGATGTCACACTGTTCAGCTAGATCAGAAGGGAGGTGCCCAGGTAGACTGCAGAGAGGGACAATCTTCAATTAAGATAAGGGAAAAAGCTGAAGAACTTGTCAAGGGGGGCAGGGCTTTCATTGTTCTAATAGAAAGAAAATTGTCCCCTGCTGTTATTTGTCTGGTCTTACAACTAGATTCCACATCTGAGAAGAAATGGCTTACACTAAGTAAAAGGGGCGGGAGGGGGAAAATTTGCTTGTGAATATCTCTCAAACCATAACGGTTTGAGAGATAAGACTTATATCGTTCTTCATGTTTTTTTTAATGCCTACAAAATAAAATAAAGAAAAACAAAGTATTACTATCCCTTTAATACTAGGGCAGGCTCATTCCTAGTTAAGCATCTCTGACCAGTTTGTTTGCAGTAGCACTGTTTTGTGCACAGACAGTAGGGGGTTAACGGTGGGTGCCAGATGCCTGAAACTTCCCTTGTGACAGTAATCAGCTTGCAGAGATCACATCTGCATTACTAAGGTTGCACACACATTTCTATGCATCCATTCCAGAAGCTTACATTGTCCTGGAAAATTCAAAAAAGCTTTTTTTTTTAATATATGGATTTTATATTGCATTACGGCATAGACAGACACATTTTCTTTGTCCAGAAAATTAGGTTTTCAACATATTTGTTGACTCTTAAATTCTATTACCTTGTTTCTTCTGGTGGTATAATTAAATTGATGAGAAATTGCTGAATGTATTTTTTGTTCGCATTAGAATGAACATGTTCTTATTAATGAACAGCTCCATCTCAATCAACTCAAGGGCTTGTCATTGTTCCTTCTCGTCACTTCCTTTTGTCACTGAAATAGCTAATCAGTCTTATTCTGAATGACCTCATATGTTATTAAATAAGCAGTTACACCTCCTAATAATAACCCAACTTGCCTTAATCTGAGCAGTAAATCCTAGTGGCCACTATGAATCAATTCTGGGTAGATTGGTTCTATTAAAGGGGGAGATGCATTAAGTGGGGGAGACAATGCACTAAGAATTCTCCAATTTGGAGATCTTAGTTCATATACTCTATAGAATAACATAGGACCTGGAGAATTGATAATACTGGATGTGTCATCTCCATTTATCACGTCTTCATCACACCTTTGTGCATAACGCCCAGTGAAACTTTAACTACTACTAGGTATAATATCCAAAATGGCAGACACGATTCATTGCTGCTAGACCCAAGTCCTCAAACTCCTCCCACTTTTTTCTAAGTAGAATTCAGTGGGAGGAGTTTGTGTTCCTGCAGTCCAGTAACAAAGAAACATAGACATTGTCATTGTTCCTTCTCGTCACTTCCTTTTGTCACTGAAATAGCTAATCAGTTTTATTCTGAATGACCTCATATGTTATTAAATAAGCAGTTACACCTCCTAATAATAACCCAACTTGCCTTAATCTGAGCAGTAAATCCTAGTGGCCACTATGAATCAATTCTGGGTAGATTGGTTCTATTAAAGGGGGAGATGCATTAAGTGGGGGAGACAATGCACTAAGAATTCTCCAATTTGGAGATCTTAGTTCATATACTCTATAGAATAACATAGGACCTGGAGAATTGATAATACTGGATGTGTCATCTCCATTTATCACGTCTTCATCACACCTTTGTGCATAACGCCCAGTGAAACTTTAACTACTACTAGGTATAATATCCAAAATGGCAGACACGATTCATTGCTGCTAGACCCAAGTCCTCAAACTCCTCCCACTTTTTTCTAAGTAGAATTCAGTGGGAGGAGTTTGTGTTCCTGCAGTCCAGTAACAAAGAAACATAGACATTGTCATTGTTCCTTCTCGTCACTTCCTTTTGTCACTGAAATAGCTAATCAGTTTTATTCTGAATGACCTCATATGTTATTAAATAAGCAGTTACACCTCCTAATAATAACCCAACTTGCCTTAATCTGAGCAGTAAATCCTAGTGGCCACTATGAATCAATTCTGGGTAGATTGGTTCTATTAAAGGGGGAGATGCATTAAGTGGGGGAGACAATGCACTAAGAATTCTCCAATTTGGAGATCTTAGTTCATATACTCTATAGAATAACATAGGACCTGGAGAATTGATAATACTGGATGTGTCATCTCCATTTATCACGTCTTCATCACACCTTTGTGCATAACGCCCAGTGAAACTTTAACTACTACTAGGTATAATATCCAAAATGGCAGACACGATTCATTGCTGCTAGACCCAAGTCCTCAAACTCCTCCCACTTTTTTCTAAGTAGAATTCAGTGGGAGGAGTTTGTGTTCCTGCAGTCCAGTAACAAAGAAACATAGACATTGTCATTGTTCCTTCTCGTCACTTCCTTTTGTCACTGAAATAGCTAATCAGTTTTATTCTGAATGACCTCATATGTTATTAAATAAGCAGTTACACCTCCTAATAATAACCCAACTTGCCTTAATCTGAGCAGTAAATCCTAGTGGCCACTATGAATCAATTCTGGGTAGATTGGTTCTATTAAAGGGGGAGATGCATTAAGTGGGGGAGACAATGCACTAAGAATTCTCCAATTTGGAGATCTTAGTTCATATACTCTATAGAATAACATAGGACCTGGAGAATTGATAATACTGGATGTGTCATCTCCATTTATCACGTCTTCATCACACCTTTGTGCATAACGCCCAGTGAAACTTTAACTACTACTAGGTATAATATCCAAAATGGCAGACACGATTCATTGCTGCTAGACCCAAGTCCTCAAACTCCTCCCACTTTTTTCTAAGTAGAATTCAGTGGGAGGAGTTTGTGTTCCTGCAGTCCAGTAACAAAGAAACATAGACATTGTCATTGTTCCTTCTCGTCACTTCCTTTTGTCACTGAAATAGCTAATCAGTTTTATTCTGAATGACCTCATATGTTATTAAATAAGCAGTTACACCTCCTAATAATAACCCAACTTGCCTTAATCTGAGCAGTAAATCCTAGTGGCCACTATGAATCAATTCTGGGTAGATTGGTTCTATTAAAGGGGGAGATGCATTAAGTGGGGGAGACAATGCACTAAGAATTCTCCAATTTGGAGATCTTAGTTCATATACTCTATAGAATAACATAGGACCTGGAGAATTGATAATACTGGATGTGTCATCTCCATTTATCAAGTCTTCATCACACCTTTGTGCATAACGCCCAGTGAAACTTTAACTACTACTAGGTATAATATCCAAAATGGCAGACACGATTCATTGCTGCTAGACCCAAGACCTCAAACTCCTCCCACTTTTTTCTAAGTAGAATTCAGTGGGAGGAGTTTGTGTTCCTGCAGTCCAGTAACAAAGAAACATGCTTGTCCACATAGACATGATATCCATTTATTTGTTCATTTCTGGAAACCAATCCAATCAGCATTGATTAATGGGATTTTTTTGCCCAGGTTAAGAAAAATGGGTTTATTAGTAGAAGTTAATGTTTCATTAACTGCAAATTAATTTACAGTTGTGATTAAAGATCCAAAATATGTCTTGAGGACTACTGTTTCATAATAAAAACCTTTAGTGGCATCATTCACGGCATGTTACTGTCCACTGCAGTTGTCTAATTAAGATAGGAAAGTGTGACCACCCTCTTGCTTTCCCTATGCCAATAAGCTGTGACTCCATCCTCTCTTCAGGCCTCTCCCCTTATCTCTCCTGGCCCACTCCACTCTCTTCCATCTCCTTGGTCTGATCAGCTCCCTTCCATGTCATCTGGCCTGCTTCCTTGCATTTTATCGCCTCCATCTCACTTCCTTCCCTTCCATCTTCTGCAGCCCACTGCCCTCCCTTCTATCTTCTCTGACCCATTTTCCTCCCTTCCATCATCAGAAGCCCTCTGCCCACCACTCCATCTGTCCCTCCTTTCCTTCTCTGCTCACCAGCCCTAATTTCCTAAATTTCATCTTATTTGACCCTCTCTAGCACACTCCCTTTCTTTCATCGCCACTAGCCCACTCCCCACCTTTACATCTTCTCCAGTCCACTCTTTTTGTTTCCTCTGGTCCACTACTCTCCATTCCATCTCCTCTCGCCTGCTCCCCTCTTTTCCATATCCTTGGAGTGCCTCTGTCTCCCATTGCCCTTTGCTTGTCCCTTGGTCTCTACTAATTCCTACCCACACGCCCCCTCTTGCTCCTGTCCTCTGCTATCCCATCCTCTGTTTTCTGCACTCCAGGATCCCACCCTTACCCTGTCTGTATTTCCATCCATGATTTATAGTAAAAAATTAATTTGGACAGATCCAAAATATTTTCTAGAGCCTCCGAATCTATCCATGAAATGAATATCAACCAGTATGTTCATCCCAGTTATATCACTGAGAGCAGTATTGTCTAGCACCCAAGGTACATTTTTAAATAATGTGACCCTTTGAGCATCACAAGTGTGCTCTGCAATGCACACCCATCCAACACTTCGTTTGCTTCTCTGATAACAGAGTGAGGCTGAAATAGTAAGAAAAGTCATGAAATTCTGGAGCCAACCCTCTTTATCATCCTATCCTATATAATAATTCGCTAGAAAGTTTGTAACGGCGCGGTCATGCGCAGTAGAGACTGCCCGTGACGAGGCTGATACAGAGCAGGGTGCTCCGACGGACCATCCAGCTCTGTATCAGCCGCGGTGCGGGCAGTCTCTACTGAGAATGACTGCACCGCGACTGGCTGGCACTGTATCAGCCGTGGTGTGGGCAGTCTCTACTACACAATGACTGCCCCGCGACCGGCTGGCAGTGGCACTGTGGCCCATGTAACGGGCTCTTCAACTAGTAGGAAATAAATGACAATTCCTCAAATTCCCACTGATTTAACTACTTCAATATTAAGTACATCCTCAGTATACCCCCCAAAACTGCTAAGGATATCTTCCAGACTTCCTCAGGGAGGGGAGCAGACTTTGAAAAAAAAAAAAAGCTTGTGGGGCTTACTTGACTGTGAGTTCTGCATAGCAACATGTTTGTTGGAGGAAAAAGTGCACCAGAATGGCAACACAAGGGGAGAAGACTTCCACTAGACCACAGGAAATATTAGGAGGCAGAATTGCACTCTGTATCACAGTCTGTATCTTAGCTCTCCTATATCCAGTTTCAATTAAACTATTATCATTGAGAAGAGAAAGTCCTCCTTTCCAATAATATCCAACATGTGGGTCAGTGATCACGCGGCCACTGTTATGCAATCCCACAAATTTGATAAAAGTGAATAAAGCAAACCTAAATTGTGTAGATTGAACCATAAAGGGTGGTTGGGCTCTAAAAGCATATACATTGTAGGGCATTTTTTTTTTGACTAAAATAAGCACATCTTAACCCTCCTGAATTACATCATAATAAGGCTAATATCATTGTGTTAGAAAGAGAGTCTCCCCTTTTCCATAGATAGCACTCATGAGGGTTTATAAAACATTTTATTATCTTTGAAGTTCCACTTAAGTATAATTTCAATTAAAAAAGAAAACATTTTGGGGCATTATGGGTATAGTTTCCTGGTCATATTTGACAATATCCACAAACCAATGGCATTTTTTGAAAGTACGGGGTCTGTCAGAAAAAAACATGAGGGAGTTTGTCTGAAACAGTAATTTGAATGTGAGCAGCAACAAAACTTCTAAAACTTGTTTTGTACATGGGGAGAAATGCCTTCGTAACGAATTGGTTAAATGGGTCTTTTAATGCCTTGATTGCTGGAGAAGTGTCTGACAAAATGTTAAAGGAGCAGTAAACTTTTTTATGAAAACCTATATATTATAGAGCTTTTCCTGCCGAGTAAAACAAGGTCACTCCCACCTCTGTCAGTTGTTTCATTCAAAATTCAGAACAGTTCAAATAATCAGAAAGTTAATTTATTGTGTGTTTACTTCCTCATAGCTCTAACTGACAGGAAGTGACTCTGCAAGTTTCTAATACATTGTATGGAAAACTGTCACTGACTTTCTGCTCAATTAGAATGTAATGGAATAACTATTTGTAATGTGACCGCTAGAGGGCACTGCTAATGGACAAAAAAAACCAGTATTAAACAGTAATAACCGTGGAAATAGGCATCTCTCAGCAGTGGGAGTACCCTTATTTTTTCAAAAGGAATTGCCCTACAATATATATGCTTTCATAAAAAAAGTTTACTTTTCCTTTAAGCAATGCACTGGTCATCACTCTAGTATGGTTCTCAACCATGGCCATGGCCCTTTGGTGTGCAATGGACATTCACTTAACTTATCCTTTAATTTCAAGAAAGCCTTTGACAAAAATTTGCATGTTGAGTTTCAAATATATATATTTAAGGATATAGTTATGCACAATATGTTTGTTTTTGTTATTTTGATTGAAAGACCGAAACATAACCATACCTGAGAACTTTTTCTTCTGGACATCCTGGAGAGAGTCCTGTGGTGGCTCTGGGGGAGATAAATGATGCAATGTGTGTCAAAAGGGGGCAGGGCTTAATTGAGAGTGGGGTGCAGGGATTAATTAACAGAAAAAATAGACTGGGGCAGGAGGAGAAGTGGCAGGGAGTGGGAGGACCAGACTGGGAAGGAGCAGAAGTGGCTAGAATTTTATTAAAAATGCCCCTCATCTGGAGAATCAGCCTCTGCTCCGGAGACCCAGTAATTAGAAGCAACACCTGGAGTCACCAAGGCAAATTCAGAGAGTTCCCAGCTACAACTATATATTTATATATTTGAACAATTTATTAATCCTTGACAAATGACCAATAGGATGTTAGGTTTGTCCTGAAAATTCTAGTGTTAGGGGTGCCTTGAATAAAAAAGGTTGAGAACCCCTATTTCAAGAGGTTAAAACCCCTATTTAAATCAATTGGACATTTTATGTCTTCTCTGTGGCTGGTCTGCTCTAGAACTGCTCTGCGTTTCCTACATCAGCCTCAGTTACTTTAACCCTGTGAGCAGGGGAGGGCTGGCCTGGGGGGCAGAGGGGCAATTGCCCCCTGGGCTGGTCACATGTCTGGGCTGGTGGGCCACTTCCTCACTCAGTCTCCCAATTGCTGCTATAAATGGAGCTACACTAGTGATACCACAGAGCTTACAAATGGAATGGAACTAAACAAATGATACTACAGAGCTAAAATCCAAATAGAGCTACACTAACAGCATAACCCATTTCCCTTGTAAGATCTATGGTATCAATCATGTTGCTGTACTTAAATTGTAAGCTTTTTGGTATCACTAGAGTAGCCGCATTTCAGCTGTAGGCTATGTGGTCTCGTTTGCCTTACTTAACAGCATTAAAGGGATAGTAATACTTAAAATGTAAAAAAAATATGTTGTAGAGTTTATCTCCCTGAGTAAAACAAGGGTACTCCCACTGCTGAAAGGAGTTTCATTCAAAAGTTATTAATTTTCAAAGTTGAGTTTTTTAGGTGCAATATCACAGTGGCCTGAAATTGTACAGTGGCGCTGTTGCTACACGATCCTATGGACAGCTCTGGTCAGTTGACCATAAATCTCCATAGGATGGTGTAGCAACAGCGCCACTGTACAATTTCAGGCCACTGTGATATTGCACCTGAAAAATTCAACTTTGAAAATTAATAACTTTTGAATGAAACACCTTTCAGCAGTGGGAGTACTCTTGTTTTACTCAGGGAGATAAACTCTACAACATATTTTTTTTACATTTTAAGTATTACTATCCCTTTAATGCTAATATTAATACTAACTAAAGGGGATGGGCTGGGACGCTGGGCTGGAGCGAATGAAGAAATGGGACAGTAGATTGTATTTGCCCCCCAGGCCACAAGTTCCTAGCCCTCCCCTGCCTGTGAGTGCCAGAGAAGTTGCAATGGGTTGGATACCTCTGTGGCTCTCAAAGGGTTAATTCTTCAGGCAATATAAAATGGCAACAAAATAGACAAAAGGCTTCTAGTATCCCCTCTCTTCCAACTAATAAAACAGCTGTTCACGTAGGGGTGACAGACTAGACTATTACATGTAGGTAATCTCATTTCCTGCTTTTCATTCACATTAATAAGTGCAGCCAATCTTCCAACCCAATAATAATTGGAAAGCAGAATAAGAATCATATTATCTAGTAGAGAAAAAAAAGAAGAGTCACTGTGACCTTTGATACCTGTTATGCATCACAGTTTTGTACATTCATTTTTAATATTTTTTATTGCCGTAGTTTTTGTTTGTGTGAGTCCCTGATTGTCTCTAAGAACACGTATTCCATCTATCCAATGAAAATGTCGTATGCACGTTCAGGTTTCTTATCACTTAGCGTTAATTGTTCTGCGGGGAATATATTATCTTAGTTTTTCAAAGCAGCAATATTATTTTTTTGTTTAAAGGGATAGTAACACTTTATTTTTGCTTTAAATATTCTAAAAGTGCATACTATCTATGTATTTTCGTCATTTCCCCCTTTTTTTTTTTTTTTAATTTTCAAATGCTTTATTGAAAGAAGATAAATACAGTACATAAAACATGAAAAAACAGTACAAGAGGAATTGTAACAATGTCAGTAAGCATAAGGGAAAATATTTCCATTCCGAAAGAAGGTAAGTACAACAGCTTAAAATGGAGATTGGACAGACAAACAAATAACAGTGAACATTAAGTAGAACATGAAGAGACAGTAGTATAAGCTAATGAGTGTTAGAATAGGGACGTTAAGGTCTAAAAGAAACCTGCCCAGCTCCTATCTAAAGGAGCGAAGAGTAAACTTCAGACCTTATAGGCATGTGTAAAAGGTATGTGCTAATATCAAAAAGAAAAATGTGGTAGGAAACCTCGGGAGTACAAGAGGTAGTGTTGGTAAGCGTATAAAGGAATGAGGTCGAGAAAACAAGAGAGTCGGAATGGAATGTACATTTTCCCCTTTTTATACTTTTTCCCGAGAGCTCTCTGTCAGGGCCTGTGCAAAAAAGGGATAGTGATACAATGTAATGAAATACAATATAAGAAATATTGCCTACAGAGCACTCATTGCTGCAGATATAGGGGAGATTCACTTTTTTCTTCTAAAAATTGTACAGCACCTGTAACACACAAATATTCTCCTAGAAGCATAATGAGACTCTGTTCAGGGCCGTATTGTCCAATAGGCAGAGTTGGCACTTGGCTACATCTCCAAATTTTGAGGGGAGCCTGTGCCATGCCTACATTCTGAATCGTGGGTGTGGTCACAGCAATCTTACTATCTCTGAACCACATACACCTTTACAGTCTGTTGGACACTAGAGAGATCTCCAGTGAATAACACAGGACTTAGTACATTTGCCTCCATAGGCTAAAGAAAGATCTCCAATGAATAACATAGGACTTAGGGTGAGATGTTCAGAAAGTGGTGGTAACTGAAATTTTCTGTAATCAGAATAAAAAAGTTCTTACACCATGATCCTTCAATTCTCAGACATATTTCCATCATTTTTTGCATCCAATTCCGCCATCACCGTCAAAGGGAAAAAGCCGTCTTAAAAGTAGGTGTGGCTTAGTCTTCCGTCAAAATGTAAGGTATTTTTAGAAAAAAATATTCGTTTGAACATCATTTTTTTGTCTGATTAACGTCATTTTTTCCCGACATAATAAAAATGGTCTGAACTTGGATAAGAAAAATTCGTTTCAAAGACAAAAAAAGTCTTTGCTTCTTTGAAAATGTTTGTTTCAAAGACAGATTGAAAGACAATTTTTAAGATTTTCTTACCATCATTTTTAATTCTTTAGATGAATTTTCAAACCTGACGGATTTACTTCTGAAAATATTGTCCTTCTTTTACCACCAACTCATGATCCCACAAGCTTTTCATTATGACGACTTTTTGAACATCTCAGCCTTAGTGTACTAGATCCATAGACTAAAGAAAATACATCTATCTTATTCTATGGATTACAAAGCAGAGCAAGAAGCAAATGGAGTAAGAAGTAGAGCAAAAAGAAAGTAGAGCTAAAAACAGAGAAAGAAGGAAACGGAGCAAAAAGTGGAGCAAGAGGAAAACAAAGAAAGTGGTGGGAGAAAGCAGAGCAAAAAATGGAGCGTCAAGTCCATGTTATTCTATGGAACCAATGTCCACAGATTTCTCCAATCTTATAGGTCTTAGTGCATTGGATCCCTACAGAATAGCCTGGAGGAGCGAACATGGACACCTAACAGGCTAGGATTTAAGATCTCTAATGTTGGAGAAATCTGGAGGTTTTTTGCACCATTATATTGCTCCATTTTTTGCGCAATTTTCTTGCTCAATTTTTGCTATATTTTGTACCTTTGTTGCTCCATTTTCCTGCTCTATTTTGGAGAAATAGGTGTGTAAACAGGTGATAAAGTGGAGATAACTTCTCCAGTTTATCACTTCTCCAATTCCTATGTTATTCATTGGGCCTATGCACTAAGATCTCTTCAACTTCGGAGATCTTAGTGAATAGGCTCTATAGAATAACATAGGAACTGGAGAAGTGATAAACTGGAGAAATCATCTCCAGACGCAGGGAGCTTACTGTCAAGGACATAAAAGTGTAAAAAAAAAAAACATATGTGAAGATGGAAAAATGTAGACAACTAGTTGAAGAGCCCATTACACTGGCACAGAGTGCCACTACCAGCTGGTCATGGGGCAGTCATGCGCAGTAGAGACTGCCCGCACCGCGGCTGATACAGAGCTGGACTCTCCTTCTCTAATGCGCATTACTTTGTCGTTACACATGTTTTAGCGAATTATTATATAGGATTTGACTTTACATATTATACAATTGCAGGATATGTAAAGTCAAAATAAAGGGTGACTGTGCCTTTAATCACCAACCTTGATCTCTCTGCTGATTTTCACGTGATCTGCTGCCATAAAAGGATAAGTTCAATATTGGGGACATTTCTCAGTTATATATTAAGTATCATATGATGAGAAAAAAACTGCCAAAGGGCTTTCACATCTCTATAACACATTCCAATTTATTCTATCTTCATATGGAAATAAGGTGTCTGTTATTCACCTTTCTGCTGACACAAATAAATGGACTCCTTGAGGCTGATGTACAAAGAAGATGGCTTTTAACAACCTGCTTGCCAGAGAGGTCTGCATTGCATTGTTTCCCTATGTGTTGGAGACCAAAATATTATATTAACCCTCTGAGTGACCGAGAGGTATCCAACGCATGGCAACTCAATGTGTTAGCTTCCTCTCTGGCACTCCAAGGTTAATGGTGTTAACCCCTGGTAGACAAGAGGGGTGTAAACACATTGAGAACCTCTGGTCCTTAAGGGGTTACAAGTGCCATGTAACCCCTTTGCTACTGAATTATTATAACCCCCAGTGTTGCAATTATTTTCACGCTGTTGTTGCTGTTCATAGTCAAACGTTAATTTCAGTGACATTGTTTAGTAAAAGCGACAAATATCATAGAATCCATCAATGGTTTGCTAGTGCCACCTTCTGTGTCAGAGAAAATCTACCCAGAATTCCAAAAATATATATTTTTTTAGTTTTAATGAGCGATTAACAATTACCATAAAATCTCAGGTATAATACAAACCTGTGTATAATACGCAGGCGTAAATTTTACCCAAAATTTTAGGGGACTGTATAATACGCACCCTTGTTTTCCCCCTGTCTCACTAAAATACATTGTATGTTGTCCTTGCAGTGCAATACCATAGATCCACTGCACATAGATCTATGCATTAGATCTACAGTATTGCTCTGCGAGGACCTTGCGGTCCTTACAGGGCATTACCATTGGCTTAAAGGAAAAGGCCCTGACAGGTCATAGCTGGAAGCGTGTGGCAAATGCAAGCATGCCACCCGCTGTGAACCTGTCAGGCTGTTGGATTGAATTCTGGAGGGGGTGAGAAGGATGAGGGTAAGTGAGGAGGGAGGGAATCAGAGTGGCAACATACAATTTATTTATTTAGCTTTTTCCTCTCCTGCACACTCCAATTCACATAAGGTGAAGGGGGCAAAATTGTGCGTATTATACGCAAGATTTTACAGTATGTGTAAGTGAGGAGAATTATTGTATTATTCTTGATTTCATTACAAAGAAAAAAATCCAAAGCACTCTGGCACTCAAAGACTTAAATAAAGCATGTAAGTAAGTGTGTGAATGAATGAATGGATTTGCTGGGAGTGGCCGGCACTACCAGGCAACTCAGTAAGCCAGAGAATCAACCTCTACTCCCAGAGACCTGGTAATTATGTCTAAAAACAGAATCTCCAGGGCAGATCCAGGTATAAGAATGACCAATATTTCACAGCAGTTTAAACATTTAGCTAATTAACAGTCTATAAGGAAAAAAACAAAGTTATAAAAAAAAAAATCTAAATGTGCTATATAGTCTCAAAAATACAAGTTCAATATACAAAGATGCTTTTGGATATTTTAACCCTTTGAGTGCCAGAGGGGTATGCAACGCATTGCTTTGCAATGCGTAGCGTACCCCTCTGGAACTCAAAGGGTTAATGTTATTTGATATCCTCTAGACCAGGACTGTCCAAGTTCAGTCCTCTGGGGCCACCAAGTAAGGATTTCCTTGATTAATCACAGGTGAGTCAGTCACAATGAATGATCCACTGATTAACTCACCTGTGATTAATCAGGGAAATCCTTACATCCTGGTCTGTTGGTGGCCTTTGATGACAGAACTTACACAGCCCTGCTCTTGACCAATCTTTTATACAGAGTCATTCAGAAAGCTAAATGCTGAAGCAAATCATCTGCATTATAGTAAGCAAGTGACATTTCTCAAACTTCCCATTGAGTTAAATTAGACTTTTAAAGGGATACATTGGATAGTAATGTTTCATAATAAAAGCAGCTCTAATTAATCATCATAGTATTTGGACTTTGGAGAGTGTTATTTCAATTCTGTCAGAGTTGTAGTTCAAGAGTAATTCAATGACAAAGTATCCCCCTCCCACCCCTTTTACTGATGTAACACTGTTCAGCCAGATCAGAGTGCCCAGGTAGACTGCAGAGAGGGACGATCTTCAATTAAGATAATGGAAAAACCTGAAAAACTTGTCAAGGGGGGCAGGGCTTTCATTGTTCTCATAGGAAGAAGATTGTCCCCTGCTGTTATCTGTCTGGTCTTACAACCAGATTCACATCTGAGAAGAGATGGCTTACACTAGGTAAAAGGGGCAGGAGGGGAAACTTTGCTTGTGAATATCTCTTAAACCATAAAGGTTTGAGAGATAAGACTTATATCGTTCTTCATGTTTTTTTAACACCTACAAAATAAAATAAAGATAAAACAAAGTATTACTATCCCTTTAACTCCTTTTACACTAAAAAGGTATCCAACGCATTGCACTGCAATTCATGGAAGACATCACTAGCATTCAAGGGGTTAAAAATCTCCCATTCAAATCAATGGACATTCTATCTAGTTGGTTTGCTCCATAATTGTTATAATTTAGCTATAGACACTTTGGAGAATAAGGTAATGACAAATGTTAACTCTTTGAGTGCCAGAGGGCATGAAAATGTGTTGCTCACCTCTCTGGCACACAAAGGGTTAACCCTTTGAGTGCCAAAGGGGTACGCAATGCATTGTGTACCCCTCTGGCACTCAAAAGGTTAATCCTTTTTCCAAATGTCCCTAGAAACTAACTGAAAATTGATTTGCTTCACTTTCTTTTATGGAAGTCAGGGAGGTCAACACATATTTGAGAAAATCACACTTTGGAAGAAAATCTGTTTCAGTATTTGTTAGTCTGAGCATCTAAAGGTTATGAGATTTGAGAGGAGTTTAAACCAGCGTGAAGGACAGGCTACAGGTTGTGCAGGACAGCAGAACCGTACACAGCAAGGTGAATGCAACAGACAGGAATCCAGAGATAGAACTGAAAATTGGCATGATTTAGCATCCTCATTTTAAAAGAGCTTTTATCACATTATTCGGCAATGTATTAAATGCAGTTCTGATACTGAAAGGGATTATCGAAAGATTTGCAGTGGAAAAATTGTATTCATATTGCTTTCCAGATGAAATAAATCTGAGCAAATAGATATCTTGCTGTTGTATATTGATCCAAGAACCAGTTGCCTTGCACTGCCAAACGACAGTAACTCCATGTCATAATTAAATGTAAATCCTAATCCTGTTTTCACACTCAAAGGACATTCTGCTTCACGCTAGTAATGCATCACTCTCTCTATATATCTATATCTATCTATCTATCTATCTATCTATCTATCTATCTATCTATCTATCTATCATCTATATCTATCATCTATCTATCTATCTATCTATCTATCTATCTATCTATCTATCTATCATCTATCTATCTATCTGTCTTTCTGTCTGTCTATCTGTCTATCTTGATGATATACATATACACAACCCTATGAGACACTTATAATGATTCTCTGATTGTGTGCATTTCTGTGATCATTATTCAGGTTTATTTGTTTGCTTCTTTTAACAGTGGAACCCACTTTGCAGTCCACGTAAAAACAATATATTTCAATGGTAACAGTCCATATGTCTGTGCTACTATACGAATTTAATGGATGTTTATCTTAAAGATAAGAAACCTTATGTTTAAAGGCAATTCTGGAGCAATTCTGGAGCAAACCAACTACTCAGTAGGTGACAAATAAAAATTCTCCAATATTCAGCCGGTTTAAAGGGATAGTAATACTTCGTTTTATCTTTATTTTATTTTGTAAGCATTAAAAAAACATGAAGAACGATATAAGTCTTATCTCTCAAACCTTTATGGTTTGAGAGATATTCACAAGCAAAGTTTCCCCTCCCATCCCTTTTACCTAGTGTAAGCCATCTCTCTCAGATGTGGAATCTGGTTGTAAGACCAGACAGATAACAGAAGGGGACAATCTTCTTCCTATGAGAACAATGAAAGCTCTGCCCCCCCGACAAGTTTTTCAGGTTTTTCCCTTATCTTAATTGAAGATTGTCCCTCTCTGCAGTCTACCTGGGCACCTCCCTTCTGCTCTGGCTGAGCAGTGTTACATCAGTAAAAGGGGCGGGAGTGGGATACTTTATCATTCAATTACTCTTGAACTACAACTCTGACAGAATTGAAATAACACTCTCCAAAGTCCAAATATTATGATGATTAATTAGAGGTGCTTTTATTATGAAACATTACTATCCCTTTAAATGGGACATTTAACCCTTTGATTGCTAGAGAAGTCCATAGTAAATTGCTTCTCAATGTGTTTGTGACTTCTCAAGCATTTAAGGAGTAAAAAGGTGCCTTTAAATCCATATCCCTTATGTAGCTGCTGGTTTGTACCAGCATTGCTACGCTATACTTTTATACATAAGTCCCAATGTTTTTTACCAATATTTAAACAATGCATACGTGTATTGATATTTGACCATTCTGTTAATGATGGTGATAGTAAAGGTCTCCCCAGTGGCTTGTGATGTAACTGTGTATCCAAACATCAGAACACCATCCAGAAACAAAGCTAACCTAAAGTAGTTGTGCTAAATACAACACTACTATAATCGGAGCAGAATATTCCGGCTTTTTTCATGACGGTGTTGAACCAAATCCGCTGTGCTTCCTTCAACCAAAAATATATAAATCATATGCAGGCAACCTGTCTTTCTAGCTGTTATTGGACTACAACCCATATGATCCATACTTGGTGGTGGATGATTTCATTACTTAGTAGACCAAAAACAGTTAGAGAGACTCAGTCAGGATGTCCATCCACATCTTACATTATTCAGTCAACAAATGAGATAGTTTTAATTGTTTTTAATTAATTTGGATAACAAATTAAAGTAATATACACCTTGGAAACAGCCGTCCTGTCGTGTGTTTGGAATTTTGTCCTGCTGATTGTAGGGTGACCACATTTCCATTCTGCAATTCTGGGACATGTGGTCACCCTAGTCCCACGGCTGAGGCTCTCGCCGGCGCTGACCATCTTTCTGCGGCTGACCCACTGACCCAGAGGGAACTCTTAGTCTGTGTCAGCCTCAGAAAGATGGTCAGCACCGGTGGGAGCCTTAGCTGCGGGTCTCACTTGCCTCACCAGCATACCTGCTCCACCCCAGCTGTCTCGCACGTACCAGTCCAGCCAGCCAAAGGAATGTATTTGCTATATGGTCCTCATTGGCTGGCTGGACTGGCGTGTGTTGCTCAACTCCGGGACTCTTTGTTGTGTCGGTGGGGGGTGACCCGGGACGCAGGACACAGACCCCCAATAAGGGACAGTCCCGGGCATTCCGGGACGTGTGGTCACCCTAGCTGATTGTCAGTCCTCCGAGTGGAGACGGCTGTAATCTCTCCGCAGGCTCTGCTGTCAGATTGGCTGATAACAGCTTTCTGAACACTTCTAAATGTGAATGCAACCACTTTTTTTCTTTTTATGTTATCTCTGGGACCAAATTGAGAGTGCACCTTCTTTACTGTATGTCTTTGATAAGTCTCTGAATGCGCTGCAGGTGTGGTTGTTGATTGTATGCAACATTGATAAGTAACACTACAAGGAACTGCTGTATTCACATACATATTGTGCTTACTACAGCCATGCTGCTACTTGCAGGATTTATGTGGAGCCTTAACAATAACATGTAACTAGATTATAATTAATGAACACTGTTAACTTCTATTAACCCCTTAAGGATCAGAGGGGAATGCAAAGCACTTAATATTCCACTAATCTCAGCACTCTTGTACATTATTTATAGATCGGTAGCAGTTTTATGTGTCATAAGGTTACTCATTGATTAGGTTACATAAAAGTGAGTTATGTTTGACAGCTGTTCCTTTTACACAAGTACAGTAATGACATGTGATTACTTTTTTTATCTCATCCTCCATAAATTATGTTTAATATTTTAAACATTAATTAATAATAATAAAAAAAGAACTGGTACTCATTTTAATCATATACCAATCTATTGCTGGTGGGAGAAAAGTCTAACTTGCATGACACATTTACAGTACATTTATCAATACAATAATTGATATACATGTATAGAATACTTTTATAAAATTTTTCCCTTAGTGTAGAATAATGTTTTAATAAAATCAAGAAAAGTAATAGGTATCATATTGCAATCATTCATTTGTACAATCATTTATCAATTCAATATTTTTTTTAATTAGTTTACTTTTTGCAGTTTAGTTTTATCAAGCCATTTTTTCTGTACAATAAGAATTGATTTACACTAACTACTTAAAGTGATAGTAATGTTTCACAAAAAAAAACAGCTCTGATTAATCTTCATAGTATTTGGGCCATGGAAAGTGTTATTTCAATACTGTCAGAGTTGTAGTTCAAGAGCATTTGAATGATAAAGTATCCCCCTCCCTCCCCCTTTTCCCTAATGTAAGCAACCTCCACTCAGATATGGTTTGAGAGATATTCACAAGCAAAGTTTCCCCTCCCGCCCCTTTTACCTAGTGTAAGCCATCTCTTCTCAGATGTGAAATCCAGTCCATAGACCAGACAGATAACAGAAGGGGACAATCTTCTTCTTATGAGAACAATGAAAGCCCTGCCCCCCTTGACATGTTTTTCAGGTTTTTCCCTTATCTTAATTGAAGATTGTCCCTCTCTGCAGTCTACCTGGGAACCTCCCTTTTGATTCTGGCTAAGCAGTGTTACATCAGTAAAAGGGGCGGGAGGGGGACACTTTGTCATTGAATTACTCTTGAACTACAACTCTGACAGAACTGAAATAACACTCTCCAAAGTCCAAATACTATGATGATTAATTAGAGCTGCTTTTACTATGAAACATTACTATCCCTTTAAGCAGTCTCTATCACCTTCTCCTGGTCCAAGGGAACTGCTGAATTCAATTTCATGCAAGTTTTAGATTGTGAAATATATTACCACCTCCTGAAACCAAAAATTAAATTGCAATCTGGGTCTGACAAACTATCAACAATGTAACTGAAGCTCAGTGCCTCATCCTATTTCAACCCTAATTAATGCCTCCTTGTTATCCAGATATATGTCTAAAGTCTAGAAAGTAGCTAGAGTCGTGACTATGCACAAAAGTGAAGATAAATATGCAGTTTTGAATTACAGACCTATATCCTTACTCCCTGCATTATCTGAAGTCCTGGAAAAATGCATCCACATGCAGCTCTATAAGTATTACTGATTGACCAGCTTTTTCACCCCACTGCAATCAGAGTTTCATCCATATCACTCAACAGTCACAGCCCTCCTAAAATGATTTAATGATATCCAGACTGGCATGGAAAATGGTGAACTAACTGGAGTTATTTTCCTTGATTTTTCAATGGCCTTTGATACAGGAGATCACAATATACTGGTAAGTAAGCTCAAAAGTTCATGATTGCAAAATACTCTCTAAACTGGTTCAGATCATATGTATCAGACAAAGGCAATATGTGTCTATTGCTGACAATGATTTCCTTCTGCTCAAAATAACAAGTTGAGTTCCCCAAGGTTCCATTCTTGGCCCTCTTCTACTTTCCCAATTTATAAATTATATGCCCATGGTTTGAAAAGCAGCTTTTATCCACATCTATGCAAATGACACAGTAATGTACACTAAAAATCCAAATTTATTGCAACTTGAGTCAATGTTACAGGATGACTTCTCTGAAGTTGAGAGATGAATAACTAAAAACAAACTGTTTTTAAATACTGACAAAACAGTCATAATGGTATCTGATACAAAGTGCAAACTACTTAAACTCTGTAATACACATTTAAGCATAATAATGCTAATCGTAACTTGGCCATGCTCGATTCCTATGAATATCTTATGTGGCGTGACTCCAATCTCACTTTTGGTATTCATGTTGATTAATTAACATCCAGACTTTATCCTATAGTAGGCTTGCTGTTTAGAAACAAATCCTGTTTAAGTCTTCTGGTAAGAAAACATATTGTTCAACAGATGTTAATGCCTGTCATAGACTATGGGGACATAATCTATGCTTCTGCACCACAGATCAGCCTTGGCAAATTCAACACTCTCTATAGTTCATTATGCTGCCTTGTTCTCCAATTTAATTATACTAACCATCATCATGATATGTTTAAAGAACTAAATTGGCTAAAACTCAAATATAGATATATCATTCACCTCTCTTGCCTAGTTTATATGTAGAAAACTACCAGACTACCTGAGCATTATGCTCACTCCAGCTCTCCATGCTAACTATAACCTCCTCTCCACTACTAACAACTCGCTGAATATTCTACACTACAAGAAAGAAGCCATTCAATATGGTTTCTCCTATAGAGCTCTGAAAGTATGGAATAACCTACCCACCAAAAAATCATATCTTCTCCTAGTCTAAAAGCCTTAAAAATGACTGCTTCTTTGTATCTAAAAATAACATTTAACTGTATATATATTTTTTTTTTCTAAATATGTTTGTGAATATGTTTGAGTGTATAAATTGTTTTTCTATTTGTGTAAATATGTAACCTTTTACTGTAAAAGCTCTCTGGGACATACTAGAATATTAGAGAAATTTTTCCTGGTAAAATATTTTCTAAATATAAGCAGATATACATGGTTGCTGATGTTCGGCCAGTGTTTGCATTCAAAGTAGTACAAAAGAATTCTTAGGACTTGAAGTAACGGTCAGTTCTGCCTGGCCAAAATATTGACAATAAATGTATAACGTTACTTTTTTGAAAGTGCTTTAGTAACAACTTACATATCTGTGCACTCTCCTTATAAGTATGTGTAAATGGCCTGTTTTGTAGCTCAAGAGCCACACTCACAGGACTTCCAGAAGTTGAAAAACAGTGCAATTTATTGCATCAACATTTAGGCCCCACTTTAGGCCTTTGTCAAGATAGCAAACTATCTTAACGAAGGCCCAAAGTGGGGCCAAAAAGTTGATATAATAAACTGTACTTTTTTCAACTTCTGGAAGTCCTGTGAGTGTGGTTCTTGAACTACAAAACTATATATATATATATATATATATATATATATATATATATATATATATATAGTGGAGTTATTTTGCACACATACCGTCAACCTTTTCCTTGATACACTTGTATTCTTTATGCTCTAAAGGCAAACGATCAGCAACATTCAACAAAAATCCTAACACATTCTGGCTTCAGAGCATACAAAGAATATGCCCCTTAGGCTTTTCTCTGAATCAGATCACTTTGTTTTTCAATTCCTGTACAGGGAACAGTCTGTAATATTTCTTTGTTGCAAATAAAACACTGGAATGTTTTATAACTGACTTTGTTGAAATTGCATACCTGACCATTCATCCACTACATCATTTCTGAGCAAATACATTTTCTTCTCGGTAGGTGAACTTGATAACAAATGATAGGAAAACTTCTGAAAACTACAAATGTATATACTTTATTACAAGTATAACCATAACATTTCAGTGTTTTCAATTTCAGTCTTACATTTGCATTTGAAAAGCTTGCGGGGAGCGGAATTTAAGACCTGCTGAATCTTTTTTTTATAGCTGGGTAGCATCTCTGTAAAACTGAATTATTTTTTCTATACCTGTATTTCAGGTTTTATTCCATATGTTATGAAATGCAAATATTAGGTACTCACATTTTAAATCTAACAATTCCAATACTCTGCTTGCTTTGTGTATATCTCTGGGTGCATATTATAATGCAGATGTTGTCAAACTGTATTCCACAGGACAAATGTAAGTAATGGGAGGATAGCTGACTAAGGCTGGAGTTGTGGACAGTACAGTGGGTTACTGTAACTACTAGTGACCATGTAGACAGGGGAGGACTGGCAATTTGTGGCCCAGGGGGCAAATACATTCAAGTGGCCCATTTCTATTATCATTCCAGGCCACTGTTCCAGCCCACCCCTTTTTGTCAATTTTAAAATTGGCATTAATGTTGTGACGTCAGTCATGTGATACCACATAGCTTACAGTTGAAATGGGGCTACACTAATGCACCAATACAAAGCTTACAATTTAAGTAAAGCTACACTAGTGATATTATAGAGCTTACAAGGGAAATGGTTTATGCTACTAGTGTAGCTCCATTTGGCTTGTACCTCTGTGGTATCACTGGTGTAGCTCCATTTGCAGCAGCAATCAGGAGATTTAGTGAGATGCAGTGGCCCACCAGCCCAGACATACGACCAGCCCAGGGGGCAATTGCCCCCCGGGCCAGCCCTCCCCTGCATGTAGAAGACCGAAACATTTCAGTTGTATTTTAACATAGTAAATTAGGTTGAAAAAAAGACACAATTCCACCAAGTTCAGCCTTTGCCTCATAACCCTGAAAAAAACTTCCTGCTCCAAAATGAGTATTAGTCTATTTTCTGGAACTTCCTGTTTTACCTAATAATACACAGTATATCATTGTGTGTTCCCTCTTGAAAGTAATGCATCTAGGCCTGACTGTTATCACAAATGAGAAAAGTGGCACATCTCTGGCATACTATAATTATGGGAGATTTTAACTATCCAGATATAAACTTGGGAAATGAAACATGCTAGAGTGCTGAGGGAACCAGGTTTGTGAGCATGCTTAGGGATAGTTATATGACACATATGGCGGATGTGCTGACAAGAAATAACAATGTATTGGACTTAGTTATAACAAATAATAATATAATAATAAATATTGTGTCCAAGTTAAAGGAGCAGTAAACTTAAAAAAGTACTTACATTATATAAGTAGATTAAGTGATGGTGTATTCAGTGCTGTCTTTTTTTTCTGAGGGATTTTTGGTTAAAGAGTAATTCCCATTTTAAGTTTGTGTTTTTTTAATCATGAGCTCCCCCTAGTGGCATCATTTAGGTTAGGGAATCCATGTCCTCGACTTGGAAAGGTCAGTAGGAGGATCAAACTTCCTGAGGCATTTAGAAATCAGCTGTTGGTGGCTGGTGCTGAGGGGGAGTGTCTGCTAGAGAAGGAGTAGGCTACATGAAGGAGCACCAGCTGAAGATTTACCTCAGCAGAGACAGCTTGTTTTTTTCCTGAAACCTGTTGTAGTTTGAAAGATTAAGAGACTGTAATTTGAAGGTTTGTTTGCAAGATAGACAGACTTTACTGTTATGTATTGGTTAATGCTGGGAGTTGAATTTTTTTTAAACTATATTTGTAAATGTAAAAAAAAACTAATTTTGTATAGATGGGGAATGTACAGTATGCTGCACTATTAACCCAGTGAGTGCCAGAGGAGTACTTACTCCTTACTTACTTGCTTACTCCTCTGGCACTCACAGGGTTAATAGTGTAGCATACTGTACATTCCCCATCTATACAAAATTAGTTTTTTTTTACATTTACAAATATAGTTTAAAAAAAAATTAAACTCCCAGCATTAACCAATACATAACAGTAAAGTATACTATACAGATTGTACCCAGTAGAAAAACAGCCCCGTGCTCTAAAAACACCAAAGCGTCCTTCTTACACTAACATGTAAGCCATGCATTAAGCTTGCTGAGCTCCCTCTGCTTTCCTGCACTGGTCCTTGCCTTGCATCCTGTATCTCTGAAATCATCTTAGAGACCAATTTGTATCAAGACTGCAGGATCCTTTCCAGCCCTTCCCAATGATCTGTCTGCCCAGTCCACAACATGCAGAACCTGAGCACAACATACTGTAAGGCATTCATGTTCCTGGTGACAGACTACTACTATATACCCTCCTAACAATAAAGACCCCTTTTAACACCACCTGCATTGGATTCTGCCCACTCTGCATCCCATCTAAATTGGAAAAAGGACTGTTCCCCCGGCTGCTAGAGGAATAATCCCTCTCCAGTTGTGCTAAGTCTGAGCTATCCTTGCCATCATCTTCTTCAATCAATCTTGGTTTGCGTCAGTTCAGAGCTGACCTTTCTCTCAGATGCCTACCTGCTATTCCTCATTTACAACTCCTCCCTCTTCACCACTAACTCCGCCTACTACCTGCTCAGTGAGCTCCAAGCTCCTTCCCAGGTTTCCAGTATCCTGCAGAGTTGCAATATTTCTTTCCAGATCCAGTATCTTAGATTCCAAAAAATATTTTAGTTAGTTAGTTTAGTTAGTTAGTGAGCAATCTTTTTCTTGTCCCCAAGAAAGGTGGAGGAGTCCGCCCAGTCATAAATTTATGCCCGCTCAATGCCTATGTGACGTGACCATTTCAAAATGGAAGGTATTCACTCACTCAGGGACATTTTACAGATGGGAGATTGGATGTTCAAACTAGACCTACTGGACGCCTATCTTACGATTCCCGTAGAAATTTCACACCAAGTTACCTTCAGTTCATTTGGAACAACCAAAAATGGTGCTTCACATGCCTTCTATTCGGTCTGTCTTCGGCCCCATGGTGCTTCACAAAATTGTTAAAACCTGTGGTGGGGTACCTTTGGACACAAGGAGTTTGTCTTATAATCTATTTAGATGATTTATTGATTATGTCACAGGGCATTCCGTCACTCACCCTCCATCTGTCTTGGTCTGTCTTTCAAGATTTGGGGTTTCTTATCAATTGGGAGAAGTCAGTCCTCACCCCTTCTCAGTCGATGGAGTTTCTCGGGTTTACTATAGATTCCATCCAGGGATCCCTCTTTCTTCCCTTGACCAAGGTGAAGGCCGTCAAAAAGGAGATCAGGAGGGTTTTGAATCAACCCCAGATTTCCATTCAACACCTCACCCGAGTGATCAGTTTACTGTCTGCCTCGAGTCAGGCTAGTTTTCTGGAACTCCTGCATTAGCGAGCCTTACAACGACTGAAGATTTGCTCGCATCACCTCGGAATTTGGTTCCCAGTCTGCTTATTTCGTTACAGCTTGGGCAGTCGCTCTTCAAGAAGTTTCTTCATCGCTCCACCGATGTGGGCTTGAGATGTGTTGTTGCTTCCAGATTGTTCCAGTTGACGGTTGATGGAATGTTCCAAAGAAAGAGGAGGTGTCATGTGTTATAGTAACAGGGAGGAGTAATACTGGAGGAATGTTTTTTGACTGGTTACATGTAGTTGTTCTTTTTCTCTACATTTGCTGCTGAGAGAAAATTAAAGGAAGAGTTATGCATAATGCTTGCCTCCGTGTCTTTATAAATCATGACTTTATGTCATGAATATAGCAAGATCTAATAATTTCAAGCTCCTGCTTCTGTTTTAACTCCTGATTCTTTCAAACTCCACTTCTCTGTAAGCCACTTCTCTGTAAGCAGACTCCTAGGGTTTGTTTCAATTACCTCCATTAGGCAACCCAAAGTAACGTTGGTAGTTTTAGGTCACAGTGTGGTATTCTATTACCTGTGCTGTGACAAACTACCGACCGGCATAATGCACAACATTAGCTAAATTAGGTCCTATTAGAGTCCAGTAATAATCACAGCCATGCAACGTGCATTATTCATAAATGTCCTTTTGTGAATGGATGATTTCACAGCTCTGTACACAATAAAACATGTTAATAATATAAGAATACCATTGTCTTTAAAGGGATAGTAATACTTAAAATGCAAAAAAAAATATGTTGTAGGGTTTATCCCCCTGAGTAAAACAAGAGTACTCCCACTGCTGAAAGGAGTTTCATTCAAAAGTTATTAATTTTCAAAGTTGAATTTTTTAGATGCAATATCACAGTGGCCTGAAATTGTACAGTGGCGATGTTGCTACACAATCCTATAAATACTATCACCAAAGAATATATAGAGAGCAGAAAGAGAGATATTAATATCTATCCTCCGCCCCCTAAAAAAGGAAACCAGTTCAAAATCCTAAATAATTATGGACTGTAGAGAGCGCTCTAATACTTAACTTTTATTAGTCTATTAGAAAAAATATATACAATATCAATTTAATGTCCCAATTGGGTATACATAAAATACCTCATACAGTCACTAATTGACTCAAGAGGTAGTCTAAAAAAACCTCAACCAGTAAACTGTGTCAATTCATAAAGTATTGCAATTTCCCCTCATATCTCTATCTGGCATGTTGTGGAACATAGCATAAGTCCTACTAGCTTAAATATTCTATCTGTTTAACCAGATACTATATGTCTGGTCCAAGCAGTACTCGATTCTAACAGCTAGATAATATTCTAGAACCAGCGGTTAGTCACGTGTCAGGATCTCTCCTTTGTAACAATTGTACGGAGCAACTAAGTATCTGATTGTGTTCATAAGATTGTCAGCTGGGACGATCTGTACGAGTAACCTCCTGAGACTCGCTCTCCTATGTGAACACTAATTCACCGTAACATCAATACTATTAAACATTTTCAATGTTACCGAGTTCTAACACACAGGGAATACCTCAGTGGACTAATAATAACCGATTAAATTGGCGAAACTAATTACAAGTGTATCGTTTCTACATTTGTATTGCTGCAGAAGTTTTCTCATTTATTTAAAAACAATGATAATGAAAACCCGTCAGCTTATACATTTACACTGGTCTCAGTGATTTATCAAAAGTTTCAAGCAGTTCAATCCCTCGATTCACAGCTGTTATGATAAGATTAGTGTTTTATCACAAACGACATTAATGGTTGCTCCCTGATCTCTCCCTCACAACTACCCATTCACATGTAGACTAACCGCTATTGCTGTTCTCTTTCCCACAACCATAATGTCAGATCGTGAATTAACATGTGAAGACTACAGTTTATTAATTATTGTATACTGGTTGTTATAGGCCCAACGCGTTTCGCCGCACAAGGCGGCTTCATCAGGGGCTATAGTGCTGGCGTGCGCTTCTCTGCCAGTTTTTATACCCCTCTCCTCGTTCATATTGTAGGGAGGGGTTAATGACGTCACTTATCGACGTATACACAGACCGTTGATTGACAGACCAATGGACCAATGGCAAGAGACCACTGATAACTCAACATACGAACTTTTAATTCAATGATGTTATTAACCCTTTCTGGTATTAACAGATGTCAATTAAAGAGAAATCAATTCTATTTTAATCGAAAATCAGCTTAACATAATTTTTGGAGTTTTTAATAATCCATGATAAAACCCTGATTAATCATGCCAATAATAACCGTTTTGTATACACTATGGGTAACTATTTAATCTTTAATAAACGGATTGAAATTGAAGATATCATTTAAACCCAACGGGTTCCTAGTACCCAATCTATAGATCCATTTGGATTCTGATTTTAATAGTTTCATATCAATGTCACCCCTTCTTATCGTTGGCGTTATACGTTGTATGGCTTTAAAACTGATTACTGTAGAATCTCCTGCATGTTTTTCTAAGACATGTCTCGCAACTGTCTTATCTCTCTTATTCCTAATATCTCCTACATGTTCTAATATTCTAGTTTTAAACTTTCTCTTTGTTTTTCCTACATACTTGAGACCACATTGACACTCCAGTAAATAGATGACTCCGATAGAATTACAATTGCTAAAATGACGGATCTCAAATTTTTTATTACCTCTTTGATTGTAGAACATTTTATCTTTGTTAATGTATTTACAGCCTTGACATTGTCCACAGGGAAAGGTTCCTTTTATATCACTTTTAAGCCATGTAGTTTTTACATCTTTTTGATAATGGCTATGCACTAGCATATCTCTAAGATTATTGGCTCTCCTATATGTTACCGTAGGTCTACTGGAAACTACTTGTGCTAGGTCGTTATCTTGTAAAAGGATTTCCCAATGTTTGTTCAAAATTTGTTTTATCACTCTATGTTGGTTATCATAATTGGCAACCAATCTTATTTCCTTTTGATGACTGTCTTTTAATGCTGGATTTAATAACTCATCCCTGTTGGATTCCAATGCCTTTTTATAGGCTCTTTTTAAACATTTACGACTGTATCCTCTACTCAAGAACCTATGTTGCAATTTTTTAGCCTCTATCTTGAATTCAGAAATATTACTACAGAGTCTTCTAATTCTTAGGTATTGTCCAATTGGTATCCCATTTTTCAATGGAGTAGAATGATGGCTAGTGCCATGAAGTAGAGTATTGGTTGCTGTTTCCTTCCTGAAGACTGATGTCTCTATCATATTATCAATACCTCTATAGATACGAATATCTAAAAATGAGATCTCATTCTCATTTACTGTGATCGTGACTTTGAGATTGATGTTATTATCATTTATTTTAGAAACAAATGAATTCAAAATTTCCCTAGGTCCTGTCCAAATAAGGAACACATCATCGATAAATCGTATCCGTAAACTTATGAACTTAGTGAAGTGTTCCATGTCGTCTACAAAAATTTTTGTCTTTTCCCACCAACCTAAATAAAGATTGGCATAACTTGGGGCACATGTACTCCCCATTGCTGTCCCTTGTTGCTGATGATAATAGCAATTATTGAAAACAAAGTAATTGTGAGTTAGCACCAATTCCAATAGCTCAATCACAAATTTGTTATGGGGTATAAATTGGGTACCTCTTGAATTTAAAAAGAATCCTACCGCTTGTATTCCTACCTCATGAATGATACTGGTATATAGAGATTCTACATCTAAAGATACTAATAGATGTTCTTTCTCTAAAATAATACCCTCTACTGATTTTATTGCATCCATTGAATCTCTAATGTATGATGGTAGGCCCAACACAAACGGATGTATAATTGTGTCTATATACTTGCTGCAGTTTTCTGTTAAGCTTCCCATACCCGACACTATGGGGCGTCTCGGTGGATTATCAAGACTTTTATGGACTTTCGGTATCACATAAAATGTTGGTATTATTGGATTATATACCATAAGGAAATCAAATTCTGATTTATTAATTAAATTGTTCTCTAAAGCTCCTTCCAATATAGTTTTTAAATTTTTCCAGAAGCGAGCCGTTGGATCATGAGTTAGTTTTTTATAACACTTGCTATCTTGCAGTTGTCTTAAACATTCTTTTTCATACATCTCTTTATCCATTATAACAATGTTACCTCCTTTGTCTGAACTTTTTATTACTATGTCCTTATTGGTGCTAAGCGATTTCAATGCTTTTTGTTGGACCATTGTCAAATTTTCTCTGCAAGAGTAATTTGTTTTGGTTTGTATTGAGAGATCTTCTAAATCTTTAATAACTTCTTCCATAAATATCTGAACATGGGGTGATGTTACCAGAGGTGGAGTAAACTTAGAATTCCTCTTAAATTCTGTAAAAGGGCCTTTAACATATTCATTTGTCTCTTCATTCTCATCTAGCAAGGATAGCAAATTTTCCAAATTAGTGTGATCATCTTTTGATTTAACTCCTGATCTATTTTGTTGACAATAATATTTATGTAGCAATAATTTACGTCCAAATAAATTAATATCTTTGACCCAGTCAAAGATTTGTAAATTACTAGAAGGTGAGAATGTTAATCCTTTTTCTAGAACATCACTTTGTTCCTTGGTTAATTTTATTTTAGACAAGTTTATTATTTGGAGGTTGTTGTCTCCTGTGTCCTGGTGCCCTTGTAACCCCAGACTGTTCGATCTCTCAGACCAGGTGGGATCCACGGTTTGTCCCATTCTCCTTCCATAGGTTTCTCTAAAAAAGTCTTATTTTTATTTTGTCTTCTATGTCCTCTTCTGTTCCTGCCTCTTCCTACAACATATTTTTTTTTACATTTGAAGTATTACTATCCCTTTAATAATCCCGGGCATCAAAGTTGACTTGCTTCCACAGCTATAACATAATGTTTCAGTAAATATATTCTATGTTGTTTTTACCCATTGGATGCTAGTGAAGTCTTCAAATCATTGCTTTGCAATGCACCGTAGAACTCTTTTGTATCCAAGAAGTTTATAAGGTGAGATACTGCATGTTTTGCCCATCTTTCACATATTGGCAGGCTCAGTAAAATATATTTATGGGCAATGCTATTCTTTCCCTTGGATAGGGTGACTATGTTAAGGAGTTGTGAGACACAGGAGTACAGATCTCATGCTTTACAGCCTGTCCATGTTTGAAGTTTCATGAGTACAATGTGCCTCTGGGGATCACAACGATTCAGAACCTCCTTGCTGGCAAAATTATATACTGCTGTTCGTTTATGATTGAGAACATATCCTTTAATTTATTACTGCAGAGTGTTTCAATCAGCACAATACTCAAAATATACATTAACAACAGATGTGATGCTTTATTATTAATACATTATGGATTGACAGCAATTTGCTAAAAAACATAATAAATCGTTTTCACCAAAATGCAGTTCTCTGTTATAATTCCAAGATGTCGTAAGAAGGCAATAAAACAAAGAAAACAGCCTAGTTGTAAAAAGCTTTATTGCAGATTTTCACATTTAAGATTTCTTTTACTGCTGATGAAGAATACTATCATTTTAAAAATAAATGTAATAAAATGTTATGGAGGAATGAGAAGATGCTGGTGCTGGACAATTTCGTTTGCTTAATGTTGTTTTTGCAAATGTCTGGAGGACAAACTGTGGTCTCTAGTCAGTTGTACATAGAATACAGTGCTTGGGGGTAGATGCGGATTGGGATTTGTTTTTTTTTTGCATGGGTGGGCAACCAGTGGTCCTTCAGCTGTGCAGGACTACAACTCACATAATCCCTAACTAGCCCATTCCCGACTGATTTGAAGGAACTGGAGGAAATTCCAGTTCTGTCCTAACTGATTTGGAATGAACCAGGCAGGGACACAAGAGAGAAAAACAAAGGGGAAATGGTAAGGGGTGGCAGGAAGTGGGGTGCAGGGAGCGCAAGAGCAAAAGGGAGGAGACTGTGAGGCTGATATATTAAGATGATCTTGATTAATTGTGGTGCAGACCAACTACATCATAGGGGACAAACAAAACATTCCAACTTTTCCATTGACTTAAAAGGATATTTTTAAAGCTGAACTTTCACCTTTAATACACCGTGTCTCCTATGATTAGTCTAGTAAAGTGGTTTGTAGATTGTAGTTTTTTTTTTTTTTGGAAGCCCATACGTTATGAGATATTTGCTCTCAAAATTAGACTTCATGTAGCCACTCTGCATTCTGTGGCACAGGGAACCATCGGCACAGCAGTGCAGGACTTCCCAGTCCTCAAATTCTCCTCCCACCTCCCTCCCAGTTCTCCCACGTTCACGCTTCCCTTTGTATTGATTTGAATCACGTATTTATAACAGCAAGCTCCATTTGTCATTATACAGAGCTGTCATGGATAACACGGAATGGACAAGAGTCAGTACAGATTTGAAACACCACCTTTATTGAACAGTGTAAATAGACAATGGCAAAACACACAGATTCTGTTAGTGTAGTGAATAAGCACGAAGCAAGCAGTTCCTACCAGAAATAGGGGGCTGCTTCTCGAGGATACAATAAAGACAACCGTGAAATAGCTCCAACTGGGGCCAGGACCCAGGAAGGTATAGCAAGACTGGGGCTAGGACCCAGGAATGATATATAGCGTAAAGTCTGGGGCTAGGACCCGGGAAAGGAATGTACAGGTTGCCACAAAGATTATAACTGACTCAGGCCTGCAGTCAGAATAGGCGGTAGTGCGGACAAGCCAAGGGTCAATACCAGAGCGGGTAGTCAGCCAGAGCCGATGGTCAATACCAAACGGATAGTAAGGCAAGACAGGGGTCAATACCAGGGTGGGTAGTCAGCCAGAGCCGATGGTCAATACCAAGCGGGCAGTCAGACAAGCCACAACACTGGACACTGGAGAGACAGATAGCCTAGCCAAGGGTCATACACGAACACAAGCTAAACAGAACTGCACAGGAACACTACGAAAGGGCAACTGGTGTGGTGTCTAGGCAGTTTAAGTACTAATTCCTCCACCCCCAGGAAGTGGAGCACATAATGAGCCTGTCCCTTTAAAAGTTGGAATGTGACACCAGAGGGAATCCCAGTGACGCGTGCCCGACTCTGTTGGCCTGGGGAGGAAGCCTGTAATCGCGGCAGTAGCCACATGGGGCAGAAGGGAGGAGACCGGCGCCCAGACAAGTACCAGGGCATCCGGCTCTCCTCCAAACTTAGAATGCGGCGTGGCTGCGAAAAGACACGCAGAGGGGGAAGGCCGCCTCCCTGAGCGCTTACAGGAGCTTGCAAGCTCAGACAGGTCTGTCTCAGACCATACATAATGGTGGGAAGTTCTGGATTTTTACAGTAGTGGGCCAGGAATGATCTGATCCTTGGAAAGCATAGGAAGCAAAAAGCATACATTTTCAGTGTGTGGGAATTTTCCACGGAAGTACCAAAGAGAAAAAACTGACTTTTCACCCATCTACTGTGAACACTATCATCTGACTGTAAATCTCTTGTTTTACTCTTTGTTGCCTAAAACCTAAACTTCTAAATTGATGCATACTCTTTTGACCAGGACCAGATTTATAATCCAGGCTCCCCTAGGCAAGACATTCTAAGCACTCTTAGCTCCACTCATGGCCACACCCCTGTTCATCACATGACCCCGCCCCCTGTCTCATCCACTGTTTCCTGGCACAGAACATACCTTTGGCCTATAAAAAACAAGAGCCAAAACAGCTATAATGCCTTGGTTCCTAGACAGATCTCCAACGCATTGCTCTGTAAGGATATACAACTGGTGAAGGGACACTGAAATTACTCTGACCATGCCCACAACAGGGATCATGAGTGTGGCCAACACAGCTGAGGGTCCCCTCAAAATTTGGAGCTCTAGACAGTTGACTCCTCAGTCTATTGGGAAATCTGTCCTTGCTTGTGACTCTATGTAGATAAAGATATTATTGTATTAATTTTCTATTTATTTGTGTTACATATTTCAACTTTATATTATATATATATCAAGAAGGTGTGTTTATTAATAGTTGATGAGTGGTGAGGCAGTATTACACATATATTTGATATTGTTAGATATTTTTGCTACACAGTATTTTTCCAGACCTTATAAGAATTAGATTAACTGAGGTATATTACATTTTTATGGAGACACGACTCTTTCCCTTAGGCATATTCCTAAAATGCCAATATTAGCATACTGAAAAATTTAATTTTGTATTTTATTTTCTTAAAACCTAGCATTTGGGGAGATATCGGGCATTTTTAACATAAAGAAGCATATATACTGTACAAAAAAGAATAACATTCCTATAAAATTTTAATGATCTGCACAAGAATTGCAGTCTTATAAGAGCCATCCTCGTTGCTTTCAGCAAAGCTTATCATTCTCTTACGATAAGAATTCTCAGCAGGGGAGTCACTTGCAATATTTAATCAGCCCAATATCAGAGACAGGATATAGTATGCACAAGGCTGGTATGAGAGAACAGCATTTCATTATTTCTTGTGGTTTCAAAGTTTCATACAACCCTCTTCAGGAAATATGTGCAGTAGAAATAGACGGGGCCATTTCACTAACCACTGTGTTTGTTCAACATTTTGATTCAAAGGATTCCCACTGGAATAAAGTTTAGTAAAATGTCTAAAATCTACACTTTATATGAATGTAGTTTATTTAAAGTGATAGAGACACTTAAGACACCTTCTCCTGAGTGAAAGGCTACACCCAGTGCTGAGAGGTGTGTTATTCAAAAGTTATTGCAGCTCAAACTTGAATTCTTTAGTTGCAATATCACAGTGGCCTGAAATCATACAGTGGCGCTGTTGCTACATCATCCTATGGACAGTTCTGGTGAGTTGACCTAAACCTTTATAGGATGGTGTAGTAACAGCATCACTGTTAAATTTCAGGCCATTGAGATACTGCACCTATAAAATAAAAAAACACCTCTCAACACCTTCCTTAAGAGGAGGACTAGAACCTCTTAATAATATCAGCCACATACCTTATGGCCAGAAAACCCTAATGACCTTTATGAATTTTGCCTGTTTGCCTTTATTAACAGATAACATTTTCATTCCTTCTTGTATGTCATGTCCATGTTGATGTCCTACCAGGATCACAGGACATCAAACTCTGCTCGCCATGCCTGGAGAGGAACCAGAACTGTGTGCTTTCCAATTTCATTGTGTACCCTCTGGTCCTTAAATGGCTAAGTAGGCTTATGTACTCTGCCTGATTCAATCTGAAAGAACAAATGGCAGTAGTTACTCTTACTGCTCCTAGTAGTAACACTCCACTTACCGTACCATAATCAGAAAATACTAATGGCTTGTATTGCCCTTGAAACATATAACAAAAGAGAGTGGCACTAATCTAAGTCCTCTCAATGTATCTTCACCCACCACCATTCGTTTGGAACACAGTGCAGATGGAAACGCGATGAGCCGGATCAACGCCAATATAAGCAAAACTTGTGACGAAATCCACAGCATAGAGTATAAGTAAGCACCGTGTGTGCGAAACACATTAGACTGTTATCCAATAGCATCTCACAAGTTGTCTAAATAAAGAGGTGTTTTTATGGAGCTTACAGAGTGCGGTGGATTTCTTCACAAGTTTTGTCCCCATTGCCCTTGTGCATTGGTCAAGAGGCAACATCTTCAATGTATCCTAGATGTCATATTAAAGGGGAACTATCACCCCTATACAAATTTGGCTCAGTGTGATCTTCATATAGCAGTAAGCTGTACATTTTTTTTATTTTGTTATACAATGCATGTTTGCCGAAATGTAACGTTTTAAAAATGAGCCGTGGCCTTACTCCAGGACAGAAAGAGGTTATAGCTCTGTACCACAGCCTGTCAACCTTCGACTGCTCCCTCCCCATGTATTGTTGCGTTTCAACCTCCTCCGATGACAGGATTTTTCCATGTAAGCTGGAGTGATCTCATTAGAAGGAGAGTTCAGTCCGGGTGTACACCAAAGAGGTAAGGGAACAATAACGTGTAGGGGACGTGATTTTGTTAAGCAGATGTGCTGGAATCTGCTCACATTACTCAAATACATTGTCTACACCACTGATCCTCAACTGGTTAATATGAAGCACATAGAGTGCAACAAATCCAAACATTCTGGTTACCAGCATGTAGAAACGGCACGGGCACCACTTTCTCCACCATATTGACATAGTTAACCAGATGACAGGATGTGACAACCAGCTGGTTGCCACATGGTGGGCAACATTTCAATAGGATACCGAGGGATTGTTACCTTAATGTATAGTTCATCTGCCCCAGAATTACACTAGTTCTTCTAAGTTCACCATGTCAGCCTGTAGTATTCCTGAGTATTCTGTTTCAAGACTGAGGTATCTCATCTGTTTCTTTCACCAACTGTCAACATACATTGTTAACAAATGTCCTGTGTTTACATTGCCTCTAGCTTCCTACAGTTTGAAATAAAATTGTTACAGAGCCCCTGAACTTTGTTTTCATTAATTTTGGGAAAATTCCAAGTAATGGAACTTGGATACATAAATCCAGAAATGTCATACTATTTAAAGTGGAATGGACAAAGGTATTCAACTTTGATAATGCATTCTCTTGCTGATGGTGTTCTGCTAGGCTTGGTCTTAAAGATTACTGATGTGTATGTCAGTACAAAGTATTTATTACCAGTGCTCTTGTGTTTCTTGATGTACTATCGGTATACATGATAGCAGAGATCACAAAAAGTCTTGGATCACACCTTGACCACCAGGGATATATTAAGTAAGGACATTAAGTATTAATGGCACTGAATAGACCATAATAAGGTTCATATCTTTACAGAAAATGAAAATGCGTTATTAAAATATAAATACAGTGTATGGTATATATTATTTTATTATAACTATTGATTTTTATCTAGTGACATTTACACTTTAAATTATAGGGAAAGTAATGTTTCACAAAAACAACAGCTCCAATTAATCTTCATAGTATTTGGGCCATGGAGAGTAGTGTTGAGCGAGCACCCCGATGCTCGGGTGCTCGGGTGCTCTGACCGAGCACCCCCTGAGGCTCGAGTGCTCGGCCGAGCACCCGAGCCCCATTGAATTGAATGGGGCGACACGAGCATTACACCAGGCACCCCCTGCTCTGATGAGGGGAGGGTGCCTGGTCAATGCCCCCCTTCATCTCCGCAATGTCCCCCTTCATCTCCGCAATGTCCCCCTTCATCTCCGCTATGCCCCTCTTCCACAATGTCCCCCTTCATCTCCGCTATGCCCCTCTTCCACAATGTCCCCCTTCATCTCCGCTATGCCCCTCTTCCACAATGTCCCCCTTCATCTCCGCTATGCCCCTCTTCCACAATGTCCCCCTTCATCTCCGCTATGCCCCTCTTCCACAATGTCCCCCTTCATCTCCTCTATGCCCCTCTTCCACAATGTCCCCCTTCATCTCCGCTATGCCCCTCTTCCACAATGTCCCCCTTCATCTCCGCTATGCCCCTCTTCCACAATGTCCCCCTTCATCTCCGCTATGCCCCTCTTCCACAATGTCCCCCTTCATCTCCTCTATGCCCCTCTTCCACAATGTCCCCCTTCATCTCCGCTATGCCCCTCTTCCACAATGTCCCCCTTCATCTCCGCTATGCCCCTCTTCCACAATGTCCCCCTTCATCTCCTCTATGCCCCTCTTTCACAATGTCCCCCTTCATCTCCGCTATGCCCCTCTTCCACAATGTCCCCCTTCATCTCCTCTATGCCCCTCTTCCACAATGTCCCCCTTCATCTCCGCTATGCCCCTCTTCCACAATGTCCCCCTTCATCTCCGCTATGCCCCTCTTCCACAATGTCCCCCTTCATCTCCTCTATGCCCCTCTTCCACAATGTCCCCCTTCATCTCCTCTATGCCCCTCTTCCACAATGTCCCCCTTCATCTCCGCTATGCCCCTCTTCCATAATGTCCCCCTTCATCTCCGCTATGCCCCTCTTCCACAATGTCCCCCTTCATCTCCTCTATGCCCCTCTTCCACAATGTCCCCCTTCATCTCCGCTATGCCCCTCTTCCACAATGTCCCCCTTCATCTCCTCTATGCCCCTCTTCCACAATGTCCCCCTTCATCTCCGCTATGCCCCTCTTCCACAATGTCCCCCTTCATCTCCGCTATGCCCTTCTTCCACAATGTCCCCCTTCATCTCCTCTATGCCCCTCTTCCACAATGTCCCCCTTCATCTCCGCTATGCCCCCTTCATCTCCGCAATGCCCCCGTACCTCCAGTCCCTGGTGGTCCAGCGGAGCGTCTTCAGATCTGTGCCTCCTTCGGCACAGATCCCCGCCACCCGAACATGCCGGGCGAGCACATGGCGGTACTCGTACGAGTACCGCCATGTGCCGAGCAGAGCGATGCTCGAGCCGATCCGAGCATCGGCCGAGCATGCTCGCTCAACACTAATGGAGAGTATTATATCAATACTGTCAGAGTTGTGGTTCAAGAGTAATTGAAGGATAAAGTTTCCCCCTCCTGCCCCTTTTACCTAGTGTAAGCCATCTCTTCTCAGATGTGGAATCTGGTTGTAAGACCAGACAGATAACAGCAGGAGACAATCTCCTTCCTATGAGAACAATGAAAGCCCTGCCCTCCTTGACAAGTTTTTCAGGTTTTCCCTTATCTTAATTGAAGATTGTCCCTCTCTGCAATCTACCTGGGAACCTCCCTTCTGCTCTGGCTGAGCCGTGTTACATCAGTAGAAGGGGCGGGAGGGGGATACTTTATCAATTACTCTTAAACTACAACTCTGACAGTATTGAAATAACACTCTCCAAGGTCCAAATATTATGATGATTAATTAGAGCTGCTTTTATTATGAAACATTACTATCCCTTTAAGACTAAATGTATCACAGAAATACACAACATGAAGCCATGCATCCTTTAGAAGTCTAATTCACTGAGGCATTTAAATAATTCTTGCTGAGACCATGTATATGAAATAATCAAAGAAAAGGAAAAAAAACATACCAGAGTAAGACGATAACTTGTTTAGTCATCATGTGTGGCTGTCTGTATCAAGAACAATCTGTAGATACCATGCTGTGAATCACTGGCCTGTAATTTCATCTTTTATGGAGGCTGCATGTCACTCAAGCCTCTAAGGTAGATGAGTTTCTTGTATCTCAAACCTTATAGCTCAATGTATGAAAATATATCCAAAAAACTGATTTCAAGAAACTCAGATTAAAACATATCCTTGCCTGTAAGAATAAGTGGTTCTTAAATAACAGAAGGAATTACCTAGGTAGGTGTCCATCATACACTCACGTACCCAAATATACACACATACAGATACACAAGCAAGTACACACAAATACACATTCAAACACATGCACCAATGCATGCACACATGTGCAAATACATATGCACACCTGTACACACACATCTACACAGGCATGTATACATACTCATGCACATGAGTAAATGCATGCACACACATGCATATGCACATACATGCATACTGTACATATACACAGACAAACACGTACACATATATACATACATATATACATACTGCATAAGTAGTGGGGATATTTTAGTATATGTCCTTTCATGTCCATCCCTTTCTTCTGATACAGATCAAGTGGAGAGTGATTATATTATAGAAAAAATAGATGTATCTGAAAGAGAAAGGCTCAATCTTCCATCACTAAAAAAAATAACTAAATGCTCTTTTATAAACTGTTTGAGAGATCAGCTGGAATGTCGGGACAAGCAAATAATATAAAAATACACAATCATCATTTTGGTCATCGTCACCACAATCCTCACTTCAAGTCCAAATCCCACGCAGTCACCCTCATCACTATTTCTGGCTAAACAACAACACATGTCAAAATCAGCAACCCTAGCTATAAGTGCTTCTGATGGTGTTCAAGCTGCAATGCCATTACCACCTACAACTACTACTAGTAATATAGCAATATCTAGCTCCTGTAGCAGTGATGATATAATAAGTAGCAGTCCAACAGGAACAGCAGTGCAATGGGGATTCTCATGACCATACAAAGCATAGGTGGAAATTGCCAAGTTCTAGCTGGAAGTTCAGTAACAAAAATGTAGATATTTTAATGGATTTATGGATTCTCTGAAAAAGAGAAAAAATGTGTTTTTTTTCTACAAAGCTTCCAGCAAAAAGAAACTGTGACTTTTCACCCAATCCTAATCCTTTCTGGGTTTTGATTGATTTGGTGGAGAAAAGAATAAAGCTGATGAAAGTGTATATTTATACTGTAATAGTATTGGGCTGCTCAATGAACAAGTTCTTCTCCACCCCTGTCAATCACTGGTGGTTGCACTCACTAACATACTCACATACACACACTAACACACATTATGGAAATTGTTTATCTTCTCCGTTATGGCTGAAATTTATAGCACTTTCTCAGCTATATAGACCAGTGGTTCTCAACTCCTGTCCTCAGGACCCACTAACAGGCCAGGATTTGATGATTTCCTTGTTAGAGCACAGGTGAGTTAATCAATGTGAATGAGCCTCTGATCACCACACCTGTGCTCTAGCAGAGAAATCCTTAAAGGGATAGTAATGTTTCATAATAAAAACAGCTCTAATTAATCACCATAGTATTTGGACTTTGGAGAGTGTTATTTCAATTCTGTCAGAGTTGTAGTTCCAGAGTAATTCAATGACAAAGTGTCCCCCTCCCTCCCCTTTTACTGATGTCACACTGTTCAGCTTGAGCAGAAGGGAGGTGCCCAGGTAGACTGCAGAGAGGGACAATCTTCAATTAAGATAAGGGAAAAACCTGAAAAGCTTGTCAGGGGGGGCAGGGATTTCATTGTTTTCATAGAAATAAGAGTGCCCCCTTCTGTTATCTGTCCAGTCTATGGACTGCATTCCACATCTGAGAAGAGATTGTTTACACTAGGTAAAAGGGGCGCGAGGGGAACTTTGCTTGTGAATATCTCATAAACCATAAAGGTTTGAGAGATAAGACTTATATCATTCTTCATGTTTCTTTCAGGCCTACAAAATAAAATAAAGTTAAAATGAAGTATTACTATCCCTTTAAGTCCTGGCCTGTTAGTGGGGCCTGAGGACAGGAGTTGATAACCACTGATATAGACAAATATACATTGAATTCCACAGAATTCCACAGAGAGCAGACTGAAAGGTGTGAACAACTGTAGATAAGCAATAAACTCAGCTGAAACAACTTGTTCATCAGCGACTGTGCTATCATTTAGATTAGCAAATTAGCTGTGATTAACCACTTGAAATAAAAAAAAATTGTGCCTCACAATTCTTTATTTCTACTGACTGAATTCATTAAGAGTGCAGTGACTGGCATCTCTCCATAAATTTGGTACTTCTGTTGAATCATTTTTTAAATATGAGATGACAAATTTTGTTACCTTGAAACAAAATAATTGCCCTTTCTTTTCTTTTTTCACTCAAGAGGAGAAGAAGTGAGAGATCTTTTTTAACCACCTTTTGGGCAAATCTGAATCCTTAAAGGGGTACTGAGTTTTAAGATCGCCCCCAAGAAATGTTTTTCTCTTCTGCACCACACATTTAGATGGATTCAAATGCAGATTTACACCTCCCTGTCAATTTTAATTAAAACGGGGTCTTAAAGACCCAAAAAATATTGTATTTTTTCCTTACACAGCTGTTATGGAAATGAGAGAAGTGTGGGGGTCATACAATCCCCAAATGCAATGCATTGCATACCCCTCTAGCACTCAAAGGGATAAGCAACTATTCCTACAGGAAGAAAAATGCTGGCAAAATGTAATGTGTCTATGCTTATGAATTCAATGGGCTTTATGACATCACATGCCATCAGGATTATGTCATCAACTAGATGCAAAGAAAACACTTATGTGCAACCAGGTATTGCAACACCCCCACAATCACCTACACAGCTCCAGTAATAATGGCCGTCATGAAATTCCTGTGGCAGGTGAAAAACAGACAATTTTCTGACTATTTCTTCCTTTGATCTAAATTTTTCATCCGTATCTAGTAAAAGTATAGCAAAAATCATTTTTTGTTTGAATTTTTTCATGTTATAGTCAGTTTTATATAATTAAATGCTTTGACCTACAAATCAAGTGCCTGAACAATGCTCTATAATGTTGAATAAATATCACAGGGGAACTGTTACTCTATCTTCATTCATCAAATGAAAGTTAGAAAGCTACAAAAGTCAATTAAATTATTTGCCAATAATGTCTGTGATCATAATCCATCAGACAGGAGGACTTATCGAATTAGAAGGAGACCTTCTGGTAAAATAACTTTTGTCAATATAAACAGATAAATTGTCTGTAAACTCAGCACAAATGGAGATAAAGCTTACATCACCCTGACATATTAGGTAACACATAGGTGGAATATTGCAGAGAGTGGTCTAGCACTGTAACAGTATACATCTATACATTGTAATCCTCCTATATAATAATCCGCCAGATGTATGTTTGTCTGATGCAGTCATGCACAGTAGAGACTGCCTGAACGCGGAGAATGCAGGCCAGAGATGCAGTCATGCACAGTAGAGACTGCCCAAATGCAGAGAACGCAGGCCAGAGATGCAGTCATGCGCAGTAGACACTGCAGGTCAGACATGCGCAGTAGAGACTGCCCAAACACAGAGAACGCAAGAAGCCATTGGTACATGCTGCCATGGACTTTGGCCCGTGTACACAGGCTTTTACACAACTAATATATATAATATGCATTATTATTCCACAACATCTGACATGATGCTATGATACATCTCCTACAGTGACGCTGATAGACTAATAAAAACTGGTGTAAGCCTTCAACTAATCGGCTATACTGTAGGGGACACATTCAAATCCCCAATAATTTAAAGGAACGCAAACACCTAAAATGATCTGAGGTTATATAAATTCAGATAATATCTAGTTCATCCTAGTATCTGTGAAAATATTTGTTTTCTGAGGCCTAAAATCTCTCGATCTCTCAGGTCTAACTAGTAGTTACTGTCACTGCAGTGGTGTGCCAGAGGCCCTCGCAGTCCCCATGGTGCACAGAGAGTCCTTGTGTCAAAAGGGCCACCATGGTCTATATGTACTTTCCATTTCTCTTTAGGTAGTGGTGGTGGGCTGCTGCACTGTCCTCAATTTTCTACAGTGTTATACTGAGACGCTTAAACTGTCTGCTTGATGTCTATACAATGTTAGCATTCTGAGTGTTATAAAGGCTCTAGCTCACACTGAAGGAGTTAGTTGAAGACCTCTCTATCATCCAAAGGGTTAAAACTTTTGTTAGAGTTCCACCGAGATTTTAAATTAACCAAAAAGGGTTTTGTCACTTCAAAAAGAGTGAGAACCGCTGACTCTAGGAAGCAGTTCTAAATGGTAAAAATTAATATTCTCAAGAATAAATACTGTGCAACAAGGACATTCGTTGACAAGGAATAATAATAATAATAATAATAATAATAATTTCCTTTTAACCCTTTCTTTGCCAGAGGGATAACCAACATATTGCTTTGCATTGCACTGGCTATGGATACCCCTCGGGCACGGAAAGGGTTAAAGTGGACATGTCGCAGTTAGGTGTCATTTATTTCACCGAGATTAAAATGAACCTTTTTTTTAGTTAAAGTATTTTATCGGGAAGAATACATTTAGATTGTCTCTAATTTATTTATAATGATATTATCTAATATTTATACAGCACCTTTCTCCCAGGATGCTCAAAGCACTGTCAGCGCACACTCTTGGAATTAACCAAATCAACAGCTGTGATTATTTCCCAGTTGGTGGTACTCGTTTATCAATCTCAGAAGACTGAAGGGCAGAGTTGACCCTTCCGGGAATCAGACCTGCAACCTTGTGGTTTGAGCAGGCATTGCAGTCAGGGCATTTACCACTGAGCTCATCAGCTTTGGTCTGATTGATGCCATATTTATCATAAGCTATGCTGGGCACTTTCTTCTGTTGAGCCCTGGGAGAGGGCTTATGGTCTGCAATTGGGCATGTCTAAGTGCCATGGTTTCTTCACAAAGTGGGCAGGGCCTAATTGGGTGAGCAAGGTTTAACAGCACTGAGAGGGGAAGTTGGTGGGAATTAGGCAGAAGGTATAAGAAGTGGGTGGCGTTACACTCACGTTAAACTCACCAAAGCCAGAAAATCAGAATCTGTCCCCAGAGAACAGGTAAATAACTCTAAAAACCATAGACTCTGGGGCAGATCTGGAGATTCCTCATGCATGTCTCTAGACGCTCCCCCAGTGCATGGGTTCTGACTAGATTATTTCATAGTGTAGTGCTTTCTTGGCAATACTGGCTGATCACAGAAATGAATTAGCAGAAATTAAGGCAAATAAAGGCTATTTTTTTTTAAATTATTTATATTACAAACTAATGTCTAACAATACATCAAGGCAGTTTTTAATTCTCTTTAAATTGAACTAAACTTCTCTAAAGGTCTACTTTGATTTTACACGCACACATTGATGAGTTCCGTCTATTTCATTAATGACATATCTTTCCTTATTACTTGAAATCATTATTGTGTGTATGTAAGGCTGCACTTGTAATAAGTCATTCTAAATGTTGAGTACTGATGTGTGGACCTACTATCTTCATGGTCAGAACCGGCAATAAATGAAATGTTAAGTGCCATCATAATCTGCAGAAAGGGTTTTTAAAACCCAGCTTATATTTTTATGGCTTTCAGGTTCTGCAGATTGCCACTTGTAATAGCCTTTTTATGCAACAAGGCAACTCTCGCACACTTAATTGGAATGCCATGTCAAATTTTTAAATTAAGAATTTCATACTCAAGCACCACTGCCTTTTTCATTATTATAATGAAAACTTAATTAAATTCTCTAGTAAAAATACTGCACACATTTAATTAAAGGGAACATAAGAAAAACTGTATATCTAAAATGCAATTGTAATTATTGCAAATTTTATTTTTTTTCCCCAATATGCACGTTCTTGTTCAGTCATTAAAAACTCTGACACAGAATGAAATCTGTCAAGCTTTTGATAGCATTTATTCCAATCAAAATATAGGAGTTATGTACTGTAAGTTTAAAAGGATAGTAATGGTTGCTTTTAACAAATTTGAATATTGTAGATATTAAATATATTAATGCAATGATGTAGGTCCCATCTCTCAAACAGATTTCCCAATAGGCAGAGTAGGCAACTGCCTAGATCTTCAAATTTTGAGGGGAGTCTCATCCGTGCTGGCCACATCCACATTCTGAATTGCACGTGAGGCCAGAGCAATCTCCATGTTCCCACACCGCTTATATTCCTTTTTACATGCTATCATTGAAGTCCTAAAACACTGTGCAATCTGGTGAGTGGGTGGCCGTTAAGGACCACAGAGCTTTTTTCTGCAAACTGAATTCTGGGATGGCAGAGTGGTGTGCAGACACTCTGCCATCTAATATTTCCATTATGTACCATGACAGTTGACCCCTTGGATGGTACAGAGAAATCCAATGCCTTGTGAAGCAACATGTTGGAGCTCTCTCTGGCAACCAAGGAGTTAATGTGTTTTCTCTATGCCTGGAAATAATGGATGGTCCCGGGGGCAGGGTCATGTGAGGAACTGTTGTGTTGTCATTGGTGGCGCTAAGGGCCTAGAGTGCCTTGTCTAGGGAAGCCTGGGATGTAAATCCAGCCATGCCCCAATATATTGCTTCTCAATTGGTCTTATTTATAATAGATAATTGAGCAATCTTGGGGCAAATCAACTACACCACAGGCAACATACAGAACTTTTCAACATTCCCATTGGTTTAAATGAGGCCTTTTAACCAAATGAATCCTAAAGAGATCACCAACACTTTGCTTCACAATACTTTGGAGAACTTCCTAATCAAGGTGTAAAAGCTCAATTTAAATCAGTTGAAGTTTTATTGTCCTCTGTGCTAGAGTTGGTTTGCCCCTGAATTGTTCTACTTTTCTTTTATATCAGACCAAAACTATTAGAATCCCCTGTAATATTCATGTTCAAAAAAGCAGAATTAAATGTCCTTTATGTTTTACTGCACCTTTAAGTTTCATGTTCTGAAAATTCATTGTGGAACGCACGTCTGAACTACACTGCAGTTCATAACTTCATCAAGAGTTTAATCAACAAATTTCTCAGTAGTCTGTAATGTAAGTATTTTCCTGATTGAGCACAGGTGAGTCAGTCAAAATGAACAAGCATCTGAGAACACCTGATCTAGACAACAGATTGTAATGACATCGCAATCAGTTCCTTTCCCACAAATACACAAATAGAGTGTGCTGCCCATATGAATATTAATGAATGACTGTGCCTTATAAGGTGTGCTCAGAAGGCATTAACATAAGTTATAGCTTGTGATGACACAGGACAGATAGACAATCACTCAGGTTATCTGGTCTGTATTTTGACCATTCATTTTGAGAGAATCCCTCTTTTTCATACAAAGTGTACATTTTGCATCATTGTTCTATAGCTAGATTTGTTCTACTAAAATCATCATCACCATCATCATCATCATCTTCTTCAACTGTTGTTGATCCACTGCAGGATGAAGGCCACCTCAGCAAGCCTCCAACAACTTCGGTCCTGTGCTTTTTGCTGCCACTGTGTACCAATAAATTAGGTAATTTCATCTACCCATCTTGTCTTTGGTCTTCTTCTTGGGTGCTTAGTATTGAGTGGAATATATTCAAAAATTTGTTTGGCCCATCTATCATCAGGCCTACATGCTATGTGGCCTGCCCATTTCCATCTCATGCACTGTGCTCTTTCATTTATGTCATAAACCTTTGTTTGCTGATGAATCCATGCACACGTTTTTCAGTCTCTTTTTGTTAAGTTTAGAATTTGATGCTCCATACTTCTATGCATAACCTTAAGTTTTTGTATGACTTTTGGAATTCAGTGTTTCACTGCTATATGTAAAGACTGGGAGGGCACATTGGTTAAAAATCTTTTGCTTGAGGCAGAGTGGTAAATTTGTCTTTAAGACAGTACTACTAAGTTTTCCAAATGCTTGCCATCCCAATTGTATTCTTTGCTCAGTTTCCATCATGGTGTTTCTGTTGACATCTCAAGAACATATTCCCACAGCCTCCCTTACTCTCCTTCAGACAGCCTCCAAATTTGAAACAACTGATGGTGAGGAGTGCCATGAATAAAAATGCGAAAAATGGCACATCTCCCTGCCTACAAAAGAGATGTGAAACTTGTGCACACATTTACACCACGGACAACATACCGATTCCAAACACCGAGTTACACCATAAGATCAATGGTACCTTCACCTGTAAATCATCCAATGTAATATACCTTATCATGTGTGCAAAAACCCAACAGCTCTGTATGTGAGAGAAACTGGACAAGCACTACATAGGAGATGTAATTCCCACAGATCCAGTGTTAATAACAAAAAGACAGAGACACCAGTGGGAGAACATTTTTGCCAAAATGGGCACAGTGTCAAGGATATTAAGTTAACTGTATTGATGGGACTGTTCCGCACTCAGAAGGACAGAAAGGTATGGGAGGTAAAATTAATGTTAAAATTTAATGCAATTTGTAGTGGTTTGAACAGGGATAAGGAATTTCTGTCAAAATATAATTTAGTTGATTGAACTTTCCAACAGACCCAAGAGCATCGTAAATACCTCTAAAGCCTCAGAGGAAGAGTGCAATTTACCATTTACTTATCAAAGATATCTGGATCTGGACTGAGTTCTCTTATCTGATTTCCATGCTAAACAATGTGATGTGTACTTGTATTTAAGAGAGATGTTTTCATATTTATCTGTATAACATGCCTGAGGAAGAGACCTAAGGTCTTGAAAGCTTGCATTTGAATCTGCTTAGTTAGCCAATAAAAGGTATCAAAAACTATATTTGCCTCCTGTATTTCTACGGCTAACACGGTACCAACTCTCATATATTTTTTCTATGTTGATCTGGACTTTATCATTCTTGACCTGTATTGATGAAGTTCCATTTTAATATATTGATTGAAGGATATTCATGTAAGCTCTATCTATTCCTTGGTTGATCAGGGCATTGAGTATTGCTTTATTTTTCACTGAGTCAAATGCTTTTTCGTAGTTAATGATAGCTATGCATAATACAAGGTTGTGTTGATTATGTTGCTCTATAACTTGTTGCACTGTCTGGATATGGTCCATTGTATTCTATTTAGGTTATGGCCCATTGTATTTCTCTTTAGGTTATGTTGTGTTAAGTATTGTGTCCATTCTTGAATAAGGGTTGACCACCAGCTTTCAACATTTCAATTGAAATTTATCAGGTCCAGCTGCTTTGCTATTTTTTGTTGATTTTATTGCAGCTTCTACTTCTTCTACCAAAACATCTGGCACAGTTTCAGACTCTGGTACAGCATTCAGTTGTTGTCTTTCATCATTATGAAGATTTGAATAACAAGCGTCCACTCATTTTAGTATTTGTTGTTGCGCTTTTGCTGCTGTACCATGTTCAAGCTTGAATGCCATCGTTTGTTGTGGGTTGAAATGTCTGGAAGATCTTGCAGCAAGCTGAAGCAATTAGACAGTACTAACAAAATTCTTATGATTTTTCAAAAGCTGGCTAATATCAGCCTTCACGTTTGTTGAACTGATCATTTTCTTTCTTTCTTTCTTGCAGTCAATTTTGATTTTTGCTCTCCAACGTTAAAACGACTGCACATCAGCTGCTATTTCACATGTAAGTTTACAAATACATTATTTTTAAGACACTGATTCAGGGAAATGGATATAACTCTAGTGCTACTGAGCAAATAATGAAAGGAAGCAGATGCAGGGAGTGGAAACAAGTGTCCACTGATATTACAATATTGATAAGTATGACCATGGATAATCAATAGAACACTGACAGTAAAGTGCAACAATTATACTATTAATAGGGAACATTTCAGGCTGTTTTTAATATATTTATAATGTATTTTGTTGTAGCTATTTGGGGTTGTGGGAAGGAAATGCTTTTAATATGCTCTATGGGACCATTTCAGATTATAAATTAACCTCTTAAGAACCAGAGGGGTGTTAAAGTTGCTTTGCAATGGATTTCACATCCCTCTGGTCCTTACGGGGTTAAACCTTTGAGTGCCAGGGGGTACGCAACACATTGCAAAGCAATGCGTTGTGTATCCCTCTGGTACTCAAAGGGTTAAACCAAGCAAGAGCAGAGTCTGTAAATATAGCGCCAAGACAATCCTTACTACAGAGAGACTTCAGTTTGGAGCACTAAACATGGAAGATTATAATGGATAATGTTGAGTATCATTTTGAGAAGCTTTGACCTGTAATGTCTCTTGTTGCTGTTATGAGAGTTGAAACATACAATTGAGATAATGTGTATATTACTGAATATATTATACTTTGACATAGTTGGACAAAGCTCTTAGACAATATTAGACACAGATATTATATTTAAATACACATATTTCACTTACTCAATATGTAGGCATATGATGGTTGTAACACAAGATTATATCCTTTTGTGTTGTTACAATATTTTGAAACATAATAATAAATCTTTTTGTAACACATCAGGCAAATCAGTCTTTTTACAGCTGTATTGCAAATACCAATAACTTAACCATGTGAAGCAATGTGTTGCATACACCGCTGGTACTTAAAGGATTGATGAATGTATGTATGTACCGTAAAATCTCGGGTATAATACACACAATTTTACCCCACTTCACCTTATGTGAAGTGGGGGGTGCGTATTTTACACGAGAGTTTAAAAAAAAAGTTAGGGTTGGCAGATACCTTCCCTTCCTCACCGGGCCAAAACAGCTGCCAAACCAAGACCTATTTGGTTCAAATTTAACTCAAATTTAACAAATTTAACATATTATACATAACCACTCTTGTTTTCCCCTAAAATCTTTGGTATAATATGCACCTGCGTATTATACACAGGTGCGTATTATACCTGAGATTTTACGGTATGTATATTGTATGCATGTATCTTTATTTATATAACACAATACATGTAAACAGCTGTTTACAGAAACAGTACAATAGAAAAATAATACAGGGCAGTGATAAGAACATCAGATTAAAGTGCAATCATTGCATTATTAGCAGGGGAAAAGTGCAACAAACAGAATCATACACTGTGCAGGAGACCCTGCCCTAAAGAGCTTACAATTTAGTTATTAATCTTGACATACATAGACAGTAGGAGGAAGAGGAGGATACATTCAAATACAAGGATTTTGTAATAAATTCATGTGTAATATATATAAACACATACAATATGCAGTGGCAATGCTTTTGTCTGTGTGAAAACTTAGTATTTATTAAAGATGGTTTATCTTTAACTCCCAGAAGGGTATCACACATAATTTATAGAATACAATTATTGTACATGCTTAAAGCTGCAAAAGTAACTAAACACTTTTTCATGTAGCTAAGTGGTTCACACTTTTTCATGTAGCTAAATGGTTCACAGCTTCTAATCAGGCACCCGCTTTATACTTTGGAATTCTTTAGCTGCACTCTGCATAGCTAACTGGGTGCTTTTTATACATTACTAGTGTAAAAGCCCGTGTACACGGGGCAAGGTCCAGGTGATGTTAGCCCTTCAAGTGCCAGAGGGGTACGCAACGCATTGCTTTGCAATGCGTTGCATACCCCACTGGATCTCAAAGGGTTAAGAGGCTGGTCCTGCTCTGTGTACTGTCGCCGCCTCACTGGCAGCACACGCAATGCAGTCATGCACTGTAGAGACTGCCCGAACACACAGAATGCTCCCAGCAGAGAACTCCCAGCATTCTGTGCTTTCAGGCAGTCTCTACTGCGCTTGACTGCATCGGACAAACATTCTAGCGTTTTATTATATAGGATGGGCATACCTAGGAACTTTGCAATGTGGACTACCAGGAGGGGAGTCCTCCTGTGCTGCTGGGGGAGATCTATGACAAGACTTGCATCAGAAAATGGGCGTGACTTAACCTGTGAGTGGGAGCGGGGCTTCAAAATACTGAAAAATAGCCTGGGAAGAAGGATAACGTGGCACGGAGTGCAAGGCGCATACTTTGAAGACACAGAAGTGGGCAGAGTTTTATTTAAAACTCCCCACATCTGGAGAACCAGTCTCTGTCAAAAACTGGAGAGTTCCCAGCTAGGATTATGGAAAGAAAGCAAAATATGAGCAATTCTGGATCATGCCAACTGGATTACAGTAGAAAAAAAAAAAATGTCCATTGATTTAAATTGGGCTTTTAACCCACATATATTATTGAAGATATTAAATTCCCATTTAACCCTTTGAGTGCCAGAGTGGTACTCAAAACACTGTAAAGCAATGTATCAAACACCTCTCCCGCGCTCAAAGGGGTTAAAATCAATGATCCTTTTCTTTTGCTCCCTATGGTGCAATTGGCTTGCCCCAGAACTGGTACTCTTTTTCTTTGTATGTAAGGTCCCATAGGGCTAACTATTATGCCAATGAGCAACTACAGTTGAAACCAGAAGTTTACATACACTATATAAAAAGACACATATGCATGTTTTTCTCACTATCTGACATGAAATCAGAATAAACCTTACCCGTTTTAGGTCAATTAGGATTACCAAAATTATTTATATTTGCCAAATGCCAGAATAATGAGAGAATTTTTTAAGGCATTTTTATTACTTTATGCAAAGTCAAAAGTTTACATACATTTCTTTAGTATTTGGTAGCATTGCCCTTAAACTGTATGACTTGGGTCAAACGTTTTGGATATCCTTCCACAAGCTTCTCACAATAGTTGGTGGGAATTTTGGCCCATTCCTCCTGACAGAACTGGTGTAACTGAGCCATGTTTGTAGGTCGCCTTGCTCGCACCTGCCTTTTCAGCTTTGCCCATAAATTCTCAATAGGATTGAGATCAGGGCTTTGTGATGGCCACTCCAAAACATTGACTTTGTTATCCTTAAGCCACTTTGTAACCAGTTTGGCAGTATGCTTCGGGTCATTGTCCATTTGGAAGACCCATTTCCGCCCAAGCTTTAACTTCCTGGTGGATGTCTTGAGATGTTGCTTCAGTATTGCCACATAATCTTCTTGCCTCATGATGCCATCTATTTTGTGAAGTGCACCAGTCCCTCCTGCAGCAAATCAACCCCACAACATGATGCTGCAACCCCCGTGTTTCACAGTTGGGATGGTGTTCTTAGGTTTCCAACCTTCTCCCTTTTTCCTCCAAACGTAACGATGGTCATTATGGCCAAACAGTTCAATTTTAGTTTTGTCAGACCACAGGACATGTCTCCAAAAATGTAGGTCTTTGTTCCTGTGTGCATTTGCAAACATTAATCTGGCTTTTATATGTTTCTTTTAGAGTAATGGCTCTTTCCTGGAAGAGTGGCCTTTCAGTCCATGTCATACAGTACTCGTTTCACTGTGGATAATGACACAATCTTACCATCTTCCGCCAGCATCTTCACAAGGTCTTTTGCTTTTGTTCTTGGGTTGATATGCACATGTTGGACCAAAGCACGTTCATCTCTGAGACACAGAACCCGTCTCCTTCCTGAGCGATATGATGGCTGGACATTCCCATCTTGTTTGTACTTGCATATAATTGTTTGTACAGATGAACGAGGCACCTGCAGGTATCTGGAAATTGCACCCAAGGATGATCCAGACTTGTGCAAGTCCACAATTCTCTTCCTGATATCTTGGCTGATTTCTTTAGACTTTCCCATGATGTTACACACAGAAGCAGTGTGTTTCTGGTGTGCATTAAAATACATCCACAGGTGTGTCTCTAATTAACTCAGATGTTGCCAATGTTGTCCCAAATTGTTTAAAGGCATAGCAATCCTAGTGTATGTAAACGTTTGACTTTGCAGAAAGTAATAAAAATGCCTTAAAAAATTATCTCTCTCAGGGTTGCCCACTGTCTCCTCTTCTTTTCGCGTTGTGTATTGAGCCATTAGCTTGCGCCATTCGTGCTTCTTCAGATATCAAGGGCACTCTAAATGTGAAGCCCTTAATGTTACACTCCCTGCTCCTATGCAGAAACCTTTGTCCTTGAATTTTGATTTTAAATGGGGGTCGTCCTTCCTGACCTCGCTGGGCATTAGAGTCACCGCGTCTAGGTCGACCCTTTATTCTGCTAATTATGGCCCACTACTCGGATTTCTTCATTCGGAACTGGACACTTGGAGGTCCTATCGTATCTCTTGGTTTGGTAGAATTGCGGCGGTTAAAATGTCGCTTTTACCTAAACTTCTGTATCTTTTTCGGGCCTTAGCAATTACCCCTAGGTCAAGGGATATGCAGTCTCTTCAGAGACATATTTTTAGATTTATTTGGGCCTCCGGGAAACCTAGACTTCATTCAGGGCTTTTGCATCGACACCGTACGGCTGGGGGTCTCTCAGTGCCTCATATATGGTCCTACTTTAAAGCGGCCCAATTGGCAAGGGCAACCCAACTCCATCTTACTTCTAATGCTCCTCGCTGGGTGAAGTTGGAAACTTTGCTGAGTGGATCGCCTCCTGCACCTGCTTTGCTATGGATCCCTTCATTGCCTTTGACAACGGTGGCGAGTTGCCCTAATCTATCTTTTACCTTGGCCCTGTGGCATCGTTATCGGCATAGGGATCAGCTCACTGCATCGCCGTCAAAAATGTGCTCTCTTTTTTGGAATCCGCTATTTCTTCTGGGTGTTCGTCCGGATCAGTTTGGGTGGTGGCGTCGGACAGGTGTGTCTCTGACTTATATATTGGGAATAATCTCTTGACTTGGGATCAATTTAAAGACAAATATCAGGCCCCATTGATTGAATATTATAGATTTATTCAGGTGCGCCACTTCGTCCACTCCTACTTTAAGGGGAAATCACCTCCCCAAAGGACCGTGTTTGAGTATCTTTGTTCTTCTTCTCTCCCTGGTAGGGGTGCCATTTCTAAGATTTATTCCCATCTCCTGACTATTTTGTTTCCAAAATCTCCATCTTACCGTACTAAATGGGAACTTGATTTGGGTGACTCTTTGGACCTCGACGAGTGGAATGATATTACAGCTAATACCAATAGCCTGACTCCATGTGTTTTAGTGAAAGAAAATGCATACAAGGTTATGTCAAGGTGGTATTACTGCCCCACTAGATTACATTGTATTTTTCCATCAGTTTCGCGGCTGTGCTATCGTGGATGTGGACAAGAGGGTACTTACCTTCACATGTGGTGGACTTGCCCTTCTGTAACTGCTATTTGGAGTTATGTCTTTGGGCTTTTGAGTACGGCACTGGGGGTAGCGCTGACACCGGATCCAAGGACGGCCCTATTGAATAGGTCTTCTCGTTTTCCACCCCTGTCTAGGAATGCTAATAAGCTTGTGTTTCGGATTTGTGCCATGACCCGATGTCATATTGCTTTTCACTGGAAGTCTTTACCTCCAGGTCACGAGTCTTTAGACGGGAGGATTTGGCAATTACTCTGAATGGAGAAAATGACTGCTTACCTTCATGCCTCCTCGTCCTCGTATCTTCAGATTTGGGGCCCTTGGATTGACTCAGTGGTTCCTCCTGATTTCCATCGGGACCTGCTACTTCTTTGAACCCGCCTCGAACTCGAACTCCAAGTACTGTCTTCCCTCCCCGACTTTACCCCTGTCCTCTCCCTTCCTTATACCTACCCCTTCCTCTCCTCCTCTTCCCCCCCACCTCCCCCCTTTTTTTATTTTCTTTTCTCTCTCTCTCTCTCTCTCCAGATTTGCCTCCACCTGTAATGTTGTTCACCCTGTTGTTTTCTTTTGATTATGTGTTCTTGTTTTATGACTGCTGTGCCCTTTTTTTTTTTTTTTTTATCATTTTTGTTAATTTTGTCACCTTCCTATGTTACAAACATTGTAAAACTTCAATAAAAATTTGAATTAAAAAAAAAAAAATTATCTCTCTCATTATTCTGGCATTTGGCAAATATAAATAATTTTGGAAATCCTAATTGACCTAAAACGGGTAAGGTTTATTCTGATTTCATGTCAGATAGTGAGAAAAACATGCATATGTGTCTTTTTATATAGTGTATGTAAACTTCTGGTTTCAACTGTATTTAATTACACTTTCCTCATAGCACACTGAGCCTAACAAGATAATATGGTAATGTAAAATTACCCGCATTGTAATGTTATAGCTATAGATATTTTTAAAAGGAAAACTAGCCATTTCTAACACACACACACACACACACACACACACCTTAATCTGGCCAGAAAAATCCTACTGTCCACTAAGTATCAGTTCTGCATTAGGTTGGAAGCCTAAGAACACCATCCCAACTGTGAAACAGCATCATGTTGTGGGGTTGATTTGCTGCAGGAGGGACTGGTGCACTTCACAAAATAGATGGCATCATGAGGCAAGAAGATTATGTGGCAATACTGAAGCAACATCTCAAGACATCAACCAGGAAGTTAAAGCTTGGGCGGAAATGGGTCTTCCAAATGGACAATGACCCGAAGCATACTGCCAAACTGGTTACAAAGTGGATTAAGGATAACAAAGTCAATGTTTTGGAGTGGCCATCACAAAGCCCTGATCTCAATCCTATTGAAAATTTATGGGCAAAGCTGAAAAGGCAGGTGCGAGCAAGGCGACCTACAAACATGGCTCAGTTACACCAGTTCTGTCAGGAGGAATGGGCCAAAATTCCCACCAACTATTGTGAGAAGCTTGTGGAAGGATATCCAAAACGTTTGACCCAAGTCATACAGTTTAAGAGCAATGCTACCAAATACTAAAGAAATGTATGTAAACTTTTGACTTTGCATAAAGTAATAAAAATGCCTTAAAAAATTCTCTCTCTCATTATTCTGGCATTTGGCAAATATAAATAATTTTGGTAATCCTAATTGACCTAAAACGGGTAAGGTTTATTCTGATTTCATGTCAGATAGTGAGAAAAACATGCATATGTGTCTTTTTATATAGTGTATGTAAACGTCTGGTTTCAACTGTATTTAATTGCACTTTCCTCATAGCACACTGAGCCTAACAAGATAATATGGTAATGTAAAATTACCCGCATTGTAATGTTATAGCTATAGATATTTTTAAAAGGAAAACGAGCCATTTCTAACACACACACACACACACCTTAATCTGGCCAGAAACATCCTACTGTCCACCAAGTATCAGTTCTGCATTGATCGGTTCCCCAAAGTGAATCTTTCATTAGTTCTGGATATCATACCCATAGAACTAGGCATGATTCTTTGTTTCAGGACTCCAAACTCCTCCTACCAAAGTAATACTTAGAAGGCATTGGGGGTAGAGTTTGAGGTCATTGAATCCTGCAAAAACAAACATGAATGCCTTCGTGGACATGACTTGGAATATTATTGAAAGATATTAACCCCTTAAAGACCCATGACGGTCCTGGACCGTCATGGCTTGTTTTCATTTAAGGACCCATGATGGTCCTCGACCGTCATGGAATTCCGGGCTCCCAGTGGGATTGTGAAAAATAAAAAAAAAGGTCCCTGGTCCTTAAGTGACGGCCGCGTATGGGCGCGGCCGGTCCTTAATGGGTTAAAATTCTCCTTTCTTTTCTCCATTTACCCTACAGATCTCCATAATCTTTAGATCTGGATGACATCAGAGCTTCACTCAGCATTTTAGCTCTGTCCTCTCAGTTGAAGCTGATTGCCTGAGAATTTGCCAAGACTGGGTTTCAATGGAGAGGATAACAATGTTACGTCCTCTCCCAGAAATGCTGAGGGAATTGCAATGATCTACAGTGCAGCTGACGTACTAAGAAGTGAGGGGTGTGACTTTCATGTGGGAAAAGGGAGTGGGACCCTGGGCAGAGCTAAAAGTACCTAGGATGCCTTCCTGTAAGGCCCCTGAAATTGAACTCCAACCCTGGTTAAAGGAGGAGTGTTGGGGAGATAGTGATAGAGCAGGAGGAGGAAGGGAAAGAATGAAAAGAAAGTGAGGTTGATGAGAAACTGGTGCAATTCTAGAGCAAACTAACTGCACCATAGGATACAAATGAACCTTTTAACCTACTGAGTACCAGAGAGGTATGCATTGGATAACTCTTTGGCACTCAAAGGGTTTAGAACCAGATGTTAGGCAACATATTGAGATGAAGCGTTTTAACCCTTTGAATGTTACAATAGTCTCTCCAACCTATTGCTTAGCATTGGGAATACTTCATTTGCCTCTGATTCTCTTCATTTCTTATATCAGTCTCGTTATGGCATGTTATCAAGAGAAGAAGTGGACTGAAGTTGATACCTGCACTGGTATTGTTAATTAACAGATCTGTTCTGTCTCTTACAGATGCTAGAGAGATAAGGTGAAAATCATTCTCCACTAATAGTACGGATACCTGTGAACTGATGGAGAGCACAGGTTAAAGATACTGAGATTATGTCTTCTTCAAACCATTACTCTTTCTTTCCTTGTATGATCTTCTTCTAGGCCTGACATATTATTCCCAAGACTGCCTCTTCAGTAAATGGGATACTTTGTAAATCTTACACTGAGGTGGTGCCCAGTGCTGAACTCCAAATTTCATAATAACTTCAGTTCAACATAATTACTGATGGGTCATTACCTTTGGTGAAGTGCTGACAGCACTGTAGATAGTGATCACATTGCAGTACTGAAAAATTCTCTGAGAGAGTTTCCATAATAACCTTGGAACATTGGATGAACTCTCAAATCTGAGAGAAGAAAGACATTACGTTGCATTTTGTGTAGCTCAGGTACATCTGAGCTAAGACCTGGCTAGGGATGACCCCCATTTAGCTCTCCTACTGATCCACCACTGCTTATAACACGGTTCCAGTTTTCTCTATAGGTCTGCTCCAAGGTGAGCAGTCCTGCCAAGGGGGAACTATCATTGTGATAGTTGTCATTTCATCATTGGACATTAGAGAGTTCTCCAACTCATTGCTTTGGAATGTGATGGAGATCTCTCTACCATTCTATATAATAATTTGCTAGGATGTTTGTCAGAAGCCATCATGCACAGTAGAGACTGCTTGTATGCTCAGAATGCTGGGAGTTTTGTGCTGGGAGCATTCTGTGCGTTCAGGCAGTCTCTACAGTGCATTGGGTGTGTGATGGCAGTAAGCAGAGCAGGACCGGTCTTTTAACCATTTGAGTGCTGGAGGATTATGCATCGAATTGCAAAGCAATGCATTGCATACCCCTCCGGCACTCAAAAGGTTAACATCACACACACCTTGGCCCGTGTACATGGGCTTTTACACTAGTTGAAATAATAAAAAAAATATTGGAGCATTCAATTTGGTAATAAATACTAAAAACAAATATATTTTTAATAGTTTGGTTCAGGCAAATATTTAATTCTTCAAAAGTGAAATACTTTCCTGAGTCAACATTTGATTAATTTAAAAAACCCAAATGGGACATGATTAACAGTCTGAATATTTTGTGCCTGGTCCAGCAGTATTAATCTGAAGAGCAATCTGCTTTAATTTCATGGAATAGATATACAACAAATTGCATATATTTACAAAAATGTGGGCACAAGCCGTAAAGGTTGACATATCCTTGAAAACAATCTAAATGCATGCAGTTATGTACTTCATAATTTTGCTTATTGTAATATTGTCTCATGCTCCATCAGGCCAATTTCATGTTGGTTTTTAGTCAATGTATATTTCCAGCTAGATGTCCTGCCTTTAGATGCTAGCTCCTGTTTTTACTAGCTATGTTTTGTCTAGGTCAATGTGTCCTTTACTTTAATATTCAGAAATTGTTAGGATACATTATGAACTAAATTAATTTGATACACTTTGAAACATATTTTGCATAATCATGGGGACATGTGTAGAATTCAGATCATCAGACAGGATCTGTTAAATCAGTGGACCATACTCGATATGGTCTGGTACCATATTTACTTACTTTCAGTCCTGTTCAAGGATATAAAGCTGAATTCTTCACCAGGGAATAACTTACGTCATTAAGTCCAATATTTGCCAGCTTTCAATCTGCCAGTTTTCATGAAAAAAATTAACCATTAGCAAATATATAAATAAAGGAGAAGTAATGCTTAATGAAATAAGTAACTCTTGTATTTATCCTTTAGATGCTATAGAAGTCAAGAGTGAGTTGCATAGTAATCTGTTGTTGACATAGCTATCATCAATGGGGATACAAGAACAAGCTTTAACAGCACTAGTTACATATATATCAACTTCATTTATATTCACAGAACTCCTGATTTTCTAATTTGCAGTTGGTATTTTCTTGGATTACCATTTTAACTTTGTTACCAGAGACAAATTAAGGCTCCATAGCCTAGGCATAGGCCCCACATCTCTTGATCCAGTGCTTCTGACTTAAAGTGCCGCTAGCAGGTACTGGCATTATGGCTTTAATGAAAGTTGGAGCAACAGGATGATGCTGGTCTCCTTTCTACAAAAAGGGTGTCTGACAAATGATGTTAGTGGTGGTCCCAGCAGAGCCTCTCTCAGTGACCCTTACTTACAGCCAGGGCCCTCATATTGCCATGGGCCCTAGGCAGTAGCCGAGATTGCCATAATGGATTCATCTTTGTTTGTTACTGGTTATAAATAAGCTGCACAGAATGAGAATGGGCTCCTCAAAGGTCATGAAGGTGGATACACCAGTGGTTTAGACAGGACTGATTTTCTTGGTAAGGGCTTATTCTCAGATGGGAGGTCACTAGGCATACCCATGTTTCCATGTTTGAGATGAATGTCTTAAAGATTTGAATAAAATGATGTTAAGGACATGTGCCTGCATTATCCATACTAGGCCCACCTGTGGCTGTGCTAAACCAATCAGAGAGCAGTATGTCCTGGCTTCCATTAGTAACCAGACTTTCACAGAGATTATGTGTCTATTAGCTTCTTACAAATCTTAGAGTGTAAGTTAAAAATTTGAGAGTAAATAGAGGGGGACTATTTTACATTCATTTCTGTTAAAGGGATATTAATGTTTCACAAAAACTGCAACTCCAATTAATCTTAATAATATTTGGGCCATGGGGAGTGTTATTTCAATACTGTCAGAGCTGTAGTTCAAGAGTAATAGAATGATAAAGTATCCCCCTCCTGCCCCTTTTACCTAGTGTAAGCCACCTCCCCTCATATGTGGAATCTGGTCTCTTGACCAGACAGGTCACAGCAAGGGACAATCGTCTTACTGTGAGAACAATGAAAACCCTGCCCCCATTGACAGATTTTTCAGGTTTTTCTCTTATGCTCACTGAAGATTGTCCCTCTCTGCGATCCATCTAGACACCACCTTGCTACTTTGAGGTGAGCAGTGTTACATCAGTAAAAGGGGCGGGAGGGAGATACTTTATCATTCAATTACTCTTGAACTGCAACTCTGACAGTATTGAAATAGCAAAAGATCACTGATCAAGAATAAGAAATGTGACTACAATTATTTTATTTGTATACATATTTTTATAATCTTTTACCGTCTACACTTCACATATATAGACCCACAGCAGTGACCTGAATAGAGACAGGGGATCCCCTGTTGCTTCTTGCCATTTGTACCTAGGTAGTCACCGGCCTACTATACTTGTAAGTACAATAGTTATCCTTTATTAAATTACTAGTGTAAAAGCCAGTGTACATGGACCAAGGTCTGGGTAATGTTAAGAGGCCGCTACCTGACTGCTCCACGCGATGCAGTCTTGCGTCACCTCACTCACGTGATGCAATCATGTGCAGTAGAGACTGCCCGAACGCAGACACTGAGCATGACTGCATCGTTACAAACATCCTAACAAATTATTATATAGATAGAAACTAGTTTAAAAGCTGGTGTATACGGACCAAGGTCTGGGTGATGTTAACCATTTGAGTGCCAGAGGGGTATGCAACCCATTGCTATGCATTGCGCACCCCACTGGCACTCAAAGGGTTAAGATGCCGGTCCTGCTCTGTGTACTGCTGCCAACTCACTGTCAGAGCACGCGATCCAGTCATGTGCTGTAGAGACTGCCCGAACGCACAGAATACTGGGAGCATTCTGTACGTTCGGGAAGTCTCTACTGAGCTTGACTGCATCATGACAAACATCCTAGCGTTTTACTATATAGGATATGGACTGAAATGTGAGCTCGTCCTGTTTCTGTTATTGGATATTGTTTTAACAAATTTTTAAACCCTTGAAAGCTAGCGAGGTCTTCAATGTATTGTGGAACAATTCGTTGTAGACCTAACTGGCATTCAAATGGTTAAAAGCCCCATTTAAATTAATGGGAAATATTATTTTTGCCCCTATGGCACAGTTGGTAAGCTCCAGAATTGAACCTCTTTTTGGCTTATTTAACCCCTTAACGACCGCCAGATCCGGGGTGTGGGCGGCCGTTAACCCTTTTAGCTCCAGAGTGGTACGCAACGCATTGCAGAGTGGCATGCAGCCAGGACCATCACGGGTCCTTAAGTGCTGGGACCGCCGGGACAGTCTTGGCACGTCAAGGGTCCTTAAGGGGTTAGCTAAAAAGAAAAAGAGAGCGTGCAAGGCAGACAAGAAGGGGTGCAGATCTAAGTGTGGTATTTATTTAACGCAATCATATAAAAAGCATATACAGTATGCACTCACATGTTCCCCATCTAGGGGTGAAGCGTATCGGGGTCCCAGTCCCCTCTTAGCCATGAAAACTGCATCCTTGTAAGTCCTCGGAATCTGTAGATGAGCTGTATCCAGATATTCTCCTCTTCTTCTGGGGGATGATATAGACCCAGTCACCATGTGACACTGCTGATAGTTACAGTCTCCAGACCAATATGGACTTGTCAGCGTTCTAGCTCAACACACGGTTCAGGCGGTGAACATGGAGAGACGCTCAATCAAGCTGAGATCGAGGAAACTGCAGGAGGCGTGGGGCGGGACTCAGTGCAGTGCAACAAACACCCAACATGTCTTCACGAGCCTCACTGCTCGCTTCATCACCACCAGTATCCCATGTCGTTTAAATTGTTTGTTGTAGCGCTACTCTATTTCTGTATCTTCCATGAGAGCTTAATTGCACCTTAAATCTTTTTTTGTAATAAACCTTTACTGATTTTTTATTTCTTTGGATGCTTGTGAAACAATGCACCTCATAGCACTTACTCTTACTGTATCCCGCTTACCTTCCTCTAGACTGGGGCTGTCCAAGTTCAGTCCTCTGGGGCCACCAACAGGCCAGGATGTAAGGATTTCCTTGACTAAGCACAGGTGAGTTAATCAGTGGATCATTCATTGTGACTGACTCACCTGTGGTTAAACAGGGAAATCCTTACATCCTGGCTTGTTGGTGATGCTTGAGGACTGAACTTGGAGAGCCCTGCACTAGACTGTAAGCTCTCATGAACAGGGCCCTCCGATTCTTCTGGTTTCCATGTTCCATTTGCACTGTTTAACCCCTTAAGGACCGGACGTTATGGGACATTTCCGTCCCATAACGACCGCATAGGGGCACTTTGAGGCGCCGGTACACGTGACCTGTCACGTGTATCGACGCGTCACTATGGGGCTTGAAACAGATCGCTCCGATCTTGGAGCGGTCTATTTCATGCCCTATTTTTACTTACAGCGCTCCCGGTAGAGCGCTGTAAGTAAAAAGTATGTGACGTACCAGGACCGTCAAGGGTCTTTCAAGCAAGTTTACCCTTGACGGTCCTGGTACGTCAAGGGTCCCTAAGGGGTTAACAACTCTTTTTGTCTGTTCCCTATTGTACAGCACTGAACAATACGTTTGCGCTATATATATAAAGGATTATAATAATAATTTGGAGATGTCACTAGCAACAAATGGCGATAAACAGCCCTTATAATATCTCAATTTGCAGCCTGCTTAGTTAAAAAAAAAATGGAAAAAACAACATGAATGGAAACATTGATGTCATGATCAAAGTTCCAAAAAGCAGGATACCAATGTTCTATATCTGTAGACTATTTGATTAGCTGCGTCCTGGTTTTTGTTGTTTATAATACCTTATCTGACTGGCCAACAAGAGCCCCAAATCTAAAAGAATGTTTTGAATGTCTGTATACTTTATTATAAATTCCTTTTAAAATGTATTTTTCCAGGATACTATAAAGTAGCTTATCAATTTGCCGTGACATAAGCCACAAAAATAGACATCTAATTTCAACAACCCAGCAATACAGTAACTTTCATTATTATAGGAGTGTAACAGGAATTTGCTAGTATGATGTCATGGTTCTTCCTGCAGTCGACAAATGTACATTCAGGACACCGGTTCCCTAAGGGACGATCATATTGTTATTTCCACAACATTCTTAGCTGAAAAAAGTATCTTTGTGGTATTAAGGCTGATGTAACTGCAATGATGAGGGAGTTCAAATTTAAATTGGGTATTTAATCCCTTGAATGTTAGAAAAGATCAGTGGCAATGAGGGCATTTTGTATTTATCCTCTGTGGTGTAACTGGTTTGCTCCAGAATTACAGCATCATAGAGTACAACATACTAAGATGAACTGGGAGATTATTCGTTAAAGGGATAGTAATACTTCGTTTTATCTTTATTTTATTTTGTAGGCATTAAAAAACATGAAGAATGATATGTCTTATCTCTCAAACCTTTATGGTTTAAGAGATATTCAAAAGCAAAGTATACCCCCGCCCTGTTCAGCCAGATCAGAAGGGAGGTGCCCAGGTAGACTGCAGAGAGGGACAATCTTCAATTAAGATAAGGGAAAAAGCTGAAAAACGTGTCAAGGGGGGCAGGGATTTCATTGTTTTCATAGGAAGAAGAGTGTCCCCTTCTGTTATCTGTCTGGTCTATGGACTGCATTCCACATCTGAGAAGAGATGGCTTCCACTAGGAAAAAGGGGCGGGAGGGGGAAACTTTGCTTGTGAATATCTCTTAAACCATAAAGGTTTGAGAGATAAGATTTATATCATTCTTCATGTTTTTTTAATGCCTGCAAAATAAAATAAAGTTAAAACGAAGTATTACTATCCCTTTAAAGTGTTATAAAGTAGTAATAACTTCTCCAGTGTGATGCTGTTGGTGCAGCACCATATATTAAATAAGATCTTTAGTGCGTTAGGAGACAACACAACCCAGTAATAAAGGTACCAAGATCACCTAAACCAGTGATTCTCAACTAGGGTGCCATGGCACTTTGGTGTGCCGCTGACATAAAATCGAGTGCCCAGTGTTTTCTATGAAGATTGACGTAAAATGTGAATATTGTCCTTTTAAATTTAGACATATGGAAACTGTTATGTGCAATACGTTTATTTTTATTACTATGATTTTGAGACCAAATAATATCTGTATATTTATGAATTGTACTCTTTATTATGCCTTTGATAAATTACATTAAACATGTAAAGGGTGCAGATTGCATATTAGGGGTGCCTTAAGCAATAAATTATTCATCTGCCATCTTTTTGGCTAACATAATTCATAAACAGTTTTGAATAAAGTTTGGAGATATATATGCTTTAAATGGCACTCACACCCAATCATTACTTGAGTCAGCATTAAAGGCATAGTAATACTTAAAATGTAAAAAATATATGTTGTAGGGTTTATCCCCCCAAGTAAAACAAGAGTACTCCCACTGATGAAAGGTGTTTCATTCAAAAGTTATTAATTTTCAAAGTTGAATTTTTTAGGTGCAATATCACAGTGGCCTGAAATTGTACAGTGGCGCTGTTGCTACACCATCCTATGGAGATTTATGGTCCTGAGACCAGAGCTGTCCATAGGATCGTGTAGCAAAAGCGCCACTGTATAATTTCAGGCCACTGTGATATTGCACCTAAAAAATTCAACTTTGAAAATTAATAACTTTTGAATGAAACACCTTTCAGCAGTAGGAGTACTCTTATTTTACTCAGGGGGATAAACCCTACAACATATTTTTTTTACATTTTAAGTATTACTATTCCTTTAAAGCAGACTCCTTGTGCTTTAATAATATGCCTCTATGACAAGCAACAGTAATTAATGTCTGTACGATAAGCAACAGCAATGAATGTATTTATTTTTACTTGTTCCATGTCAGCAGCTTCCTGGAGATCAGGATGCAGAATTTCCCCACCTCCTGAAGCTCTGAGATGAAGCTTTGAAACAAATGAGGGTACAGTCACTAGTGTCTGTTTGGAGGAAGGCCAACCAAGGCCTGACATCATGCACCATGCTTGTACCTAGTGACAGTGTATGAGAACTAAGATATTTTACTTAGCTTTAAAAGCAGCTTTCTCCAGCCTCACACTATTGTCAAACCACATTAGAACTGCTTAGTTCTCATTCACCATTGCACGGTTCAAGCAAGGTATATGATGTCATGCGAAGACGGGAATGGATATGAGGCTTCTTAGTGTCTCCCCACAGTCCTGCTGGTTCACGCTAATGGCCTACCAAAGTAGATGAACCAACCAATGGCAGGTCAGTTAGTTTAAAAACGTGATTTAGAGTTAAAAGTGGTTCACTATCAAAATGTCGCGAACTATTGGACGACCAACTAAAAGTTGCATTAAACATGGCGCCAGCATGAAAAGGGCGACATGACAATCTCGGCCACATCAAAAGGGCGAGACTGTCATGTCACAGGCTTAAGCATTGCTGTCACAGGCTTAAGCATTTGGTATAGTACATGTATATGTCTATACATCTGACCAGCTTGTGTTATATTTAACCTCTGCTTCATTCTTTGGGCCTTTTGCGGAGTTGCTCTGGTACGTGCGCTTCTCACAATGCGCTTTCTTATTATTTTGATCAGTGGACAGTGAAGGGAAGGAGAACGGGACTACACACAGCTAATAGAAACAGATCAGCAAGATATCTTTACATTGCTCGCAAATCAGCAACGCTTAAGCCCACGACATGCCAATCTCTCCCTTTTGATGCAGAAGAGATTGTCATGTTGCCCTTTTATGTTGGCAACATGTTTAATCAGTCGCCCAATAGTGGGCGACATTTGAAAAGAATACCATTAAGAATACATAGGATTAAAGCAGATTATGAACATTTTCAACAACAGAAAATATGAGCAATTCAGAAGAAAACTAATAGCACCACGTGGGAGAAATAACAAGTGCCAAATTTCTGGATGATTAACCCTTTGAGCGCCAGAGAAGTATCCAACACATTGTGAAGCAATGCGTTGGATACGCCTCTGAGACTCAAAGAGTTAAAAAATAAGACTTTTAAAACCGGAACTAACACCCCTGCAAGATGTAGCCTCAATTAGAGGGCTACAATCCGTGATAACTCGCTGTGTAATTATTATTATTTTTTTAAAACGTGTTATTAAAGAGTAATTCCAAAAGGTACCCGGTGACATCTTCCGCCCGGAAAAGAGCATTGCGCATGTCTGCACGGAGCCGATCGGCTCTCTTGTAACTCCTCCCGGCTACATGAAAACACCTACGTCATCAGCTTTAGATTCTCGGACCAGCGGGAGAATCTAAAGCTGGTGACGTAGGTGTTTTCGTTAAGGTGACCACATATCCCTTTAAATCAGGGACACATAAAATACACACATTGCAGGACAGCACAGGAATCAAAGCAACCCTGCAATGTGTGTATTTTATAAGTGTCCCTGATTTAAAGGGATATGTGGTCACCTTAGTTTTCGTGTAGCCGGGAGGAGTTACAAGAGAGCCGATCGGCTCCGTGCAGACATGCACAATGCGCTTTTCCGGGGGGAAGATGTCACCGGGTACTTTTTGGAATTAACGGATTACTCTTTAATAACACTTTTTTAAAAAAAATAATTACACAGCGAGTTATCACGGATTGTAGCCCCCTAATTGAGGCTACATCTTGCAGGGGTGTTAGTTCCGCTTTAACCCCTTGAGTTCTAGAGAGGTCCTCAGTGTATTATTTCACAATGTTTTGGCGATCTCCCAACCGCATTTGCGGGTTAAAACACTCATTAATTCATTGGGGATTTTGGTTTTTTATTTCTATGGGGATGTTGGTTTGTTCTAGAATTCCTATTTTACGGAAAAGGTCCTATATGCGTTTTAATATTGTTAAATCTGGTATGTGGAGGTGGCTGGGGATTGTGAATATCCCTTTAAATTCATAGTGGCAGCTCTACTTTGGCCACATGGGACAAGAGTCTTTACAAAGCATTGAAAAGCATGCTACAAGGCCTCTTTTGCAGTCAGTAGGTTTATATAGTCTGCAAGTGTGATATATATATGCAGAAAAGCAAGAAATGTCAAGGAGAAACCAGAAGCTATACCGTTTTTTTTAAACATCTTTATTTTAAAAGAGTTAAAACCTATTGTTTTAAAATGCTTTGATGTTTCTGGCAGAATACATGTCTCAAAATAGTAGGCTCCTTTGATATTCTAGATACGTTTCTTATATTGCACATTTTCATAATCTGTCATGTGAAAAATAACAAAGAACATAGCCAGAGCTTAGCGGAAAATGAGCTGATTACAGACGTTGAACATCAATAACAAAAAAACACAACACCTTTCCGTGCACATGGGAAAGAGAACATGAAAGGCTAAAATAGATAAAAAGGTAAATATGTCGCTGTCAAGTTTCCAAATCAGACTGCCAGAGTCATGTTTTCTTTGTTTTATAAATTAACTAATTTTGGCACACAGGAAAAAAAAATGGAAAAAGGCATTTAATGGCTTCAAAGGCGGCTTATTAATTCTGCTTGTCACAGGAATGTAACAGAAAAAACATCCCCAGCATGAACACCGTCTAGCTAAGCTCAGAAGCTGGTACAGATACATCCCTAATAACAGCACTATAAAGGACGTCAAAAGGCTGAGGTTGACTTTTTTTTCCTGGGGCAAAATCTCTGTATTTGGTTTGACTGAAACATGGCTTTTTCCCTTGTGTCTATATCAGTTGTGGGCAATGAGGGTGCCATATGGCTGTTGCTAACATATAATTCCCATCATCCTCAGCAACGCTGATTATTTACATCTAAGGTTTGTCTAGGCAAGGAGCTAAATTGCCCTACCCATGGCTCCACCTCTGCACCTCACATGACCCCTTCCCTAACCCCATCTCTGTTGGCTAGTAAAGAAAATACCCTAAGTACGTAACAGTCACACATTAACCCCATCGCGACGATGGACTTACCAGGTACGTCATGCAAAAATGTCACTTAGTGACAGATGACGTACCTGGTAAGACCAGGAAGTCATTCGCTAGAATAGGAAAAAAAAAAAACCGTCGTTAAGTGCCGGCCACGTACGCACGTGGCGGGTCACTAAGGGGTTAATAGCTCTTAACCCATTGCATGCTAATTGCAAACCAATGCATTGTACATACTGCTGGCATGCAAAGGGTTAACACAGGGTTGCATCGGTACCTTGATGTGGATGAAGGATAACCATAGATTGCAGAAGTATGTCTTGCTTAACCTACCGTCACCAAAAGGGTAGTGCTACGGTCCATTTGGGTATCACTGCTTCGAGCTTAACTCTTTGAGTGCCAGGGAGGGTACGGAATGCATTGCTTTCCAATACATTCTGCACCCCCTGGCACTCAAAGGGTTAATACAGCACACCTTTCTAGATATTCTCATTGTTGGCATGTTGGCATTTTTTTGTCTTTGTGTTACAACTTAAAGAAGGATGTGTCACAACATAAGTTTTGGATCTGCTGATTTAACATACAGGGCGGTTTTAAGAAACCCTGAGCCCCCAGTGGAATTGTGAAAAATAGGTTTACATTTTGGATCATTAATGGGATAGTAATATTTCACAAAAAAAGCAGCTCAGATTAATCTTCATAGTATTTGGGCCTTGGAGAGTGTAATTTCAATACTGTCAGAGCTGTAGTTCAAGAGTAATTGAATGATAAAGTATCTCCCTCCCGCCCCTTTTACTGATGTAACACACCTCAGAGCAGCAAGACTGTCCAGATGGATCTCAGAGAGGGGCAATCTTCAGTGAGTATAAGGAAAAACCTGAAAAACCTGTCAAAGAGGGCAATGTTTTCCTTATGCTCACAGTAAGAAGATTGTCTCTTGCTGAAATTTGTCTGGTTCCAGGACCAGATTCCACATCTGAGGTGAGCAGTGTTATATCAGTAAAAAGGGCAGAAGGGGGATACTTTATTATTCAATTACTTTCGAACAGCAGCTCTGACAGTATTGAAATAACGCTCTCTATGGACCAAATACTATGAAGATTAATCTGAGTTGTTTTTATTGTGAAGCATTACTATCACTTTAAGTTCAGTTTTAACCTTCCTTTTCTTTTCTTCCTCTTTTGGGGGGAAAAGCATCCACACTTACATGTTGTTCACCCAGACTACAAAAAGAAACGGGGGCTCATAGATATCTCAAAGTGCATAGAAACACCGAAAAAATAAATATAATGTGCAATTTACATATATGTTCATGCCAGCCGGCAATATCTAATGCAGGATCAATGACCCGTCCTGCTCAGGTATACTTCTCACTGGAAACCTGTAGTTGCTATATCTTGTAGGTAATAACTAAAAATGTGGTGGCTGATATAAAAATGGAAATATACTAATATTACTTAAAATAGCTACACGCTTTTCTGATCTATGCGCTATCTAAAAAACGGTTAAGAGTGGCGAGATCTCAAACTTACATACCTGTTACTTTCATGTCTTAAAGGGATAATAATACTTCGTTTTATCTTTATTTTATTTTGTAGGCATTAAAAAAACATGAAGAACGATATAAGTCTTATCTCTCAAACCTTTATAGTTTAAGAGATATTCACAAGTAAAGTTTCCCCTCCCGCCCCTTTTACCTAGTGTAAGCCATCTCTTCTCAGATGTGGAATCCAGTCCATAGACCAGACAAATAACAGCAGGGGACAATCTTCTTCCTATGTGAACAATGAAAGCCCTGCCCCTTTTGACAAGTTTTTCAGGTTTTTCCCTTATCTTAATTGAAGATTGTCCCTCTCTGCAATCTACCTGGGCACCTCCCTTCTGCTCTGGCTGAGCAGTGTTACATCAGTAAAAGGGGAGGGAGGGGTATACTTTGTCATTGAATTACTCTTGAACTACAACTCTGACAGCATGGCTTTACAACAAAGGCTACTTCCTACAGCAGAGGGAAGACCAATAAAACAGACTCGATCAATAGAGATCAGAAAAAGAGAGAAAACATACAAATGCAATCGGGCTCTTCTAAATATAAAACATTTTAAGAATAAAATCAAATAAAAACATGTATTATGTATGTTTTGTCCATTTAAAAATCCAAATCATACACTCATTATAAATGGATAGAAAAAGTAAATAAAACCATATCACTGTCACTGTATTATTATTATAAAGATAATAATGAGAACCAAAGTAATATATCTAATAGCATTATAACCTTTTGGCTCCTCCATCAGACTTGTTAAAGACACAGTTGCTGCTGGCTATCCAGCACCCAAACGACAGAATCAAGAAAATGACCAGGACATCTAAATCAAACTAGGGCACACTTTTTTTTTTTTTGCTTTTTTTCATTTAAAAACAAATCCAACACTTTCAGGGTTTTCTCTCCAACTGAATTTATTTCAACAGCAAGCACTTGTGTGTGTCTCAAATGTTGACAGCTGTCTCTATAGTAAATTCATTTGAAGGGAAAAACCTGAGAATGCCAAGCTCGTGTCTTCTTTGTATTTACATCATCTGGAGTGGTTGGCTCATCAGACTGGCTTTTGTCTAGGTAATATAACAGATTATTGCAGAGATAAACAAGACACATGCTAATCCAGTACTTAGCAGTCATACCCAAATGTATGTTGAGTTGGAACTATAATTGTCTCTGAATTGTAGCTTGCAGTATTTTCATGCTGTTCCTGCCAGTGGTCACACTGTGAGATTTGGCTAGATGGACATAATAGTGACAGACAGGCACTGTGTTCAGAGAGACAGTTTAACAGAATTTAAATGCAGATAGTTACTATCATCTTAGTTGTCCTGTCACTCAATTAACAGACTCATAGCTGGATGAATACTGTATCTTATATCGTTTTTGGTGATTATCTTGTGGAATTCAAAGAGTTACATATTTCTTAACAGATATGAACAGTATACATAGGACCTTAGGCCGAAAGGAAAAAAGAACAATTCGGGGCAAACCAACAGCAGTATAGGGGAGACATGGACATTTCTAAAATGTCTCATTGATTTAAATTAGACTATCAACTCATTGAATGCCAGAGAAGCCTCTAATTCATTGCAGTACTATGGAATGGATACATCTTTAGCATCCAATGAGTTAAACATTCCATTTAAACAAAAAATAGTTGTTCTTTCATCCCTAAAGTAAACTTGGTTTGTTCCAAAATTGCTTCCCCTTTTCTGTGTACATATGGCTTCTAGTCTTTCTGTACTTTATATCAGCCTCCCTCATAGTGAGTGCGTGTGTTTGTGTGAGTACACATATATATATATGTTACTTCCATGGGTCGATGCCTTATCATGGCGGGAGTGTTTGAGTGTGTCAGTGAATTTGAGAACTATGCCCTCAGAAGCATATATTGGAAGGGTTATCTGAGATGGACAGATACATGCTAAAACACCAGACTACATTAATCAAAAACCTGCCAACCTGCATTGGACTAGTGTGACAGATTATGGTCCATTCCCACAGCATGGCATCACAACAAAAACAATGGCTACTTACTACGGTAGAGGGAAGACCAGCTCAATGGCAGTGGGTGCTAAGAATTACCGGGTTTTATCAGGCTGCCTTTGGTCTTTAGACATTGGCATGCTTAACATTTGATCTATGAGTACAGTTTAATGCTTAGAGGAACTAGTACAATAACTAAATGACATCAATTGGGACATTATCTGCTTATGTGAGACTTATAAAAAAATATGAAGATTTAGTCAAATTAGACGCTGCACACTGGCTAAACTATAAAGGAACTAATGATGGATGATATGGAGCAATTGGATTCTGGATTAAAGGGATAGTAATACTTAATTTTATCCTTATTTTGTAGGTATTAAAAAACATGAAGAACGATATAAGTCCTATCTCTCAAACATGTAAGTTTTGAGAGATATTCACAAGCAAAGTTTCCCCTCCCGCCCCGTTTACCTAGTGTAAGCCATCTCTTCTCAGATGTAGAATGCAGTTTTTAGACCAGACAGATAACAGCAGGGGACAATCTTCTTCCTTTGAGAACAATGAAAGCCCTGCCCCCCTTGACAAGTTTTTCAGGTTTTTCCCTTATCTTAATTGAATATTGTCCCTCTCTGCAATCTACCTGGGCACCTCCCTTCTGCTCTGGCTGAGCAATATTACATCAGTAAAAGGGGCGGGAGGGGGATACTTTGTCATTGAATTACTCTTGAACTACAACTCTGACAGAATTGAAATAACACTTTCCAAAGTCCAAATACTATGATGAATAATTAGAGATGCTTTTATTATGAAACATTACTATCCCTTTAACAAAAGACTGACAGACTCAGTCATAAAAGAAGAAAATATTTCTGAAAGAACCACTTCCTGTGCTATCAAACTAAACAGTCCCTATGTTCTTCAAATCATTCAAGTTTATGCCCATATAAGTAGCCACAGTGATGATGAAGTTGAAGAATTTTGTGATGAATATTTGTGCTTCTACAAACAGTACAATTGCCATTACAAATTTATAATGCAAGATTTAAATGCGAGAATTGGTAAGATCCAAAACAGTGAAAAATCGATTGGATGATATGGATCTGGAAAAAGAGATGCTAGAGGCAACCAACTGATCGATTTTGTAGAAGAACAAAATATATGCATCATGAATTCATTCTACAGGAATAAGACCCAGAGAAAACGGATATGGAAAAGCCCTAATGGTAGTACAAGTCAAATTGACTTCATACTTGCAATTAATAAAATGTGATTCAGTGACAGCTCAGTCTTAAATCGTTTTTAATAGTGTTGAGCGAGCACCCCGATGCTCGGGTGCTCTGACCGAGCACCGCCGGAGGCTCGAGTGCTCGGCCGAGCACCCGAGCCCCATTGAATCCAATGGGGCGACACGAGCATTACACCAGGCACCCCCTGCTCTGATGAGGGGAGGGTGCCTGGTCAATGCCCCCCTTCATCTCCACAATGCCCCTCTTCCACAATGTCCCCCTTCCACAATGTCCCCCTTCCACAAAGTGCCCCTTCATCTCCGCAATGCCCCCTTCATCTCCGCAATGCCCCCTTCATCTCCGCAATGCCCCCTTCATCTCCGCAATGTCCCACTTCATCTCCGCAATGCCCCCTTCATCTCCGCAATGTCCCCCTTCCACAAAGTGCCCCTTCATCTCCGCAATGCCCCCTTCATCTCCGCAATGCCCCCTTCATCTCCGCAATGTCCCACTTCATCTCTGCAATGCCCCCTTCATCTCCGCAATGCCCCCTTCATCTCCGCAATGTCCTCCTTCCACAAAGTGCCCCTTCATCTCCGCAATGCCCCCTTCATCTCCGCAATGCCCCCTTCATCTCCGCAATGTCCCACTTCATCTCCGCAATGCCCCCTTCATCTCCGCAATGCCCCCTTCATCTCCGCAATGTCCCCCTTCCACAAAGTGCCCCTTCATCTCCGCAATGCCCCCTTCATCTCCGCAATGCCCCCTTCATCTCCGCAATGTCCCACTTCATCTCCACAATGTCCCCCTTCATCTCCGCAATGCCCCCTTCATCTCCGCAATGCCCCCTACCTCCAGTCCCTGGTGGTCCAGCGGAGCATCTGCAAGATCTGTGCCTCCTCCGGCACAGATCCCTTCCACCCGAACATGGCGGGCGAGCACATGGCGGTACTCGTACGAGTACCGCCATGTGCCGAGCAGAGCGATGCTCGAGCCGATCCGAGCATCGGCCGAGCATGCTCGCTCAACACTAGTTTTTAACACTGGAAGTGACCTTTGTCTGGTGAAAGCAAAAATCAAAACTGACTGCAAGAAAGAAAGAAAGAAAAGGATCAAGTCAACAAATGTGAAGAGTGACACTAGCCAGCTATTGAGAAATCATAAGAATTTTGAGTTAGCACTGTCTAATTGCTTCAGTTTGCAGTTCAATCCACAATGAAAAAGATAGTGAGGCTATTGTAGATACTGCCCATGCCCTTGCACCCACTGTAAAACAAGAAAAGACAACCCTAATATCAGAGGAAACAGCTGCCATGATGAAAAAGCGATGAGAAATTAAGCAAAATGGTAAAAACAGAAACAGGGTAGAAAATGTAGACATTTGCAAGACCACAAGGAACTGCATAAAAGAAGATGCACACAAGTTCAATGCTGAGCTCATCAAAAGTGTATTGGAAGAAAATCAAGGGCTAAAGAAAGTAAAACCAAAGATGGCCACCATATAGGAGTCAAATGTTTGCATTAAAAGGTTGAAGATGATACAACAGCAAAAAACTGAACAACAATTCTAAACTGAGTGGAAGAACTGTATTTAAATCTGTATAAGGATGAAAGACAGCAACTGAATGCAATGGCAGAAGGTTTGGTAGAAAAAGTAGAAGCTGCAATAATCAATGAAAAACAGCAAAACAGCTGGACCTGTTAAGGTTACAGTTGAAATGGTGAAAGCAGGAGGTCAACCCTTGCTCAATGCCCTAGTTACAATGTTTTCAAAATGCCTACTACTCGGCAAAGTGCCTGAAACATGCATAAAAAAGGTGAGAAGGCGGATCGAAAAAATACTGACCAATAAGCCTCTTACCAGTCATCTGCAAGATTTCCACAAAGGTACTATTAAGAAGAATGGACACAATATTTAATACAGAGAAACCTAAAGAACAAGCAGGCTTCAGGATTGGGTTCAGTACAATGCACCATATCCAGACTTTGCAACATGTTATAGATTGACATAATGAATCTAACCTTCCATTATGCATTGTCTTCATTGACTATGAAAAGGCCATTGAATTAGTGAAAAAACAAGCAATAATCGATACCCTGACCAACCAAGGAATATACAGAGCTTGTTCAATATTCTCCAATCATTATATGAAAATGCAACTGCATCAATACAGGTCAACAGTGATAAAGTCCAGATCAACATAGAAAAAGGCACCTGACAAGGAGACACAATCTCCCCAAAACTATGTTCTGCTTCTGTAGAAGACATTTTCCACAAACTAAATTGGGACAAAAAGGGAATTAATATCAATGGAGACTACCTACATCACTTGCCTTTGCAGACAATACCATACTCTTTGTCAGTAGTCCTGAAGAACTTCAAGAATGCAGTGAAGAGGTACAACAGGAAAGCAAACATTTTGGTCTGAAGATGAATATCAACAAAACTCAAGTCATGTTTAAAAATTTACCATGCCAAGAAAAATCACAGTAGATGGAGAAGAACTAGAAAAAGTTGACAAGTATGTTTATCCTGGAAGGAAATGTCAACAGATGGAAACACAATGAAGGAAATTGAGTGACAAATAAAATTGGGATGGAAAGCATTTGGGAAAGTTAGCAGTAACATCTTTAAGACAAATTTATCACTCTGCCACAAGTGAAAGGTTTTTGACCAATGTATCCTCCCAGTCCTTATGTATGGCTGAGAGACATGGACACAATTTCAAAAACCTAAGGTTACACAGAGAAGTATGGGGCAGCAAATTCTAAACATAACAAAAAGAGACCAAAAAATGTATGCATGGATTCATCAGCAAACATCGGTCTATGACATAATTAAAGTGGATCTATCACAACTTAACAAATTTTGATCATTATGTAGAATATGTAGCGAATAATTATAAAATGTTATTATTTAAAAAAAAATGTTATTTGAGAGAAAATTACAGTTTAAAGTATGCCTAGCAGCTTACTTACGGGTAAATTGCTCTTGCCACTCTACCTCTGCTCCCGTCACTCTCCCCAGCATCCTCCTATGACGGAGGCATTGTGTTAGTAAGCTGGAATGATCTCATTGGCAGAGATTGATATCTAGCCAATGAAATTGCTCCAGCTTACTAACAGAACTCCTCCATCATCAGAGGATGCTGGGGAGAATGACGGGAGCAGAGGCATTGCGACAAACTGTGGCAAGAGCAGTTTAGCTGGAAGTAGGCTGCTGGGTATATTTTAAAGGGATAGTAATACTTAAAATGTAAAAAAAAATATGTCGTAGGGTTTATCCCCCTGAGTAAAACAAGAGTACTCCCACTGCTGAGAGGTCTTTCATTCAAAAGTTATTAATTTTCAAAGTTGAATTTTTTAGGTGCAATATCACAGTGGCCTGAAATTATACAGTGGCGCTGTTGCTACACCATCCTATGGAGATTTATGGTCAACTGACCAGAGTTGTCCATAGGATCGTGTAGCAACAGCGCCACTGTACAATTTCAGGCCACTGTGATATTGCACCTAAAAAATTCAACTTTGAAAATTAATAACTTTTGAATGAAACACCTTTCAGCAGTGGGAGTACTCTTGTTTTACTCAGGGGGATAAACCCTACAACATATTTTTTTTTACATTTTAAGTATTACTATCCCTTTAAACTGTAATTTTCCGCAAATAACATTTTTTTTTTAAATAATGTTTTATATAATTATTTGCTAAGTATTCTACATAATGATCAAAACCTGTAAAGTGGTGATAGATCCAGAAATGGAAATGGGCAGGCTACATAGAAAGAAGACCTGGTGGTAGATGGACCAAATAAATTTTGGAATGGATCCCACTCGATACTCCCAAGATGGATACCATAGAAAAGATGGGTAGATTAAATTACCAAATTGGTTGGTACACAGTATATATACAGTGAGGGAAACATTATTTGATCCCCTGCTGATTTTGTAAGTTTGCCCACTGAGAAAGAAATGATCAGTCTACAATTTTAATGGTAGGTTTATTTGAACAGTGAGAGACAGAATAACAACAAAAATATCCAGAAAAATGCATTTAAAAAAAGATGTAAATTGATTTTCATTTTACTGATTGAATAAGTATTTGACCCCCTATCAATCAGCAAGATTTCTGGCTCCCAGTTGTCTTTTATACAGGTAACAAGCTGAGATTATGAACACTCCCTTAAATGCAGTGCTTCTAATCTCAGCTTGTTACCTGTATAAAAGACACCTGTCAACAGAAGCAATCAATCAATCAATCAGATTCCAAACTCTCCAACATGGCCAAGACCAAAGAGCTGTCCAAAGATGTCAGGGACAAGATTGCTGACCTACACAAAGCTGGAATGGGCTACAAGACCATCGCCAAGCAGCTTGGTGAGAAGGTGACAACAGTTGGTGCGATTATTCACAAATGGAAGAAACACAAAATAACTGTCAGTCTCCCTCAGTCTGGGGCTCCATGCAAGATCTCACCTCGTGGAGTTTCAATGATCATGAGAACAGTGAGAAATCAGCCCAGAACTACACGGGAGGATCTTGCTAATGATCTCAATGCAGCTGGGACCATAGTCCCAAAGAAAACAATTGGTAACACACTACGCAGTGAAGGACTGAAATCCTGCAGCGCCCACAAGGTCCCCCTGCTCAAGAAAGCACATGTACAGGCCCATCTGAAGTTTGCCAATGAACATCTGAATGATTCAGAGTAGAACTGGGTGAACGTGTTGTGGTTGGATGAGAACAACCTTGAGCTCTTTGGCATCAATTCAACTCGCGGTGTTTGGAGGAGGAGGAATGCTGCCTATGACCCCAAGAAAATCATCCCACCGTCAAACATGGAGGTGGAAACATTATGCTTTGGGGGTGTTTTTCTGCCAAGGGGACAGGACAACTTCACCGCATCAAAGGGACGATGGATGGGGCTATGTTCCGTCAAATCTTGGGTGAGAACTAGTGTTGAGCGAGCATGCTCGGCCGATGCTCGGATCGGCTCGAGCATCGCTCTGCTCGGCACATGGCGGTACTCGTACGAGTACCGCATGTGCTCGCCCGCCATGTTCGGGTCTCCTCCCCGCACGTTTTGCGGCTGCTGCGCAGCCAATAAACGTGCAGGGAGGCTCTGACATCGGTGTAATGCCAGCAGCCATGTTGGCTGCTGGCATTACACTGATTGGCTGGCCAGAACCCGTGGTCGGGTGCTGTATAGCACCTGACCATCGAGTTCGGCTCAGTCTTAGCCAGGGAGAGCTGAGGATAGGAAGGGAAAGGCAGTGTAGGGAGGAAAAAAAACAAAATTGTGAAAAAAAAGAACCAAAAGTCCTTTTTAGGACTACTGTGTGTGGGGGCAGCAGGTTATTTTGTGTGGGGGGAAAAAAAAAAAAAAAAAAAAAAAAAAAATATTCTGTTTAGTGTGCAAAGTTGCAGATTAGAGCACATTCTGTTTAGTGTACACAGTTGCAGATTAGAGCACATTCTGTTTAGTGTGCAAAGTTGCAGATTAGAGCACATTCTGTTTAGTGTGCAAAGTTGCAGATTAGAGCACATTTTGTTTAGTGTGCAAAGTTGCAGATTAGAGCACATTCTGTTTAGTGTGCAAAGTTGCAGATTAGAGCACATTCTGTTAAGTCTTCAAACTAAAATATCAAAGTCACATATTCCATTCAGTGTGCGTCGCCGCAGTTTAGCAGCACATTCTGTGTACTGTGCAGAGTTGCAGAATAGGAAGAAATACTGTTAAGTCTTCAAACTAAAATATCAAAGTCACATATTCCATTCAGTGTGCTTCGCCGCAGTTTAGCAGCACATTCTGTGTACTGTGCAGAGTTGCAGAATAGGAAGAAATACTGTTAAGTCTTCAAACTAAAATATCAAAGTCACATATTCCATTCAGTGTGCTTCGCCGCAGTTTAGCAGCACATTCTGTGTACTGTGCAGAGTTGCAGAATAGGAAGAAATACTGTTAAGTCTTCAAACTAAAATATCAAAGTCACATATTCCATTCAGTGTGCTTCGCCGCAGTTTAGCAGCACATTCTGTGTACTGTGCAGAGTTGCAGAATAGGAAGAAATACTGTTAAGTCTTCAAACTAAAATATCAAAGTCACATATTCCATTCAGTGTGCTTCGCCGCAGTTTAGCAGCACATTCTGTGTAGTGTGCAGAGTTGCAGAATAGGAAGAAATACTGTTAAGTCTTCAAACTCAAATATTAAAGTCACATATTCCATTCAGTGTGTGTCACCGCCGTTTAGCAGCCTATTCTGTGTACTCTGCACAGTTGCAGACTAGGAAGAAATACTGTTAAGTTTTCAAACTCAAATATTAAAGTCACATATTCCATTCAGTGTGTGTCACCGCCGTTTAGCAGCCTATTCTGTGTACTCTGCACAGTTGCAGACTAGGAAGAAATACTGTTAAGTTTTCAAACTCAAATATTAAAGTCACATATTCCATTCAGTGTGTGTCACCGCCATTTAGCAGCCTATTCTGTGTACTCTGCACAGTTGCAGAATAGTAAGAAATACTGTTAAGTTTTCAAACTCAAATATTAAAGTCACATATTCCATTCAGTGTGTGTCACCGCCGTTTAGCAGCCTATTCTGTGTACTCTGCACAGTTGCAGACTAGGAAGAAATACTGTTAAGTTTTCAAACTCAAATATTAAAGTCACATATTCCATTCAGTGTGTGTCACCGCCGTTTAGCAGCCTATTCTGTGTACTCTGCACAGTTGCAGACTAGGAAGAAATACTGTTAAGTTTTCAAACTCAAATATTAAAGTCACATATTCCATTCAGTGTGTGTCACCGCCGTTTAGCAGCCTATTCTGTGTACTCTGCACAGTTGCAGACTAGGAAGAAATACTGTTAAGTTTTCAAACTCAAATATTAAAGTCACATATTCCATTCAGTGTGTGTCACCGCCGTTTAGCAGCCTATTCTGTGTACTCTGCACAGTTGCAGACTAGGAAGAAATACTGTTAAGTTTTCAAACTCAAATATTAAAGTCACATATTCCATTCAGTGTGTGTCACCGCCGTTTAGCAGCCTATTCTGTGTACTCTGCACAGTTGCAGACTAGGAAGAAATACTGTTAAGTTTTCAAACTCAAATATTAAAGTCACATATTCCATTCAGTGTGTGTCACCGCCGTTTAGCAGCCTATTCTGTGTACTCTGCACAGTTGCAGACTAGGAAGAAATACTGTTAAGTTTTCAAACTCAAATATTAAAGTCACATATTCCATTCAGTGTGTGTCACCGCCGTTTAGCAGCCTATTCTGTGTACTCTGCACAGTTGCAGACTAGGAAGAAATACTGTTACGTTTTCAAACTCAAATATTAAAGTCACATTTTCCATTCAGTGTGTGTCACCGCAGTTTAGCAGCCTATTCTGTGTACTCTGCACAGTTGCAGACTAGGAAGAAATACTGTTAAGTTTTCAAACTCAAATATTAAAGTCACATATTCCATTCAGTGTGTGTCACCGCCGTTTAGCAGCCTATTCTGTGTACTCTGCACAGTTGCAGACTAGGAAGAAATACTGTTAAGTTTTCAAACTCAAATATTAAAGTCACATATTCCATTCAGTGTGTGTCACCGCCGTTTAGCAGCCTATTCTGTGTACTCTGCACAGTTGCAGACTAGGAAGAAATACTGTTAAGTTTTCAAACTCAAATATTAAAGTCACATTTTCCATTCAGTGTGTGTCACCGCAGTTTAGCAGCCTATTCTGTGTACTCTGCACAGTTGCAGACTAGGAAGAAATACTGTTAAGTTTTCAAACTCAAATATTAAAGTCACATATTCCATTCAGTGTGTGTCACCGCAGTTTAGCAGCCTATTCTGTGTACTCTGCACAGTTGCAGAATAGGAAGAAATACTGTTAAGTTTTCAAACTCAAATATTAAAGTCACATATTCCGTGTAAGATGAAGAAGGCGGGTAAAAAGGGACGGGGAAGTGGACGTGATCCTGATAGTTCAGGGCGCGGGTCAGGACGTGTAGAAACTGTGCCTGGTGCCAGAGCACAAGAAAGAAAGACATCCACCATACCTAGCTTCATGTCTAATTTTACAGGGCGTCGCAGGACATCACTCTCGAGGTCCGACCACTGCGAACAGGTGGTCGGTTGGATGACAGCTGATACTGCTTCCAGTCGGTTAAGCACCACCCTGTCTTCCACCAAGTCCACTCTCAGTAGCCAAGAGTCTGGTCAACATAATCCTCACTCTGATCATCCTTCCTCCCACCATACACGGTCTGGTCAAAGAAGTGATCCCACACTGGGATATAGTGAGGAGCTCGTCTCGTCACCAATCCTTCATTTGACCCTCTCTCCAAGCACGCTTGCAGAGGAACATGACATCTTGTGCCCTGATTCACAACCTCTAGAGGCTACCCAATCACAAGAAGATGACAGATGTGAACGGCATTTAAGGTCAAAGGAAGTAGTGGATGATGATGATGATGATGAGACACAGTTGCCATTAAATCAACCACTATTTCCGTCTCAAGACCTTGTTGAGGAGAATGTTATACAGTTGTCAATGACTGAGTATGTGGTGGGATCAAGACTTGAGGAGGATGATCAGAGTGAGGAAGTGGAGGAGGACTTGGTGGACGATGAGGTGACTGACCCCACCTGGGAAGGTGTAGAGCCGAGCGATGACAGCAGTCCTGAGGGTGAGCCATCTGCAGCACTGCAACAGGCTGGAAGAGGCAGTGGTGTGGCTACAGAAAGAAGGCGGACCGCACCAAACCGGCCCGCAAATGTTCCACGGAGCACCCCCTTGCGTAAATCTACCTTGCCAAAGGGTAGGTGTTCCGCGGTATGGCGTTTTTTTAAGGAAAGTGCGGACGACAAAAGAATTGTAGTTTGCAACCTGTGCCACACCAGAATGAGCCGAGGCATGAACACTAGAAACCTCACCACCACCAGCATGATCCGACACATGGCATCCAAGCACCGTAGTAAGTGGGAGGAACGCCTGGATCGCCCATCTGTGTCTGCAGGCCACACCACTGCCTCCTCTTCCCCTGTTTTCGGTGCCGGCCAATCGCCTGTCGAAGGCGCAGGCCCGCATACCTCCCGCCCTGCACCTGTACCATCTGAAGCACCATCAGCGACCATATCCACTTCCCTGTCCCAGCACAGTGTCCAAATGTTGTTACCCCAGGCATTTGAGCGCAAGAGAAAATACCCAGCCACCCACCCACAGGCCATAGCACTAACCTCACACCTTTCCAAATTACTGGCCATCGAAATGCTGCCATTTAGGCTTGTGGACACTGAGTCCTTCCGCAGCCTGATGGCAGCAGCTGTCCCTCGGTACGCGGTCCCCAGCCGCCACTACTTTTCCCGGTGTGCCATCCCCGCATTACACCACCATGTGTCCCGTAACATCACCCGTGCCCTGACCAACGCAGTTACTGGGAAGGTCCACTTAACGACTGACACATGGACAAGTGCTTGTGGCCAGGGACGCTACATTTCCCTGACGGCACACTGGGTGAATGTCGTGGAGGCTGGGAGCGACTCGGACCCTGGGATGGCACGGGTGCTACCCACGCCGAGGATTGCGGGCCCTACCTCCATCAGGGTTTCCGCCAGCACCTACGTTATTGGCTCCTCCTCCTCCGTTTCCACCTCCGAATTCTCTACACGCAGCGCCACTCCCCCATCAGCCAGTAGCTGGAAGCAGTGTAGCACTGCAGTGGGGAAGCGTCAACAGGCCGTGCTGAAGCTGATCTGCCTTGGGGACAAACAGCACACGGCCTCAGAGCTGTTGCAGGGGATTAGTCACCAGACCGAGCAGTGGCTCTCGCCACTCAACCTGCAACCAGGCATGGTTGTGTGTGATAATGGGCGTAACTTGGTGGCGGCTTTGGAGCTCGGCAAGCTCACACACGTACCATGCCTAGCGCATGTATTTAATTTAGTGGTGCAGCGATTTCTAAAAACCTACCCCAATGTGCATGATCTCTTGACCAAGGTGCGCCGCGTGTGTGCACATTTCCGTAAGTCATCTACAGCTTCGGCCGGCCTGTTGAAGCTGCAGCAGCGCTTACAATTTCCAGCTCACCGGCTGCTGTGTGACGTGAGCACGCGCTGGAACTCCACCTTCCACATGTTGGCCCGGCTTTGTGAGCAGCAGAGGGCAGTAGTGGAGTACCAGCTGTTACACGGTCGTCGCCTCTCCGTTCAACTTCCTGTAATCAGAAGTGAGGAGTGGGAATGGATGTCAGACCTCTGCGAGGTTTTACGCAATTTTGAGGAATCGACACAGATGGTGAGCGGCGATAACGCTATTATCAGTGTCACCATCCCACTTCTGTGTCTACTGAAACGCTCGCTGCTCACAATTAAAACCGACGCTTTGCATGTGGAAGAGGTGGAAATGGGGGAGGAAGAGCTTACACAAGGTGATAGCCAGAGCACCCTCACTTCGTCTTCTCAGCGACAATTGGAGGAGGCGGAGGAGGAGGAGGAGGAGGAGGAGGAAGACACGGTTGCCTCCGCTACAGAGGGTAGCCATGGAACTTTAGTTCCATCTCTTCAGCGTGGGTGGGCAGAAGAGGAGGAAGAGGATGAGGAGATTGAGAGTCATCCTCCTGGTGAGGACAGCGAAATCTTGACTGTTGGTACTCTGGCACACATGGCTGACTTTATGTTAGGCTGCCTTTCCCGTGACCCACGCGTTATACGCATTTTAAACAACACGGATTACTGGGTGTTCACCCTTCTGGACCCCCGCTACAAAGAGAATTTCTCATCTCTCATTCCTCCGGTGGAGAGGACAAGCAAAATGGTGCAACACCAGAAGGTTCTTGTTGAAAAATTGCTCCAAAATTTTCCATCTGACAACGCTGGCGGCAGAGTACGTGCTACCTTGGCCAACAGAGAAGGGGAGAAAAGGGGAGCACACAGCAGTTCCGAGAAAGGCAGGGCAACACTCTCCAAGGCGTGGGACACCTTCATGACACCCCGCCAGCACCCTCACCCTGATGCGCAGCCTAGTGTCACAAGGAGGGAAAAGTTTTGGAAGATGGTGAAGGAGTACGTAGCAGACCGTGTCAGCGTCCTCAATGATCCCTCTGTGCCTTACAACTACTGGGTGTCCAAGCTGGACACGTGGTATGAACTGGCACTCTACGCCTTGGAGGTGCTGGCCTGCCCTGCCGCCAGCGTTCTGTCTGAGCGGGTATTTAGTGCTGCTGGTGGCATCATAACAGATAAGCGTATCCGCCTTTCCACCGACAATGCTGATAGGTTGACACTTATAAAAATGAACAAGGCCTGGATTTCCCCTGACTTCTCCACTCCACTGGAGGAAAGCCCCGGGGGAACATAAACTCACTTTATATATGTTATTTACAATGATGTGAATACTCTGTATTCCCATTCACCCCTTCCACCCAAAAAACGGGTATATGGTTGACTCTTAATCTTCTCATCCTCCTCCTCCTCTTCCATATGCCCTGTGCTATAATTTTTATATAGGGCCAGCTCACCAGCGGGCCCTGTGATATAATTTTTATATAGGGCCAGCTCACCAGCGGGCCCTGTTTGACAATTTTTATATAGGTCAGCTCACCAGCGGGCCTTCTCATATAATGTTTTATTGGGTCAGCTCTCTAGCGGGCCCTCTCATATAATGTTTTATAGCGTCAGCTCACTAGCGGGCCTTCGCATATAATGTTTAGGATGGTCAGCTCTGCAGCAGACCCTCACCCATAATGTTTTAGATGGTCAGCTCAGCGCACGTTTCCCTCTTAATCATGGCCTCAGTTCTGAAAATCAAGGAAATTTTTGGGAGAATTTGCCTCTGTGCACGTTTCCCTCTTAACCATGGCCTCAGTTCTGAAAATCAAGGAAATTTTGGGGAGAATTTGCCTCTGAGCACGTTTCCCTCTTAATCATGGCCTCAGTTCTGAAAATCAAGGAAATTTTTGGGAGAATTTGCCTCTGAGCACGTTTCCCTCTTAATCATGGCCTCAGTTCTGAAAATCAAGGAAATTTTTGGGAGAATTTGCCTCTGCGCACGTTTCCCTCTTAATCATGGCCTCAGTTCTGAAAATCAAGGAAATTTTTGGGAGAATTTGCCTCTGCGCACGTTTCCCTCTTAATCATGGCCTCAGTTCTGAAAATCAAGGAAATTTTTGGGAGAATTTGCCTCTGCGCACGTTTCCCTCTTAATCATGGCCTCAGTTCTGAAAATCAAGGAAATTTTTGGGAGAATTTGCCTCTGCGCACGTTTCCCTCTTAATCATGGCCTCAGTTCTGAAACTCAAGGAAATTTTTGGGAGAATTTGCCTCTGCGCACGTTTCCCTCTTAATCATGGCCTCAGTTCTGAAAATCAAGGAAATTTTTGGGAGAATTTGCCTCTGCGCACGTTTCCCTCTTAATCATGGCCTCACTTCAGAAAATCAAGGAAATTTTGGGGAGAATTTGCAGATGATATACAAGTAAATATACAGCAAATATTGTTTGGTAACAATTTTTCGCCTAAAGTCGTTTTTATTTTCCTTTTTGTGTGTTTTATGGTCAGTCTGTAAAAATGGCGTACTACGGGCGAAAGATCGTTCCCAGCAGCGATGTTGGAGTCCAAGATGCATCCAGACATCCTCCCTATGCTGTCCCTGAACCATTTCTGTGGTGTTTCCATCCTTTTCTGCCATTTTCCTATGGACCAGGCACCCTCCCCTCATCAGAGCAGGGGGTGCCTGGTGTAATGCTCGAGTCCTCCCATTGACTTCAATGGGGCTCGGGTGCTCGGCCGAGCACTCGAGCCTCAGGGGGTGCTCGGTCAGAGCACCCGAACACCCGAGCATTGGGGTGCTCGCTCATCACTAGTGAGAACCTCCGTCCCTCAGCCAGGGCATTGAAAATGGGTCGTGGATGGGTATTCCAGTATGACAATGACCCAAAACACATGGCCAAGGCAACAAAGGAGTGGCTCAAGAAGAAGCACATTAAGGTCCTGGAGTTGCCTAGCCTGTCTCCAGACCTTAATCCCATAGAAAATCTGTGGAGGGAGCTGAAAGTTCAAGTTGCCAAATGTAAGCCTCAAAACCTTAATGACTTGGAGAGGATCTGAAAAGAGGAGTGGGACAAAATCCCTCCTGAGATGTGTGCAAACCTGGTGGCCAACTACAAGAAATGTCTGACCTCTGTGATTGCCAGCAAGGGTTTTACCACCAAGTACTAAGTCGTGTTTTGCAAAGGGGTCAAATACTTATTTCAATCAGTAAAATGCAATTCAATTCATAATTTTTTGAAATACTGTTGTCTGGATTTTTTGTTGTTATTCTCAAATAAAATGTTCTCAGATATATCAATGTTTTTAACTCTGCCTTATCATACCCTTGCATATGGCACATAAGAAAATACTTAAAAACTGAGTATTAATAAGACACTAGTTGGATTAATGTCCTGCTAATGCCACTGAGAGAAAATAAGTTCATAAGTAATTTTTATGTGCAGATGTTTTTCCCATGTAATGACCTTGTCTATGCCTGTTCACATCAGGTGAAAACATTTTAGTGAGTTTACAAAAAATGTAAACCAAGAAAGTGTATGAATGCTCATAAAGATCAAACAAGAACACTCTCTACAGAGGTAGATTATCATTTTTTACAGCATTACAATGCTAATCCTAAATGATTAGAATGCTGGGGTCTAGAAGAACTAAAACAAGACATATGGAAAGGGGATATTGAGAAATCGAGTCTCAAAAAGGAATCCAGATGGATTTATTTAATGGATAGTGTTCATAATTTTGGACTAAATGACAATAATGATCTTAATGTCTTTCTTTAAATAACACTTACTGAGTTTTGACAATCGTCTCTCCTTGTATCACTGCAATGTACAGTAATGTGCAAAAGTTTTGGTAGGTGTAAAAAATGCTATAAATGCTTTCAAAAATAGACGTTAATGGTTTATTTTTATGAATGAACAAAATGCATAGCGAGTGAACAGAATAAAAATCTAAGTCAAATCAATATTTGGTGTGACCACCCTTTGCCTTCAAAACAACATCAATTCTTCTAAGTATGCTTGCCCACAGTCATGGATTTTGTAGGCATATAGTCGGGTGTATGATTAAACAATTATACCAAACAGGTGTTAATGATCATTAATTTAATATGTAGGTTGAAACACAATCATTACCTGAAACAGAAAAGGCTGTGTAGGAGGAATAAAAATGGGTGAGGAACAGCCAAACGCAGTGAACAAGGTGAGGTTGCTGAAGACAGTTTAATGTCAAAAGTTATACACCATGGCAAGACTGAGCACAGCAACAAGACACAAGGTAGTGTCTCATAGGCCGACATTTCAAGGCAGACAGAGGTTTCCAGTTGTGCTGTCTACACTCTTTTGAAGAAGCATAAAGAAACGGGCAACTCTGAGGACCTTAGACGCAGTGGTCTGCCAAGGAAACATAGTGCATCAGATGAAAGAAACATTATTCTTACTTCCCTTCACAATCAGGAGATGCCCAGCAGTGCTATCAGCTCAGAATTGGCAGAAAACAGTGGGACCCTGGTACACCCATCTACTGTCCAGAGAGGTCTGGTCAAAAGTGGTCTTCATGGAAGACTTGGGCAAAAAGCCATACCTCCAATATCAAAACAAGGCCAAGCAACTCAACTATGCACAAAAGCAATACCATACTATCAGGAATGAGTATGATTGGCCTCAAATTTATTTCGCAACATGACAATGACCACACACATATAGTCAAGGTCATTTAGAACTATCTTCAGTGTAAAGGAGAACAAGAATCTTGGAAGTGATGGTATGGCCCACACAGAGCCCTGATCTCAACATAATTGAGTATGTCTGGTATTACATGAAGAGAGAAGCAATTGAGGCTGCCTAAATCCACAGAAGAACCATGGTTACTTCTCCAAGATGATTAGAAGAACCTACCTGCCGAGTTCCTTATAAAACTGTATGCAAGTGTACCTAGAGAACTGATGCTGTTTTGAAGGCAAAATAATTAACATGTCTATTTTTGAAAGCATTCTTACTTTAGAGCATTTTTTCACACCTGCCTAAAACTTTTGCACAGTACTGTATATATACAAATAAGTCTGATTAAGTCATCAATAATGTCTGATCAGTTAATTATTGTTTTGATAATATAGCTTTGGATCCCTGTAATCATGTTTTTCCAACAATGTGATATAATTGTTTTATTGCATTCTCTTATGATAAATATTACTACCTATGTACTTTCTATTTAAAAGTTTTACATTGTAACAACATTATTTATTGGGACATGTTACATGTACGTTTTGGTAGCAATATTAATTAATTATTTATAAACTTTTGCAGTGTGGCAACATTGGTGTGATCTTTCAAAATAACCAAACTGTTTTTAGGTGATAGAGTCCCTTCAAGTCTGATTTTTTTCAGAATATTAAGAAGGAAGATGCAAAATGCAAAGTTGTATAAAATTGACTTATCATTAGAACTCATTGTTAATTTCTCTTCTCACTTGACTGCAGGTGATGTTCGCTCCACACTATTATTTTCAAACTGGTTTGACTTATCTGAATTAAGACAAAGGTTTAATTTAGTCTCTCACCTTGGGCCATTCATTGTCAGTCTTTAGTTCCTTGTCAGCAAATGACAGCCTGCAGCATCTCATTATCACTTCAAATGTGTTGATACACAGATGTGTCTTGATGGTCCCTTTAAGGTACAGCAATATTCAGTAATTAGTCTTCAGAAAGGAGAAAATGACAAGCTGTTTTTATTAACACATTGAACATTGTTTAGAATACCACTTGCAAACAAAGGCAGGAATTCCATTGCAGTCGATAAAACTATCAGTGGTTTTATCTACAAATTTTTCCATAAACTTCAATGTGACTCTGTTAGATAAAACCAGTGATAACCACTTACTAGCTGCAATGCAATCTAGGTCAAAGTTGCCTAAAATACCATGTGAAGTATGTTTTATCTGACTTGATTCTCAACCAAAATGTTATACTCGAAGCTTTACAATTAATGATAACTCCCATGTATCTTACTGTGGTCATAAAATGTTAATGTTCTCTACCACTACTCAAGCTCAGTATATAATTAAATTCTAATAATTATAATAATAACATATCCAGTTAGTATTAAATGTTATGTCAGCTGCTAGCAGGACCACAGGACCTCAAACTGTGTTCGCTAAACATGATAGTCTCCTTCTTGTTTAAAAAAATGTCAGCAACTGTCATGTCTGCCTCCATGAATGTGGCATACAGTACAGATTGAATATATTATTGCTTGAACAAAGGCACAGGAGCAAGAGTCATAGAGTTTAATAGGATTTTCTGGCTTTGGTAAAGTAAGCAGAAGGCTATTATTAGGCAGTTTTAGATGATTTAAAACTTTTGGCTCCAGACACTATATTTTAATAGGAAGAGTAATCATTATTTTCAGTTTAATTTTTATACATTCTTTAAGAATAACTAGGTCAGAAAACGCCAAATCCCAGAGAAAATCATCTACTTTTGATGTGTTCTTGGCATTCTCTGTGCACAGTTAAATGCCATCTATTAGAAAGGCAGGTAAGACTAATGGATGTCTAGTCTACAGATTAAGAATGAAGTCCCAAGGTGGGATAAGCAATAGTGTGAAAATGAATATGATGCATTTTATTAATAAAATACATTTGCCAGTGCTTAAAGCGTAACTATTATACAGATTAAGGTTACCCCCAAGTAATTATGCACATAACGATAAGCATATCCATACCAGTATTATTCAGAATAAGTCCAGTGTTATTGAGAAATCCAACTCGTTCTGAGACTTTCAGGCAGGCAGCTTGCTATAGAGGCATCTGTGCACCTGCGCCATCAGTCCCTTCCTGTACCTTAAGGTACAATGCAACTCCTCCTAGAGGAGACTGGGAAGGGCAGCGAGCAGATGTCTCTTTGACAAGATGTCTGCACTGATGCCTGCCTGACCGCCTCAGAAAAACTTGGATTTCTCAATAAGGCTGGTCTTATTCTGGATAATACTAGTATGAATATGCTTATCGTTATGTGCATAATTATTTGGAGGTAACTTTAATTTGTGTGATAGTTACGCTTTAATTTACTGTGAGTAAAAGCAATGCTAATAAAAAGAATTGCTAATATTCATTACCTTGTATTTAAATTGTTACAAATCAGATACAGTGGCATTATATATTAGTGGGGGTAACATTGATCAAAACAAAATTATATTTTTAGTATATAATATCATATATTATTAATATAGTCACCAAAATCTGTGGTGCTTACTATAACAGGGCTTACAGTACCGATTCATGGGTCAGATGAAGACATACAGATTAAAGGAGAATTACATATTTTATTCTGCAACGGCATTAACTGCAGGACTCTACTCTACTCTACAGGCATCTACTGCATTATTTACCATCAGGAATCTAAGGACATTTGGTGACCAGTTGCAACAGTGGAGAGAATGGGCATAGAATGTTGGTTAATAGGGGTTGGGACCCCTGGCATGCTTCTAGTCCAAGATGGGCAAAATGGGAGTGCATATTTTGACTTTCTTTCCTGTATTTGTGCTTTTAGTAAAGATTGTACCCTTAAATTTTATTTCCCTGTTTTTCATATTTTCTTTTGTTTGAGCTATTCTTTACCAGGTATCTTTGTCATTGGGTGGACAAAATACAGGTTAAAATACAGGTCAATGTTTCGGTCCACTAAAGGACCTTTCTCAAGACATCTTGAGAAAGGTCCTTTAGTGGACTGAAACATTGACCTGTAGTTTTGCCATTTCATTAAAACTATTGATAAGACCCATGGGTGCTGCCCATTATTTCCAAGATATATATATATATATATATATATATATATATATATATATATATATAGTTTGCTTGCACTGGTGCTTTTCTTTCGTCTTAACGTCTATTCGATATGACCCATTATATATATATAACTATAAAACCACCAGCAAGACTGTCCACTATGTAACCCTGCAGTCTTAGAAAGCATTTCTTAGTCATGACTCTTTCTCAAACAAGTGACAGTTCCTGGAGTGAGCTCAGTTTAATGAATACATTGAAACCATTTAGCGAGCATTTGGTAAAGTTCAGGAGGGCACCTTAGCTTTCAGCAATTGAACAGGCTCCAATGGATTAGCAAGGAGCCTGAAAAATGAGTGGCACTGGTGTGGACTAATTCAGCTATTATCGCTTGAGTTTGATTAATGACAATGTGAAACACTGTGTGCAAAGACATGACATCTCTCTTAAAACAATGGGATACTGGCCTGTGTGACTTGATATATGATGCAGCAGAAACAGAGCTGGTAATTATAGGAGCTTTATAATATGTGGGATAAACTGCTTTCTGCTGTTGAACTGAATCTAAATGACTGACACCATCAGGTTATTCGCATCATAGTTAGACCAAGGGGGCAAAAAGTCAGCTCCAAAAATAACTGACATAACTACAGTAATCAAAATTATTTATTAAAATGAATACTAATGTATTGATACATTTTTAACAAAATTTACACTAAATCAGAATAATTTGAACACAGTTAAAATTTTGGGAAAAATACAATATATTAAATAATGAAAAATAGCTATTTTAAAAATAAAGTTGAAGTGGGACTGTCATTTTATAATAAATAGGTGATTCACGAAAGCAACTACATTTGTGTTTGCCATTTTTTTTATTCAAAATAATAGATTATGAGATATTTTGCATTATTCATTTGTCAGTTAAAGCAGATCTGCTGGGCTTTCTGGGTAAAGTCAAACATTCCACACTGCTGTACATTATAAAATGCCAGAATGTGTTAGAGGCAACTTTAGCATCCAAGGATCTTAACTGATTACAATAGAAATAGCATGAGGGCATATATAAACCATAAAGGAATAGTAATGATCTATTTTAACTTTTATAATTTTAGCAGGAAATATGAATTTATTTTATCTGGTGGCGTTTTATTTCTGTTATTCCAGATGCTTTCTGTTTGAGATTAAAGTAACCTCTGTGGTTCATTTCATTGATTCATTTGAAGGAACCTGGAGAATATTCTTTACCTTTGTGAATCCATACAGAATGAGGGAGGGGGTGACAAGATGGAGAAAGGAAATGGAGTGCTGGAAAATTAGAAGGGGCAAGAACAAGGAGAGGCTGTGTGTGTGATGAGTGCAAGAGAAATGTATGAGAGGATTGTGGACAGGAAAGTGGTGCAGAAGAGTAGGAGTGAGCTCAGAAGTGTTAGAGAGGGCACTGGAGAGTGAAACGGGGTGGAAAGTAGCACTGTCCAAGGAGTAGAAGAGTGAGTGGGCCAGAGTGCAGAAGAGTAGACTTGTGCAAATCGGTGCAGCAAATTTCGGAATTCTGACGAATAAGGGTCATTTGGGCCGTTCAAAAGGAAAAGGTGGTTCTTTTTTTAAACCAAATCCAAACAGCCATGTCCTGGAATGTTGTCGAAACCTTCGGACATTTGGCGATGACTACCCACGCGTGCAATACTTTCCCTCCATACTTTCCCTCCCTCTCTAGTCCAATTAGCTTCTTTGTTTCATGATGGGGGTTGGACTAATGACACGTCAGGCAACCAGACAGCCTGCATTTCCTGTTAGTCAGTTGTTGGAGCTCAGAGAGAGCAGTTGTTGTATAGGCAGGCAGGTAGCATAGGCAGGTAGCCAGCATTAGTACCTTATTGCCACTGCAAGGGAGAGTCATCTTTGTTCCTGTGCAAAATATAAAAAATATCAGGAATTTATTTTAATAGTTTTCAGAGTGACACAGCCAGTCTCACAGTTGTGTAGGCAGGTAGCCACCACAAGGGAGAGTAATTTTTTAAAGTATGTTAAATTCGGCCAAATAATTCGAACTGTTGTCAAAGGTCTGGTCCGAAATGTGGATCCTACGAACGACAAAAAAAAAATATTGCCCGAAATCGAATTTTACCGAAAATTTTTGCCATGCAAAAATGCCATTCAGAAGAGAGAAGAAGTAAGATGGATGTGGAGAGAGAGGGAGAAAGCAGGAAGGAGACAGAAGGCAATAGAGCTCCAGCAGTCCTGCCAGAAGAGATTCTCTTATGTTGTCCAGGTGAGTGCCACAGAGAGGAATGTGCTGGGACTGACATTTAAAGGTAATTAAACTTGTTTTTTTTCCCCCTCTTATGAACATCACGTGATCATATTTGCAACTCTCTCAAGGGATAAAAGCATAGGTGAAATGTAGAAACAAAAAACTGTTTTGCAACATGTGGTTTAGGTCTTGCAAAGCAGCTTATTTCATATGACATCCAAAATTACAGAATAATTCTTCATCCCTGCTTGTTATGAATCAGTTACTGCAAGGTTTCTTCCTTCAACTTTCCATGACATAAGCACCATCTACCTCTAATCTACAACCCACCTATGTCTTCAAATCACTCTGTGTTCCACTCTCCATTGGCTTCTTCTGCAGGCTGTTTAACTGAACTAATATAATAGACAAAGCGATATAGGGGATACAAAGACACAGCTCGTATGTTTCTTTTCAGACTCTGTTAACTCATAGACTTTTTTTTTACGGTCTTTGTGTAGGAGGCATTCACACCACTAAAAGCAGATGGAAAAAAGAACTGAAAAAAACCCAGCATGTTAAATAGATAAAATATGCCTCTACAATTTAAACACTGAAATAAAATTTCTTTAAGATTTTTCCTTCACAGTTTCTAAGATTTTAATTTTCCTCAAGGGATAAATAATTAAGTATATTATACAAGGAAACTACCCATCAAATCAACATTTGTTCATAGTGTACTTAGATTAAATATGCCTCTACAATTTAAATACTGAAATAAAACATTACTATTTCTTTAATATTTTTCCTCCACGGTTTCTAAGATTTTAGTTTTCCTCAAGGGAAGATAATTAAGTATATTATACAAGGAAACTACCCATCAAATCAACATTTGTTTATGGAGTACTTTATACTATAACCCATTATCCACGATAGTGATACCTCACATAAATTGAATGATACTACGTATGTTTTCTATATAAAACCCTCAGGAGTAGAAACAGCGGTAAAGAGGACAAGTGGCAGTTTCAAATGGTTCTTCTCAAAGGGATAGTGATCACTTAAAGGGATAGTATTACTTCAAAATGACTATCCCTCATATTGTAGCCCTTAATAAACTGAGTTAAATGACACCAGAGGCATCTCTCAAACCTTTATGGTTTAAGAGATAGCCACTTTCAAAGTTTCCTCTCCCCTGCTGTCAGCGTTCTGCTGCCAGCAGGAGAATCCGGCCTCTGAATCAAGCGGAGGCTCTTCAGCAGAGCTGATATCTCATTATGGAAGGAAAAATGATTAATTGAAATAGTCTTCTACGCGTGCTTGGTAACAAAGCACACGTAGAAGACTGTTTCAATGAATCATTTTTCCTTCCATAACGAGATATCGGCTCTGTTTAAGAGCCTCCGCCTGTCCCGGGACCGGATTCCCCTGCTGGCAGCAGAACGCTGACAGCAGGGGAGGGGAAACTTTGAAAGCAGCTATCTCTTAAACCATAAAGGTTTGAGAGATGCCGCTGGTGTCATTTAACTCAGTTTAATAAGGGCTATAATATGAGGGATAGGAATTTTGAAGTAATACTATCCCTTTAATATGGAAAAAATATACAATTCAGGGATTTTTCTGCTGAGTAAAACAAAGTTGTGATGCAAAAGTTATTTCAAACGTGCAGTACTTTGATATCTTTAAATGTTAAGGTGGGTCTGCTACTACAGCAGTCTATAGACAGCTATAGTCATTGACAATAACACCGTAGAGGCCACTTGAGCAACAGCGCCACTACAAACTTTCTAGTCATAGAGGTACTGCACTGAAAAAAATGCAAATTTGAGTTGCAATGATTTTTTTAACTAAAACACCTCTCAGCAGTCAGAATTCATTTGTTTTACCCCACAGGATACTCCCTTCAAACTATATATTCATATAATGTGTTACTATTCCAATACCCAAAGACAGACCTCTCTTGTGAGCTGTTTTGAATATCTACCATTTTGTATGTAAAAATAATGGTCCTTAACACCTTAAGGACTAAGGATGTACATATACGTCATGGGTAGAACACGCCCAAAGGAGCCATGATGTAAATGTACGGCCTGGAATTCGGGGGACCCCATGCGGTCCGTAAGTGCCGGCGGAGCCTCAGCGCAGCTGACCCTTAACGAGTTAACCCTTTGAGTGCCAGCGGGGTACCCAACGCATTGCGTTGTGTACCCCTGGCACTCAAAGGGTTAAGCCAAAAGAAAAAAGGAGCAATTCAGGGTCAAACCAAATACACCATATGAGACAAATGAAAATTCCCATTTAGTGAAATGGGGCTTTCAGTCACTTGAATACTAGAGATGTCTCCAACATATTGCTTATCAATGCGTTCGAGACCTCTTTAGCAGCCAAAAGGTTATAAGGCCCACTTAAATGAATGCCAATTTGTCCAGTGCAGTTAATTTAACCAGCAGAATTGCACCAATTTGTCTTAAAGGAGCAGTAAATGTTTATCAAAAATATTTTTGCATTTTATTTTTTTCTGCTGATTAAAATAAGGGTGTTCCCAATGTTGGAAGCTTTTCATTCAAAAGTTATTAAAATTCAAACTTGTTTTATTTTTAATTAATCTGCAGGTTTCTAATGTTGCCATCTGGTAGTGTTGTTCCTTTCACTTATTATTAAGATTCATATTCCACGACTCATGCTCATCTTGGACACTAGTTGGCGCTGTTACAAAAAGCTTTATTTAAAAAAAATAATAGGTTTGAACTCTACTAAATGTTGAATTATAGATTTCATAGAAGCAAGACTGCTCTTGTGTTACTCAGCAGGAAAAGCACTAAAACATATTTTTATTAATACCTTTACTACTGCTTTAATGAATAAGGCCCGATGTGTCCTTCAAAAGAGCCACAGGCCTCCAACTATTCTCTATAAAGCTGCATGTAAGAATGATTTTTATTCAGTGTTCAAGAATGTTAACCCCAACAAAATACAAGCTTTATTTGTTGATGAGTTTAATGCCCTGCATTGTATTGATTCAAGTGCCCCAGTGGAAAAGCTACATCAATAAACATCAAGTCAGTGAACTGTAAGGCAAGCAACCTCAATCCCTGGTGATCAATAATTACACTTACCCTTAAACCTATTTTCTGAAGTTAGGCCTCCCAAATTCTCTCTTTTGGACATGATCTATCCAGAGGGTTCTGGAACAACAGCCACAAATGGATTTAGTGCATATATTCATGGTCTTATCCATTTTATGAAGATGAAGAGGCTGTTTAATGCCATCAGAACTTGTTTGGATTTGAGGTATAAAACTACATTTTAAAACAAAAGACTTACAAATGCCAAGGATTCATTTTGTGAATTGATTTGGAGGACCCAGAAAAAAATGACATTTTGAATCTCCCCAAATCAATTTGAATACATCAATTATGGACAATGAGAGGAAGTGAAATGGGCTAGAGGAGTGTTGGAAGCGTGCAAGATGGAGGAGATGGGACAAGTGTAGAGTGCAGGAGATATGAGGGATAGTAGTGGCAATGCTAGAGCACATGGGCAAGAAAAGGGGGCAGAACCTCTGGAAATGAAGGATGAGATAAAGAGGGGGGCACAGGAGAAAGGAAGACATGGAGGACAAGAATTAGAGTGAGCAAGGGAGAGTGAGAGGTGGGTTGTTGTCAGTAGTCCTATTTGTCTACTAATGCTCCAAGTAAGCTCTCCTCCCTTGTCCTCAAGAATGACTTGGACGGTAACCTATTTGACAGATGTCTGAAGGTAAGTGAACCTGGGTTTTTTTCTGGACATCATGCAATTGTTCTTCCTGCAATCTGACTGGCTAAAACAGAAGACAATACAAGAAATTAAACACCTGCTTCAAAGACATGTTTTGATTCTTACTACATGGCATGTTTTGTACAAATTATGAATGTATACAATGGTTTTTCTCATCTCTAGTTGTCACCATCAACATATGATCAGCAGAAACAATAAAGAGCTGATAATCAAAATGTATCATTTGTTTAACAATGTACTTTTGCTTTAATGTTGTGTTATTTAAATACTGAAATGGATTGTATACTTTTTATAGCATTAAAATAGCAAAGATCATCCTCTAGTGAATTAAGTGCTGATCCATCACTTATCAGTGGTAAATGAATGCTCCACTAGAGAAACCTATCACAACACATAAGCAAGTCACCAAGGACACTGAGGTCGTATTCATAATTGCTTCAACTTTACAGAATATAGCATTTTATTTCCTTTATATAGAGTCAGCATGACAACTTCACATACAACAAATAATACATGTAAATATATATAAAACACAAAAAGAATATAAATAGCGAGCAAATAAAAGGGTAGAAATGTCTGCTTTTCTACAAAATGCACATGTCCACTGCATCTAATGCAGCTAATAATTCCACTTTAACTCTTTAGATACAATGAGAGGAAATAAGTTGAAGACATCTCAAACACCTACTTGTTTAACCCCTTAAGTACAAGTGACATGCTAGGACCAAAACACAATTTAGTCCTTTGAGAATGGATGATGGTCCTGGCAAGTCATGGGTTAATGATTGCAGGGTGCCTCAATGCGCTCTATGATCATTGCGGGGAGGCTGTAACTCACTGATCCAGGAACAGAGCATACAGTTACAGCCCTTCCCTGATGACCTGGCACACGTAACCACTGCTGCAGAGATCCCATGTGTCCATGTAGCCACATGACAAGGATAATGTAAGTAAACATTGCCTTTGTCACTGTTCTCTGTCTCTTTCCTCCTCACTGTGATTGTGCTGAAGAGAGAGGCAGAGAACAGAGCTCCCAGTGCCTCAAGCAGCCAAAGATGGGACATTTTTTTTGTGCTGGGATCAGGACTGGTGGGGAGAGATTAAAAAATAGATAGTCCATGACATTTGACCCCTCTTTGGGTAACTGAATAAATGATTTAGAGCAAGACAAAAACAATTGTTTTGCCAATAGCCTATTTTGCATTGTATTTTATGTAAATAATCTATTTTGACCTACAGATATGAGCACAAAAGGGAGGTGACATCATCAAGATGGGTCGGAAAAATCAATATATTAAAACTAAGTCGTCTATAACACTTTGGCTAATGTAAAACATGGGCAGATTTTATTGGAGACTGCAAATATGTAAATCATTGTTTTTTTTTTTCAGTCACAAGGTTACTTTAACACCATTGGCTTGAGAATAATGAGACTTGTATTCAGAAGGATCGTAGAGATGTTTCCCTTTATTTAGATTTACATAACTGGTTGGGAAAGTCTGGGCAAACAATGGTAGTTCCCATTTTTTCTTAGTACAGTAGTAGTAGTACAAATCATATCACATCTGAAGTTGTATTTATTCCTAAAACATATGCTGATGCAGTAAGGGCCCTATTCTACAATGAATGCAAGTTAAATCTATATGAGATCAAAAGTTCTAGTTTTATAGGAAAGGAGAACAAATGTTTACATATTAAATTTATTGAAGGTGTGAAAAGTGCAAAACTGAGTAAACCAAGATATAGAGTTATAAATACTAAGTGAGGTTATTTCTAAAGCATTTTAGGCGTTCTTATTACAGATATATTACAGATATATTGGAATGAGAAGAAGCAATAAAACTCATTTTGCTGTTCATCAGGAGGCCAAAGATCTGAACTCACTTTGAGCATAATTGCTATTTTTAGAGTCTAGATGGTTTCAAAATGTAATGTGTAAAATGTAAGTCTAATTGATTTTCATTATTGACCCCTTAACGACCAGCCGTGCAGGCACGCGGCAGTCACTAAAGGACCACGGAGCATTTTTTTTTTCTTGATTCGGATTCCGGACTCCCCAAACGGCGTGGTTTATAGATATATTTTTGAGGATCATGAGCACCCCATGTATAGATTATACTAGTGTAAAAGCCTGTGTACACGGTCCAAGGTCTGGGTGATGTTAAACCTTTGAGTGCCAGAGGGGTATGCAACGTACTGCTTTGCAATGAGTTGCGTACCCCTCTGGCACTCAAAGGGTTAAGAGGCTGGTCCTGCGCTGCGTCCTGCCCCTGACACAGTTATGCACTGTAGAGACTGCTCGAAAGCACAGAATACTCCAAGCACAGAACTCCCAGCATTCCGCGCTACCAGCATTCCTTGTTCCCATCACAGAACTCCCAGCATTCCATGCTCTCAGCACAGAACTCCCAGCATTCCGTGCTCCCAGCATAGAACTTCCAGCATTCCGTTCTCCCAGCCTTCTGTGCGTTCTGGCAGTCTCTACTGAGCACAACGGCTTCTGACAAACATTCTAGCAAATTATTATATAGGATGGGTAGACCGTCTTTTTGAACCTAGTAGTGCTCCCATTGTTATATAATTTTTTTTTTATAATGGTCTATATTACATTGCAATTGATAAGTATTTCCAACTATTTTATCTAACACATTCTTATTGAAGTCTATGGAGAAAGTTGTAGCTAAAACCCTTCATATAGTTTTCATCTATGATGTAAACCAGGCCAATGTTTGAACATGCTTAAAGGTAATTCTGTCTTTCAAATACAGATGAAGAAGACAATATTGGTAAATGTAATATCAAGTGATGCAGAAAATGTATGGTTATACTGTGTATTATTAGACAAAACAAGAAGGTCTGATAGACTAAATTATTTGGCAGCAGGAAAGCTATATAATTCTCATGTCTCTGGCTTATGAAGCAAAGGTTGAATTTGATGGATTTATGCCTTTTTTCAACCTAATATACCATGTTACTATGTTAAATTGAATGCTTAGGTCCCATATGCTTGATAAGGGGACTTTTATAGTGATGTGGACAAATGGCAATGAAAGGATTCAAATGATTCAAATGTGATTATACTTCTAAAAAATTGTCAAAAGCATAGAAAGAGACAAGAAACTGTGGATTGCATATACAAATGCATATAATCATAGGGAACATAAGTGATAGGGATAGTAATTTCAAAATAAAAGAACCTCCAATAAATCTTCATAGTATTTGGGACATAGACAGTGCTATTTCAATACTGTCCTATTTGTAGTTCAAGAGTAATTGAATGATAAAGTATCCCCCTCCGGCCCCTTTTACTGATGTAACACTGCTTACCTCAGAGCAGCAAGACTGTCTGGATGGATTGCAGAGAGGGACAATCCTCAGTGAGCATAAGGAAAAACCTGAAACACCTGTCAAGGGGGGCAGAGTTTTCCTTATGGTCACAGCAAGAAGATTGTCCCTTGCTGTGATCCCTCTGGTGAAGAGACCAGATTCTACATCTGAGGAGAGACAGTTTACAGTAGACAAAAGAGGCAGGAGGGGGATATTTTATCATTCAATTACTTTTTAACTATAACTCTGACAGTAGTGAAATAAGACTCTCCAAGGTGCAAATACTATGAAGATTAATTGGAGCTGCTGTTTTTGTGAAGCATTACTATCCCTTTAAGTGACGGTATAATTTATTACTGGAAAAAAAAAATAAATAAAAAAAAAAAAAAAAAAAAATATTTATATATATATATATATATATATATATATATATATATATATATATATATATATATATAAATACACTAGTGTAAAAGCCCATGCAGATGGGTCAAGGTCTGGGTGATGTTAACCCTTCAAGTGCCAGAGGGGTTTGCAACGGTACCCCTCTGGCACTCAAAAGGTTAAGAGGCAGGTCCAGCTCTGTGTACTGCCGCCGCCTCACTGGCGATGCACGTGATGCAATCATGCGCTATAGAGACTGCCCGAGTGCACAGAATGCTCCCAGCATTCCTTATGCTCCCAGCACTCTGTGCGTTCGGGTAGTCTCTACTGTGCATGACTGCATCGGACAAACATTCTAGCGTTTTATTATATAGGATATTGCAGGAAGAATCCTGGTGAATAAAACAATGTACTCTCACTGCTGGGAGGTGTTTTATTAAACATTATTGCAGTTCAGACTTGCATTTTACTGCAGTACCTCTATGCCTGTAATTGTACAGTGGCACATTTGCTACAACAGCCTGTAGAGGTTTTTGTCACTGACCATAGCTGTCCATGCACTGCTGCAGCAAGAGTGCCACCATAACATTTCAGGCCATGGAAGTTCTGCACCCAAAAATGCAAGTTTGAGCTGCAATAATATCTGAATAACACATTTCTAAGCAGAGGAGGTATCCTTGATTTACACAGCAGGATAAACCCATCAATATATATGTTTTCCATATTAAGTGATACTATCATTTTAAGAGCAAGATAAAAAGTTATAATATAAAATTACAAAAAAACATGATGAAAAATATAGGAACAAATGCATCTCTTTTTAATCCAAACAGTTTCACTGCTCAAAAAAATCTCCCATTTGAACATAGCCTTAAGCAGTATAATTTACATATTTGGACTTAGCTTTGGTAACAAACTAGTTAAAACAAACCTTTTTAGATTAAATGTGTATAATATATTACCCTCATGCTACTGCAGCAATGACAATTAAATCTAAATCCCCCAGCTGCCATCTCATTTCCATAATTGGTGTTGAAACTCACTATTTCACTTACAGCCATACTATGTGCCTAAGGATAATTAAAATAATCTTTTTTATGATCAGTCGTAATTTTACGGAAGCATATGGCAGTTAACTTTGTGGAAAAAAAAATCACCAAATTTAAGGAAAAAAGTTTGTTTTCATGCTTATAATTATAATGAAAGTTTCAAGACAGAAGGTATTGACATCAATGATTTAAAAATAAGATATACAGGGATTATTTAACCAAAGTCATTGATTATATTTGGAAGAATGTAACTTCTGAACAAAAGGTTCTGGGGGGAAGTTCACTAAGGAGTGATAAAGAGGTGATAAAATGTAGATGACTTCTCCAGTGATATTGCTTCTCCAATTCCTGTATTATTATATGAATCTTATACACTAAGGGCCATATGTTCAAAGAGATAAACACAAAAAAAAAGTTGTAGGAATGCCAAAAAATAAGTAATTGAATGCATGAACGACATATTTTCTATCCAGTATACGACAAAAAACTAGTAATGTTCGTTGTGTAGGACACAACTCCAGAATTGCCGGTCAAAGGGGCGGGGCAAGGGCATGGCCAAACTATTCTCCAGTGTCGTATAGAGGAAAAGAAAATTTGTCGGAACTAACAACCAAAAAAATGTCTTGCAAAAGACAAAATGTGTATGTTAAGAAAAAAGTGGAGGGAATGTGTTCTGAATGTGAGAATTTTTACCTTTAGCTAAGACATTTTTGTCATTAGTTAAGACATTTTTTCATTAATTAAGGCATTTTATGTCTTTAGTTAAGACATTTTTTGTCTTTACATACAACAATTTCAGTCAGGGCAAACGACATATTTCCAATCACAACCGACACTCTGAAAATATTAATGATCCCAACGACTCTGTACTTTGAAAAGTTGTTACAAACGACAAAAGTTATTTCACTACTTCTTTGAACATATGGCCTTAGATTTCTTCAACTTTTGGAATAGACTGTATAGAAAAAGGATAAGTGATAAAATGGAGAAGTCATCTCCACTTTATCACCTCTTTATCACCGCTTAGTGAATCTCCCATAATGCTTTGTTCTTTTGAGTTTGAAGAGAAAAATAGACTCAAACAGCTCTAGGTCACAATAAATACGTGTGTTCAACTCTCTGAAAAACTCTAATTAACTATCTGAGTGGACAGAGGGGCAGCAACATATTGCTCTGCAATATGTTGTGTACCACTCTGTAATGGAGCTGGCGCTGACACCCGTAACTCTTCTGGATAAGATTCAAACACTTTGGTCAGACCAAACTGACTTCGGAGCAAGTAGAGCTATTTCCCCGTCACCACTCGGGTTCCTCCAGTAACAGTTCTTCAGTGACTTGTTTTTTCTTGGCCTGCTGCTCACTCTCTGTATGCACTGGATAATTAAATATTTCCATTGTTATGAGAGGCTTTCAATCCCTTGAATACTAGAGTAGTCTCCAGTGCATTGCATTTAAGGGGTTAAAAAGTCCTATTTAAATCAGTAGGAATGTTGGGATGTTTCATTTGTTCCCTATACCCTATAGTGTAGGTGGTTTGCTTCAGAATTGTTCCACATTGCTTTAATACGTGAGGCTCCAGGAGAACAATGTAGTAAGTGAGATTAATAGTTTGGTGGCTGTATTTGCATCTGTTCGCTCAGAGAAAAATGAATGGGGTCTTGATTTTCCAGTGTTGGTACTTACAAAGAAGAGAGCTTGTCACTTAGAGCACTGGCAAAATATGTGGTCAATAGCATCCCTGCTCTCACTAGCATGATTTCGGAAGAGGTGGAATGTGAGCATTATGGCATACCTCCCAAGTGTCCCTCTTTAGGAGGGAAGGTCCCTCTTTTGGACCCAAATCCCTCCGTCACCCTGATGTCCCTCTTTTTAGGAGATCGGATTGCATGGTGTGTATAGAAGTGTATCATACTGCTCTACAGCAATAAAATTCACATTATTGTTTACTTAAATGTTAGTATATTTGTTTATAAATTATTCTGTGTAAATAAAATACTTAGATCTTATTATAAGTCATTTATTTGATTACACAAGGATGTATCAATAGGTCATGAAATAGCCTAAAAATGTTCGGTAACGTCTAACCCACCAGCCACGCCCCCAGCAAAACCCCCTAAAACAAAAGTGTCCCTCTTTGGCAATTTGAAATGTTGGGAGGTATACTATGGTATGAAAGTGTTTCTGTTCTTGGAGAAAACATCCCAGTAAATGCTGCAAAAGAGGAAGTATGTGTGAGAGAGAGTATAACATTGTTTACTTCTTGTTTTTCAGGGCACAGCACATCTTACCTCTTGGTAAATTATTGTCAAACTGAATGATACATATGGCATTTGCATAAAGACATATGTTGAGCAAAACAATACATTGCAAAACTCTCTATCATTCAAGGGGTTCCTTTTATAAATATGGTCCATTTATTTATCTTAATTTCTGCCTATAAAATGGAACTGTCATCTGTCTGTAGTCTCAGCTCTGGGAGAATCCATCTTGAGAGAAACTGAATGATTGTCATTTTATGCAAATGAGCTAGTGCTGACTATCAATTATTGGCAGACAGGCGGGAGAGCAGCATGGAATGTTAGAATCTGGTTGGCATGCCAACCAGTGCTGTCTAATGTACATAAAATGACAAATAAATACAGTATATTTTCTGAACTTTGTTTTAAATGAAAATATCTTATATACATTTAGGTGATTTCGAAAGATATTTCCAAATCACATATTTGTTACAAAAAGACAATGCCACTTAAATAATGTGTGTGCCAGAGAGCTATCCAATGCATTGCAATGCTCTGGATACCTCTCTGGCATGCAAAGAGTTAAACATACACCCTATAATCAAGAATACATCAGTACATGTTTTTGTACTCCAGCTCTGAATCTCCATTTTTGTACATAACTCATAAGTTATTTGAATTTTCATTACACTGTTAACTCTGAATTCGTCTGTTTACTTAGAACTTGACATTAGTTCATCTTCCTAATTTTTAATTTAAAGAGGAAACATAAGCATACAGTTTGACACAACTGTATCATCATTTCTTATTGTTTAGTCTAATGGTTCACAAAGTTTTTGCTGTGGTGGAACCCTAACAATGAAGCCTTTTAACCCAGGGATAGCCAACTGTCAGTCCTACAGCTGTTGGTTACCACAACTCCTATCATCCCCAACTATACATAACTGCTAGAGGTCAGACAATGGACTAACCATGCTTTAACCCTTTAGTGCATGTAATGGATACTGCTCTGGTACTCACAGAGTTAACCCTATGGACACTAGACAGGCCCCCCAAACATTCCTGCACAATTCAATGGAGTGCTTTCTAGCAGTATCTGAATGCTGGTTGGGATTAGAACTCATGGGAAAATTATTAAAGGAGCAGTAAACTTTTTTTATGAAAAAATATATTTTGTAGGGATTTTCCTATTGACTAAAATAAGGGTACTCCCACTGCCGAGAGATTTATATTTCCACAGTTATTACAGTTTAAACCCATGTTTTTTTACATTAGCAGTGCCCTCTAGTGGTCGAATTCTATTTAGATTTCCTGTTAGATTCTAATGGAGAGGAAAGTCAGAAAAGTCAGAGATATACAGTTCTCCATAAAATGTGATAGAAACTTTCTGTCACTTCCTGTCAGTTAGAACTATCAGGAAGTAAACACAGTAAATTCACTTCCTGGTAATTTGAACTGCTATAATTTTTGAATAAAACATCTGACAGCGATGGGATTGACCTTGTTTTTTTCAGCAGGAAATGCTCTGTAAAATATGTGTTTTCTTAAAAAAAAGTTTACTGCTCCTTTAAATTAAATTGTATCAATTAAAAATAACCAGGTAATTGTATTGTTGCTCAGACCTCCATTATTGAAATGTGTTCAGTGGAACCACTTAAACTACTAAAGAAACTTTAGGGTTCCATGGAACACATTTGCAGAACCACATTTCCAATGTCTATTCACAAATAAAAGAGCATTTTTGTTTGCAAAGCTAATGAATCAACACAAAGCAAAGATCCCAGGAAAGATTAGTTTAGTTTACCTTCAGCTCTGAGATGGGGGCAGCGTTTTATCATTTTGACAAGTCACGTCATTAAGCTGCATAATGTCACAATGTGACATGTGTGCATGATGAAAAGCCATCGACTGCCTTACATTCTTTTATAAAAAAGATACATCTAGCTGTTCTCAGAAGGCCACTAAATCATCCCGTCCTCTCCCACAGGAAATGAAAATGGCTTTTGTTGAAGTAGGAGTTATACAAACATACAACTTTTACTTTAACATTTGCTTACAAGACATTGAAGATAATCTCATTATATTATATGTGGACTAGCAGCTATATATTAGGATAGCTCTATGGTACCAGACACATATCATTTGTATCAGCAGTTTCTGAGTCTTACAATACAGCAGCTCTAAGGCTAATAAATTCACTTGGTATGCTTTTAGAACCCTGGATCGCCTACCTCCCATAATTAATGAGAGAAGAGTATCCTTCAAACAACCTAAGGAAAACTGGGTTAGATTTAACTCCTACATGTGTGTATATCCAAGATTAAAGAGTCAGATGAAAAAGTAAAAATCAGCATTTTATATGTATTGCCTTAAAGGGATAGTTATACTTAAAAATTACTATCCCTCATCTTGTAGACAATAAAAAAACTGAGTAAAATGACACCAGCAGCATCTCTCAAACCTTTATTGTTTGAGAGATATCCGCTTTCAAATTTCCATCTCCCCTGACGTCAGCATTCTAGCTGACAGCAAGGGAATCCGGTCCCGGGACCGGCGGCGGCTCTGCAGCAGTGTGGAGATCGTGTTAATAAAAAAGAAATCCTTAACTTAAAAGGTCTTCTACGTGTGCTTGCAAACCAAGCACACATAGAAGACCATTTTAGTAAAGGATTTCTTTTTTATTAATGTGATCTCTGCACTGCTGCAGAGCCACCGGCTGTTCCTAGAAGACGATTTCCCTGCTCTCAGCTAGAATGCTGACGTCAGGGTAAAAGGCAAACTGATGAAATTTAAAAGCGGATATCTCACAAACCATAAAGGTTTGAGAGATGCCTACAAGATGAGGGATAGTAATTTTTAAGTATTACTATCCCTTTAAATATTGAGATCTGTAACATGAACCATAAGCTCTTTGAGTCTCCATCTGTATGCAAAGAATTACACCTTGATGCATGATACAGCCCTTTGACACTCAAAGAATCAAAGAATAGTTTTAAAATATGATTTCCACATCTATCTCGGACAAATTCTGTGATGCGCTTGAAAGGAGAACTGACAACTCTTAATAAGTTACCCCCCAAAATCTTACTATGGCCAGAAGATCCTAAAGGCACTCTAAAGTTTGCCCTTGTTCAAGAGAAAACCTATTTAACACTTTCAGTGCCAGAGGGGTATGTAATGCATTGCTCTGCAATGCGTTGCGTACCCCTTTGGCACTGAAATGGTTAATGAGCCCTGGCTGTCATGTCCATTGGTGTGGTCATGAGAGTTTATAGCAGAACAACAGGACTTCAAACTGGCACATTCACTCTATCTGCCTCACTCTGAAAAATCTGCCAGCAACTGTCATGTCTGTCTCCATGGACTTAACATTCAGGACTGACTGAAGATGTTATGTCTTTAACAAAGGGACAAAGGCAAAACTCACAGGGGTTCTTAGGATTTTCTAGCCATACTAATGTAAGTTGGGTGGTTATTTTAGGAAGTGTTAGACCTTCTTGAACCAAAAGACTTTGACTTAGACTGCAAGTCTCCATAGACTGCAAGCGTCTGGTTTTACAAATCCACTGTCTGCAGTCTATGGGGGGACAACATTGCAGCAAGTGTACCCTGTAGTGTAAGCCACAGGTATCACATCTTCCGCTCAGCCATCCTGGCAGTAGAGTGGTCAGTTTTAAAATGGTTGACAAGTGCTGTTTTTGGTTGGACAGTGCAACATTGTGCTTTTTACTAAGTTGTATTCCTTTCATAGCTGGCATCATAGAAAATGTTAGTTGCCATTTAAAGTGATAGCAATGTTTCACAAAAACAGCAGCTCCAATTAATCTCCATAGCAATTGAGCCATAGAGAGTGTTATTTCATTACTGTGAGCATTGTAGTTCAAGAGTAATTGAAAGATAAAGTTTCCCCCTCCTGCTCCTTTTACCTAGTGTAAGACACCTCCCCTCAGATGTGGAATCCAGTCCATAGACCAGACAGTTCACTTCAAGGGTCAATATTCTACTGTGAGAACAATGAAAACCCTGCCCCCCTTGACAGGTTTTTCAGGTTTTTCCCTTATCTTAATAGAAGATTGTCCCTCTCTGTAATCTACCTGGGCACCTCCCTTCTGCTTTAATCTGAGCAGAGTTACATCAGTAAAAGGGGACGGAGGGGGATACTTTGCCATTGAATTACTCTTGAACTACAACTCTGACAGAATTGATATAACACTCTCCAAAGTCCAAATACTATTATGATTAATTAGAACTGCTTTTATTATGAAACATTACTATCCCTTTAAATATTTACTTGGACACCTACATGAAAAAGCTTTAATTATGCTGGTAAAGTTTGGGTAAAGTAGTTTTGTGTTGTAAAAAAGGGAGAAGGAGGAGAATTAATTGCATTAGATATATCTGATATTGCTGTCAGATTTATTGGCATAGCTCAGGGGTAGCCAACTACCAACAGTGCATATTTGCAGGATATCCCTCTTGGAGCATATGTTGATGAATTGAAGATTATGCTAGCTTTAGTGTACTTACAATCTTAATTTTAGTAATGACAGGAGGCGAGTATCTTGCGGATTGGTCTAGGGAGACTACTTTTTGCATGTTTTATTTCCATCCGGTGTCTCATGCTTTTTCTTCTTCTTTGTTTTCTGGGCATTAAAAAAGCTAAATACTCACCTCCTGTCATGTAGTAAAATTGAAGATTATGCTAGCTTTAGTGTACTTTTAATCTTAATTTTATTAATGACAGGAGGCGAATATTTTTCCTCCCTACCCTCTCCCGTGTTTGTTGTTTCCTTTTGTTTTGTTTAATTTCTTTTAATGTTTTCCTTTTTCCTATCATTTTAGAGTTTAGATGGTTTATTTAAATTTATCGGCATAGCTCAGGGGTAGCCAACTACCAACAGTGCATATTTGCAGGATATCCCTCTTGGAGCATATGTTGATGAATTCAAGTGCTTGAACTACTAATTGATCCACCAATGCCCAGCAGAAACATCATTAACCCCTTAAGGACCAGCGGTCCCGGGGAGTCTGGTCCTTTAAGGACCAGATAGGCAAGTTCGAAGTGCCGTCCCACGTGACTGATCACCATACCTGGGAACTTTTGAGACAGGGCTACCCGGAGGGTAACCCTGTCAGTGCCGACCTGGGGGGAAAATGACGCAATTTGTGTCATAAAAGGGGTGGGGCTTAGTCGCGGAGGGGGGGCGGGACAAAAACCCCCCCCGCAAAATGTATCTAAGAGGGCGGGGAGTGGGAGGAACTGGGCGGATCTGAGCACAAGTGGGCAGAGTTTCTATTTAAACTCTGCCCACCCGGTAATCCACACATTGCCCCGGAGACCCGGTAATTCAGTCTGAAATCCGGAGTCTCCGGGGCAAAACCGGAGAGTTCCCAGGTATGCTGATCACGTGTTCCAGCACGTCGAACGAGGGACTGAGAGAGATCGCTCCAGTCTTGGAGCAATCAAGTTCAGTCCCCGGTATTTCTCACCGGGGACTCACTGCAGGAGCGCGGTGAGTAAAAGTACATGACGTACCAGGACTGTCACTGGTCCTTAAGTGCCGGACAAGCGTGATGGTCCAGGTATGTCACAGGGCGTGAACGGGTTAAAATATGTACAGTTGGTAGCTCCTGAAGACAAGGATTGACAGACCCTGGTTCAGAAAATCCTGTTCAAATAACTAATAACCCTCATCATCACACTGCATGTTTTCAAGACACCAAATCTCTATGTACAAGTACCTTAAGGGGCAGACGCAGTGCAATCAGATTGTTTGCTTAGTTATTTGTGAATAGGCTAATCTACTGCAAAATAACACAATCAAATCGCTGCACGGGGCCTTAATAGATGAAACAACAGAGATCTGTGCATTGAGGATTAAGCATAGGTTGGACAAATCTGATCTTTGAAGCACATAAACACAGCAATATACATACAGTCTAGTCACTGAGCAATCACATTGCCTGCATTACAGTCTGTGTGGGTGTGTGAAGAAGAACTGCAGGCAGTTTGATCATTAAATATATTGCTTGTTATATCTTTGCCAAATCTGCATGTGTATAGATATATTTAGTTATGAAGTTGAATCTTTTGGACGCTACAAAGGGCTCCAAAACAAGCAATTCTTTGGAGACCTCCCAAACATCCAAGGTGTTATATTTTTTGTATGTTAGTTTAAAAGACAGCATTTTCTATTTACAGTGACTTAAGTTTCTTATACAGTTTATCATGTGATATGTGAATGCTACTAACCATATCAGCCAAATGAATATTGATTCTAATCTGTTTTGTAACTGTTTTCCCATGCTTAAACTTCCATCCTGCAGTTACCAGCAGTAAAACAAAGTGCTGCATTCCAAATGTCACTCTTCCAAATGATATAAATTACAAACCAAAATAAGCCTGAAAAATAACAAATAGTAATTTAGGAGTTTGTCTCTAGAGTCACTTTTTACAAATTCTAATTTCCTTCACTTCATAAGCAAGTGTAGATTTCCCAAGTGATAATTTTATATTAGTAGTTTAATTGCCTACCCTGTTAACAGTACCAAAGGCAATATTATAGAAGATAATTTATTGAATTATTATGCAAGATAAATGTGTAAATGCTGATTATTTTAAAATAATAATGTGCAGTTTATATTAAATAATATATTGGTTATTACTAGGAATTTAGATTTCCAATTTAAAATGACACTAATTATATCTAATGTCTGCTTATCAAACTCTGACAAATATGTTTAGATTAATATAGCAATAAATGTTATCTACTGTACTGGTAGCTTCTTGGTTTTATGAAGGAATTTAATAGGGAAATTGGAGGCATGCCTATATAGAACACGCGAAGAAACATCCAGTATTATTATCATAAGCTCAGAGATGTATGATTCCAGATGAAAGCAACTGGGCAACTGAAAGGAGAACTAACACCTCCTAAAATAACCCTCACAAACTTTACTATGGACAAAAAATTATAATGGCTTCTATGAATTTTGCTCCTGTTTCTTTGTTCTTTGCTACACTGTTGTTCCCCCATATACTGCATGGGTTGGGTTTGTAAAACCAGACATTCACATTCTATGAGTCTTAGCTGCCAGTCCATGGTGACTGAACTGTAAGACTACGAACTACCATTCATTAATAAAAACCATCTACTTACATTACTATGGCAAGACAATCCTAGGGGCCACCAGGAATTTTGCCCTTTTGTCTTTGTTCAGGAGATAATAGGGGAGATTCACTAAGCGGTGATAAAGAGGTGTTAAAGTAGAGATGACTTCTCCAGTGATATCATCTTTCCAATTGCTATGTTATTCTATGGCACCAATGCACTAAGATTTCTTCAGCTTTGGAGATCTTAGTGCATAGCCTCTTCAGAATAACATAGGAATTGGAGATGTGATATTGGAGAAGCCATCTTTTCTTTAAAGGGACAGTAATACTTAAAATATATATATATAAAAAAAGAAAAGTAATCTTTTCTTTAAAGGGATAGTAATACTTAAATTAAAAAAATATATGTTGTAAGGTTTATCCCCCTGAGTAAAACAAGGGTACTCCCACTGCTGAAAGATGTTTTATTTAAAAGTTATTACATCTCAAAGTTTAATTTCTTAGGTGCAATATCACAGTGGCCTGAAATTGTACAGTGACGCTGTTGCTACACCATCCATGTATACAATGAGGGCTCTCCTACACTGTACACTAAAGTGGGAATGTGTGTATATATAATTCTTGTAGGAGAATTGCATGTTTTGTAATTGATGTTAATAGGGGATGGTTGTCACAATGTATTTTTTGGGGGGCAATGGGAATCAACCACCGTTAGTCTAGCACTCTTTTTTGAGAATGTGAATTGGATGCTTGTAAATGTATTTTATTATGATGATAGTAGTTATGATGCGCACCACTTGGAACTAGAAGAAAACCCTAATTGTATCTTTTTTTATACCCGTTAGGGTTTTGTGTTATTATTTAGTTCTCGATATACACAGTGGGCTCGTCCCCATTGTCTAGTTAGGTGAGAAATACTAATTGTGTACAATTTATGTGAATAGATTGCATTTACTGGCTGCTATAATTTTGAATAGCCCTAAGATTTTATAAAGCAGTGTGTTGTTTGCCACGAAACATGTAAGCAGGCTTTTATGTTTATTAATGTTTTTATACGTATTCATTTTTATTAAATTTAGCATTTTCAAGTCTATATTGGGTGATCGGTCCCTTTCCTTTTGAAACATCTGATCCAGTGACTACAGGTACGCAGACAGTGATTGGATATTCTCTCTGAATGTATGCATGTCACTAGGTTGAAGTACTCCCGTTTTGACCACTGATATATGTGGTGCATTTCTTACTATTACAATTGAATTATTTTAACAATGTAACACTATTTTGCACCCTTGTTTTTGTATGGTGTTTTACCGTCTTGACATAGTGAGGTGGAGCAGCCTTACCTATTTTACACAGAAGAGTTGCCAAATACTGTGCTGAGGCAGCATGAATAACCAAGATTCATGTCTGCTGCTGACCATATATTTGGTTTTCAGCCATTCCCTTTGTGAGAACCCATGTGTGGGCTGAATTGGTAGTTGAGCAATAATAAGAGGTCTCTAAACCTAGGGCTCCCGCTGTTCTCTCTTGTTAATTTCTATGAGATAATATGGAATCACACTGCAGCGCTATATTCTCATATACACTTTGATGCCGCATACTACCCACAACACTTACTGTATACTATATAGCTGGTGAGATAGCTCAGTGGTAAAGTCCCTGACTATGGAGCCTGTTCAAACCGCAACATTGCAGGTTCGAATCCCAGCAGGGTTGACTCAGCCCATCATCCTTCGGAGGTCGATAAATGAATACCATTGATTGGGTAATAATAACATCTATTATTTCAACTGCAGATTTGGTTAATTCTGAAAGCACTTTGAGTCCCACTGGGAGAAAGGCTCTATATAAAAACTAGTTATTCTTCTAAAAGTTGTCTTGACATATGCATTAATCTGTAGGTAGGCAGTTTACCAAGATAGAGTGGGGCAGGAAAATCATGAAAATGTATTGTTACTAACAGCTCTCTGGTTGACCACTGACAGGAACAGTGGATAAATATTGTGTCCAGATTGGATGCAGCCAATCAGGGAGCAGAGTTCATAGAGCGACCCTGCTCATTTCTGCTTAACTGCAGTGGAGAGAACTATTCACTGGTAGCCAGCTTGCTACCAGTAACTTGTGATCTACTTGCTGGAGAACCCTGTTCTAAACTCTATAAATATCACACTTTACTTTACATTTTTCTATTATCTCTGAATAGACCTGTTCTGCAATGTAAGAGCAGAGAGTCTGGGCAAGAGGTGATTTCTGAGTGGAGGAATTCAACATTTAGAAAAACTTGCTACATCTGACAAAACAAAGATGGAACAGAGTTCTTTTTTCAGGTATTCATGATCATGGCCACATTTCTGATAGTCTTTGTTCAATGCTTTCCATTAACTTTTGACATGTTATTTAAAGTGATATTGAAATGGTTGCAGAATGGAATTCTTGAGTACATTTATTGCTCATTCAATGTAAATCATTTTTTTATTCTTACGTTTTATAGACTTTTGTCGGTATATAGCAGCATAAACAGTGACAGCAGTTGTCAGTGCAATCCAGTAAGAAGTGGAGTAAGGTTATTCAAAACGTGTTGATTTGCATTAAGGTTGTACAATCATTTAAAACATTCTCAAAAAATAGAAGTCCATATCTTTAAAACATCTCCTTTTGTGAATATATTTTCACCTTTCTGATCCAATTCCTCTACAGTGTGCACAACAGAGATCTCTAGCATTTAAAATGATAGTAACACTTGCTATGTAAAAAATATATTTTAGGGTTTATCCTCCTGAGTTAAACAAGGGAACTCCCAAAGCTGAGAGGTGTTATATTCAAATGTTATTGCAGCTCAAACTTGAATTTTTTACGTACGATATATTAATGGCCTGAAATTTGGTAGCGGCGCTGTTGTTACACCATTCTGTGGATGTTTATGGTCTACTGAACAGAGGTGTACATAGGATAGTGTAGCAACAGCACCACTGTAAATCTGGAGGCCATTAAGATACAGTACCTAAGAAATACAAGTTTGAGCTGCAATAACTTTTAACTAAAACACTTCTTATCCTTAGGAGTACCCTTACTTTGGAGGAAAAACCCTATAATATCTTTTTTTACATTATAAGTTACTATGTCTTTAAGGGATTAAGCTGCAGGAAATGATAGAAACCCTAGCAAGATATCAACTGGAACCTGGGAACTTCACACTCGGTTCCAGGATGGCACCTTTGAAACACCCTGTGCCTGGTGTGGGCTGATGAAGAAAGGAACTGCCCAGCAGTCTCTGTGTAGCAACCACACTCACAACCTTACATGGTTGACAATAATTTCAGGGCTGAATAGAACAGGACAACTTGACTGGATCTGCCTAATTTCCAGCAACAACAAAAACAACAGTAATCAGGATAAATGGATATGATAACCATGGATATCACTTAGACTAGTTAGAGACTAGAGTCTACCCTAAGGCTCATAAGCACTCTGGCAAGTAACATGGACAACAGATCTCACATCCCCCTGAATACAGAAAAATTATGGATTCCTTTCTTCCCATTTCTCACATCTCACCTTCTCCTCGCCCTTCTTTTCTCTCTACTCTTGTCTGTCTTAAAAGAGGCAGTATATAGGAGATTCTATGATGCTGAAAGGTGGAAATGATGCTGTTAGCATAAATTTTCTTGCTTTGTTGTATTGTATGTTATTGAATAATACTGTACTGTGTCTTCTGTTGAACCTCATACAGTGTGTTATTGTACACACTGTACAGCACAGTGGCTCAGTGGTTAGCACTGTTGCCTTGCAACGCTGGGGTCCTGGGTTCAAATCCCACCAAGGACAACATCTGCAATGAGTTTGTATGTTCTCACTGTGTTTGCGTGGGTTTCCTCCCACACTCCAAAAAAAGCATACTGATAGGTGAATTTAGATTGTGAGCCCCAATGGGGACAGGAACCAATATGAGTGTAAAGCGCTGCGGAATCTGTGTGCGCTATATAAATAAAGAGTTATTATATTATTATTACTATGCTGTAATGCCATCAACTATATATATATATATATATATATATATATATATACATATATACTAGTTGAACAGCCCGTTACATGGGCCACAGTGTCACAGCCACCCGGTCGCGGGGCAGTCACGCACAGTAGAGATTGCCCGCGCCGCGGCTGATACAGAGCAGGACGCTCCTTCGGAGCGCCCAGCTCTGTATCGGCCGCGCCGCGGGCAGTCTCTACTGCGCATGACTGTCACACGCGCAGCAGTGTCTACTGAGCATGTCGGGCGTTACACACGATTTAGCGAATTATTATATAGGATAGTCCTACGTGGTTGATGAAAGCACTCACTCAGACTTGTATTATATGCCCATGTCACAATCCCTAAACAATAGATAAAGAATAAAGAGGGAAAAGAGGGAAGAAATCTTGATAAAGGTCCCTGCTAGGACTGAAATGTTGACGAATAAAATTAGCTTTTTTGCCTACTGAAAGTATATATATGGTGGAGATTGTAACCGTATTAGTCCAGAGATGTGCATATGTATATGTGCTAGTATATATAGGTACTTGAGTATGTATGTATGTTTAAATATGTATTCCTCCATATTTGTGTGTACGTATTTGTGTCTATGTATATATGTATATATACTATATGCATATATATTTGTGGGTGTGTATATAGATATATTGTACGTGTATGTATGTGTGTAAGTGTATATGTGTGTAGGTATATATACATGTGGGCGCAAGTTGTATATAGACCCGCATGCACATGCTGACATGCTGGATTGTTGGATATGAATTCTGGCATTCTTAATATTTGCAATCTTTTTAACTCTCTCCCCTCCAATACCATCTCCTGCATTTTTTTTCTCCCCCCCGATCTTTACACAAGGTATTTACTGCCCTCTGCAAGAAGAGTGTAGATTCTCTCTCAGGCCCCTGTCTTATCTGTAGTCATGCTGCTTTAACCCCAGCAGACAACTCAACTTTGAATTCTATGCATCAACTGTGATTTCTATGTCCTTTTGCTCAGAAATGCTTTAGACTTAAGAAAGGGAGGTTCTCCCAAAAGCTTGTCAATCCAAAATTCTAATAGTCCAATAAAAAAGGTATTACAAGATATTCATTTTGTTTATTATTTTACATATATATATATATATATATATATATATATATATATATATATATATATATATATATATATAGTACTGTTCAAAAGACCTATGCAGGTGGGAAAAATGCTGTAAAGTAAGAATGCTTTCAAAAATAGACATGCTAATAGTTTATTTTTATCAATTAGCAAAATGCATAGTGAGTGAACAGAAGAAGAATCTAAATCAAATCAATATTTTGTGTGATCACCCTTTGCCTTCAAAACAGCATCAATTCTTCTAGGTACATATACACACAGTTTGTTAAGGAACTTGGCAGGTAGGTTGTCTAAACATCTTGGAGAACTATCCACAGTTCTTCTGTGGAATTAGGTAGCCTCAGTTGCTTCTCTCTGTCTCTTCATGTAATCCCAGACAGACTGGATGATGTTGAGATCAGGGCTCTGTGGGGGCCATACCATCACTTCCAGAAATCCTTGTTCTTCTTTACACTGAAGATAGTTCTTAATGTATTTGCCTTTACGTTTGGGGTCATTGTCATGCTGCAGAATAAATTTGGGGCCAATCAGAAGCCTCTCTGATGGGATTGCATGATGGATAAGTATATGCCTGTACTTCTCAGCATTGAGCAGACCATTAATTCTGACCGAATCCCAAACTCCATTTGCAGCCTCAAACTTGCAAGGAACCTCCACCATGCTTCACTGTTGCCTGCAGACACTCATTCTTGTACTGCTCTCCAGCCCTTTAGTGAACAAACTGCCTTCTGTTACAGCCAAATATTTCAAATTTTGACTCATCAGTTCAGAGCACCAGCTGCCATTTTTCAGCACCCTAGTTCCTGTGTTTTTGTGCCTAGTTGAGTTGCTTGGCCTTGTTTCCATGCCGTAGGTATGATGTTTGGGCCTCAAGTTTTCCTTGAAGACTACTTCTGATCAAACTTCTCCAGACAGTAGATGGATGTACCAGGATCCCACTGTTTTCTGCCAATTCTGAGCTGATGGCACTGCTAGACAGCTTCTGATTGTGAAGCATAGAGTTTCCTTGGCTGACCACTGTGTCTACCGTCCTCAACATTGCCTGTTTCTTTGTTTTCTAATACATAATTCAAAAACAGAGCAATTATGGAGCATATCAATTGCACCACAGAAGAAAAATAAAAAGTCCCAATTATTTAACCATTTGACTGATAAAGAGGCATCTAACGCAATGTTTTGGAGACCTCTCTAGCAGTCAGGAGGTTAAAGGGATAGTTATGTTTCAAAATAAAAGCAGCTCCGGTTAATCTTCATAGTATTTGGGCCATGGAGAGTTTTATTTCAATACTGTCAGAGTTGTAGTTCAAGAGTAATTGAATGATAAAGTATCCACCTCCCACCCCTTTTACCTAGTGTAAGTCACCTCCCCTCAGATTTGGAATCTGGTCTTAAAGGAACAGTGAACTTTTTTAATGAAAAAAAATATATATTGTAGGAATTTTCCTACTAAGTAAAATAACGGTACTCCCACTGCCGAGATATTTATATTTCCAGAGTTATTACAGATTAAACACATGTTTTTTTTATATTAGCAGTGTCCTCTAGTGGTCAAATTCTAATTAGTTTTTCTTTTAGATTCTAATGGAGAGGTAAGTCAGGAAAGTCAAAGACAGCAGTGGGAGTGACCTTGTTTTATTCAGCAGTAAAAGCTCTATAAAATATGTGTTTTCATAAAAAAGCTTACAGTTCCTTTAAAGGGATAGTAACACTTCGTTTTAACTTTATTTTATTTTGTAGGCATTAAAAAAACATGAAGAATGATATAAGTCTTATCTCTCAAACCTTTATGGTTTATGAGATATTCACAAGCAAAGTTCCCCTCCCCGCCCCTTTTACCTAGTGTAAGCCATCTCTTCTCAGATGTGAGTCTGGTTGTATGACAGGACAGATAACAGAAGGGGACAATTGTCTTTGTATGAAAACAATGAAAGCCCTTCCCCCCTTGACAAGTTTATCAGATTTTTCCATTATCTTAATTGAAGATTGTCCCTCTCTGCAGTCTACCTGGGCATCTCCCTTCTGATATGGTTGAACAGGGGGGGGATACTTTGTTTGTGAATATCTCTTAAACCATAAAGGTTTCAGAGATAAGACTTATATCATTCTTCATGTTTTTTTAATACCTACAAAATAAAATAAAGTTAAAATGAAGTATTACTATCCCTTTAAGACCAGACAGCTCACAGCAAGGGACAATCTTCTTCCTGTGCGAACAATGAAAACCCTGCCCCCCCTTGACAGGTTTTTCAGGTTTTCCCTTATGCTAATTGAAGATTGTCCCTCTCTGTGATCCACCTGGACACCACCTTTCTGTTCTGAGGTTAGCAGTGTTACATGAGTAAAAAGGGTGGGGGGGATACTTTATCATTCAATTACTCTTGAACTACAACTCTGACAGTATTTAAATAACATTGTCCATGGCCCAAATACTATCAAGATTAATTGGAGCCGCTTTTATTTTGAAACATTACTTTCCCTTTAATAGGGGGAGACAGAGGTGATTTTCTGGATATGTGAGTAATTAATTATGCTTGCTTTATATGACAAAGTTAGAGAACAAAATGTACTGATGAGATTAGATTTCCCAAGTATTAAATCAAATATCTATAGAACTAGTAACCTGTTTGTAAAACAGAACGCAATAGTTGTATGCATTTTAAGTAGATGCATTTATGAGATTAAAAGCAGATCCGCCTCAAGATAAAATGATAGGGTCACTGTATAAATGTTTTTTACAGATGTTGGCTGGGAACACACAACATGTAAAAGTATTTGACCTCAATTTATTTTTGACGTGTTAGTTTCAATTTAAAATTTAAATACAGAGGACAACTGGTCCTAATCAAATGTTTTTTTTATTAATGTGCCTTTTTTTGATGTGATAACATCTCAGTGACAGCTGAACACTATTAAACTGCTACTTCATAGGACGCCATAAAGTTGGGATCAGCATTCTTTGCCACACACGAAGATTAAATATTTTCAATGTCTGTATGCAATTATGTAGAACTTGTAAATGATGAGTTATATCTTTTTAGAGTGCAGCTGTCATTCTAAATGTGAATCTGTGATACACAGAAATTATGTGCTGATAATTTATCATGCTTCCCAAAATAATACTGCAGTGAATTGGAAATTTCTGAAGTAAGCTTCTTAAAAACATGCCTGACCTTTTAGATCATTTTCTGATGCACATGTAACATTGATCTTCACATTATGACCTGGTTCTCCTCTGTGCATGGCCATCACTATTATTTAAGGGAAACTATAAATATTGGAATGCATTACTTAAAGGGATAGTAATGTTTCAAAATAAAAGCAGCTCTAATTAATCATCATAGTATTTGGACCTTGAAGAGTGTTATTTCAATTCTGTCAGAGTTGTAGTTCAAGAGTAATTCAATGACAAAGTATCCCCCTCCCGCCCCTTTTACTGATGTAGCACTGCTCAGCCTGAACAGAAGGGAGGTGCCCAGGTAGACTGCAGAGAGGGACGATCTTCAATTAAGATAAAGGAAAAAGCTGAAAAAGTTGTCAAGCGGGGCAGGGCTTTCATTGTTCTCATATGAAGAATATTGTCCTCTGCTGTTATCTGTCTGGTCTTACAACCAGATTCCACATCTGAGAAGAGGTGGCTTACATTAGGTAAAAGGGGAAGGAGGGGGATACTTTATCCTTCAATTACTCTTGAACCACAACTCTGACAGTACTGAAATAGCACTCTCTATGGCTCAAATACTATGAAGATTAATCGGAGCTGCAAGGCTACATACACAAAAACAAAAGTGGAGCTATCCTTATGGACCCAGACTGCAACAGAAGAACATAATCTCTAAATGAATGCAGGTCTTATTGGAGAGATGTTTAATTCAGTGTATATGTGTTTAACTTTCCAGAGATTACCCCATGTAACTCCTATGACTCACTCTGTGCTGACATCAGATGCCGGAAATTTACTTGAAGAGGTTTGTGGTACATTTATTAACAAGACAGTAGCAATAACCTGTCTTTTAGGGATTACTATAGCTGCTACTCCAGGAAGCCGGGTCCTCATATCTTGGATGAAGTTAGAAACAGGGAATTATCCCCGTACTCCCAGAAAATGACTGGCTTTTATGCTTAGTGTTGTGTATATGAAAATGTATGTAGAAGGATGGAGTATCTAAGCAGTGGAGTAACTATAGGGGTTGCAGGGGTCGTACCTGCGACCGGGCCCTTACACTCCAGAGGCCCGGCCTCCCCCTGCGACCCCTCCACCTGGCGCCCGCAATCTCCCGCTGGCGCTCTAGTAATGCAGAGAGCTGGGAGTTGACATAATCTCCCAGCGCTTTGCATTACTAAGAGGACCGCGCGGGAGCTCCAGGTTGAAGATGGGGATATTGTGGAGGCAGTCAATGTGGTGAGGGGGGGCCCGTGGCACTTCTTGTACCAGGGCCCGGAGGCTTCTAGTTACGCCTCTGTAGCTAAGACACACTTGGTGACCACGCCCCCCATAACAAAGTACATAACCTAGTGGCCTAGTAAGTGAGGGCATGGGACCAAATAGTTTACATCCCAAACAGCAGGTCCATATAATAATATCTGCATATATTCATCAATTTATATCCACATGTCAACTCTTTTTCAGTTTTCATTATAATTATAGATGAAAAAGTTCACCATTTCTAAGCAGTGATGTATTTAGGCCGCATATTGCCCAACCAAGGACATGCACACCCCACCCTTCCCCATACACTCACACTTGGCCACACACACACTTTATCCGGCTATATGAGTTACTTGTATAACACACACACACGGTCAATGAAAATAATCATATTCAGTAGGCTAAAAGAGAGTGAGAATTTTGATTTATGAATAAAGGCCATTTGTGTCACTTTGGGAAAGAGGTACCTATAAGGAGACTACGAGCTCTGAGTTGCACATTTTTTAAATAGTGTATTATCTTTGGGAAATGACTATAGACACAAAGTAGCAAAGTCACTCAAACTTGTGCCTTAGGCCTAGTCAAGCATCACTGTCTCCAAATCAGAACTTGTGAGAAACTCACCATTCCAAGCCCCTTAGTAAGCTGTCTCAGAGATGCACTGTAATGTGTTGGAGACTTCCTTAGCTTTCAAGTGCTGCATCTGACACTGATAGAAACACCTCACTAGCACTGCACAGTAGTATTTAAGCTTCTGTAATGCCTCTCAGGGCAAAGTGATGCTGAAAAGTGTTTGAGGAAAAAGCTACAAGTATATGAATATGGTGGGGATGGGAAATCTGGTGGGAATGGTAGTAGTGTGGAAGAAGATGTCAGTGATGATGATAATGAAGACCTGATTATTAATGATGAAACTGTTGAAGATGATTTAGATTGTGTCCCTCCACTGCACAGCCATCTTGTTCAGATCCAAATCCAGTAGAGAGTGAGAGTGATGATGAGTTAGCTGAAAGGAAAAAACATAGTCTTCCACCAGTGGAAAAGAAGCAGTAGACTGTTAATAAACTGTTTGAGATCTCATGTGGAAAGTCTGGCCAAGTAAAGAAGCCGAAAAAACGAATCTTGGTAATCATTGTCAGCGTCACTTCTTGGAAGTGCAACCACTTAAGCAGCCATACTCATCATCTGTAATATTAAGTAAGCAGCACCACATGTCACGAATGTCCCTAACTATGAGTATTTGTGCTGCTGCTAAAAGTTTAGAGTCTACTGCTATTCCATAACTGTCAGTCATCTTGTAGGTAAAACAAAGATGTTAGAAAGTTGTTATTCTATGTGCAGCCAACCCTCAATTACTGAGTTTGTAGAAAGAAGACAAAATTTGCACAAAAATAATCTCAAAGTGCACCTGAATGGCAGACTGGCATGCTGACTGACATGCTGACCTATTCTTTGTTGCGAATAGTGGTTTTAAAGCACAAGAAGGCACTTCAGGTGGTGACTGTCAACAGCCCAATCCCGCCCCATCTTTACCTGTCCTAATACCATTGGTATAGGATTATGTTTCTTTGGGAGCAGGGACTCAACATCATGTTTGTGTACAACATGCTATAACCACACAATGAAGTGTTGCAGTGAGCAAAATAATGCAGGGGTGAGTGTACCAAGGTGACAGCTGGGAGGATATGCTATTTTTATTGTGTGCAAAAACGTCAGTCACCCACCCACCAAAGTCAGTCACCCACCCACCATCAAGTGAATGGACAAGAGATTCAGTCAGTGACTGATAGCACATGATTTCTTGGGGGGATGGTTTAACACAACCACCAGCATTTTGAAGTTGATGTACTATGGATGTGCTTTATCAGTGTTGTCTATGTGCCAGTTGTGTGATCCCAGTCCTTAACCCTCACAATGTTTGCTTTCACACACTGTGCACATACTAGTCGTTGAGAACTGCATAGTCCCTACCTGTCCCCAATGAAAAGTATGTGAACATTAATATCTTAGGGTCTGCTGGACAAGGAGGTGTATGTTGAGTGTGTCTGAACTGGGGCATTGTTTTTAAAGGAACAGTAATGTCCCATAAAAAAAATACTTAGATTTTGGTAGAGGTTCAAAAAATAAACTATTTGCCAAACTCCCATCTCTCAAACCACTATGGTTTGAAAGATATTATCATTCAAAGTTCCCCCTCCCTTCCCTTCTCCTGATGTCAGCTGTAAAGCTGACAGCTGGAGATTCAAGTCGTGCGACTCGAGGAGGCTCTTCAGCTAAGCAGAAATCACGTTATTTAAAAAGAACTACTTCATTGGAAAGGTCCACAAAGTGTGCTTGCAAAACAGATACACTTTGTAGGCCTTTCCACTGAGGTAATTATCTTCCAATAATGCTATTTCGGCTCTGCTGCAGAGCCACTGGCTGGTCCCCGCTGACGTCAGGAGAAGGGGAGGGAGCGGCGAACTTTAAATGCATATATTTCTCAAACCATAGCAGTTTGAGGGATAGGAGTTGTGGCAGACAGTTTATTTTTTGAACCTCTACAAAACTCTAAACACTTTTTATGGGACATTACTGACCCTTTAAAGTAAAAGTAATAGTCTATGCACCAAGATCTCCAAAGTTAGAGAAATTTTAGTGCATAGACTCCATAGAATAACACAGGGATTGGTGAAGTGATATCCCTGGAGAAGTCATCTCCACTTTATCACCTCTTTATCAAACCTTAGTGCATCACCCCATAGTATTTATGTTTTTGAGAGAGACATAAATATGTTAAAGGAGAACTAACAACTCAAAATAATAACCCGTATACCCAATTGCCTTGGCATGGCCAGAGAATTATAATGGCCTCAATGCATTTAGGTCTTGTGCTTTGGCTTTAGAGATAACATGTTATTCAGACGTGTATGTCAGTTCCATGGAGACAGACATGACAGTTGCTAGGACCACAGAAAGTCAAACTCTTCTCACTGCACATGGTACAAGGGGGGGTTGTAACGCGTTTCTTCTACACAACTCACTGTGTATCACTTTGGTCCTTAAAAAGTAATGTAGACTCTTACACTCTGCATGCTCCAGTTTGAAAGACTACAAACCAAAAGAATGTGACGAGCGCACACCGAGAAAGAACAAAATAAAGTAGTTTGCTCAAGGCATGTGTGGCCCCTCAGGTGCTGCTCAAGTCACGTTTTTCGCTCCCATGTGCCATTGCAGAGAGAAAATTTCCATATTCATATCAGTCTGGTCCCACCCACAGGCAGTCCAGCCCCGAAATGTCAGGCAAATCCTCTCCGCACGAGAGAAACAGCACAACCCCAGATGTACGTTTCGGTCTGTGTGGACCTCGTCAGTGGGATGCAGCCGTTCCCCTCTAGGCACACAGAAGCAAGGGCCCATGCCTGGGATACCCTTCCACTTAGGGAGACAACAAACCAAAAGAATGTGACGAGCGCACACCGATAAAGAACAAAATAAAGTAGTTTGCTGAAGGCATGTGTGGCCCCTCAGGTGCTGCTCAAGTCACGTTTTTCGCTCCCATGTGCCATTGCAGAGAGGAAATTTCCATATTCATATCAGTCTGGTCCCACCCACAGGCAGTCCAGCCCCAAAATGTCAGGCAAATCCTCTCCGCACGAGAGAAACAGCACAATCCCAGACGTACGTTTTGGTCTATGTGGACCTCGTCAGTGGGATGCAGCTGTTCCCCTCTAGGCACACAGAAGCAAGGGCCCATGCCTGGGATACCCTTCCACTTAGGGAGACAACAAACCAAAAGAATGTGACGAACGCACACCGAGAAAGAGCAAAATAAAGTAGCTTGCTCAAGGCATGTGTGGCCTCTCATGTGCTGCTCAAGTCACGTTTTTCGCTCCCATGTGCCATTGCAGAGAGGAAATTTCCATATTCATATCAGACTGGTCCCACCCACAGGCAGTCCAGCCCCGAAATGTCAGGCAAATCCTCTCCGCACGAGAGAAACAGCACAATCCCAGACGTACGTTTCGGTCTATGTGGACCTCGTCAGTGGGATGCAGCTGTTTCCCTCTAGGCACACAGAAGCAAGGGCCCATGCCTGGGATACCCTTCAACTTAGGGAGACAACAAACCAAAAGAATGTGACGAGCGCACACCGAGAAAGAACAAAATAAGGTAGTTTGCTCAAGGCATGTGTGGCCCCTCAGGTCTGCTCAAGTCACGTTTTTCGCTCCCATGTGCCATTGCAGAGAGGAAATTTCCATATTCATATCAGTCTGGTCCCACCCACAGGCAGTCCAGCCCCGAAATGTCAGGCAAATCCTCTCCTCACGAGAGAAACAGCACAATCCCAGACGTACGTTTCGGTCTATGTGGACCTCGTCAGTGGGATGCAGCTGTTCCCCTCTAGGCACACAGAAGCAAGGGCCCATGCCTGGGATACCCTTCCACTTAGAGAGACAACAAACCAAAAGAATGTGACGAACGCACACCGAGAAAGAACAAAATAAAGTAGTTTGCTCAAGGCATGTGTGGCCCCTCAGGTGCTGCTCAAGTCATGTTTTTCGCTCCCATGTGCCATTGCAGAGAGGAAATTTCCATATTCATATTAGTCTGGTCCCACCCACAGGCAGTCCAGCCCCAAAATGTCAGGCAAATCCTCTCCGCACGAGAGAAACAACACAACCCCAGCTGTATGTTTTGGTCTATGTGGACCTTGTCAGTGGGATGCAGCTGTTCCCCTCTAGGCGCACAGAAGCAAGGGCCCATGCCTGGGATACCCTTCCACTTAGGGAGACACCAAACCAAAAGAATGTGACGAGCGCACACCGAGAAAGAACAAAATAAAGTAGTTTGCTGAAGGCATGTGTGGCCCCTCAGGTGCTGCTCAAGTCACGTTTTTCGCTCCCATGTGCCATTGCAGAGAGGAAATTTCCATATTCATATCAGTCTGGTCCCACCCACAGGCAGTCCAGCCCCGAAATGTCAGGCAAATCCTCTCTGCACGAGAGAAACAGCACAACCCCAGACGTACGCCCTTGCTTCTGTGTGCCTAGAGGGGAACAGCTGCATCCCACTGACGAGGTCCACAAAGACCGAAACGTACGTCTGGGGTTGTGCTGTTTCTCTCGTGCGGAGAGGATTTGCCTGATATTTTGGGGCTGGACTGCCTGTGGGTGGGACCAGACTGATATGAATATGGAAATTTCCTCTCTGCAATGGCACATGGGAGCGAAAAACGTGACTTGAGCAGCACCTGAGGGGCCACACATGCCTTGAGCAAACTACTTTATTTTGCTCTTTCTCGGTGTGCGCTCGTCACATTCTTTTCGTTTGTTGTCTCCCTAAGTGGAAGGGTATCCCAGGCATGGGCCCTTGCTTCTGTGCGCCTAGAGGGGAACAGCTGCATCCCACTGACGAGGTCCACATAGACTGAAACGTATGTCTGGGGTTGTGCTGTTTCTCTCGTGCGGAGAGGATTTGCCTGACATTTTGGGGCTGGACTGCCTGTGGGTGGGACCAGACTGATGTGAATATGGAAATTTTCTCTCTGCAATGGCACATGGGAGCGAAAAACGTGACTTGAGCAGCACCTGAGGGGCTACACATGCCTTGAGCAAACTACTTTATTTTGCTCTTTCTCGGTGTGCGCTCGTCACATTCTTTTGGTTTGTTGTCTCCTTAAGTGGAAGGGTATCCCAGGCATGGGCCCTTGCTTCTGTGTGCCTAGAGGGGAACAGCTGCATCCCACTGACGAGGTCCACATAGACCGAAACGTACATCTGGGGTTGTGCTGTTTCTCTCGTGCGGAGAGGATTTGCCTGACATTTTGGGGCTGGACTGCCTGTGGGTGGGACCAGACTGATTTGAATATGGAAATTTCCTCTCTGCAATGGCATATGGGAGCGAAAAACGTGACTTGAGCAGCACCTGAGGGGCTACACATGCCTTGAGCAAACTACTTTATTTTGCTCTTTCTCGGTGTGTGCTCGTCACATTCTTTTCGTTTGCAGTTTGAAAGACTGTCAACAAATGTCATGTCTGCCTCATTGAATATGACATCCAGGACTGATGACAAATGTTGTCTTTTGGCAAATGTGCATGGACAAAATTCATAAAGGTCATTAGTATTTTCTGGACATAAGGTAAGTGGGGGGCTATTATTAGGTGTTAGATTCCCTTTAAGATTAGGTACCACTGCTCTTCTAATGTATAGTCACATGATCTTAAAGGGATAGTAATGGATGTAAATACATGTAGCTCTGATTAACGCTTCTATATTATGGTTCATGTAGCGTTGTATATAAGTAGTGCGTGACTTGTAGCTCAAAAAGTAAATCAATATTAAAGTATCCCGCTCCTGCCCCTTTTATCTCTTGGATGCATTCCTTCAGTGAGCGTAATGAAAATCCTGTCCTCTTTTGTCAAAGTGGGCAGGGTTTTCATTATGCTCACAGTGAGAAGATTGTCCCTTGATATGTCCGGTCAAGCGATCAGATTCCACATCTGTGGGGAGGCTCATCCAACAGGTAAAAGAGGCGGGAGGAGGATACTTTAAAATTGATTTACTTTTGGACTACAAGTCACACACAACTTATATACAGGGCTACATGAACCATATTACATAGTAACATAGTAAATTAGGTTGAAAAAAGACACAAGTCCATCAAGTTCAACCTTCGCCTCATACCTTAGTAACTGAGAATTTTATAGCTTTCCTGCTACCAATTAAATTAGTCTTTATCAGACCTTCCTGATCAGCCTACTGATAAACAGTATAACTCTGTATGTTCCCTTTTGAAAGAAATGTATCTAATCTTCTCTTAAATGTATCCATTGTATCTGCCATAACTACCTCCCTGGGCAATGAATTCCACAATTTGACAGACCTTACCGTAAAAAAACCCATCCTCTGCTGAAGTTTAAACCTCCTTTCCTCTAATCTCAAGGGGTGTCCCCTGGTCACCTGATCAGGCCTTGGAATAAATAGCTCACCACAGAGGAGCATTAATCGGAACTACAAGTATTTTTATCCATTACTATCTCTTTAAACACTGAAAAATAAAGTTTCAATAAATAAAAATATATATATCCATGCATATCATGTAGTAATAGTACACATCTGAACTTAAAATAGTACATAAGTGTTAAACACCAACATACTGCAGAAAACTAGATGATTTTCTTAAATGAGTGTAATCATTTCCTTTACTGTGAGTTGTACCAGTAAACCATTGCTATACCAATCCTCTTTCAGCTCAATTGTCTCTCTCCTCGAACTATGGTACCTGAATTAATTGAACAGATAATAATGATCAGTACTTTTCTCAACCCCAGGAGACTGTTTGCATTAGAATTCTGTAATTTATATGGAATCCAGGCAAGATTAAAATGGCTGATAAATCTTGGTTAGAATGAATACATGATCTGAAGGTTTTATTTTGTTAACTAATCTGAAGTGAAAAGAGACCTCTTGGCATTTTTCAATCACAATTAGAAATAACAGATAAAAATAGGATTATACTATATTGTGATATCCTATAAACGTGAAGAAGGGAAATATAAACTGGATTAAATAATAATTGTATCTATTGATTTTCTGAAACAGGTTGAAATGAGATATGAAGGTTGGGATAATAGTATTTCACATGACTGGTGGTTCATTTGATAAAGAATTGACCTTTTGGCTACCTGATTTTAAGACTGCTTCAAGTTTAAATGGTGAATTTATAAAGTGCACTTCTTTCTCTCTCCCTGGAACAAGGGAGGGGCTGATGTTTAAAGGGGACAACACAAGTAAAAAAAAAAAAAAAAAAAAAATTGCCGTATTAGTCAGTTTGATGTGTAAAATAAAAAATGCATTTTGTTTTCTTATTTTATTTAAACTTTTTATCCTTGTCTCCTCCCCCTTGTTTTAAAGAAAAGTGCAAACAGTCTCCTTTAACCCTTTGAGTGCCAGTATCACATGCAATGCATTGCATACGCTTTGACACTCAAAGGGTTAAAGGAATAGTAATGTTTAGCAATAAAATCAGCTCCAATTAATCTTTATAGTATTTGGGCCATGGAGAGTGTTATTTCAATACTGTCAGAGTTGTAGTTCAAGAGTAATTGAATGATAAAGTATCCTCCTCCCACCCCTTTTACTGATGTAACACTGCTCACCTCAGAGCAGCAAGACTGCCCGGATGGATCGCAGAGAGGGACAACCTTCAGTGAGCATAAGGGAAAAACTGAAAAACCTGTCAAGGGGGGTAGGGTTTTCCTTATGATCACAGTAAGAAGATTGTCCCTTGCTGTGATCTGTCAGGTCAAGAGACCAAATTCCACATCTGAGTGGAGGGAGCTTACACTAGGTAAAAGGGGCGGGAGGGGGATACTTTATAATTCTGCCATTCAATTACTCTTGAACTACAACTCTCACAGTACTAAAACAATACTCTCCACGATCCAAATACTATGAAGATGAATTGAAGGTGCTGTTTTTTTGTGAAAAAATACTATCCCTTTAAGCCCAGATAGCCAATAGGCATATGTATGAATGCAAAAAGTGGAGCAAACCTAATACACCATAGGGACCAAATGCACTTTCTTATTAAATTGGACTTTTCTGCCCTTGAAAACTAGACAGGTATACAATGCATTGCTCTTTAAGGAGTTGGAGGCATCTCTTGCACCCACAATAATCAATATACAATGAAGATGACATAATTAAAATTACCAAGAAGGCTTTCTTGAGTCTTACGTAGGAGGAAATAATAGTAGATGTTTAGTGTCAACATCTTGGTCCATGATATGTCTTTTTCAGTCTTGATAAAGACCTTTGACCCCTTGTGGACCAAAATGGTGTGCAATGTGTTGTTTTAAAATGCTTTATGAACCCCTCTGGTCTTCAAGGGGTTAAATGGACTGAAGTGTCAACAAAAAACTTTTACCCTTAGTTATTACTTTACCAGACCTTATAAAGTGCTTGTTAGGATAATAGTCTTTTGCTGTGCTACTAATTGCATTTTTAGATCGTTCGGCCTTATCTTAGGTTACATTAACCCCTTAAGGACCCTTGATAGTCCTGGCACGTCATGGGTTAGCGAGCCATAAGGACCCACGATGTGCCAGGCCCGTCATGGAATTCAGGTCTCCCTGCGCGAATGCACACCGTTCGGAGAACCCTGAATCGGATTTTGGGGGGGGGGGGTGGAAATGGTCCGTGGTCCTTAAGTGCCGGCCGGGTTAAGAATTATGCACTAAGAGGAACTGGAGTGATTCATGGGGGGAACCATCTGAACTGTGGGAACAAATAAGCATTTTAAACAAGGTGCTATTAAACATCTTAACATTTAAACATAAAGTGGTAGAATGCGTCGCTCACTGTGAGCCGTAACTGCACATGCACAGTAGAGAGTCTTTACTGTGCATATGTGGTTTCGCACACAGGGAGCTTCGCTGTGAGCCGTCTGGAGATCCCCGCTAAGGATCAGCGCGTTTGGTGAGTCTCTACTGCGCATGCCCCGCTCCGGACGGCTCACGTCATGTCTTTGCTCCTGGCTCCGGGTCAGCAGCCGGGGCAGCTGGGTGCACTTTAGCCCATGTATACAGCTTTCATACTAGTGAGAAATAAAGCGATGAAGAGAGAGAGAGGGAGAGGTAGAAGGAGATGGTGAGACTGGTGTACTAAGAACTAGAGTGTTTCTGGAGTAAGCCAATTGCTCCATAGAGTGCAATTCACATTTTTATTGGTTTAAAAGTTCTTAAAATCCATAAAAGCCCCTTGAAAATCAATTGGAATTGTAATTCCTCCTGTATGATGAAGATGGTTTGCTCCATCGTATGTGTGTAGGGGAGGAGATGCACTAAAGCGTGAAAAAAGGTGATAAAGTGGAAATGACTTCTACATGTGCCCGCCCATGTTAGGGGGTCACGGAACATGTTTGATACTTTTAAATCTCATAATTAATAAAATGTGTAAGAATTCTTGAATGTGGTTTCCTTATGCTGTGGTGGTCCCGTAAGTGCTCCCGTACAGTGGTCTTCAAGTTTGTTGAAATTGTTTGCTGCGATTGACGGGGGCAGCGCCGGGTCCACTGACCCCCACAAATAGTGGAGAGTGCAATTAGATCAATATTCAATAATGATATGATAGTGATTAAAATTCACATTTGCAAGGATTTAAAGTGCAGCAGCGATCACTCCTTTTTTGTTTAGAGTGTCTTCTACAGTGTGATAAACTCTCCAGTTCCTATGTTATTTTATGGAGCCAATGCACTAAGCCACCTCCAACTTGAAATCATGTAGATAATAGGGTCCATAGAATAACATAGAAACTTGAGAGTTTATAACACTAGAGAGGTTATCACTTATTCATCACACCTTCCAGTTCTTAATGTATCAGCCTCAATGAGTCACAGTCAGCTCTGCAATATTTCTACTTAATATAATAATTTAATAATAAACTGTTACCATTTATTGCACAAAAAATAAGAGAACTCTATGAGGGTAAATAAAACGATGACCCTGACATTTTCTGATGTGTATGAATTCTGACATTTACTAGGCAATATGTGGGTAAATCGAATGTAAATCAGTTTCCTGACAAATGAAAATTAGCTGTTGCGGATCTGGGCTGAACATTACAAAGGTTACAAATATAAACTTGGTATTAGGCTGGATTCCGTGATGCTTCAACTTCACCATAATAGATTCAAATGTCAAAGATCAAAAGGTAGGACTTCCAATATTATATATAATATATTATAAATAATCTGATTCTGATGTGCTGGTTGTGCATTTCAGTCTATGATCTCTAGACTGTATGCTCTCACCAGCAGGGTCTTCAGGTTCTTTTGTTCTCTATGACTTTTAACCCCTTGAATGCTAGAGAGGTCTCCTATGCATTGTAACAAAATACATTGGAGACATCGCTTACATTCAAGGGATTAAAAAGGTCGATTCTAGGACACCTGTGGGGGGAAACTGGGGAGGTACATGGGACCCCGGGTCTGCGAGACCCTCTGTTGTCATCCTGATATAGGGTTGGAGCTTGCATGCTTCCGAAATCTATGAATGACATGGGGGGGGGGGTTCTCCCCGAGGGCACATTGAGAGGTGGGATTGGGTCACGTCGAATTGCGCTTCTTAAAATGTCGCATTTGTTTGGTCGCGTGAATGTGAATGACATATTCACAATGTTGCATGTTAAACAGTTGCACTACAGCGTCACTACAGCTCCCTCCTTTTGTATTGTGTGTGTAAATGTCACATGTGCTCTGTTAATGCGCCCTTATTGCACCCTAAATGGGATAGTAATACTTATTTTTAAGTGTACTCCATATTGTAGACCTAAAAAATATGAACAACGATGTAAGTCTTTTCTCTCAAACCTTTATGTCTTGAGAGATATACCTTCCTAAAATTGCCTCGTGAGAGGAGTCAGCTCTGTAGCTGTCATTTGACCTGATGGAGGCTCTTCAGCAGAGCCAAAAACGCGCAATCTGATCAGTGATTCATTTAAGTCTACAATATGGAATACACTTAAAATTAAGTATTACTATCCCTTTAATACACACACTTATTGCATCCATAGGACTCATTTGAGTCGCACTTAAGGACGCATTAAGGATTATTCCAAATCCTAAGTACTCATCCTTACTGCAATATGCATCCTTATTGCACCCATATTGAGCTCTCAATGTGCCCTTATTGCATCCTTAATGAGTCCTTAAGTGTGCCTTAGCTGAAGATAGATGAGAGTTGGTACCGTGTTAGCCGTATAAATACAGGAGGCAAATATAGTTTTTGATACCTTTTATTGGCTAACTAAGCAGATTTAAATACAAGCTTTCAAGACCTTAGGTCTCTTCCTCAGGCATGTTATACAGATAAAAATGTGATCAACATTTTGACTCAGGCGACATATAGAAGTCAACGTGTTGTGTAAGGCGACATTGTGAATGCGCCATTTGCATTCGCAAGAGAAATGTGACATTTTAACATGCACAATGCGACGTGTGACATTTCAAAAGTGAACCCTTCCTAGCAAAGCTCCTGACGCTGTCCTTTTAACCCGTTGTGTGCCAGACTTTTTTTTAACCCTTTGAGTGCCAGAAGGGTACACAACGCATTTCTTTGCAATGCGTTGCGTACTCCTCTGGCACACAAAGGGTTCATGATTTGTACACCTATCTGGCACTTAAAGAGTTAATTGCGACAGCATGGTGCCAGATATTTCAGCAACTGGAGCAAAACACCTACTTAGCTTACTTACCAATTATTCTCATCTGAATGTTTGTATAGGTCAGGTAAAAAAACTGCATTTACTTCAGGTAGTTGTATAATTTCATTTCCCCTGGATAACAGTTAATTTGGACATTGATTTTCATACTCTGTGAATGAGCTTAAATGAACTGGCTACAAAGGATAATTAATAGACTTAACTAAGGTTTGCTGCTCCTTTGCAGATAATGAAAGTCATTTATCTTTGTAGAATTTTGCTTAAAAAGGGATTGGCAAATTGAAGTCAATTTCCATATTTAAATCAGTTTCCCATTTGAAACTGGAAAAATTAACAATCTGTGCTGCTATTCAGGGTATTATTTGGTTGATTATTACAGTTAATATATGCTGTAAGTAGTCCTAAAGAGGTCAGTCAGCAATGCAATGCAGAGATGTACTGGGCAGAGTATGATTCATTAGTAGCTATTCAGCAAGTTATAAGGGTCCGTTTCATTCTTGATGTATCAGTTTGTGAAGCAAATAGGACATATCCACTACATGGAGCTTCCATTGTCCTCATGGAACAGCATGTATGTTTACCTGGTCATAATTTATATGTACAGGATATTGGAAAATACAAGAAAAAAATGATATATTTCAACCAGAGTTATCTATCCCATCCACTCCTATGGAAAATACATAGAGATGGGAAATAGACATCTGATTACAGGTGGGACTGGTAAGATGCCAAGTAGTAGACACCAAGAAGGGGGTGAGTATTAAAGGAACTGGTCAGCTATTGTTTTAGATGCTATCATCTGATGGGCAAATTGATTTGTTCAGTCAAGTAAGTACATTATTGAACATATCTACACAGCAATAATGATATCCTCTTCAAGTAAGCACAACATCAAATGAAGTGTGGAGCACTGCCATGCGGGTTGATTCTCATGGCTAAACTTGTGCATGGCAAAATTTTTCGGTAAAATTCTATTTTGGACATATTTTTTTTTCCCATTCGGAGGATCCGAATTTTGGACTGAACCTGTTCGACTTGGTTGAACACACACATAGCAAAAATGGCAAAATTACTTGTGTCCTTATGTGGTTAATACCTCTGCACTTTGCATGAACTGTAAAGCACCTGTTTTACCAGATCTATTTTTAGCAGCATGTAGCAACATTGTAATAGTTTCAGGCAGGAAAGCGCCATGCCGTCTATTTTTAGTTGCATGTAGCAACACTGTAATGGTTTCAGACGGGAAAGTGCCGTCCGAATTTCCAAAAATTACACCGAAATTTCAGACTAGATCCGTTTCGAAATTCTGATTTTTTTTTTTTTTTGTGGGTGGACTTTGGCTTTCGAAAGGTCTGAATGATGACGAATACGCCTTACTCGTCCGAATTCCGAAATAGCACAAGTCTACTTATGGCTCTTTGAGATGCTAGTACCATTAGAGATCATGTTAGTGTAATAGTTATATGGGATCATCATCATCATTACCTTTATTATAACTACCTCTCCCCCTATCCATTGACGTTTGTGAATTTTACTAAACAACCCTTGTATTCAACATATTTACTTCATTCGATCAGTGCTACCTTATACTGAATTTAGAGAATTTTATGAATTCTTACAACTGGAGTACTATCAATTTATATTCTAACATGCTTTTATTAATATTTTTATTCTTATAAACTGTTTGAAGTGCTTTTTTATTGATGTGTAAATGTCTACTATTTGGATTTGTTATGCAGTTAGTATTAAACTTCTAATACTACATTATTCTTTTTGCTCTGTAACATCCTTTTGTATTACAGGATATTGGAGAGGTGGCCATCCCAGAGGAGACTAGAGATCATTACACGGCTTGGATAAAGCACTTTACCTCAGTCTCACACTCGGTGTTCTAGACATGCTGTTTTGTCTTTCAGGACAGGAGTCCTATGTCTGCCTGTATATTGCAAGGCTAGTAATGCCTCTTACTTTGTCAGACTGAAGTTGTATTTTTAATTATATATTACATTGTGTTGCACTGGTCCTAATATTCTTTGTATGTTTACAGAGACAGATTTACCTCTCAGATTCCCGTGGTCTGGGTGGCAGTGTAAGGCCCCTCATCTGTTTCTGGATTACAATTCCCATCACGTTACATGCAGGAGGATGATAGGAATTGCAGTCCAGTAACAGCTGGAGGGCCTCATGATTCCCATTTTGATTAGGTGGTCCAGCCCTACCCTTGACCACCACCCATCCCCTCTAATTCCTCATGACCCCATCCACTTTTGCCTGGAACAGAAAACACCCTTTGTCTGTTTGTAGTAGGAGGCAATGTTTGACACTTCAGCTTTTGTAGTCTACAACTCCCATCATCTCCAACCAGCAAATGGATGGTTGAGGATGATGGGAGTTGTAGTTCCCTAACAGTTGGGGAGCCAACAGTTGCCTTCCCAGTTCTAGATCATAAAACACAAAATATATTTTATTCATGAAAGGGACAACATGCAGTCCTCCAACAGCGCCCTTCATCCATAACTAATGCTGCTGGCAACTGCATCTTAAAGGGATAGTATTGTCAGAAAAAAAGTATTAACTATATGGTATATACAATTAAAAGAGAGTACTTGCACTTATTCGTATCTCTCAAACCATTATGGTTTGAGAGGTATAGGAAAATAAAGTTCTTTGGTTCCTCCCCTTTTTACTTGACGAGCTGTAAAGCTGTCAGAAGCAGATTTTGGTCGCTTGCCCGGATGCGGCTCTTCAGCAGCGCCGATATAACGATATCTAAAGACAAATACTTCATTTAGAACAGTCTACAAACTATTCCTGGCTTGCAAGCACACTTTGTAGACCATTCCAATGAAGTATTTATTTCTAAATAGCGTGATTTCAGCTCTGCTGAAGAGCCTCTGTCTGGTCAAATGACCGGAATCTGCAGCTGTCAGCTAGATGGCAGACCTGAGTGAAACAGCCAGGAAAAGGTAACTTTAGCAAGTTATATCTCTCAAACCTTTTTTTAATGTCTACAATATTAAATCAACTTAAAATTAACCATTACTATCCCTTTAACCCTTTGGATAATAAAGGCATCGCCAATGCATTGTGAAGAGACCTTGCACATTCAGATAGCTAAAAGAATAAGTTAGTCAGATGTATAGATGGTAGGTCAAACTCATGGATTATTTTCAATATATTTTGTCATACTTAATATCTAATTTTTGTACCCAGGACTGGTTCAAGCACTATACCAAGGGTGTTAATACCTCTCCTCACCAAAGTGACCATATATCTCTTTAAAGGGATAGTAATGTTACTGATAACAAAGCTTAATAATGTGCATATTAAAAATATAAATGCAATGACCTACCTCACGGCTCTCAAACATGTATAGTTTGAGAGATATAAGCTGCTAAAGTTCCCCCCTCCCGGCCCTTTCACAGACGTCAGTGCTCTAGCTGACAGCAGGAGATCCTGGTCCCAGGATCAACCGGCGGCTCTTCAGCAGAGCTGAAATAACGCTATCTAGAAAGGAATACTTCATTGGAATGGTCTTTCAAAGTGTGCCTGGTTTGCAAGCACACTTTCTAGACCGTTCCAATGAAGTATTATTTCTAGATAGCTCTATTTCGGCCCTGCTGAAGAGCCGCCAGCCGGTCAAATGACCAGAATCTTCTTCTGTAACCTAGAGCACTGATATCTGTGAAAGAAGTGGGAGGGGGGAACTTTAGCAATTCTGAAAATTACATTCTGTAGGCCTTCGCAAGAATCAGTGCAACCCTTCAGTGTGTGTTCTTCATAAGCAATCCTGAGGTCACCTTAGTCCTCACCTGTGCTTAATCTTAATTATCCTTAAAGTGACTGTCAACCTCCTTTTTGATTTTACATTTTCTGAAAATGCATAATATGTAGTTAAATTGTCTATACTTTTTAATTTATTTTTTTTCATCTGCACCTACTTTTTTCATGTTTACATAGCTGTTAGGGAGCTGATTGAATTTCTGTTTCTAGAGAGCTCTCTGTTAGGAACTGTGAAAGCTGTCATAATGATACAGTGTAGCACTATCCATTCAGCAGAAACACCTGTCTCTACCATGCCGTACAGAACAGTCGGTGCTGCAGGGACAGTCTTACATTGTGTCACAGTTTCTGCTTTTGCATTCCCTGACAGAAAGCTCTCTGGAAACAGAAATTTACAGAGCTCACTGTCAGAAGCACACGTGTAAAAATTAAGAGTGAAGATGAAAAAAAAAGTGCAGGTAATCTGACATTATGCCCGTACTGTAACGGTTTTCAGTACACTCAGAAGCAGACAGTTTGGTAAAACACAGTTTTATTGAAATCAGACAGAATCAAGTAACCCTCGTGGGTCCAGCAATAGTTAACATTCAACAGTGGCGTAACTATAGGGGTCGCAGGGGCCGCCCCCTGTGACCCCTCTGCCTGGCGCCCGCGATCTCCGTCTGGCACTGTAGTAATGCAGAGCGCTGGGAGATGACATCATCTCCCAGCGCTCTGCATTACTGAAGAGGACCGCGCGGGAGATCAACACACCTCTCTGGGCTCCTGCCACTCCAGGGAGGTAGGAGATGGGGGCATTTTGGAGAGGGCCAATGTAATCGAGAGGGGCGAATGTGGTCCGGGGGGGGCCCATGGCGTTTCTTGCACCATGGCCCGGAGGCTTCTAGTTACGCCTCTGACAATCAATACTGACACAGGACAGGTTACAAAATAACATTAACCCACATGGGTCCAGTATATATATCAGAGAGCAGTTCATATACTGACACAGGTCAGGAACAGTTCGTGTGAAACAGTGAGACACTGATGTGTAGGTGCTATTACGCCTGAAAGCTGGGAGGCCCTAATAGCGAGGCCCAAGAAGCACTCTCTGCGGATGAGTGTCACAATAGCGACTAGGCCCAGGAAGGGTGAGCGAGGCCCTGGATGGATCACGGACTACCGGCAGTACTGCAACTGGAGGAATAACGGAACGCCCAGGAATCAGCACAGACTATGACCCAAGGTAACGGTACCGGACAACAAATGTAACAATGCTAGGCTCGATGGCAACTGCCGGGTGCCCAGGAGACCAATCTCAGTTAAGGAGTAGTGACAAGCCAGCGTATAGTGTGCCAATAGAATAGATCCTACCCGGGTGAGCATCTGACAGCCCTGGTAATAGACGCTCAGGCTTGATGGCGACTGACAGGAGTGGAGACTAACTGAGGCACCCAGGAGACCAACCTCAGTGGCAATGCAATAACAAGCCAAGCTTATAGTGAGCAAACGAGATCTGCGTCAGCCCTGGGTATGGAGGAAGGAGGCAGCAAGTAGTATACGAGGCAACCAACTGGGCCAGCATGCTCAAGACAGAGCGCAGGAGATACTCTCTACCAGACTACTGGACACGGTAGTGCACCAGGGTGGAGGTACAAAGAGCAGGAATGGAAGCCAATCCGGGTTCATGCACAGAACTGGAACGTCAGCCAGGCTGGGTCAGTACACGGAGCAGGAATGTCAGCCAATCCAATTTGGTACACGGAGCAGGAACGTCAGCCAGGCTGGGTCGGTACACGGAGGAGGAACGTCAGCCAGGCCAAGTCGGTACACGGAGCAGAAACAGAATCAGCGAGAGTAGTCAGGCAGTCTGGGTCATACACAGGATTTCACATGATAATGACAGCAAGCTCTTAGCAACGGTAACACCACGAAAGGGCCCTGTAGAAATGACAGGGCTCAGTACTTAAAGGCTACCACTGGGTGGAGCAATATCACGCTAGCCAATAAGAAGGACTCAGGCACAAAGCTGTAAAATGTCGCCAGCAATACACGGGCACAGTGATATGTACATATAATGTATATAAGGCCAGAGGTTGACTACCACTTTAAATCTTGGCCTGTGTATGATCCTTGAGGGCATCTTTAGGCACTCATGCACTAGAAAAATTATGATGCTATCTGCCTAGGGTGGAATAATTTGGAAGAGCATCAGTAGGGACATTCACATGAGTCAAGACTCTTGTTCCCAAAAATAAATGTACTTATTAGTGTAGAGTTTGTAATTATGCTATAGATGGGATTCAATGTACTTTTGTAACAAAGACGTCATAAGAGTGATATAAAGGTGATACCTTTTAATGGCTGAGATCATAGACAGTGCAAGCTTTCAGGACACTAAGGTCCCTTCTTCAGCCATGGATTAACAAAACCAAAATAGATGAAGAAGGGACCTTAGTGTCCTGAAAGCTTGCACTTTCTATAATCTCAGTTAGCCATTAAAAGGTAATATCTTTGTATCACTCTTCTGAGTTATTTGCATACCTGGGAACTCTCAGGGTTTTGACCCAAATCTCAGGGTCTCAGGGTGAAGGGCCAAATTCTCAGGGTGAGAGAGGTCTGTGTCACCTACTATATGAATTTCCCCAATTAAATGTTTCCTTAGCCTCTAAACTGGTGCCATTAGTACCAGAAAGACAGTGGGAGATGTCCTGCTTGTCTTGTTTGTGTTCAGGCAGTGAGTTATCCAAACTGTAGCATGTTAAAGGTCCCTCGCACATGGACCGGAGCACCTCTGTGTTAGAGCAAGCAGGCACATATCGTATAAAATCTACATTATGGGAAGCTTTAAGGGTTAATATTTCAAAGATCTCAGGGTCAGCTCATCTTGAAAGTTTCCAGGTACGGTTATTTGTTGTCAAAGTACATTGATTAAGTGTGTTTTCACGAAATGCGTTAGGTGTGTGGTGTGTTCTTTTGGAGTATTCATGGTTATCCTCAGCTCTGTTTTTTAAGCTTTGGCTGGTATACTGTTTCTAAGCTAGGCCCATTGAGCACTCCCCTACTGTGTCATCAAGTCTGTAGAAATCCTGCTGTGATTGTGGAGGGCTGCACAGGACCAGCCATCGGTACATACCTGGATGAGTTATATATACAAAGGGTTGCTCAATCTTCTTTGAATATCATATATATATATATATATATATATATATATATATATATATATATATATATAAAAGGACGCCACTTCCCTGGTCTCTCTTATCCCGATGAAGTATCTTATGATACGAAACATGTAGATTTATTGTTTTTATAAGACGACCATTCAGTATTTTATTGTTACATCCGAGTTAGCAGTGTATATTAAAAGATCAGCTGTATCCAGTATTCCCAGTATATTCACCATCTATGAGTGATTTCCAAGTATGTGTTATAGACAGGAGGTGTTGGAGGCTATAAGAGCAGTCAGTGAACTCTGCCCCCTGGAGGGGAGAACGATTCCTAGCACTAATTTACCTATATATGTTAGCAGTTGCTTATCCCACTATTGAATTGCTAAAAGGAACTGAAGTGTTTATTACAGTGGGAAATTCATTACCCCAGCAGGAGGAGAGAAACTACCAGAGATTTCGAAGCCCACTATCAAACAGCTTAATGGAGTGAAAACACTAATTACAGTGGGACGCACATCACTCCAAGAGGACGGGAGAGTAAGCATACTACCTTTATTTCTGCTACACCTGCCTGCTACACGGTTCTATTGATTATACTGGGACAGTCATAACAGACTTTGAGCGACTTTTTGTACCCTAGCAGGAATATTATACTGGGTATTTATACTGCTTACATTGGATGTTTTTTATATTGTATTTTTTTGATCATCCTTTAAGTGACATCACTATCATCTAGGTACCAGAACAATGTATGTATACTTTATATATGTATGGAATGCCTTTAGTGTTTTTTAACTCTATTCCATATTTGAATAAACCATATATTTATAGAACCCAGAGTGCTTTTCTTCTCATTGTGTTTTGGTTCTATTTTTTGTCTATCCACTATTGGACATTGAAGGATATAGTGACCTGTGGTTCTTGTACACCATATTATTATATATATATAATATAATAATGATACCTAGCGTTTATATAGCACCTTTCCCCCAGTGGGACTCAAAGCGCTTTCAGCACGTGCTCTCAGAATTAACCGCATCAGCAGCTGAAATAATAGACATTATTATTGCCCAATCAATGGTACTCATTTATCAACCTCAGAATGATGAAGGGCTGAGTTGACCCTGCTGGGATTTGAACCTGCAACCTTGCAGTTTGAACAGATTCCTTAACCAGGGACTTTACCACTGTGCTATCTCACCAGGTCTGAAACAAATTGAGCAACCATTCATATTTTGTGAATTGATGTAAAAATACATTTAGGGATGTTCACTAAAGTGTGATAAAGCAGAGATGACTTCTCCAGTGATATCACTTCTCCAATTCCTATGTTATTCTATGGAGCCAATGCACTAAGATTTTTTCAGCTTTGGAGAGCTTAGTGCATTGGTTCCATAGAATAACATAGGAACTGAAGAAGTGATATCACTGGAGAAGTCATCTCCATGTTATCACCTCTTTATCACCGCTTACTGAATTTCCCCTATTGAATCCCATCTATTCTACTGGCTAACTAGGTACCAACTTTTTTTTTTATTGAAAGATACATTGGGGGTTATGCACTAAGGTGTGATAAAGAGGTGATAATACATAGAAGGCTTCTCCAGTGATATCACTTATCCAACTCCTATATTATTATATGGATCCAAAGCACTAAGATCTCCAAAGGTGAAGAATTCTTAATGCATTGGCTCCATAGAATAACATAGGAACTGCAGAAGTGATCTCACTGGAGAAGTTATCTCCACATTATCACCTCTCTATCACACCTTAGTGCATAGCCCCCCTTGAGATTGTCTCTTGTTGTCAAGTATGTCCTGGGTACTCAAAGATGAAAGGCTGAGTTGACCTTGCCATGACTAGAACCTGTGACCCTGAGGTTTGAACAGATGCTACAGCTGGTACATTAACCAAATTAGCTATTTCACCTTTTTTCTTCATGCCATAGGCCTTGTTTATATCTTATTATATTCTAGTAACCATTTGATTACCAGTGGTGAATGTGATGCATTCCAAAGAAATGAGCTACATACCAGTCTGGTCCTCAAAGTGATAACAGGGTAAAGATAAAAATGACATATTTGAAGGGGAGAATGGCACCAGTGCAAAGGTTCATCTCAGTTGACAAGAACCCTTGCACCATCCCTGATTCCACCCATCTAAAAAAAATATTTTTTGCCCAAAATATATACAACAAATTGGCAGAGACAAGTAAACTGTCAATCTCTGAGTTCAATCTTATTAAAACGTCTTAGATGACACAAGCTAAGTGTGCCTCTGCATTCTGAACAGTCCCAAAGAGAGTTCTTACTGACAGATTATATCCAGACATGGTCCCTGAACCGAGATAAGTCTTTTGTTGTCTTGCACGGAGCTTGCTGGCCTGCTCAATAATCAGGCACTAATCACAATTTTGTTATGCAATCTCATCATGGTCCACTCTTATTAAATCAGTTTCTGTCCAAGAAATAAATAATGGCTGTTCGCTTGTCATGCACTTACAAAATGAGCCACAGTCTGACTCTCAGCTGTCACTGTTATATTCAAAATATGCTGATAACGTGGTGTTTTATCTCTTTTTTTATTTGGAAAATTCCCATCATATGACATGCTATGTTTATTTTTTTATATATCTATTAAATATGTTATTAGTTTAAAAAAATGATGATAAAAATAGTGGCATTTGTAATATACGCAGGATTCAAGAGTTCCATTTAAATCAAAGGGCATTTTTGATTTGCCCCCTATTGGTGCAGTTGGTTTGCTCCAGAATTGCAAAACATTGTCTTTATACAGGATTGCTTTATGAAAGGGATGGTAATACTTCAAAATTACTATCCCTTATATTGAAGCCCTTTAAAAACTGAATTAAATGCCACCAGCAGCATCTCTAAAACCATTATGGTTTGCGAGATCGCCGCTTTTAAACTTCACTCTCCCCTGCCTCTCCCCTGACATCAGCGTTCTTGCTGCAGCAGGAGAATCCATTCATTGAATCAAGCGGAGGCTCTTCAGCAGAGCCAGATCTCGTTATAGAAGAAATGATCCTTCACTAAAACGGTCTTCTACGTGTGCTTGGTAACCAAGCACACATAGAAGACCATTTTAGTGAAGGATCTTGTCTTCCATAATGAGATCTCAGCTCTGCTGAAGAGCCTCCGCCGGTTCTGGGACCAGATTTCCCTGCTGCTGCAAGAACGATGACGTCAGGGGAGAGGCAGGGGAGAGCGAAGTTTAAAAGCGGCTATCTCGCAAACCATAAAGGTTTGAGAGATGCCGCTGGTGGCATTCAATTCAGTTTTTAAAGGGCTTCAATATAAGGGATAGTAATGTTGAAGTATTACTATCCCTTGAAGGGCAATTACCAAAGTAAGCCATTCTGTTAAACAAGTTCATTAAATTACTCCTTGAAGTATTGTTCCCCTTTAAACTGAAATGCAATGACGGAATGTTGAGTTATATGTGAATCCTTGGATTATGAAAATGTCTCCATAACATTGCTTTGCAATGCTTTCAAGGCCTCTATAGCATCCTACAGTTAAAAATGACTAATGAAGGTCTGAGTTCCATTCCAGCTGAGTTAAATTACACATTTTTCCATACAGTCAATGGGACCCTGTTATATGAAACCATTTGATTAAACTGCAATATAATCGAGGCCTAACTCAGTTACTTTTCCAAATAGCATGATTAAATCAAACAACATCAAACAACATCAAAACAACATTTATTTCAAACGTAGCTAAAGTGTGAGGCTCTTCAACAGACTGCACAGGTTTTTATTTTTACAGGATTTGTTTTATAAAAATATGCTGAATGTGAGCAACATTGCACAGCTATATAGGTCAGGGGTGTCCAAATCCAGTCCTCAAGGGCCACTAACAGTCCAGGATTTAACCCTTTGAGTGTCAGAGGGGTACGCAATGCATTGCGGAGCAATGTGCTGCGTACGCCACTGGCACTCAAATGGTTAAGGATTTCCCCACAGCGGATGGACGGGACCTTAAAGGGATAGGAAAGCTCATCATGCCTGCTTCAGTTTAACCCTTTGAATGCCAGGGAGGTGTCCAACCACATCCCCACTTCCTTCATGACTCCACCCACAGTCCCTTCCACTGGCATAGAACATACCGTTGGCCTATAACATACAAAAAACTTGTGCTGGAGACCTCTCTGGCATCCAGTGGGTTAAATGATATCCCATTAAACTGTACTGGTGTAGGGACAATGAGTTTGCACTGGCCACACCCACAACTCAGCATGTGGATGTGTCCAGCACAACTAGGGCACGTCCCTCAAAATGTAGAACTCTAGGCAGTTACCTACTCTGCCTAATGGGGAATCTGTTCTTGTTGAGCCCCCAATTCACCGAAAATTACCATTCACATTCAGTGGCCCCCTAAAGTTGGCTAGGTCCTCGTGCTTTGTACCTGCTGCACCAGTGGTAGTTCTTCCTTAAACACTGCCCAAATGGTATAATAGCACAATATTCTCATGCAATGTACTTCATCCTTTGAGTGTTACAGAATTATTTAATGCATTGCAATGTGTTGGATACCTCTCTGGCACTGAATGGGTTAATTCATCCATAGCAGTACAGTGCCTATCCTATAAACCTCTTTTGCACAGTCCCCTAAAAATTTCCCATCTCCAGGTATCCTGTATAGGATTCATACCCTTTTATATATCCTGTACTCCAACCAGCATTTGTAAAAAAATATGTCTTAGGTACATAAATCCCAACATGTGCTATAACTGTGATTTGACTTTCCATATGTAGGGAGCTATGCATTACTGATTTAACCACTCTGTTTATACAAGTGTTAACCCTTTTGAGTGCCAAAGAGGTATCCAATGCATAGCCACTTTTAGTCATTTTTTATCCTTATTTTTAAATATTTTAGAACTTTCTCATAAAAAATGTAAAAAAAAATCAGACTAGGAGTGCATAATATGTTAATAAATATGAGAATATACTGGGCACTATCCTGCCCTTAGAATTGTACCACATGCTCAGTAAGCTTTCTAGAGACACCTTTCCTGGGCCCTTTCTAAGTGCAGCTACAATACTTATTGCATTCTATTTGATGTTCAATTACGCTTCTAAGTTGTAGCCTTGTACTGACTAAGAATGTATAATGTATCTGTTGTCATCTTTATTTTATTTAATAAAGCATTTAAAAAAAATATGAAGCCTTTCCTTTTATGGAGACACCTAGTTTTAAGTCCCGTGTACACGGGCCAACACTGGCGGTGCTGCAGTCATGCTCAGTACTGACTGCCCGCACATCGGTTGATACGGAGCAGGGCTCTCCGAATTCAGACCATAGTCCTCTCTGCGCACCTTTGAAGGTACACAAAGAGGACTCCGGTCTGAATTTGGAGCGCCCAGCTCCATATCAGCCGCGTCGCGGGCAGTCTGTACCGTGCATGACTGCAGTGTGTGCAGTCGTCTCTACTGCACATGACAGCTTCTGACAAACATCCTTAGCGAATTGTAATATAGGATGGGGGAGATGCATTAAGGTGTGATAAAGACGTGATAAAGCAGAGATAATTCCTCTGGTGATATCACTTATCCAGTTCCCATGTTATTCTACGGAGCCTATGCATTAAGATCACTACCACTCGAAAAATCTTATTGCATAGGTTCCATAGAATAACATGGGAAGTTTTCGCCTCTATATCACTTCTTTATCACACCTTCGTGCATCTCCCTCATTGTCACTTTAAAACAAAGAAAAAGCAAGAGTAACATGTTAATGACTTTGCTTGGGGAAGCTATATGTTTAATTTCTGGCAACTCTAGTGCTAAAGCTCTGTAATATTAAATTGCTAAGAAAAGGGGTTATTCAAAGTACAGATTTGATAATGGCATGAAAGGTAACTCTATCAAGCAACATATTGCTTCTAAGAAAGATTGCTGTTGACCTTTCTCTCAATGTATTCTTGAATTACGATTCTTTTCAGCTGTTTCGGCTTTGAAGAGAAATCACTCTCGATCTTTTCCAACTATGGCATCAGCTGCCACAAAGTCACTCTGTAAAGTAATCATCCTTCTGGGTTATGGGAGATGATCCAAATGCAGGAAGTATTCAGTGGAAGCACAGTTATATATTTACTTTTGTGAAGACTGAAGGGTAGCAATGGCTTAACCCCTTAACGACATGTGATGTACTATGACCGTCACGGTCCTTGAAATACTTAAGGACCGATGACGGTCATAGTACGTCATATACTTTTTACTTACAGCGCTCTACCGGGAGCACTGTAAGTAAAAATAGGGCCTGAAACTGACCGCTCCAAGATCGGTGCGATCTCTATCAGGGCCCAAAGTGACGCGCCGATACACGCAACAGGTCACGTGTACCGGCGTGTTGGCGTGGATCAACGAGGTCCTTATGGGACGAAAACGTCCCATGACCGCCGGTCGCTAAGGGGTTAAAGGAGAACTAACACCTTCTATTAATCACCCCCACATTTGCATTACCATAACCAGCAAATTCTAATGGCACCAATTAATTTTTAGCTCCTCGGTTCAATATTTAACATCTTCAATCAATCCTGGACATCATGTCTGCGGAGGTGGGCATGTTATTTGCTAGTAGGATCCCAGGAACTCAAATTCTATTCACTTGAATGAGATAATCTTAACCCTTTTAGGGTCAAATGGGTATGCAACTCACTGGGTGTTATGCACTAAGGCGTGATAAAAAGGTGATAAAGAGGAGATGACTTCTCCAGTGATATCACTTCTCCAGTTTATAAGTTATTGTATAGAGCCAATGCACTGAGATCTCCAAAGTTGGAGACATCTTAGTGCATTGGCTCCATAGAATAACATAGGAATTGGAGAAGTGATATCACTGGAGAAGACATCTCCACTTTCTCACCTCTTTATCACCTCTTCATCACAACTTAGTGAATCTTCCCCATTGTGTCACGATGAGCTGTGTATTCCTCTGGTCCTTAAAGGCTTAAATAGGTGCATGAACCTTGTCTACTTCAGATTGTAAAAACAGCCAACAACTGTCATTTCTGCCTCCATGGACATGACATCCAGAGAGGATTAAATATATTATCGCTTCAACATAGGCATTAGAGGAACATTTGCAGGGGCCATTAGGATTTTCTGGCTATAGTAAAGTAAGAGGTCGGGGGCTGTTATTAGCAGGTGGTACTTCAAGTGTTACCAATTATTTTCATTACTTTTTCTAGCACTAAGGACTTGTGTCTAATCCTGTGACTGCCAGAGGGGTATCCAGTGCATTGCTAAGCAATGTGTTGGATACCCCTCTGGCACCCAAAGGCTTTCATCCTACCCCTACCCACCAGTCAGCAGACAGAATTTTACTGCTGCTTTACATATACCAGGTGGATGGAGGAGAGAATGCTGGGCGAGACTTCTAGAAGACACACACCACTGACTGTACTACTCAGACTAGACCTAATTTCGACACTGGGGGGCACCCGATAGAGCAGAATCCCTGAACTCACTGTTACTCGGCAGTTGGCAGACGTTAACACTTTTCTACTAGCTCCTTTTTTTATTATTATTATTATTATTATTATTATTACATAGTAACATAGTAAATTAGGTTGAATAAAGACACAAGTCCATGAAGTTCAACCTTCTCTTCATACCCCAGTAATTATATAGTTTTCCTGCTACCAAATAAGTTAGTCTTTATCAGACCTTCCTGATGTGCTTACTAATAAACAGTATAACTCTGTATGTTCCCTTTGGAAAGAAATGTATCTAATCTTAACTTGAATGTATCCATTGTATCTGCCATAACCACCTCCTTGGGCAAAGAATTCCACAATTTAACAGACCTCACTGTAAAAAAAACCCTTCCTCTACTTAAGTCTAAACCTCCTTTCCTCTAATCTCAAGGAGTGTTCCCTGGTCACCTGATTAGGCCTTGGAATAAATAGCTCACCAAAGAGATCTTTGTATTGACCTCTCATGTATTTGTACAATGTGATAAGGTCTCCTCTTAGTCATCTTTTCTCTAGAGTAAATAAACCAAGTTTGTCTTTTTTTATCGTTCGTATCTTAGTTACATGTTTCTATGGATTTAGTTCATAGTTTGTTTCAGACCAAGCAAAATTTCAACCCAATACCATACCTAGTACTGTAATATATAAGGTATATTGTCTGTACACATTACCGCAACACTGTCTCTACTGTTTCCAGAGTATAAGTTACCACACTGCTTGCATTGTACAGCATATAGTCTGTCTCCAGTGCTTGCACACTGGTGCATGGCATGATTACCCTGTATGTACTTCCCCACTAGATGTTACTCCATGCTCTGTCTAATTTTTGTTTGTTTTGTTGTAAATTAGAGAATTCAATAACGTTATATATAAGAAAAAAACAAAAGTTGTCAGTTTTCCTGCAAGCAAGTAAGTAAGCATCACAGATGTGAAATTGTTGAATGAATTGCGAATCAATGGGTTTGAGGCATCTTTAGCATCTCAGGTGTTCACATCTCAGATGCTAAAGATACCTCCAATTCATTGATTCGCAATTCATTCATGACATGACATCCAAGCAGTGGCGTAATTATAGGGGCCGCAGGGGTCGCACCTGCAACTGAGCCCGTCACTCCAGGGGCCCGGGCCTCCCCCTGCGAACCCTCCGTCTGGCGCCCGCAATTTCCCTCCAGTGCTCTAGTAATGCGGAGCGCTGGGAGATGACATCATTTTCCAGCTCTCTGCATTACTAAGAGGACCGGGTGGGAGCTTCAGGGAGGTAGGAGATGGGGGCATTGCGAAGATTGAGGGGCATTGTAGAGGGGGTCGGTGTGGTCTTGGGGGGACAATGTGGTGGGGGGCCGTGGCACTTCTTGCACCAGGGCCCGGAGGCTTCTAGTTATGCCTCTGCATCCAAGAGGTTTAACCCCTTAGGGACCCTTGACGTACCAGGACCGTCAAGGGTAAACTTGCTTGAAAGACCCTTGACGGTCCTGGTACGTCACGTACTTTTTACTTACAGCGCTCTACCGGGAGCGCTGTAAGTAAAAATGGGGCATGAAATAGAGCGCTCCAAGATCGGAGCGATCTGTTTCAAGCCCCATAGTGACGCGCCGATACACGTGACAGGTCACGTGTACCGGCGCGTCCAAGTGCCCCTATGCGGACGTTATGGGACGGAAATGTCCCATAACGTCCGGTCCTTAAGGGGTTAAGAAACATCTGACTGAATGTGTTAAGTAAAAATAAAGAATTTATGCAATTTTCAGGCTGCTTAGTATTAACAGATTTTCTATGTCTGACTAATTAGAGTGTAATAGCCACATACACAAACTCTCTTTGGGAAATGATTTCAAGAGGGTCTGGGCCTTGGTTTAATTTACAGATACTAAGGGGCTGCATCTGCTTCTGTAGCCATGGTAGAGGATTATAATTGTTCTAGCTGACACCATGTCACATGTGTATTGGCTTTTTAATTATGTCTGAAATTTCCATTTCAATATTTATTTTTTACCTTGCCAAAACTTAATATCTTGTCTCTCTAAACTCCTCAATGAGATATGATTACAAATCTGCTTGTGTTTTGTGAGTTCAACAGCTTTAAACATGTTTTTTGTTATTTCGGTTGTACAAATTTAGATTTTGCTGAAATACCTTGGGGTCTTTAAAGGCATAGTCACATTTAATATTGAAAAACAATATTGTGCATGGTTTATCTTGCCGAGTAAAACAAAGCTCCTCTCACTGCTGAGAGATGTTTTATTCAAAAGTTATCGCAGCTCATACTTGCAGTTTATTGGGTGCCATATTTTCATGACCTGAAATATTACAGTGTCACTTTTGCTAAATCATCTTGTGGAGATTTATGATCAATTGAGCAGAGCTGTCCATAGACTCCTGTAGCAACAGTGCCACCATAAAATTTCAGGCCATGGAAGTTCTGCTTCAACAATAACTTTTGAAGGAAACACCTCTCAGTAGTGGGAGCACATACGTTTTACTCAGCAGTAAAAACCCTGCAATATATATTTTTTTTCATATTAAGCAATACTATCTCTTTACGTGAAAGCCTTTAACTCTTTGAGTGCCAGAGTGGTACACAATTTGTTTCAAAGCAATGGGTTGGGTACCACTCTGGCACTCAAAGTGTTAATGCTTTGAATGCTAAAGAGGTATACAGCACAATGCAATGTGTTGGCTATCCCTTTGAAACTCAAAGGTTTAATCCCAGATAATGCAGTCACCTAACTTTTCTGCCACATGGATCCCTCTGCTCACTTCAAATTACACAAATTAGAGGCATAATTCAGTAAGCCATAAAGGAGCAATTCTGGAGCAAACCAGCTGCACCATAGGGGACAAATTATCATTTTTGTATCCTATAGTACAGTTGGTTTGCTCCAGAATTGTGCCTCTTTTAGTTCTGAATATAGTCCCAGGATTATATAACTTATTTCTAAGGACTGGTAACTGACCAAAATGTTTATTCAGTTTCCTATTGGTTTTAAACGTAATCTAATAATCACTACTACTGAAGGGGTTAAAACCCTAATTTAAATCAATTGAGATTTTATAATAATTTTTACACTTTACATCATAATGCATGTCTGAATAATGAAATGGATAGTAACAAAATACGTATCAATATGGACATGGGATCTGAAATAGGGACATGCTCTTGTCACACTCCCCTGCTCAGGGACTGCAGGTGGGGGCATTGCTGGAGAGTGAGGCCAGACTTCAGGGACAGCTAACTGAACATCCCTTTCTGCAATTGTGAAAGGCATGGCAAAGAGCTGGAGAGTAAAGATCTGAAGTTGGAACCCAGTACCACTCCTCGGAGCCATACCAGGAATCCTGGAGCTTGCGAACCTCATATTCCTTGTGACCATCCAGATGACAGGAGCCAGAACTGGAGAACTGACAGAGAAAGAAGAAGAAACAACCGGTTTCAGGAGAAAATTGTGGAAGGAATCAGGACTCTGTATAGAAGCTGGCAGAGACAAGGCAAAGGTTACAGGAGAGAGACATTATCGATAACACAAGGTCCAAACTTAGCAAAAGTTTGCCGAAGGTGGAGGTTCTTAGTGGAGAACCAGATCCCATCACCAACCAAGAATAGAGTAGAGGACTGTCACCTTCGATCTGCAGAAGTCTTATATCGAGCCATAGAAGTGAGCAAGTGGGAATGAATAGAAGCCCTATGATCTTGGACAGAATCCAACTGAGAATCAATGGCACTACAAAGGAAGAGATAGGGGTGATTTCCCATGGTAGCATAGAAATGTGAGCACTGGATAAATTCATGTTGGACACTGTTGAAGACAAATTCAGTCAGAAGGATGAGATCCGAGCAGTTGAACTAGAGAAGATCCAGAAAAAAATGGAGATATTGTTCAAGAAACTGATTTGTTCTTTTTGTCTGACAGTCTATGGGTGATAAGCAGAAGAGAAGTGTAGGTCAATGCCCAAATGGGCACTGAAGGCACTCCAGAACTTACAGAGAAACTGACTACCACAATCCAAGATCATTTGTAAAGGCAATCCATAAATGAAGAAGATTTATTTTAAGAAGATGTCTACAAGCTGCTTGGACAGGGGGGATATGGTTAAAGGAATGAAGTAAGCTTACTGAGGGAATCTATCCACCACCATCAAAATCACTGCATTCATTCTGTATGGTGGAAGATCAAGAATAAAGTCCATTGCAATATGTGTCCATGGCATCTTAGGGATAGGTAAAGTTTGGAGGAGATCAGTGGGTTTAGAGTGAGATGCCTTGTTTCCAGCACAGGCATAAGCAAAATCAGTAGTGATGATCGAGCACCCCAATGCTCGGGTGTTCGGGTGCTCTGGCCGAGCACCCCCGGAGGCTCGAGTGCTTGGCCGAGCACCCGAGCCCCATTGAAGTCAATGGGAGGACTCGAGCATTACACCAGGCACCCCCTGCTCTGATGAGGGGAGGGTGCCTGGTCCATAGGAAACGGGCAGAAAATGATGGAAACACCACAGAAATGGTTCAGGGACAGCATAGGGAGGATGTCTGGATGCATCTTGGACTCCAACGTCGCTGCTGGGAACGATGTTTCGCCCGTAGTACGCCATTTTTACAGACTGACCGTAAAACACACAAAAAGGAAGATAAAAACTAATCTGCGGCTAGGCACAGTGAACGGAATATGTGACTTTTATTTTTTACACTTTGCACACTAAACAGAATGTGCTGCTAATCTGCAACTTTGCACACTAAAAAGAATATGCTGCTAATCTGCAACGTTGCACACTAAACAGAATATGCTGCTAATCTGCAACTTTGCACACTAAAAAGAATGTGCTGCTAATCTGCAACTTTGCACACTAACCAGAATGTGCTGCTAATCTGCAACTTTGCACACTAAACAGAATGTGCTGCTAATCTGCGGCTAGGCACAGTGAACGGAATATGTGACTTTTATTTTTTACACTTTGCACACTAAACAGAATGTGCTGCTAATCTGCAACTTTGCACACTAAACAGAATGTGCTGCTTATCTGCGGCTAGGCACAGTGAACGGAATATGTGACTTTTATTTTTTACACTTTGCACACTAAACAGAATGTGCTGCTAATCTGCAACTTTGCACACTAAAAAGAATGTGCTGCTAATCTGCAACTTTGCACACTAAACAGAATGTGCTGCTAATCTGCAACTTTGCACACTAAAAAGAATGTGCTGCTAATCTGCAACTTTGCACACTAAACAGAATGTGCTGCTAATCTGCGGCTAGGCACAGTGAACGGAATATGTGACGTTTTTTTTTTTAAAATCTCTGCCCCCCCAAACAAAATATAACTGCTGCCCCCACACACAATAGTCCTAAAAAGGACTTTTGGGTCTTTATGTTGTTCAAACACACTTTTCTTCTCCCTACACTGACTTTCCCTTCCTATCCTCATCTCTCCCTGGCTAAGACTGAGCCGAACTCGCTGGTCAGGTGCTATACAGCACCCGATCACGGGTTCTGGCCAGCCAATCAGTGTAATGCCAGCAGCCAACATGGCTGCTGGAATTACACTGATGTCAGAGCCTCCCCGCACGTTTATTGGCTGCGCAGCAGCCGCGAAACGTGCGGGGAGGAGACCCGAACATGGCGGGCGAGCACATGCGGTACTCGTACGAGTACCGCCATGTGCCGAGCAGAGCGATGCTCGAGCCGAACCGAGCTTCGGCCGAGCATGCTCGCTCATCACTAAAAATCAGCAACATCCTGCTCAAAGGTAGACCACCAGAACTCCCTCTTGACTAGATACAAAGTACGATAGACTCCTGGTTGACCCAAAGTAAGGGAAACAATGAGCCCACTGAACAAGAACACCAAAATGGAACTAAGAGGTACAAAAAAGGAGGTTGAAAGGTACTGAATTGTCAGCAGAACTCTGTGCCTCATGAATTTTAGACAGGGCGATAGAAGAGAGTGCAGAAATTATGTTAGTGTCAAAGATGATACAATCTGGAGATTCCTTGACAGCAGGAGAAATGAAGATTCAAGATAAGGTATTGCCCTTAGTGTACTTGGTTCCTGGTAAGTGATGTTGAAATTAAACCTGGAGAACAAGAGAGTTCAATGGGCTTGGTGAAGATTCAACCTCTTAGCAGATTCTAAGTATAATAGATTTTTATGGTCCATCAGGATGATTACAGGTTCTTCAGAGCCTTCAAGAAGATGACGCCATTCCTCCAAAGTGAGCTTGATGGTTAATAACTTCATATTTCCCAAGTCATAGTTTTTTTATGCTTCAGTGAAAAATCGAGAGAAGTAGGAGCATGGGTGTAAATGCTTGGTTACTTCATCCCTTTAGGAGTGTACTGCCACAGCTCCTTCATCGGAGGCATCAACCTTGACAACAAAGGGCTTAGAGGAGTTTGGATCACAAAGCATCGGAGCGGTAGTGAAAGCTGTCTTGAGAATGAGGAAGGCAGAGGTTGCTTCCTTGGACCAGACTTGGGTGTTGGCTCCTTTCTTAGAGATAGCAATTATCAGCCCTGTCACCTGAGAATAATTGTGAATAAATAATAAATAATAGTTGGTGAAGCCCAGCAAACACTGAATTCCTCATAAATCTGATGGTTGCGGCCAATGGACAACAGCCAAGACCTTGTTGGGGCATTGCACAGGCCGAAGGGTACCAGGTATTCATAATGCCTGAATTTGGTATTCTTCTCCAGAGTGGATACAGACAAGGTTGTAGGCTCCACGGAGGTCCAATCTGGTAAAGACTTTGGTCTCTTGCAAAAGGTTGAATAACTCAAAGATTAGAGAAAGCGGGTAGCTGTTCTTTATCGTGACCTTGTTTATCCCTCTGTAGTCTATGTAGTGTTAGTGGGTTCCATCCTTCTGACTGAATCTGCTCCTTATGTTCTTGTCTGGACAATAGGCGACACAGGTCTACAGGTTCCATGTCTTGTTCTAACTGTCATGCTTCCCTGCTCTGGGACTGCAGCTAGGAAGCCCAACAAACAAGATGGCAGAGAAACCAACTGTCAAACTTCCAAGGAAGAAACAGCAAGGGAAAGGAGAGCAGGCTTAGTCCGAAAGAGGAGGCAAAGAACAGGCAAACGGCTAAAGGGCATTCAAGGGAGAGAAAGAGGAGACTAGGAAAAGAAAATGAAAGGAAAGTGGCAACCAGGAGGAAGAGCGAAGTCAAAGGAGTAAGGTGGCAATGAACCATTAGAGATCAGTCGAGAGAGAGAGAGAGCAGCAGGGAATGGCAGTAGAGCCGATATTGTGTTAAAAACAAAGAAATCCTTTACTAAAAAGGTATTCTACGTGTGCTTGGTTTGCAAGCACACGTAGAAGACCTTTTAAGTTAAGGATTTCTTTTTTATTAACGCAATCTTGGCTCTGTTGCAGACCCTCCACCTGTCCCGGGACTGGATTCCCTTGCTGTCAACTACAATGCTGATGTCAGGGGAGAGGGAACTTTGAAAGTGGATATCTCTCAAATTATAAAGGTTTGAGAGATGCTGCTGGTCTCATTTAACTCAATTTTTTACTGGCTACAGCATGGTGGATAGTAATTTTTAAGTATTACTATCCCTTTAAATCAGCACTATTTGGCTTCACTCCTTGCCTGAACAAGATACTTGCTAATGTGATTTGTCTCTGCTACAATTCTTCCTAATGTGCTTAACCACACCCAATTTTTGTTATTGATGTTTTTTGCTACCTGACTTACCTCCTGCCAGTAACTTTGACTGTGCATAAAAATGTACATATTCTGACCATGATTTGTAACCTTGCATTTACACTGTCTGCTCAGACCAAGGGGAAAATGCACTAAGATTTGATAAAGAGGTGATAAAGTGCTGATGACGTCTCCAGTGATATTGCTTCTCCAGTTTCTATATTATTCTATGGCGCCTATGCACTAAGATTTCTCAAGTGGGAGAGAAGTGATATCTTTATCACACCTTAGTGCATAACCCCCCAGGACATGGATACTACAATGATGTTCATACAAGTTCACTCGGTTGAGCACTAATCAGGTACAAAGATTACTAGATCCAGGACGGATAATAGTAGTCATGGATATACAGGGTCAAACAGCATAAATGGAAAATAGAGCTGGGTTTACAAGACAAGGTTGGAAGCTCAGACAGAATAGTGCAGCTCAGGACACAAGATAAAATCAATTTCACAAGCTGATTTGCAGAGTTGATCCCAAGCTGGCATTGGAGACAGAAGCAGATTTGCAGTGTACCTATGAAATAACATCACACAGTGAATCCACTATAGGTTTTATTTAATAAGCCATTCCTATGAGAGCTCAGCAAAATGAGCTGATGCCTTTATTTCTAATCATAGTAGCACCAATACCAGTGCTTAGAAAACCAATTATATTTATGCTATGTGGATATGTAATGAAAAAGAAGGAGACTTTCTCCTTGAGTCTTCTAAACAACAGACCTGTAAAGGAGTTTCTTTCTGCTTATTCAATCATCACATTGTTTCACCTGGTCCAGAGTGAAGCAATGAGAAGTTGGGTCAAAAGCCTCTTTTAACCCTTTGAGTGTTGGAGAAATGTCGAGTGCGTTGCTTGCTGTGTGTTGCATACCCGTAGCTGGGAACCTGCCAGATTTCACCCGTAGACTCCGGATTTAGAGCAGTGTCTCCAGGCCTCCGGGTGAAACCTTAAATTCTCCGGGCATGTACAGTATGTGCGCATTTGCTGCTCCTGCCTACGCACATATCATAATTTAGATCAATTTCATCAGAGCCCTGCTCTGGCATCGTGGTCAGCGGACAACTTGTAACCTGTGTCACATGATCAGGACGCTGTGTGCCTGGTGTCAGGGCAAGAGGAGAGCGGAGAACCTGTACTGGCCTGGTCACCAGTGTTGTTAGTAAAGTCTTTTTACTTCATTCTGTCATGGTGGTGTGATAGATGTGAGTGAAGTTAAATGCTGCTTTAACCCTTTGAGTGCCAGTGCATTGCATACCCTTCTGGCACTCAAAGGGTTAAACGTGGTACCTTTTTTTTTTTTTTTTTTTTTTTTTTTTTTTTTCTTCTTTTTTTTTTAACCTCCGGGTGACCTATTACTAAAGGTTCCCAGGTATGTGCATACCTCTCTAGAGCTCAAAGTGGTAAATCAGTGGACATTTCCTGATAATGCATTTCATTATTACTGATATGTATACAGACTCTCTAGTCTCTGCAGCCATTCTGTACTTTAGGCATACTACATAAGGCAATGAAAAACATATCCAACAGGATATTTCCACAATAAAACACAGTGCTAGACAAGTATATAGAGTTTTAATGAAAAGGACATAAGCTGACTGAATTCAACATCCCTATGAATTACTAGAAAGAGTTAGTACCTTAGCATGGGGGAAATAGTGATCCATATCAAGGATGTGAATGTTCAAATGAAAAATACTAAGGGGCCAATACAGGGACACTGTAGCATCCAAATGTGATACAAGTGCAGATGTCCCTTCCCCACGGAGTTCAGGAGAATATTCTTGTCTCACCAAGGCATACACCTGCACTAGGGCTTACTCATAGTTCCAGGAAAAAGCAGGTAAATTGACAAAAAGTGTCACCAGTGGTCCCATGCTATAAGAAACTGCCATCAGTGGCTCCATGCCATACGAAACACACTACTCTTCTGATCACTGAGAAGAAACTGGCCTGAAATGATTTTAAATATGGTAACCATAAACATGGTCAAGAAGGTCCAACAGGTAGAACATAAGAAAGGAAAGAAAAAGTAAAGAGAAAGAGAGAGAGAGGTTAAAAAATTAAAGGGATGAATGTATACTGTGGTTATTCAAACGTATGCATCTGTTGCCAATGAACAAACCATAACAATAAAATAAATAAGTCTACACCTTTATCAGTAGCCTTCTTCTCTGACCAACACCGCTATAAAGGAGGAAAAAAATGTTGAGTTTATTAAATCTCCTAGCAGCCACAATGCCCACAAATAAACACAATAGGTCCCTCTTTGTATATGTTTTAAATTCCTGTTGCCCCCTACCATTTAAGAGGAGCAACCTGTTCAATGATTATGCTTCTAATAGTAGACAATGGGGGCCCTTTCTCCATAACGTGCTTAGACACAGATTTATCAGAAAGCCTTTATCCAAAGCTTTTCTTATAGTAGTCCATGTTTTTATGTAATGTTGTATTTTCCCTAATAATATAATCCACAAAGGAGTATTGTGAAATAGATCACAAAATCCAACGTACAAGTCAGCATCTGTGAAATTTAATCTGCTGTATATGTGGATATCTAAAGGAATTGCCGCACAACATTGTGCAATTTAAGCATCTCACAAAACTCATCTTAAATATCAGAAACTCGCTGTGCATGAGATTCCTTTTACTTGCAGTCTTAGGTTTTTCAATCACCATGTCCATTCTCATCAAGTAATCACTGAATATTTTACCTCTTCTAAATATATTTAGCCTCATGGTTCTTAAGGAGATTAACACTGTGAATAAAAGAAAGTAACATAGATTCCCGTCAACTTTGACTCATTCAGTTCCTCATGGAATAAGTACTTTATGCAACCTACATCTGTATATAATTTAATGTCATAATTCATTTAAGGGAAGAATCTGTGATCAAATAAAGAACAGATTCAGAAAGTCATAATCAAGAGATCTGTGTTTAATATAGAGCCATCAATATTGCATGAGGTAAAGAAGAAAACATCTGGAGTGTAATGCAAATAGAATATTAATAATATCTTACCCTTCCAGAAAGGTTACATGTTATAATGTAGATGATATTTTAAGTGATTTTGGATGTTTAAGATCAATATTGTTATTTGCCATATAGATTAAGAATTGATTTTTTTTATACTACGCCTAAAGATAGTAATTGACAAGAGAAAATATTCTTACATGTCGAGAGCAGGAAATATGTGGAAATAAAATGTTTTATAAATGTAAGTGGTTTTGTTTATTTCCTTTAAAGAGTGTACAATGCTTTAAATAAAATATTATTTAATATACAGTAGTTTAAAATATATAATTAATTAAAGTTTCCCCTTCCCTCTTATTTCCCTGATGTCAGCTTGTCTAGGAAGACTAATCATGGCAACCCCAACTCAGTGCTCACTCACACTGAAATGGTTGTGTTTGTGCAGGGTGTTTTCAGAGCATTTGGAGCGAGCACTAGATGCACTGCAGCACCTCACGCAGAGACACTTGTTTGCCAGGTCGAATCTCTGAGTCGGAGCTCGCATACCAGACCACCAGCTTACCCTGTTCCAGCTCAGCACCTTCGACTGGCAGCACAGATATTCCTTTGTGTTAGTTTTTCTCTTTCCTTCACCCCAGTAGGTAGGTACTATCGCCTAGGCATCCTGGGTGCAGGCCGGCTCCTCCAGTCAGAACTGATCTTTATGAAAGAAATACATAAAATAAATATAAGAATATAAATAAGTCCTTGAAAATCCCATTCTGAATAATTGCTATATTGCTGTGGTATAATCATTAACATTATAATACTAGGAAGACTTTTACAGTTGGAGATCTCAGCTCGTGCAGTTTGCCATTCCTGGTGACTTAATCCAGGACATGCTGTTCACCACGGGGGGCAGTGTTTTTGTCTCTATAAAAAACACCCTTTTCTTCTACTACAGGGTGACACTTGGTGGTGGTTTTATATTGTATATCAACATAATACACTTTGAAGAATTTCTTGGTATTTGTTTTCTTTGAGACCATTAGACGTTGACAATTACTTCTGAGAGTTGTTGACCATACTGGGGTCCATTCCAGAATAGTGTACAAAACAGGAGGCCATTATAGCCTCTCGGTGAAGTGAGTACCCAGCTATAGGGTGCTTGGTGAAGGTGTCACTTTATCTGTTTTTTTTTATACATTTACACTTAGTGTGTGTACTTTTTTTAGTCAGCATCTTTAAGTCGGCCTTGGTGGCAGCAAAATTATCGAGGGGTAGTTTACATCAGTCAGCATTGTACCCTACACTGCTCTCTCTAGCATCTGACCTACTGGTGATCCCCTGTTGTTACTTGTTGCCGTTTGTGATTTGGTTTCCCTTTTATAAATATCAATATGTGTATGTTTGTTCTCTGTGGAGTTGCTCTTCCACAGAGAGGTTTCAGTCGGCTTACATTGGGCAATGCCTACTTACACTTCTCCACTTCTAAGTGCATAGAATAACATAGAAACTGGGGAAGTGAAATTATTGGAGAAGTCATCTCTACTTTATCACCTATTTATCACTCCGTAGTTCATAACCCCCCCCCACCACCACCACCTCAAGGGAAGAAATATAGAGGACTATGGGCCTTATGTATAAAGACAAAAAAAGAGGAACTCTGGGCAAACCAATAGCACTGCAGGGGAAATCGTAAAACAAGAGCGCAAAGACCAATATAAGAGTAGCATCTGTATGTAAACATATATATTATTGCTGTCCCTTGTTCAATGTACTTGTACTCACAAGATAAATGCATAGAATGTCCCTTTAGAATTTAAAATTCTTATTTCTCTGGTAGAGCCATTAGGTATCCAAACTTCTCAGGAGGACTCCTGGATCCCAGCTAGGTGTTGAATATAAGTGTCTAATCTGATAGTGTCTCCTCTGGATGTTCAACTGATCACTATTCTTATGTTCTGTAGGATTCTTGATGGGGTTTAAACAGAAAGAGAGAAACAGGGCAAAGGGCCCTCTAAGAGTAATACTTTGTGGCAATAGGTGTACCCTGCATCAATGTATACCCCCCCCCCCACTCACCAGATGAATCTAATACACAGACGTGCAGGAGTGTCACTAGAGGAAGAATATGCAGCAATAAGTCAAATAGCCACTACTGATCCGTAGAAGCAAGAGTATTTAATACAACATAACAAAATAGAAAAATAAAATTTATATGCAGTGTTAAAATAAATTGGGATTAACAATTCCCATAAAATTATACCTCCAACGCGTTTTGTGAAAGAACCTCTCATTTCATCAGGGAAATCAAGATCAAATGACAAAAAATTGCATTAAACAGTAACATCTAGTACTTCTCTTCCAATCAAAGACAAAATATCATGTACCTCTTAAGCACTGCAGGGGACAAATTAAAATATCTCAAATTCACATTGCTATAAATGGGAATTTTAACATCAAGAAATTCAACAGAAGGTACAAACTGCAACAAAGCTGTAACATGTGATGGGGTCATGTACTCATTATACTTTGATACAGGAAGGTCACCAATGCAGACGTATTAGGGGAAGTGTAATGTGCTGGACACCCCCTGCCACTCAAAGGGTTATATAATCCTTTCATGATCTGCGGGGATATTTTCCTATACAGGTTAGCTGAGGGTAAATTAAACATCCATGATGGAAATGTTCAAACACAAAATAACAGCATAAAATGCTGGATAAACATTGCAGAGGAAGGATGTGATTTCAGATAAAGGTAGTTCAAGTGGCTATGTTGTGAAACTATGTGGTGTTATGCAAGGACATTTTGCAATTCTGTATTATTAAATTATACATTTACTTGTGTAAAAGCCTGTGTACACGGGTCAAGGTCCAGGGAATGTTAACCCTTTGAGTGGCAGAGGGGTACGCAGCACATTGCTTTGCAATGCATTGCATACCCCTCTGGCACTCAAGGGTTAAGCGGCCGCTACCTCACTGCTCTACGCGATGCAGTCTTTAGTCGAGTCACTCACGTGATGCAATCATGCGCAGTAGAGACTGCCCGAACGTGGACAGTCTCTACTGCGCATGACTGCATCGTGACAAACATCCTAGCGAATTGTTATATAGGATGTAACATCCTTTTTGAGGGCCATGGTATTGCACTTGATTTACAATGGATTTATTCTTGGAATATTTTAATGATACAAAAAGGCAAATATTTGGTATGCTCCACAAAGCAATGATTATCATATGGGTCTTCAGACAGGGCCGGATTTATTATAAGGCAGAGTAGGCATCTGCTTACAGGCGCACCCCACAGAGGGGAGCCTGTCATTGGGATCATTTTTTTTTTTTTTTTTAATTAGCCAGTCTTATGATGCATGGTTAGCACAGATTTTGTATCTTTCACCCTCACTCCAGTCTATCTGTGTGACTGCGTCGCTCATGTGGTGCTTGACAGACAGGAAAACGTCAGACTTCAGTTGCGCTTGGGGATTCCTGGGAAAGACAGCGGCGAGTGTGTGCACCAGCAGCCAACCCAGGGGAGTGAAGATTGAATCTGAGGAAGGAAAAGGCTCTTTATCTATGTGCTGAGTGCTCCTACTGCCTGAGTAGATTGCTGCTAGTGTCGTTGTGTGGTGCTCTCTTTTTGCAGAAATTCCAGCTGGCCTGGCAGGCACCTACCTGGCAGCCTGGTGCGGCAGTGGCGACTCTAAGATTTCTACTTAGGGGGGCACACATGGGGCCAGAAGAAAAAATGGGGGGCCAATTTAAAGAGCAGTAACAAAGTCTTTACACCTAAAATTATGACATTCAGGCCACTGGGTATGTGTGTACGCACACCATAGCAATGGAAAACATTGGTAGACTGGTAAAATATTGATTTATTTTCCTAGCAATTGTTAAAGCTCTAGCATGATGCATCTCATCACTGGTCCATTTGTATTCCTTTCTTAATCAGCTTCAGATATGTCACCACCAGAGCAATACAGAGTTATATGCCACCACCAGTGCAATACAGATTTACATGCCACCACTAGAGCACTGCAGTTGAATGCCACCACTAAAGCATTACAGAGTTATGTCACCACTAGAGCAATACAGTTATTTGTCACCAAAGCAATACACTACCACCAGAGCAATAAAGTTATGTCACCAGCACAGCAATAAGGTTATATGCCACCACCATAAGTTATATTGCCAGCACAGTAAAATGCCACTACTAGAGCAATAAAGTGTTCTATGTCACCACCAAAGCAATACACCACTACCAGAGCACTACAGTTAGATACCACCACCAGAGCAATAAAGTCATGTCACCAGCCCAGCAATGCAAAGTTACATGCCACCACCAGAGCAATATAGAGCTATGTCACCACCATAGCAAAACACCACAACCAGAGCACTACAGTTAGATGCCACCACCAAAGCAATACAGAGTTATAGGCCACCACCAGAGCAATACACCACCCCCAGAGCACTACAGTTAGATGCCACTACCAGAGCAATACAGATTTTTATGCCACCACCAGAGCAATAGAGAGCTATATTTCAGCTGGGTGAATAGAGAAAGCAAAGGTGGAGAGAGAAAGGGCAAAGGGGAGAAGAAAGGAAAGGGGAAGGGTGCAACAGAGAGAGCACCTTTTGACCAGTGCTGCTTACTGGTTTAAATATGTGCAAGAAAATAGCTGGTAGAAAATGATCCCCATCCCACTGGGCATTTTATTTGATGAGGCGTTTGAAGTTATAAGGATTTCTATTGTTACTACTTTCTCAGACTAAGCACACACACACACTCTCTCTCTCTCTCTCTCTCTCTCTCTCTCTCTCTCTCTCAGACTAAGCACACACTTTCTCTCTCTCTCAGACTAAGCACACACACACACTCCCTCTCTCTCTCTTAGACTAAGCACACACGCACACAGTCCCCCTCTCTCTCAGACTAAGCACACACACACACACACACACACACTCTCTCTCTCTCAGACTAAGCACACACACTCTCTCTCAGACTAAGCACACACACTCTCTCTCTCAGACTAAGGACACACACACACACACACACACACACACACACACTCTCTCTCAGACTAAGCACACACACACTCTCTCTCTCAGACTAAGCACACACACTCTCTCTCTCTCTCTGACTAAGCACACACACACTCTCTCTCTCAGACTAAGCACACATACTCTCTCTCTCAGGCTAAGCACACATACACTCTCTCTCTCAGACTAAGCACACACACTCTCTCTCTCTCTCAGACTAAGCACACACACACTCTCTCTCTGACTAAGCACACACACACACACACTCTCTCTCTCTCTCTCTCTCTCTCTCAGACTAAGCACACACACACTCTCTCTCTCTCTCTGACTAAGCACACATACTCTCTCTCTCTGACTAAGCACACACACACTCTCTCTCTCTCAGACTAAGCACACACACTCTCTCTCTGACTAAGCACACACACACACACACACACACACACACACACACACACACACACACACACACACTCTCTCTCTCAGACTAAGCACACACACACACTCTCTCTCAGACTAAGCACACACACACACTCTCTCTCTCTGACAATGCTCCCTTCCACAATGCCCCCTTCATCTCCACAATGCTCCCTCCACAATGCCCCCTTCATCTCCACAATGCTCCCTCCACAATGCCCCCTACATCTCCACATTGCCCCTTCCACAATGCCCCCTTCATCTCCACATTGCCCCTTCAACAATGCTCCCTTCATTTCCACAATGCCCCCTTCATCTCCACATTGCCCCTTCCACAATGCTCCCTTCATTTCCACAATGCCCCCTTCATCTCCACATTGCCCCTTCCACAATGCTCCCTTCATCTCCACAATGCCCCTTCCACAATGCCCCCTTCATCTCCACATTGCCCCTTCCACAATGCTCCCTTCATCTCCACAATGCCCCTTCCACAATGCCCCCTTCATCTCCACAATGCTCCCTCCACAGTGCCCCCTTCATCTCCACAATGCTCCCTCCACAGTGCCCCCTTCATCTCCACAATGCCCCCTTCATCTCCACAATGCTGCCTCCACAATGCCCCCTTCATCTCCACAATGCTCCCTCCACAGTGCCCCCTTCATCTCCACAATGCTCCCTCCACAGTGCCCCCTTCATCTCCACAATGCCCCCTTCATCTCCACAATGCTCCCTCCACAACGCCCCCTTCATCTCCACATTGCCCCTTCCACAATGCTCCCTTCCATAATGCCCCCTCCACAATGCCCCCTTCATCTCCACAATGCGCCCTCCACAATGCCCCCTCCATCTCCACAATGCTCCCTCCACAATGCCCCCTTCCATCTCCACAATGCCCCTTCCACAATGCCCCCTTCATCTCCACAATGCTCCCTCCACAGTGCTCCCTTCATCTCCACAATGCTCCCTCCACAATGCCCCCTTCATCTCCACATTGCCCCTTCCACAACGCTCCCTTCATCTCCACAATGGCCCCTTCCACAATGCCCCTTTCATCTCCACAATGCTCCCTTCCACAATGCCCCCTTCATCTCCACAATTCACCCTCCACAGTGCCCCCTTCATCTCCACAATTCTCCCTCCACAATGCCCCCTTCCACAATGCCCCCTTCATCTCCACAATGCGCCCTCCACAATGCCCCCTTCATCTCCACAATGCTCCCTCCACAGTGCTCCCTTCATCTCCACAATGCTCCCTCCACAATGCCCCCTTCATCTCCACATTGCCCCTTCCACAACGCTCCCTTCATCTCCACAATGGCCCCTTCCACAATGCCCCTTTCATCTCCACAATGCTCCCTTCCACAATGCCCCCTTCATCTCCACAATTCACCCTCCACAGTGCCCCCTTCATCTCCACAATGCTCCCTCCACAATGCCCCCTTCCACAATGCCCCCTTCATCTCCACAATGCGCCCTCCACAGTGCCCCCTTCATCTCCACAATGCTCCCTCCACAATGCCCCCTTCATCTCCACAATGCCCCCTTCATTTCCACAATGCCCCCTTCATCTCCACATTGCCCCTTCCATCTCCACAATGCGCCCTTCCATAAAGCCTCTTCATCTCAACATTGCCTCTTGATGCCCTACCTTGAGTCCCTGGTAGTCTAGCGGTGTGGAAAGTGATCTGTGCCTCCTCCGACACAGAGGTGAAGCTCCCGCGTGCTGCCCTCAGTAATGCAGAGCCCTGGGAGATGATGTCATCTCCCGGTGCTCTGTATTACTAGAGCGCTTGCCTCCGGGAGATCAGCTGGATTGCCGCCCTGGATGCCAGCCTGCAAATGGTGTGTCATGGAGCGCTGATTTACGCTACCAAGCGCTCCCTCGCTGCGTCCATGATGTGACACACCGTTTGCAGGCTGGCATCCAGGGCGGCATATATAAGTATATAAAAAACCAAACAAACACTGGGAGGTGAAGAAAATTGGGGGGGGGGCACATGGGGGGCACAGTAGAATGTAGGGGGGGCACTGGCCCCCTCTGCCCCCCCTGGCGATGCCACTGTGGTGCGGTGGTCACAAATTAACCCTTTGAGTGCCAAAGGGGTATGAAATGTGTTGCATACCCCTCTGGCACTCAAAGAGTTGTAGTCCTGAACAGCTGGAGACCACTCCAATCTGCACCCCTTTGTAGATGTCTCTTAAGCAGATATCTCTCCCCTGTTCATTTTGGTTGCAAATTCTCTCTTTTGTGCACTTTTATTTCTTGCCTGACAGAGTTATATACTGATATGAACTGATAAAGAGGGATTTGGGTCTCAGAGTTCTGCGCCTACAGGCTCCTGAGATGTAAATCCGGCCCTCTCTTCAAATGTTGTTGTACTCCCACTCCCATCATCATCAGCTAAGCAATTCAACAATGCAGTCTTCTTTGGGAAATCCTACTCAGTACAGAAGGTCCTAAATAAGGGGTGTCCCAATGTTTTCTCACAAGGCACAGACTGAGAAATAATAAAATTGCTCCTGAAATTCACAGGGCAATAGGTAGTACAATTAAAATGTGAATGCATTTAGCATTACCTGTGATTTTTGTTAATGAGCAATTGCATTGCTTCTTCAAAAGAATTGCATTGCAAATGCGTTATACATTTACTTGTAGCTTGAATTGTCGAGACATGTCATGAGCATTTCTAATGATGATTAGAATCATTGATTTTTTTTTAGAAGAAATGTAAATTTTATTAGCATTGCTAACTTCTCATGGAAACAGCCGGGCAATGGAGGGGCTAAATTTGACTAAAAATGAGCTAACCCTTTGAGTGCCAGAGTGGTTACATAACACACTGCTTTGCAATGCATTGCGTACCATTCTAGCACTTGGAGGGTTAAAAAATAGCCGTAAAGGGATAGTAATACTTCGTTTTAACTTTATTTTATTTTGTAGGCATTAAAAAAACATGAAGAATGATATAAGTCTTATCTCTCAAACCTTTATGGTTTAAGAGATATTCACAAGCAAAGTGTCCCCCTCCCGCCCCTCTTATTGATGTAACACTTTTCAGCCAGGGCAGAAGGGAGCTGCCCAGGTAGACTGCAGAGAGGGACAATCTTCAATTAAGATAAGGGAAAAACCTGAAAAGCTTGTCAAGGGGGGCAGGGATTTCATTGTTTTCATAGGAATAAGAGTGTCCCCTTCTGTTATCTGTCTGGTCTATGGACTGGGTTCCACATCTGAGAAGAGATTGTTTACAGTAGGTAAAAGGGGCGGAAGGGGGAAACTTTGCTTGTGAATATCTCATAAACCATAAAGGTTTGAGAGATAAGACTTATATCATTCTTCATGTTTTTTTAATGCCTACAAAGTAAAATAAAGTTAAAACGAAGTATTACTATCCCTTTAAATATCTGGAGGGATAAAATTACCCCGCCATCTCTTCATCTTAAGTGGATCAAGATGGAAATTGCTCAAAAAAAACAAAAGGGCCTGGGGCCCTCAAACACCTTTTTCCTTATAAGGAGGGCACTTTCATGCCACTGAAAAACAATTGAATATATTCACTCCACTTTTTTAAGGTTTAAAATACAATAAAATGGTGTCCTGACCAAGACAGTGATAGCAGCATAATCCCTGTGCTCCGGGTCACCCACAAACTACTTTTAAAGTTTATTCCTGCTGACTACTATATTTAACTCACAGGGATCTTCCCTAATACCCGGGGACAGATGAGGCATAGGAAGAGGGGTTCGTCAAAACCCTCTGGAACCCTTAAAAGCTATTTCAGCCCGCAACCCGTTTCCACGCCAAATCTCCCTGTACATCTCCCAGTACCACAACGAGGGAAGAAGACGACATACATCCGCACTGTGCTGTTCAGCTGCAACAGAACTTGCAGTCTGATTCAGACGCCTGTCCACTGCTGATGATGGAGGACAGAGAAAGCGTGTCCAAATTTGACCTCAGAGAACTAACAGCATCTCTTCAAGAGGACTTTCGAGGAGATGAAATCGACGTTTAAGTCGGAGGTTGCCAACATCAGGGCTGACCTGGCCCAGATTCACACCAGAGTGGAAACTTTGGAAGTAGAAAGAATGAAGACAGCTGAATATAATCATTCTCTGGAAACAAAGATAACAACGCAACAGGACCAAATTCAGAATTTACTGCTGAAATTCACAGATCTAGACTACAGAGTCAGACGCTGCAACCTCCAGGTTAAAAATCTGCCAGAGAGTGTCCAACCTTTTGACCTGAGGTCTGTACTTTCCGCTTTGTTCTCAGAACAGATGGGAGATCTATACCCAGGCCCAGTGCTTATGGAACAAATACATAGGGCCCTTAGGCCCCGGGACAATAACTCTCCAAGAGACGTTATCATTTGCTTCCACCACTATGAGGTGAAAGAGCTCATCATTAGAAGAAGCAGAGAGATACCTACCCTTCGTTGCTCTGGAGCTGATCTCCAAATATTTAACAATATATCCCCATATACCCTGCAATTGAGAAGGGAAATCCGCCACCTCACTGAGGTGGAACTGTTGGGGTCCACAAGTTGCTACTAACGAGTGACGTGGGCACTGATAGACCTGAGTGATGATCACTCCTGGGACTGAATACTGTTGTTCCTTAATACAAACAACATACTCCTGGGATACCTTGTCATGTAGGTAAACTAAATGATTCTTTTCAAACCCGCATGATTGTGTCTGCTTCTGCGTCACTCTCACTTCTACTCAGTTATAATTGCACTGTGTTGTTGGATGCTGTAATTGTGTAGTATTGTAGATAAATAATCAGACTAAACCATGTCAGTTGATATTGCTTAGACTGTTTTTCTTCCCTTTAGCAGGTACTGCTTAAGGGGAGGTGGGGGAAGAGGGTTTAAACCGACCCCCTGCCCTTATGCACAGTGATGCACCCAGGGAGGAAGGGATATCAACTCTATGTTGTTTTGCTTGATGTTACTAAACGTGTAGGGGCTGGAGAATATGGTTCTATCTCACAGGAGACACCCCGTCAGATCTTGGACACAAGTGCATGTCTGCACATCTGATAGCTGAACGAAGCGGCCATTTAAACACGTCTGCTTTTGTGTTATTATTGCAGATCTAAAGGTCGCACTCTCTCAACGGAGCCACTGTGTATCAATTAAGTCTGGAGACTCTAACCTCCTTTATAACCCGATTCATATTAGTATACATTGTGTCCCCTGATAGATACTTCCTCGTTATATTTTACTGGCTTCTACTCTCCTCCATTATTTTCCTCTTCCATCCTATGCATGCTTTATTTTGTCAGTAATCCTGTACCCAACTAGATGGATTCCATCCTACCTACCATTCCCGGTTTCAGGACAGCACAATGGCTCTTTTTCAGGCTCGACGTAGGCCATAACACGAATATCTTAATATGGCGTATCTTGACACTACCCATTATGACCTTTCTCCCACAAACAACTCAGCACTCCTATGTCCTTCTCGCTCTCATCCCTTTTCTCCTTTTTGACTCTATAAACCTACAGCAGAGACCCAAAACTAGTAGTCCTTTGCTTCCCACCCCTGATTCCTCCTGACACATCTAGTAACTATCCATCTGTATAGTTTTATGCAGACCCTTTTCCCTTCAGGTTTTTTGACTCATCCCCAGACACTCTCTCCCTATGTGCTCTATTTTTCATCAGGTTCCATCCCCCATGGACTATCTGTCACCTTTGCCCTTCGTGTATACATCTCCCTCACACTTTTTGCTATCTTTAGGGCTGTTCCTACTGATCTATTCTTTTACTCTACTCCACATCCATCTTTCCCCTCCTTCCTGAATCCTTCTGTCAACCTTTCCCTTCTATTCTGTCCCTCTTCTCCTTCTTCTTTTCAACCTACCTTTTTCACTGCTAACTCAATATTCCTGACTCCCAGCGATTGGGGAACATTCAGGGAAGCTCTTAGTCTTCTGAACCTATGGTGCAAATCAGATTGACTTCAATCAATGTCAGGGGACTTAACACTCCAAAAAAGAGGTCCCATTTGTTGCATGAATGTCACAAATTTAAATCTGATATAATTTTTCTTCAGGAGACGCACTTTAAACACCCTTCCCCTCCTTCCTTCTCTTCCCGGGGTTTTCCCCACTCTTACTGCTCTTCTGCCTTGGAGAAGATGAGAGGGGTCGGTATTCTGATCAATTCTACTATGCCTTGGTCCTTTGTAGATAAAGTAGTTGATGATGAGAGCAGATTCCTTTTTGTTAAGGGCACTTTGCACAATCAAACATATACTCTAGTGAATATTTACTGCCCCAACAAATCTCAAGTTTCATACCTCCTCAAGATACTTGACAAACTGAGCTCATGGGCTGATGGACAAATACTATTGGGAGGTGACTTCAACATGGCGTTCGATCCTGATATTGACTCAACATCCGGTATTTCTCCTTTCCGTCTTATACATCTCAATTGTTTACACAAAAAGCTATCTATGTTGCAACTGATTGATGTTTGGAGGGTACTCCATCCCCTAGACCGCGATTATACGTTCTTCTCATCACCACACTCAATGTATAGTCGCATAGATTACATTCTTGTACCTTAATTTCTCCTTCACTTTATCTCCTCGGCCGATATATATCCTTTTTTCATGGACTTATCACTCAGCGGTTTCTGTAACTTTCTCGATCTCTAATTCCCATTCTGCCCCTACCCACTGGAAACTCAATGACACTCTCCTTTCAGACGCTAGACTTCCGAACATCCTCTACTCAGCCATCAGGGAATATTTTGACATGAATTCAACCCCGGCTGTTTCTTCCCCTGTCATATGGGAAGCCCATAAGAGTGTTATCCGTGGGCAACTGATAAAATTTGGCTCGATTAAGAAAAAGGAACGAGCCAAATCTTTTGATCGCTTAATATCGACAATTGCTACACTGGAGGTTAAACACAAAAAGACCAGGTCTGCTACAGACTATGACAACCTCAAGGCTGCCAGAGTAGAACTCAATGCGTGTCTTGGTGCCTCCTTTGCCAAATCACACATGTGGCACAAGTACCATCTTTACCCAAATAGCAATAAATGTGGCAAAACACTTGCTTGCCTTGTTCAACAACAATGTCGCTGCACTCATGTTTCATCAATCAAGAACCCTAACGGATCTCCATTTGTCACATACCCCTCGATTGTCAAAGCTTTCAGGGACTTCTTTAGTTCGTTTTACAACTTGGGATCACCCCATCCTGACCCTTCTAGACTCCAAGAGGAAATTCGCCATTTAATCTCCCGGGGTCAAGTGCCCTCTTTGACAAATGCTATGTCTGACTCGCTGGATCAACCTTTTCAATCTAATCAGTAAACTTCCTTCCGGGAAAAGCCCTGGACCGGACAGCTTCACTATGCTATATTATCAAACCTTTCGACACATTTTGGCTCCCCAAATGACACTCGCTTTCAACAATATATGCAATGGTATGCCTTTCCCCACTCAGGCCCTGGAGGCTACAATTGTAGTCTTACCTAAGCCAGGGAAAGACCCTTCTCTATGTGGGAACTACCGTCCCATATCCCTATTGAACGCTGATACAAACATTTTTGCAAAACTACTGACTAATAGGGTATGGCCGCACCTCTCATACCTGCTTCATCTTAACCAAGGAGGTTTTGTGCCTGGAAGACAAGCATGCCACAACACCACAGCGGTACTGTCCCTAATTCATAAGGCGATCAAATCTGGGTCCCCCTCGCTTCTTTTGAGTACCGACGCAGAAAAGGCAATCAACCTCATGGGATGGTCGTACCTGAGTGCAGTTTTGGAGAATGCCGGGTTTGGCATCACATTCATGGACTGTATTATGAGCCTTTATTCTTCTCCTTTGGCCCGTATACCAGTCAATGGAACATATTCAGATCCCTTTATGATTAGAAATGGAACCAGTCAAGGTTGCCCCCTCTCACCGCTTCTGTTTAACCTCACGCTCGAACCTCTTCTTAATCTGATCCGTTTAGATCCTGATACCCATGGCATATCTTCCGGGAAATATGTGCACAAAACAGTAGCATTCGTGGATGATGTTCTGCTGGTAGTCTCTAAACCTGACACTTCGCTTCCCCGTATTTTGGAAATGTTTGCATGGTACGGGTCGGTTTCCGGAGTGCAAATTAATCTATCGAAATCTGAAATTATGAACCTCACGATGGATGCTCAGGCAGTAAATTTCCTCAAATAGAAATACCCCTTCAAATGGGCCTCCACATCTATTAAATATCTCGGCATCCATCTTTCACCTACTTCGGAGGATATCCCTTGGCTTAATATATTCCCACTATCCAATCGGATTGAGGCGGATTTGCGCAGTTGGTCTTCTCTTACTCTCTCATGGATGGGTTGTGTGAATATTATTTAAATGATGATCCTGCCCAAAATCTTATTTGTTTTCAACTCCCTGCCAATCAAATTCCTGTCATACATGTAGTCAAATATTCAATCTACCATAAATGCTTTCATTTGGGCCAAGAAAAAGCCCAGGCTGCGGTTCTGCATCCCCACTAGGACCCTACCTCATGGGGGACTGGGTCTACCAGATATCATTAAATATTACCACGCCTCGGCCATTTCAAAATTTTTCGACTTATCGAGACAGAAAAACAAATGGTGGTCGCATACTCTTGCATACACTCTTAATGGGGTTGATTGTACGCAACTTTTTTGGCTGACTAGGGATAATATTCCCAAGCTCTTTTGGAAACACCCAATCTTGAGCCACCTTCTTCACACATGGCATGCCGTCAACAAGACGGGCTCCCTCTCTATGCCCCCTTCCCCGCTTAAATCGCTGATTGGGAATCCGGAATTCCCAGTTGGAATTCCACCTTCTTCCTTTTCCAGTTGGGAGGAGTCTGGTATAGATACCCTACAAGCTTTGGATCTGAATACAAAACCGGTCGCTAGAGAATCCCTCCAGGCGGCACACCCTTCTCTGATCATTCCTTGGTGGTCTTTCTTCCAGGCCAGAAACTGGAGGCAAACTTACCTATCACCCACCTCCAACATCAGGGAACTTTCGCCATTTGAGGAAGCCATCTACTCACCCTCTATATTACGGAAATCATTGTTATTCTCCTATTCCTTGCTTAACTCGACTGATTCCCTTCCAAAACCTTATTTTGTCTCTCTGTAGGAAAGGGATCTCAAGTTGACACTGGGGATGGCAGCTTGGTCAAGCATCATACAGGCAAACTTGCTGAAATCTAGTTAGATGGCAGCCAAAGAATTGAATTACAAACTGCTGACAAGATGGTACCTTACTCCAGATAAGCTCGTCAGAGCCTCTCTCTCAAACGCCTCCACCTGTTTGAGATGTGCTAATGACCTAGGCTTAATTTTCCACATCTGGTGGACATGTCCAAAAATAAAATCCTTCTGGGACAATGTAAGATCTCACCTTGATTCTATATTACATCTACCCTTAAATCCCTTAATCTTCTTATTTTCCTATCAGGCCCATTGGCCTATTGCTCCCATGGGAAAAATGCGCAACATCCTTTTTCCACTTCTTAATGAAGCTAAAAGGCTCATTCTGACCACTTGGATATCTCCTTCCCCTCCTTTGGTCTCTCTGTGGTTGCAGAGGGTAGACTCCATGCTTCTTATGGAACTTTGTCATGCAAAAGTGACTGCTACGACTCACAAATACTACAACTTTTGGGCCCCTTGGATTTCATCATCTCCTTGCACTGCATCTCAACAATCTGCCTAATGTTTTCTGGATCCATACATCTGGCATTATGCTCTATTCCGGGTTGCTAATGTACCTGACATCCCTTCCTTAGCTATACTGCTTTGTAAGTGAAACCTTCCCTGATTCACTTGTCTTCCCTGTCTGTTTGCTCCCTGATCACCTATGGTCTCTCTTTCTGTGCCTTCCTCTCTTCACCTTTCCTTTCTCTACTTGTCCCCCCTCTGTTACCTTTCCATCCTCACTAATCCTTCATGTCTCCTTTCACCTCTACGCCCGCCTCTTCTCTCCTACCCCTCTTTCTTCTCTTTTTCCCCTTCTCTTCTACTAGTTTCTTTAGCATCCTTTTTTCTGTCTCACCCTCTTACCTTCTCACGAGTTTGCTCTTCTCCTACTTCCACTATGTATCCTTGTGCAAGTTTCCATTCCCCACTGTCACACTTATTATCAATTACACTGCCATGGACGCATTCCTCTTTGACTGAACAGTTCATACTTTCTGTATATCTCTTTGTACACAGGAAATTATCCATCATTTGTGATTCTGACGATCATACTATATGTCTCTGCTATGCCTGTAATGTGCTTTATGGTTCAATTGCATTGTATAATGTCTTAACGAAACTCAAATCTTAATCCTTGATTTGTCATACATGTGTTCTTGGATAATTTTCATGTCATTGTGTGACTTGTTTTTTTATTCTAATCTGTATCTCACCATTTACTCCAATAAAGTTTGTTTACAATTAAAAAAAATACAATAAAATACATTATTATGAGTATATACACTCATATCAATACAATCAAAATTAAAACCTAATGAAAAAACAGCCAACAGATTATATAAAACTCAGGCCCTTGGGGTCCATATTGAATACAAACCGGGGGGTTAACCTATATGTTACATGTACTTAGCCATCTTTGGCTGCAGTGAAAACTCTCTGCACAATAAGTATACTGGAGCTATTCAAACAGCAAAAGGGAAATAAATCGTGTACCACTTTGCCAGCTACTTGGAGATGCCTTTATTGGAGTCTCACTGATAATTTACACAGACAATTCTGATAAGAGATTCACCTCCAGTGGAATTTAAATTTAAAAAGGATTTGCATGAGGCTATAAACTGTTGTGAATTTTGTATTAAAGGGATAGTAATACTTCGTTTTAACTTTGTTTTATTTTGTAGGCATTAAAAAAACATGAAGAATGATATAAGTCTTATCTCTCAAACCTTTATGGTTTATGAGATATTCACAAGCGAAGTTCCCCTCCCCGCCCCTTTTACTAGTGTAAGCCATCTCTTCTCAGATGTGAGTCTGGTTGTATGACAGGACAGATAACAGAAGGTGACAATTTTCTTTGTATGAAAACAATGAAAGCCCTTCCCCCCTTGACAAGTTTTTCAGCTTTTTCCCTTATCTTAATTGAAGATTGTCCCTCTCTGCAGTCTACCTGGGCATCTCCCTTCTGATCTGGTTGAACAGGGGGGGGATACTTTGTTTGTGAATATCTCTTAAACCATAAAGGTTTCAGAGATAAGACTTATATCATTCTTCATGTTTTTTTAATGCCTACAAAATAAAATAACGTGAAAATGAAGTATTACTATCCCTTTAAGCCTTCATTCTTAATATCCCTGAAGAAGACACCGAAGTTGTATTGAAAGCTTGCATTCTAAAGCTACTCTGTTAACCAATAAAAGTATCACTTTTACTCTATCAGTCTATTTAGAAAGAATTTATTTAATGTTGTTTGTGAGTTTTTTGAGATATAAGAACTAACATCAGTGCATTCATTGTAAGTAGCTCACACTGCTCTTGTATCTGGAAAGTCTTTTATCTTATCACTGACCATTTAAAGACAATCCTGGACAAACAATAGGAGCTCTGAAGCCCTAGAAAAGGAAGGAATGTCTGCTCCCTTACAGCACATGTAAGATTAGATTTTAAACTTCAGAACAGAAATAGAGAATTTTCTCATGTGACATACAGGGAATTTGGGTGTAAATAACCCCAGTTCAAGTTTAGGTGTTTGCGATCCTTTAGAAAAGAAAAAAACAATATGTGGTACGAAGCCCCATATTAATTTTAAAAATATCTAGAGGGTGTCCAGTTTGTATTACAAATTGGAGGGAGGGGGAGTAGTTTTGTGACCTACCTAATGGAAATAGATATAGATAGCAAAATATCAATATTTGCAGATAACACTAAATTATGCAGGGTGATAAATTCAGAATAGGATATTTTTTTCTCTACAGAGGGATTTACATAAAATGGCAGATTTGGTAAACAAATGGAATACGAAGTTTAATGTGGTAAAGTGTAACGTCATGCATTTGGGAAGAACAAATCCCAGTGTTGCTTATGATCTTAATGGAATCATTTTAGGGGACTTGTTGCTAGAGAAAGACCTGTGAATCCCTGTAAATTATAAACTTGCAAACAGTGACTAGTGTCAAAGAGCAGTAGCAAAAAGCAAACAAAGTCCTGTCTTGCATAAAAAGGGATATTGAAGCAAGAGTGATGAACATAATTCTGCCATGGTACAAATTATTGGTAAGATCTCATGCCAAATATGCAGTGCAGTTTAGGGCACAAGTTCTAAAAAGGTTATTCTAGAACTGGAGAGAGTACAGTATAAGAGCAACAAAATTAATTAAGGGAATGGAGAACTTGACGTATAAGGAACGACTAGACAAATTTGGTTTATTTACTCTAGAGGAAAGCTGACTACGAGGAGCTCTTATCACATGTACATGTATTTCAGAGGTCACTACAGGGATCTCTGTGATAAGCTATTCATTCCAAGGCCTGATCAAATAACCAGGGGACACCCCTTGAGATTAGAGGAAAGTTAGTTTTGATTTCAGCAGAGGAAGGGGTTTTTTACGGTAAGGTCTGTTAAATTGTGGAATTCCTTGCCCAAGGATGTGGTTATGGCAGATACAATGGATACATTGAAGAGAAGATTAGATAGATTTCTTTCAAAAGGGAACATACAGGGTTATACTGTGTATTAGCAGGCAAAACAGAAAGTTATGATAAAGACTAAATTATTTGGCAGCAGGAAAGCTTATATAATTCTCAATTGTCTGATTTTTCAGCTAAGAGTTGAAATGTATGGACTTCTGTCTTTTTTTCAACCTAGTTTACTATGTTACTATGTTTTGGGGCTTCGTTTACTTTTACTAAGCATTCTCCTACTACAGCAGACTTAGTAAAATGTGATAATTGCCCTTTAATGCTCACAATCAGAATGACAAAAAGCTAGTATATTAGGCATAACAATTTCCACAAATATATTTTTGTAACATGATATTCACACTTTGGTCAAATTCTCCTCAGTAAAATCATCGTACCCTAAACTAGTGCCCATCGTATACCATAGTGCCACTACTCACTGACTGAGACACATTGGATTAGACAAACCACATTAGAGCATTTGGAAGCATAAAGTCCTTTTCAGAATCACTAACCTTCCAATGACAAATTTTCTATGTCAAGGGAGAGATCATGATACTAAATGATGTGCGAGTTTATGATACCAACAACTGAGCAATTACGTTTGTACATTTTTGGATTGCAAGGATTATCGGTTTTAGGATTTAAAATAATAAAGTCTAATTTTGTGGAAACCAGGGAGATGTAGAAATGTTATCTCTTAGCCTGTGTTTACTCAGAGATAGCATTGTTTAAAACCAAGATTCAGTCTGCATCTGCTTCTACAGCTGCTTTATCCACAGCCTTCATCCAGCAGCAGTAACAATTCATTATGGTCATGCTTTGAAGTATTCATAGTCCATTGCTTTTATTGAAGCCAACTTCTAGTTTACTTCTGTCTTGGAGAAAGGACATCTGTTTTATACATACTTTGTGGAACACCTAAAGAGGCTTAGTGTTAATTATGCTGAAATGTAATGTTTTTAACAAGAACCATTTTCTGTAAATGTCAGAGTGTTCCATCATGTTTCAATGTCATTATTTAAAGGTAAACTGTACCCTAGGAAAAAGTGGGTCTTTATTTGCTTAACAGAAAGACTTAGGCAGGCATCCTTCAAACAGCAAGGTAATATTTGTATACGATATTTTGTTTTTGAGCTCTCCTGTAGTCTACTGATAATTGATTCTGTTTACAATCTAGTAACATGTTATGACCCTTATGTTTTATTCAGGTCTGCTGAAGCTCATGGGGAGTTGCAACCTGGAAGCAGGATTAAATAGAGATCACTATGTACAGGAAACTACCTTCCAAAAATCACTTCCTGTATAAATTCCCAGGTGGTAAACAGTACTTAAAGATATACTAATACTTCCTTTAAGGTGGCTATAATATTGTAGGTATTAATTAAATAAACCAATCCATCTTTGTCTTTTTGTTTTAACTTTTATAGTTTAAGAGTAAAACTTACCACCCCTTTAAGCTACGTCAGCACTCCATCTTTCAGACTTGAATTCTGATCCACAGACCAGATGGCTTGTATGGAGAGCCGAAATAGCAGTATGTACAATGGAAATATTCATAACAACGGTCTACTGCCTCAAACCGTGCACACTTTGTAGACTGTTTTTATGAAGATTTCTTTGTATGTACTGCTATTTTGGATCTCCAGACAAGCCACCCAGTCTGTGGACCAGAATCCAAGTCTGACAGAGTGCTGACTTAGCTTAAAGGAGCAGAGTAGGGTAAACATTACATAGCAATTACTCTTAAACTTTAAAAGTTATAACAAAAAGACAAAGATGGGTTGGATTATTTAACTGATACCTACAATAATATAGCCACCTTAAAAGAAGTATTACTATCCCTTTAAACTAGCAGTAAACTTGTTTAAAGAAAAAAAGCACTACCACTGCTGCCAGTTGTTTTATTCAAAATGTATAACCGTTCAGATAATCAAGAATTGAATTACAGCACAATTACTTCCTGATAGTTCTGACAGGAAGTGACTCAGCAGTTTCTCAAATTACTCAAATAGTATAAGTAATTAGAATTTGGCCACTAGAAGGTACTGTTAATGTAAAAAAAACATGAGTTTAAACTGTTTAACTCTCGAAATATGTATCTCTCAGCAGTGGGAGTACCCTTATTTTACTCAACAGGAAAAGCCCTACAAAAAGAAAAGTTTACTGCTCCTTTAAGAAACACAGCACACTCACTAATAAATTTGAAAATACGTGTACGGTGTTTCAGTCCACAATAAGAAACATATGAAGGTTCCAGTTGATCCTTTCAAATTAAATAGCACATATTTGTTTACTAAGGCTGATGTTCTAGATATAACTGGCAAAATAACTGCACAATAGGTGACAAATAAACATTCCTAATTATTTTAATGGGGCCTTTTAATCCCCTGTTGCTTTAAAGGGATAGTAATACTTAAAATGTAAAAAAAATATGTTGTATGGGTTATCCCCCTGAGTAAAACAAGAGTACTTCCACTGCTGAAAGGCATTTCATTCAAAAGATATTAATTTTCAAAGTTTAATTTTTAGGTGCAATATCACAGTGGCCTGAAATTGTACAGTGGCGCTGTTGCTACACCATCCTCTGGAGATTTATGGTCCCAGGACCAGAGCTGTCCATAGGATTGTGTAGCAACAGCGCCACTGTACAATTTCAGGCCACTATGATATTGCACCTAAAAAATTCAGCTTTGAAAATTAGTAACGTTTGAATGAAACACCTTTCTCTAGTGGGAGTACCCTTGTTTTACTCAGGGGGATAAACCCTACAACATATATTTTTTTACATTTTAAGTATTACTATCCCTTTAAACTGGTTTGTAGTATAGTATATTCTGGTGAACATCAAATGTGAGTAAACAAGCTTTTTAATTCTAATGTGTAATATGTAAATTGTAAACTCCCCAGGACATTTCTGTGAATTTTTTAAGTGAGGCCTTTAAACCCTTTGGGGGTTATATAAACTTAAGTACACATATAGAAGAAATAACTTACCCAGCATGATAAACTTGAATTCCTGCATTATAGCATGAGCCTCTGCACTAACATCTCACCAGATTCAGATATCTTAGTGCCTGGGCTCCATACCATCACGGAGGTATGAGAGATTCTATCACACTTTAATACATATCTCCCCTTGAATTCAATATAGGTCTCCACATATTGGAAAGTAATGTATTTGAGCCCTGTCTAGCATTCAAAAGGTTAAAAGCCTATTTTAAAGGGTTAGTAATGCCCATTTTTATGGTTTGAGAGATATTCACAGCTAAAGTCCCCCTCCCTCATGTCAGCTGTAAAGCTGATGGAAGGAGATCTGTGTTGGCTAACTCGAGGAGGATCTTCAGCAGAGCAGAAATAGCGATATTTAAAAAGAACTGCTTAATTGGAACGGTCTACAAAATGTGCTTGCAAACCAGGCGCACTTTGTAGACCGTTTCAATGAAGTAATTATTTTTTAAAGATCGCTATTTCAGTTCTGTTGAAGAGTCTCTGGCTGGTCCCAAGACCGAAATCTCCTGCTGTCAGCGGAGCGCTGACGTCAGGAAAAGGGGAGGGAGGGGGGAACTTTAGCGGCTAATATCTCTCAAACCATAAAGGTCTGAGAGATGGGACTTTCCCCATATACTTTATTTTTTTAACATCTACAACACTGAATAAACTTAAGTATGGGCATTACTAACCCTTTAAATCAATGAGACTTTAGACACTTGTCTATTATCCCCTATGGTGCAGTTTGTTTGCTCCAAACAGAATCACTGATTCCAGTGTAACCCTTTAAGTGCCAAAGAGGTATCCAAAGTATTCAATGTACTGGATACGACTGACACTCAAAGAGTTAATGGAACTCTCTCTTTCTCTTTGTGTGTGTGTGTGTGTGTGTGTATATATATATATATATATATATATAAGTTCAGTGGTGACTATGTTTTTGATTTCACCCTTTGAGTGCCAGAGGGTTATGTAACGCATTGCTCAGCAATGCGTTGCATACCCCTTTGGCACACAAAGGGTTAATAAAGGGAGCTTGTTGCTCTCGAAAGCTGGTTCTTGTTAGTCCAATAAAAAAATGATTCATTACACACTGTGATACTTTTACATTTGGTGTGTGTATATATATATATATATAATACTCTGTCCTCGTTTACGGTGGAAGATACAATACATTATAGTTTGTTACATTGACCCTTTGAGTGCCGTTGCAAAGCACTGCATTGGACACGTCTCCGGAATTCAAAGGATTAACTTCAAGCACAGGATCATTCCATGTGAGGATATAAAAATTCTCTGCCATAATAATGAGCAGTGAAGCAGCCAGAGATTCAGTGGGAGGTGTTACCTATAATCTATGTAATTTGCTGCATGTTAGTGATGTGACCTTGGTCTTGTGCTATAACATTTTACTATCACATAAACTAGGATGACTTACAATGCCGTCAGCCCTCTAGCATAAAATGTCAAGATTGGGGTGTCCTTATCTTCACAATCAGAATTCTTAATTAAATATAAAAGTAACTCTCATTAAGAGTGGATCTGTCCCTCTTGTTGCTGCTACCATTTGCTCAGAATATTATTTTTTTATAGACACATTTGTTTTGTGGGGGTTATTTATTTGACCTTGAATGTAAATTAGTACAGAAATGGATATATAATTTATCCTTTTATATAATAATTCTCTATGATGTTTGTCACGATGCAGACATGTGCAGTAGAGACTTGTGTGTGTTAGGCCAGTCTCTACTGCGCATGACTGCATCACGTAAGTGAGGAGACACAAGACTGCATCGCGTGGAGCAGTGAGGTAGCGGCCGCTTAATCCTTTGAGTGCCAGAGGGGTATGCAACGCATTGCAAAGCAATGCATTCCGTACCCCCCTGGGCCACAAAGGGTTAACATTACCCAGACCTTGGCCCGTGTACACAGGCTTTTACACTAGCCTTAATATAAGATAAACTGTCCATCTAGGTTGGTTTATCTTAAATTTAAACAGCAATCCTGGGGTGTCAATGGTTGGACCCCCAGCTGTTGGGGTCTACAACTCCCATCACTCCCAACCAGCCATTGGCTGGTTGGAGATGATGGGATTTGTAGTCCACAACAGCTGGAGCTCTAGTAATTGATTACCCTTGCACTAAACTATAGTGATAAAATTCCAGAAGAAAATGGGCACTGTGCCTTTTTGTGCAGTGGATTGTTTTCAAAACAATGTGTTAATTAATATGTACACTTACTGTTTAAATGAATCTGTAAAAAAGAAAGGACATGATGAGATGATAAGGGGTAAATATTAAAGTGATAGTAGTGTCAATATTAAACTGCACCTGCGAGTCTTCAATAGGTTTTTTAAAACACGTAGCTCTGTGTTTAACAACTTACAGTTCTGTAGTTCAAAAGATTTTTAAAGGGATAGTAATACTTCGTTTTATCTTTATTTTATTTTGTAGGCATTAAAAGAACATGAAGAACGATATAAGTCTTATCTCTCAAACCTTTATGGTTTGAGAGATATTCACAAGCAAAGTTTCCCCCTCCCGACCCTTTTACCTAGTGTAAGCCATCTCTTCTTAGATGTGGAATCTGGTTGTAAGACTAGACAGATAACAGAAGGGGACAATCTTCTTTAAATGAAAACAATGAAAACCCTGTCCCCCTTGACAAGTTTTTCAGGGTTTTCCCTTATCTTAATTGAAGATTGTCTCTCTCTGCAATCTACCTGGGCACCTCCCTTCTGATCTGGCTGAACAGTGTTACATCAGTAAAATGGGCGGGAGGGGGAGATTTTGTCATTGAATTACTCTTGAACTACAACTATGACAGATTTGAAATAATACTCTCCAAAGTCCAAATACTATGTTGATTAATTAGATCTGCTTTTATTATGAAACATTACTATCCCTTTAAGCTGAAAGAATCCCCTTCCCACCCCTACTGGCTGCTTCCCATTGAATCTGTGATCCAGTCGTGGGACCGGACAGATGCAGCAAGGAACTATCTTCAGTCAGTAAGTATAAGGAAAACCCTGCCCACCCGTGAAGAAGGAGGGCAGGATTTTCCTTTTGCTTACTGAAGATTGTCTCTCACCGCTTTCCATCCAGACCACAGTTAGAGGAAGCATGAAACGGCCAGAAGAGGTGGGAGGATCTTTTCAGCTTGAATATCTTTTGAACAACATAACAGTACTTAAAGGGATAGTAATGTTTCATAATAAAAGCAGCTCCAATTAATCTTCATAGTATTTGGGCCATGGAGAGTGTTATTTCAATACTGTCAGAGTTGTAGTTCAGGAGTAATTGTATGATAAAGTATCCAACCATTTTACCTAGTGTAAGCCGCCACTTCTCAAATGTGGAATCCAGTCTATAGACTAGACAGCTCACATCAAGGGTCAGTATTCTTACTGTGAGAACAATGAAAGCCCTGCCCCCCTTGACAGTTTTTTCAGCTTTTTCCCTTATCTTAATTAAAAATTGTCCCTCTCTGCAATCTATCTGGGCACTCCCTGCTGCTCTAAGCTGAGCAGTGTTATATCAGTAGAAGGTGAGGGAGGGGGATACTTTATCATTCAATTACTCTTGAACTACAACTCTGACAGAATTGAAATAACACTGTCCATGGCCCAAATACTATGAAGATTAATTAGAGCTGTTTTTATTATGAAACATTACTATCCCTTTAAGAAGGGACCTTAGTGTCCTGAAAGCTTGCAATTTCTATGTGTGAGTTTTTTGCTACAGTGAATCCTATCTACTCTACTGGCTAACACGTTAACCATATTTTTTTCTGAAGAAGTAAGAAAATAAACATTAAATGCCAAGCCAGCCATATTGAATGTGAAATAATGTTTAGTTTTAGACATATTTTAAAATCCAATCAGATTTTGCATTGTAATATATCACATAGATTACTTGTAAATCTTTAATGAATATCCGACCATTGAGTTTTGGCATGTGAAATGATTTTCTTTCTGCAATTACACTTTTATATTTATATGTGAATGCATAAAACAAATTCATGGAAACTTCACCTGGCAGCACATTAGAGCTTTTATATTAAATTCACCACTATAAAATGTTGGTGTCTTGTTTGTCTGAATTATGGCTCTGAAAGAAAAGCGAGACAAAAATGTCCAAATAAACAGGAATGAAAAACTATATATAAATATACAAATAAGAGTTGTAGACTGTGGGGCATATTTTCTTTGAATTGGGGTCAAATAATAACATTTGATTGAAACAAGAGTGAATGCTCTTACGCCTATATATACCACGCCAGTTGGTAACTTTAAACTCACCAATAAACTCAGAAAGACTGGGGTGCCCGGCCATCACGGTGCTTCCACAACCGGCATCACTGTGAATCACTGCTGCGGCCGCACTCCCATACCAAAACAAACGCCCATTGAGGAAACTTGTACAATCACTTCCGTTTATTGTAATCAAAATAAAACCACATATGGACAACCAAAGGTGACAAAATGTAGCAATGACATTCATAGAGGGGTATAGAAACCCCTCACTCCATCTGACGCATTTTGCGCTCAAGGCGCTTAAAGGTAGACAAGTCTATGATTAAGCGCCTTGAGAGCGAAATGCATCAGATGGAGTGAGGGGGTCTCTATACCCCTCTATGAATGTCATTGCTATATTTTGTCACCTTTGGTTGTCCATATGTGGTTTTATTTTGATTACAATAAACGGAAGTTATTTTACAAGTTTCCTCCATGGACGTTTGTATTGGTATGGGAGTGCGGCCGCAGCAGTTATAGAGTGATTCAAATAATAATAACATACATATCTATAGCTAGTCATAGAACTAATAGAATAGAAGATCAAGAATCACAAATGATCTGTGGTTTAAAGCCATGCCTCTCAATCCTGTCCTCGGCCATTGACGTTTCTCATAATGACATTACGGAACTGGAAATAGCATAGAGATGTGTAGCAGAATTAATAAAAACAATAGAAGATGGTAGTTATGAAGATTAGCAATAATCTGTTTAATTATAATAGACAAGAAATCATTCCTAAACATAAATATATTCAAGTTAAATAAAAAATCTCTGAGGAAACACCAGGGTGTATATTATAAGAATGGATCTTTCAGCTACAGCAAATGAATGTATTTGTTTATTTGTTTATTCACTTATTCATTTGTTCATTCATTTACTTAATAGAATAAGTGCATTTAGAGTGTAGAATTACTTGCCTATGCATATACAATAGATATGGTCAAACACATTTGACTACCTTTTCAGCAACGAACAATCCACAATATGCAGAATGATGGCAAATCTTCTCATCACAGACAGGATGTTATCCAGTGAGAAATCAAATTTCCATTTTAGCGTCAGGGAAGAATTAATGCAATTGATGCAATAAACTTTTGTTTGCTTTCCTCTGGATCAGTAGAGTGGACCTGAAAAAGTGTGAACTTTAGGGCCTCTTGTGTTTTTTCAAATTCCTCCACAATGTAACAATAAAAGCACACAAAACAAATTCACCAACACTGTTGTTTCACATTCTCAAGGGCTAGAGATTAAAAAATCTGCCATAGTTTTGTTCACCAGATCTCCCTAAAATGTAATATTGTGGCAGATTAGGACTGAACTAGCTGCTAAAATTCACCAGGAAATTTCAGAATGCACAGAACCAGTTTTGAGAAAAAGGTATGTATTTGTATTCCTCCAAAAAAACCAAAACAATGTAAAAACACTATGTATGAAACACGTAGTTTACAAAACATGTTTTTGGACTAAAGCTGAACTTTCCTAAATGATTAACTCACCTCTATTCCCGAATAATCAGCAATAACAACAAAAGCGATTAAAACACTAAAGTCTGGGGTTTTGGTAATGTAACCTGCTGCTGGATCAAAGCATAATCAATTTCTCGTCCAACATCAGTTTTTTTGCTTCTGTGTGCCTCAACTAACAGTTGGTTAGCACTGTTGCCTTGCAGCGCTGGGGTCCTGGCTGGGTTCAAATCCCACCAAGGACAACATCTGCAATGAGTTTGTATGTTCTCACTGTGGGTTTCCTCCGGTTTCCTCCCACACTCCAAAAACATACTGATAGGTGAATTTAGATTGTGAGCCCCAATGGGGACAGGAACCAATATGAGTGTAAAGCGCTGCGAAATCTGTGTGCGCTATATAAATAAAGGATTATTATTATTTATAAAATAAAGATAGATGTGGCTTGGACAGGTAAGGAATTATTTTCAAGAGATGCATGCCAGGATCTCTGGCAGACCAAATGTGACATCAAAAGTGAATAATTTGGTGCTATGGATATACATCAGGGGTGGACATGCAGCTATAGAGGAACTACAACTCTTATCATCCGAAAAAATTATATGACAGTGGTAGGAAACATCTGGAAACTCAGATGCTGGAGACTACAACTCCCTTTAATGCTGCTTACCTCAAGGGCAGGGCAGTGGGTAAGGTTGTGAGCATTTTATTCTGTTCCAAATTCTACTTTATTTATTATACTTTCCATATTGTGAGTTTCCTTGGTCATTCTACAGGTCAGGTGTGCTGGCATTAAAGTTCTTATGGCGTGGAGAGTTATCACCATATACACGACAGCCCTCATACACATTCTGACAGAGATTTACCGGGTCTCCAGGGCAGAGGCTGATTCCTCCGGATGTGGGGAGTTTCTATTGAAACTCTACCCACTTACACTCTTTCTCCCGCCGTTCCTCCGTCCCCAGCCTTCTGTGTGACATTTTTAACCCTTTGAGTGCCAGAGTGGTACGGAATGCTTTGCAATGCATTCCGTACCACTCTGAAACTCAAAGGGTCAAGCCCCGCCCCTTTGGATGCGATTAGCATCATTTTTGTCACCCCTGCTGAACAGAGGACTACCCTCCGGGTAGCCCTCAGCTGGAAGTTCCCAGGTATGCTCATACACTATAGTGTACACCCAGAAGAGAATGGTATTCGAAACTAACACCTCTCTGGATGCAGTTGTGCAGTCATACATTCAAGTCAATATGCTTCAGTAATACTAGGGTTCATATACAAATAATATTTCAGACTAATTCAGGAGCTGGCACAGATTGTATAACTCCAATTTCCCAAGCTACTTACAACAAACATTCTCTCCTTAAAGGGATAGTAATGTTTCATAATAAAAGCAGCTCTAATTAATCATCATAGTATTTGGACCTTGGAGAGTGTTATTTCAATTCTGTCAGACTTGTAGTTCATGAGTAATTGAATGACAAAGTATCCCCCTCCCGTCCGTTTTACTGATGTAACACTGCTCAGCCAGAGTAGAAGGGAGGTACCCAGGTAGACTGCAGAGAGGGACAATCTTCAATCAAGATAAGGGAAAAGCCTGAAAAACTTGTCAAGGGGGGCAGGGTCTTAATTGTTCTCATAGGAAGAAGATTGTCCCCTGCTGTTATCTGTCTATGGACTGGATTCCACATCTGAGAAGAGATGGCTTACACTAGGTAAAAGGGGCGGGAGGGGAAACTTTGCTTGTGAATATCTCTTGAACCATAAAGGTTTGAGAGATAAGACTTATATCGTTCTTCGTGTTTTTTTAATGCCTACAAAATAAAATAAAGATAAAACAAAGTATTACTATCCCTTTAATTTCATTTCAGCCAAGGGGAGGGCAGTGGCTGGGGCATTCCTCTCCACCTTGTTAAAAGATATGCACCAAACAAGCTGAAGAGGAAAAGGTGTAATTTTACTCCAGTTTTCTGTGCCTGCTATGATGCAGGTGTAAAGGGTTGCTGGTAGTGATGAGCGAGCACCCCAATGCTCGGGTGTTCGGGTGCTCTGACCGAGCACCCCCTGAGGCTCGAGTGCTCGGCCGAGCACCCGAGCCCCATTGAAGTCAATGGGAGGACTCGAGCATTACACCAGGCACCCCCTGCTCTGATGAGGGGAGGGTGCCTGGTCCATAGGAAAAGGGCAGAAAAGGATGGAAACACCACAGAAATGGTTCAGGGACAGCATAGGGAGGATGTCTGGATGCATCCTGGACTCCAACATCGCTGCTGGGAACGATCTTTCGCCCATAGTACGCCATTTTTACAGACTGACCGTAAAACACACAAAAAGAAAAATAAAAACGACTTTAGGCGAAAAATTGTTACCAAACAATATTTGCTGTATATTTACTTGTATATCATCTGCAAATTCTCCCAAAAATTTCCTTGATTTTCTGAAGTGAGGCCATGATTAAGAGGGAAACGTGCGCAGAGGCAAATTATCCCAAAAATTTCCTTGATTTTCTGAACTGAGGCCATGATTAAGAGGGAAACGTGCGCAGAGGCAAATTCTCCCAAAAATGTCCTTGATTTTCTGAACTGAGGCCATGATTAAGAGGGAAACGTGCGCAGAGGCAAATTCTCCCAAAAATTTCCTTGATTTTATTGAACTGAGGCCATGATTAAGAGGGAAACGTGCGCTGAGCTGACCATCTAAAACATTATGGGTGAGGGTCTGCTGCAGAGCTGACCATCCTAAACATTATATGCGAAGGCCCGCTAGTGAGCTGACGCTATAAAACATTATATGCGAAGGCCCGCTAGTGAGCTGACGCTATAAAACATTATATGCGAAGGCCCGCTAGTGAGCTGACGCTATAAAACATTATATGAGAGGGCCCGCTAGAGAGATGACCCAATAAAACATTATATGAGAAGGCCCGCTGGTGAGTTGACCTATATAAAAATTGTCAAACAGGGCCCGCTGGTGAGCTGGCCCTATATAAAAATTATATCACAGGGCCCGCTGGTGAGCTGGCCCTATATAAAAATTATAGCACAGGGCATATGGAAGAGGAGGAGGAGGATGAGAAGATTAAGAGTCAACCATATACCCGTTTTTTGGGTGGAAGGGGTGAATGGGAATACAGAGTATTCCCATCATTGTAAATAACATATATAAAGTGAGTTTATGTTCCCCCGGGGCTTTCCTCCAGTGGAGTGGAGAAGTCAGGGGAAATCCAGGCCTTGTTCATTTTTATAAGTGTCAACCTATCAGCATTGTCGGTGGAAAGGCGGATACGCTTATCTGTTATGATGCCACCAGCAGCACTAAATACCCGCTCAGACAGAACGCTGGCGGCAGGGCAGGCCAGCACCTCCAAGGCGTAGAGTGCCAGTTCATACCACGTGTCCAGCTTGGACATCCAGTAGTTGTAAGGCACAGAGGGATCATTGAGGACGCTGACACGGTCTGCTACGTACTCCTTCACCATCTTCCAAAACTTTTCCCTCCTTGTGACACTAGGCTGCGCATCAGGGTGAGGGTGCTGGCGGGGTGTCATGAAGGTGTCCCACGCCTTGGAGAGTGTTGCCCTGCCTTTGTTGGAACTGCTGTGTGCTCCCCTTTTCTCCCCTTCTCGGTTGGCCAAGGTAGCACGTACTCTGCCGCCAGCGTTGTCAGATGGAAAATTTTGGAGCAATTTTTCAACAAGAACCTTCTGGTATTGCACCATTTTGCTTGTCCTCTCCACCGGAGGAATGAGAGATGAGAAATTCTCTTTGTAGCGGGGGTCCAGAAGGGTGAACACCCAGTAATCCGTGTTGTCTAAAATGCGTACAACGCGTGGGTCACGGGAAAGGCAGCCTAACATAAAGTCAGCCATGTGTGCCAGAGTACCAACAGTCAAAATTTCGCTGTCCTCACCAGGAGGATGACTCTCAATATCCTCATCCTCTTCCTCCTCTTCTGCCCACCCACGCTGAAGAGATGGAACTAAAGTTCCATGGCTACCCTCTGTAGCGGAGGCAACCATGTCTTCTTCCTCCTCCTCCTCCTCCTCCTCCTCCGCCTCCTCCAATTGTCGCTGAGAAGACGAAGTGAGGGTGCTCTGGCTATCACCTTGTGTAAGCTCTTCCTCCCCCATTTCCACGTCTTCCACATGCAAAGCGTCGGTTTTAATTGTGAGCAGCGAGCGTTTCAGTAGACACAGAAGTGGGATGGTTACACTGATAATAGCGTTGTCGCCGCTCACCATGTGTCGATTCCTCAAAATTGCGTAAAACCTCGCAGAGGTCTGACATCCATTCCCACTCCTCACTTCTGATTACAGGAAGTTGAACGGAGAGGCGACGACCGTGTAACAGCTGGTACTCCACTACTGCCCTCTGCTGCTCACAAAGCCGGGCCAACATGTGGAAGGTGGAGTTCCAGCGCATGCTCACGTCACACAGCAGCCGGTGAGCTGGTAATTGTAAGCGCTGCTGCAGCTTCAACAGGCCGGCCGAAGCTGTAGATGACTTACGGAAATGTGCACACACGCGCCGCACCTTGGTCAAGAGATCATGCACATTGGGGTAGGTTTTTAGAAATCGCTGTACCACTAAATTAAATACATGCGATAGGCATGGTACGTGTGTGAGCTTGCCGAGCTCCAAAGCCGCCACCAAGTTACGCCCATTATCACACACAACCATGCCTGGTTGCAGGTTGAGTGGTGAGAGCCACTGCTCGGTCAGGTGAGTAATCCCCTGCAACAGCTCTGAGGCCGTGTGCTGTTTGTCCCCAAGGCAGATCAGCTTCAGCACGGCCTGTTGACGCTTCCCCACTGCAGTGCTACACTGCTTCCAGCTACTGGCTGATGGGGGAGTGGCGCTGCGTGTAGAGAATTCGGAGGTGGAAACGGAGGAGGAGGAGCCAATAACGTAGGTGCTGGCGGAAACCCTGATGGAGGTAGGGCCCGCAATCCTCGGCGTGGGTAGCACCCGTGCCATCCCAGGGTCCGAGTCGCTCCCAGCCTCCACGACATTCACCCAGTGTGCCGTCAGGGAAATGTAGCGTCCCTGGCCACAAGCACTTGTCCATGTGTCAGTCGTTAAGTGGACCTTCCCAGTAACTGCGTTGGTCAGGGCACGGGTGATGTTACGGGACACATGGTGGTGTAATGCGGGGATGGCACACCGGGAAAAGTAGTGGCGGCTGGGGACCGCGTACCGAGGGACAGCTGCTGCCATCAGGCTGCGGAAGGACTCAGTGTCCACAAGCCTAAATGGCAGCATTTCGATGGCCAGTAATTTGGAAAGGTGTGAGGTTAGTGCTTTGGCCTGTGGGTGGGTGGCTGGGTATTTTCGCTTGCGCTCAAATGCCTGGGGTAACGACATTTGGACGCTGTGCTGGGACAGGGAAGTGGATGTGGTCGCTGATGGTGCTTCAGATGCTACAGGTGCAGGGCGGGAGGTATGCGGGCCTGCGCCTTCGACAGGCGATTGGCGGCACCGAAAACAGGGGAAGAGGAGGCAGTGGTGTGGCCTGCAGACACAGATGGGCGATCCAGGCGTTCCTCCCACTTATTACGGTGCTTGGATGCCATGTGTCGGATCATGCTGGTGGTGGTGAGGTTTCTAGTGTTCATGCCTCGGCTCATTCTGGTGTGGAATAGGTTGCAAACTACAATTCTTTTGTCGTCCGCACTTTCCTTAAAAAAACGCCATACCGCGGAACACCTACCCTTTGGCAAGGGAGATTTACGCAAGGGGGTGCTCCGTGGAACATTTGCGGGCCGGTTTGGTGCGGTCCGCCTTCTTTCTGTAGCCACACCACTGTCTCTTCCAGCCTGTTGCGGTGCTGCAGATGGCTCACCCTCAGGACTGCTGTCATCGCTCGGCTCTACACCTTCCCAGGTGGGGTCAGTCACCTCATCGTCCACCAAGTCCTCCTCCACTTCCTCACTCTGATCATCCTCCTCATGTCTTGATCCCACCACATACTCAGTCATTGACAACTGTATAACATTCTCCTCAACAAGGTCTTGAGACGGAAATAGTGGTTGATTTAATGGCAACTGTGTCTCATCATCATCATCATCATCCACTACTTCCTTTGACCTTAAATGCCGTTCACATCTGTCATCTTCTTGTAATTGGGTACCCTCTAGAGGTTGTGAATCAGGGCACAAGATGTCATGTTCCTCTGCAAGCGTGCTTGGAGAGAGGGTCAAATGAAGGATTGGTGATGAGACGAGCTCCTCACTATATCCCAGTGTGGGATCACTTCTTTGACCAGACCGTGTATGGTGGGAGGAAGGATGATCAGAGTGAGGATTATGTTGACCAGACTCTTGGCTACTGAGAGTGGACTTGGTGGAAGACAGGGTGGTGCTTAACCGACTGGAAGCAGTATCAGCTGACATCCAACCGACCACCTGTTCGCAGTGGTCGGACCTCGAGAGTGATGTCCTGCGACGCCCTGTAAAATTAGACATGAAGCTAGGTATGGTGGATGTCTTTCTTTCTTGTGCTTTGGCACCAGGCACAGTTTCTCCGCGTCCTGACCCGCGCCCTGAACTATCAGGATCACGTCCACTTCCCCGTCCCTTTTTACCCGCCTTCTTCATCTTACACGGAATATGTGACTTTAATATTTGAGTTTGAAAACTTAACAGTATTTCTTCCTATTCTGCAACTGTGCAGAGTACACAGAATAGGCTGCTAAACTGCGGTGACACACACTGAATGGAATATGTGACTTTAATATTTGAGTTTGAAAACTTAACAGTATTTCTTCCTATTCTGCAACTGTGCAGAGTACACAGAATAGGCTGCTAAACTGCGGTGACGAACACAGAATGGAATATGTGACTTTAATATTTGAGTTTGAAAACTTAACAGTATTTCTTCCTATTCTGCAACTGTGCAGAGTACACAGAATAGGCTGCTAAACTGCGGTGACACACACTGAATGGAATATGTGACTTTAATATTTGAGTTTGAAAACTTAACAGTATTTCTTCCTATTCTGCAACTGTGCAGAGTACACAGAATAGGCTGCTAAACTGCGGTGACACACACTGAATGGAATATGTGACTTTAATATTTGAGTTTGAAAACTTAACAGTATTTCTTCCTATTCTGCAACTGTGCAGAGTACACAGAATAGGCTGCTAAACTGCGGTGACACACACTGAATGGAATATGTGACTTTAATATTTGAGTTTGAAAACTTAACAGTATTTCTTCCTATTCTGCAACTGTGCAGAGTACACAGAATAGGCTGCTAAACTGCGGTGACGAACACAGAATGGAATATGTGACTTTAATATTTGAGTTTGAAAACTTAACAGTATTTCTTCCTATTCTGCAACTGTGCAGAGTACACAGAATAGGCTGCTAAACTGCGGTGACACACACTGAATGGAATATGTGACTTTAATATTTGAGTTTGAAGACTTAACAGTATTTCTTCCTATTCTGCAACTGTGCAGAGTACACAGAATAGGCTGCTAAACTGCGGTGACACACACTGAATGGAATATGTGACTTTAATATTTGAGTTTGAAAACTTAACAGTATTTCTTCCTATTCTGCAACTGTGCAGAGTACACAGAATAGGCTGCTAAACTGCGGTGACACACACTGAATGGAATATGTGACTTTAATATTTGAGTTTGAAAACTTAACAGTATTTCTTCCTATTCTGCAACTGTGCAGAGTACACAGAATAGGCTGCTAAACTGCGGTGACACACACTGAATGGAATATGTGACTTTAATATTTGAGTTTGAAAACTTAACAGTATTTCTTCCTATTCTGCAACTGTGCAGAGTACACAGAATAGGCTGCTAAACTGCGGTGACGAACACAGAATGGAATATGTGACTTTAATATTTGAGTTTGAAAACTTAACAGTATTTCTTCCTATTCTGCAACTGTGCAGAGTACACAGAATAGGCTGCTAAACTGCGGTGACGAACACAGAATGGAATATGTGACTTTAATATTTGAGTTTGAAAACTTAACAGTATTTCTTCCTATTCTGCAACTGTGCAGAGTACACAGAATAGGCTGCTAAACTGCGGTGACGAACACAGAATGGAATATGTGACTTTAATATTTGAGTTTGAAAACTTAACAGTATTTCTTCCTATTCTGCAACTGTGCAGAGTACACAGAATAGGCTGCTAAACTGCGGTGACGAACACAGAATGGAATATGTGACTTTAATATTTGAGTTTGAAAACTTAACAGTATTTCTTCCTATTCTGCAACTGTGCAGAGTACACAGAATAGGCTGCTAAACTGCGGTGACACACACTGAATGGAATATCTGACTTTAATATTTGAGTTTGAAAACTTAACAGTATTTCTTCCTACTCTGCAACTGTGCAGAGTACACAGAATAGGCTGCTAAACTGCGGTGACACACACTGAATGGAATATGTGACTTTAATATTTGAGTTTGAAAACTTAACAGTATTTCTTCCTATTCTGCAACTGTGCAGAGTACACAGAATAGGCTGCTAAACTGCGGTGACACACACTGAATGGAATATGTGACTTTGATATTTTAGTTTGAAGACTTAACAGTATTTCTTCCTATTCTGCAACTCTGCACAGTACACAGAATGTGCTGCTAAACTGCGGCGAAGCACACTGAATGGAATATGTGACTTTGATATTTTACTTTGAAGACTTAACAGTATTTCTTCCTATTCTGCAACTCTGCACAGTACACAGAATGTGCTGCTACACTGCGGCGACGCACACTGAATGGAATATGTGACTTTGATATTTTAGTTTGAAGACTTAACAGAATGTGCTCTAATCTGCAACTTTGCACACTAAACAGAATGTGCTCTAATCTGCAACTTTGCACACTAAACAGAATGTGCTCTAATCTGCAACTTTGCACACTAAACAGAATGTGCTCTAATCTGCAACTGTGCACACTAAACAGAATGTGCTCTAATCTGCAACTTTGCACACTAAACAGAATATATATTTTTTTTTTTTTTTTTTTTTTCCCCCCCCCACACAAAATAACCTGCTGCCCCCACACACAGTAGTCCTAAAAAGGACTTTTGGTTCTTTTTTTTCACAATTTTGCTTTTTTTCCTCCCTACACTGACTTTCCCTTCCTATCCTCAGCTCTCCCTGGCTAAGACTGAGCCGAACTCGCTGGTCAGGTGCTATACAGCACCCGACCACGGGTTCTGGCCAGCCAATCAGTGTAATGCCAGCAGCCAACATGGCTGCTGGCATTACACCGATGTCAGAGCCTCCCTGCACGTTTATTGGCTGCGCAGCAGCCGCAAAACGTGCGGGGAGGAGACCCGAACATGGCGGGCGAGCACATGCGGTACTCGTACGAGTACCGCCATGTGCCGAGCAGAGCGATGCTCGAGCCGATCCGAGCATCGGCCGAGCATGCTCGCTCAACACTAGTTGCTGGCATCAAAATCCTCCTAACGATGGTGGAGTGTATGCTCTTGTATACACACTACAACAATTATGCACTCTAATGCATACCCTGGAGTGCAGCCTTTGGAACTGGAGGATAAAGCCAGTTGATCTGTGCTGGCATATTCATATATTTGCCCCACTGAGTGGCTCACATGGGTCAATTGTCCTTAACATGTTGCAAAATTAAACATATAATCAGTGGAATATAGCAAGTATCAATTGCAAAAAATGTTTAAGATATAGCTGACTGCTATTTAAAGGATCAGTAAACTTTTATCATGAAAATATATATATACTAGTGTAAAAGCCCGTGTACACGGGCCAAAGTCTGTGCGTTCAGGCAGTGTTTACTACGCATGACTGCATCAGACAAGTCCTGCATTTGGGCAGTCTCTACTGCGCATGACTGCATCGCACAAGTCCTGCGTTTGGGCAGTCTCTACTGAGCATGACTGCATCCTGTGTTCAGGCAGTCTCTACAGTGCATGTCTGCATCAGACTAACATACATCTGGCCTTTTATTATTAGTAATGATAATTATTAGTGATGATGATGATATTGCTTGTGAAATCTTATTGTCCATCCTGAAATGCAGATAAGTTAAATGAAATGGAACAAAAACTGTCCTTAGAATTCTAAAAAAAAACTTCCTTTGGACATAACTTATTCAGATATCCTATTCAAAGAAGATTTAGATGCTTAGGATTTTCTTAAGGTTCCCTAGGGGAGATGTGTGGACTTGGTTATATACAAAAATGATAGAAGAAAACAATATAGCTTGTGATCATTTGTTAGTATGATAGACTGGCACTTTGCCTGAATTTGTCTGGGCCAAATCCAAAATGAACTTCAAACGATAATCACACTACACAAGAGAATTTAGAGAAGCATACTGGCAATTATATGTAAAGAAGTACTTTGGGATTTCTTGCATTTTATTACTGTTTCTGTGTATCGTTCACTACAGAATTTGTAATGTTATAAAAAACATCAGAAGAAATATAAAGAAACAAATAATGAAAAACGTTCGTAAAAAGCAATAACGGCACTAATGGTTGCTCTTTAGGTTCTTAATACGTGTGCAAATAGTTATTATTGCTATCATAAATATGATGTATATTTACATTCCCAGGGAGTTTGTGTATATAAAAATAGAATTATCCTCTTTATGTACAGTAAAGTGTTTTAACTGCTTGATAAGTGTACTCATTGTGCTCCAGAATTTTTTATATAATGTACTGGTCATTTACATGAAAAATACAGGGGTGGGAGAATATATTTTTCCTCTCATTTTATGTTTTGGGTAACTCACTAAATAGATAGTAATGTTTAATTTTAAATGCATTGTAAAGTTTTAAAAGGAGCTGATCTGGACAGTCTCCCACGTGAAGCATTAAAGCTGCTCATATGGACATCTGTCTCTGTGTGAGCAGTTTTAATACTTCCTAAACACTGACAACAACACAGTACGGGAGAGTCACTAAGCGGTGATAAAGAGGTGATAAAGCGGAGATGACTTCTCCAGTTTATCAGTTCTCCAATTCCTATATTATTCAATGGAGCATATGCACTAAGATTTCTTCAGCTTTGGAGATCTTAGTGAATAGGCTCCACAGAATAACATAGGAAATGGAGAAGTGATAAACTGGAGAAGTCATCTTCACTTTATCATCTCTTTATCACCGGTTAGTGAATCTCTCTCCTTGAGTTCTCAGCAGAGGCATAACTAGAAGCCTCCGGGCCCTGGTGCAAAAAGTGCCATGGGCCCCCACACCACCACATTGGCCTCCCTCCACAATGCCCCTCAATCTCCACAATGCCCCCATCTCCTACATGGAGCTCCTGTGCGGTCCTCTTAGTAATGCAGAGTACTGGGAGATGATGTCATCTCCCAGCGCTCTGCATTACTAGAGTGCCAGAAGCAGATTGTGGGCGCCAGACGGAGGGGTCGTAGGGGGCGGCTGTGCCCCTGGAGTGCATGGGCCTGGTTGCAGGTGCGACCCCTGTAGTTACGCCACTGGTTCTCAAAACAGGTTAGAACTGCTCAAACAGTGAAAAATGTCTCTGTACATGTGAGCACCAGGTCTGGCTGCCATAAATCATCTCAATTGACTGGAACAGCCATTCCTGGTGCTCCCATGAGAAGGTGGATATTAATTACTTAGTACCTTTTATACTAGTGAGTATTAAAGAGTGTGATTGACATCAGTCACCTGCTTTGATATTTTATAATGTAGCTACTCAACTGATTTGAAATGTGTTAAATGGATAGTAATGTTTCAAGTTAAAAGCAGCCCCAATTAATCTTAGTATTTGGGTCATGGAAAAAGTTATTTTAATATTGTCAGAGTTGTAGTTCAAGAGTAATTGAATGATAAAGTATCCTCCTCCCACCCCTTTTACTGATGTAACACTGCTCACCTCAGAACAGAAAGGTGGTATCCAGATAGCTTGCAGAGAGGGACAATCTTCAATTAGCATAAGGGAAAAACCTGCAAAACCTGCCGGGGGGGGATTGTCCCTTGCTGTGAGCTGTCTGGTCTTAAGATCAGATTCCACATCTGAGGGGAGGTGGCTTACACTAGGTAAAAGGGGTGGGAGGGGGATAATTTATCATTCAATTATTCTTGAACTGCAACTCTGACAGTATTGAAATAACACTCTCCATGGCCCAAATTCTATGAAGATTAATTGAAGCTGCTTTTATTTTGAAACATTACTATCCCTTTAAATACCTCCCTGGCACTCAAAGGATTAAACACTGGATCCTTGATTCTTTGGGTTCTAAATGCAACTTTGTTACTTTGCAATACAAGCTGTCTTCAATTTAAGGTGATTATTGATCACAACAAAATGCGTAGCTTTATTTCCTTTGTCTCTCTGTCGTGTTCTCTCTCTCTCTTTCTGAGCTGGATTCCATTGTATGTGATAAATGGTATCAGTGGTTTTCATCTCGCAGATTCTAACTGAAGTCTATGGGATTTTTTCTTTTATAAAACTAAAGATAAGATCATCACCTGCAATGCAGTCCAACCCTAAAAGAGCATAGCACTTATTATGCATTACCTACTTTAGAACATATACTAACTTACACGCATTCTCAATTATTTTGTTAAATATTGATCTTAGTTAAGTCATTTTAAAAAAGGACTGTTAACAACAGTCAGGGAACTGAATGCAGAAACAAATTGCATTATTCTCTGTGAATTACAAATGCAGAAAGTCTTTAGTATATTAATGAATGTTTCTTTACAGTCAAAGATGTTACATTTTTCGTCAGAAGGGCTGCCAAACAGCTGTCCTGTGTAAAAATAAAACAAGCCAATTTCTTTCTGATCCCTTGAAAAAAAAATTGGTAATACTTTGCTATGCTTAGACAAATTATCTGGGCACACAAGCTGCACAGTTGTTCTGATGTTGATTAAAAGCACATTTATGTGGGTGAGATAATTTCTAAACTGATGTCACTGTAGCTGTTGCTTAATCCTTTAAGAACAAGAGGGGGATCCAATGCATTGCAACACACTATTTTGGATACCCTTCTGATACTCAGATGGTTAATCTACCCAGAGTGGATGGAACTTGCATCAAAGCTTCCTATGGCGCGATGCAAGAAATGTTCGCATTGGATAAAGGCATTTTTGTGCGCAGATAGATTTTGCGCATGTTCTAATCCAGGAAGCTAAATACCGAACGCTTCTTGAATTGCGCATAAAAAAATCCATTTTACAACAACAGTACACCATACCTCCCAACATTTCAAATGGCCAAAGAGGGACACTTTTGTTTTAGGTGTTGTTTATGGGGGTGTGGCTGGTGGGCGGGGCATTACTGAGAATTTTTAGGCTATTTTATGAGCTACTGGCTCCTCTTTGTGTAACTGAATAAATGATTTAGAGCAAGACCAAAGTATTTTATTTACACAGATTAATTTATAAACACATATATTAAATATTAACTACACATTTATGTGAGTTTTATTGTTGTGGAGTATGTGATAAACACTACTCATTCTGATCTCCTGAAAAGAGGGACAAAAGGGTAGAAAAGAGAGACAGAGGGATTTGGGTCTGAAAAGAGGGACTGTCCCTCCTAAAGAGGGACAGTTGGGAGGTATGGTACACAGACATATAAATTCATTCACAATAGCAGTTCTTGCATTAGGCACATTCGCTATTCCACTCACACAGATTCGTTAATCTTAGCCACGCCCACAAAAAATAAATATACGCAGCCGTTCACTAATCTTGATTTTTTTTTCATGCGCAATTCAACTAAATCATGCGCAAACATATTCCCTAGTGGTTTTCACATGGGAAATAGCGATTATGAATGTTTCCTGCATCGCACCACTAGTCTCTACTTAGTGTTATTGGAAACATGTGCTACTGGGTTAAAGGCATAGTAATGTCTACATTAAAGTAGATCTCTGTTTTAAACATAACACTTTGCTCTATGTTTTATAACTTACTTTTCTGTAGTTCCAAAGATATTAAATGTAAAAAGATCCCTCTCCCACCCCTTCTGGCCACCTCCCCTTAAAGCTGCAATATGCTTTTGGGACCGGACGGATGCAGCGAGGGACAAACTTCAGTCAGTAAGTGTAAGGAAAACCCTGTCGCCCTTGACGAAGGAGGGCAGGATATTCCTTTTGCTTACTGAAGATTGTCCCTCGTCGCTCTCTTTCCGGACCACAGATAGAGGAAGCATGACACGGCCAGAAGGGGTGGGAGGGGGATCTTTTTACATTTAATATATTTTTAACTACAGAAAAGTAAGTTATTAAACATAGGACAAAGTGTTATGTTTACAATAGAAAAGACTCGTAGATCTACTTTATTGTAGACATTACTATACCGTTAACATTCTAAATGTCTTATGCATATTAGGAATTGAAAAGATATTGAAAACCAAGGTAGATTTAATGGTTTAGCAACCCTTTATTTTGACTTTTAAGTGCATAATATGTAAAGTCATATTACCATATTACCATTTTTTAAGTTTTAAAATCTTTATTTAGAGAATAGAGGTACAATACATCGATAAGAACAGAAATCATGTATAACAACAGATGGAAATATAAACATGTGAGAATATGTGAATCCCCCATCCACAAGAGGGGGAGCTGAGCATAACAGCAGAGCGTCATGAAGAGCAACAGGGGGTAATTCATAAAGGGAACAGGCACTAGGGACTATAGCCATATAGTACTGAGAATGGGAAGAGTAAATGTGTGTGAGGGAGATAGTCATTAAGGCGTCTGTTGGCCTAGTTCATGAGTGAGCATATGGGAGCAAGGAAGGGGGGAGGGGAGGAAGGAAAAAAGAGAAAAAAAAACACCTTTGAAGGGGGAGGGGTCAAGCCCATCCACCCTCTTCCAACCGAGCGTCCTTGTAATGTTAAAACCAAAACACTGTACATAGCATGATCTCACTATCAAACATCCATCAGACAACAGTGATGTCAACCAAAGGTCCAAATACAGGAGAAAAAACCTCGCTGAAGTGTATACAAAATCTAAGAGTCATGGGCTAGAATCAGTCCACATATGCCACATATTCTCAAAATCACCTAAAATACTTGAGGCTAATGCATGACAACATTCCATGGTAATAGTATGGTCTAGTTTGGATAGCCAGAGAGAGATGGAAGGGGCCTCACTCTGCTTCCAGAAAAGAGGAATCAGAGCCTTGGCTGTCATCAGGAGGTGAAGGATAATGCGCAATACCTCTCTAGGCATGGTGCAAGTAAAATGGTCCTTGAATGAAAACAGACAAAGCCAAGGGTCGAGAGGCATGGGGGTGTTTAGACGCCTAGAAGTAGTACTGGTCACTTCCTGCCAAAAAGGCACGATGAGGGGACAAGTCCACCATATTTGAAGCATCGTGCCTGTGAGATTTTGACAACTCCAACATATACTCCAACACATAGAAAATGTCCCTGGAAATATGGCTGCGATCTGGGCAGGAACTCTAATCAAATATCTAAAAATCTGAAAAAGTTTGCAGAAAAGATAGTTTCCCATTGGTCCATCTCTAAGGTTAGAGCAAGGTCAGTTTCCCATTTTACCATGTGGGAATGTTTCCTAGTTACCTGGTCGAGCTGCAATAGGGAGTAGCAGTAAGATAAAGGCTGAACCTTTAGAGAGGGATCAGACAGCTTCCTTTCAAAAGGGGTGTTTGAGCGAGATAAATCCCCCCTTTTGGCCAAAGTAGACGAGTCTGGAAGTAGCTCCACCAGAGGACTCTTATACCTCCCATCGCTGTTTGTAAATTGTCTCTAGACAAAAAGCCATTTGCGAAGGAAGAGCGAGTACACTGGTGAGATTATGTTGTGTCCACTGTGAGAAATTCTCGTGATGTATTCCCGGAGGGAAGTCCGGTGATCCAATGAAAGATTGTACAGGCAACGGTGAGGAGGAAAGAGAGGTGAGCTTTGCCATGAGCTCAGGATATGATCCAAAATCATGTGTTTATCACAAGCTATCGGTCGGTTGGCCAGATCAGACCAGAGTAGCTGGATGAAGCCTAGGCCTCCAGTAACATGCGCTAGTGAATAAGTCCAGTGTTTGGGTGTCGGTCCTCGAAAATCGAAGATTTTAGCTATGGCTGCTGCCCTATAATATCCGTGGATGTCAGGAAGGCCTAGGCCCCCCCGTGAGGGCTTTTTACCCAGAACACCAAAGTTTAATATGGACTGTTTCTGAGCCCAGACAAAGTGACCAATCATTTTCTACCTATACTTTTTCATTTTTTTATTTTCATCTATTTTTTTCATCAGTTTTTTCTTGGATTTGTTTCCGGAGAACTTTCTGTCAGGAACAGGGAAAGCAGGTAAAATGATATAATGCAGAAAAGACACAATGTAAAAAATATAGCATACTGAGCACTGAATGGATAGTGTTACATTGTTTCGCTGTCCTGCTTTGGTAGTCAAACGACAATAAAACCCTCTGGAAACAGAGATTCAGGGAGCCTACTGTAAGAGATTTAAAAGTGTAGAAAAACAGGTGAAGATAAAAAAAGAAAAAGCATAGGCAATTTATTTTATCTTTTTATAAATGATCTGCCCACAGTTTGCAAATCATCTTCAGTACACATGTATGCAGATGACATCATAATCTATGCTAAAAACTCAAACATATCACAACTTGAAGCCGTATTACAACATGATTTATGCAAAGCTGAAAGATGGATAACAAAGAACAAACTGTTATTAAACGCAGAAAAAATGCAGAAAAAACGGTCACAATGATATTTGGCACAAATCACAAACTGTGTAATCTGGACAATATCCACCTATCCATTGTAACAGAGTCTAATCATAAATTGGCCCCAGTGGACTCATACACATATCTTGGTATGTGGCTTGACTCCAACCTGACTTTTGGACTTTATATTGATAAATTAACCTTCAAACTTTATCCCAAAATAAGTACCCTTTTTAGAAACAACTCATGTTTAAGCACCCTGGTGAGAAAATGTATTGTACAACAGATATTGCTGCCAGTCATAGACTATGATGACGGCGTAAATGCTTCAGCTCCAGAAATCCATCTTAGTAAACTTGACACTGTATAATTCATTATGCCGCTTTATCCTTCAGTGTAATTACCATACCTGGGAACTTCCAGTTCAGCAGGGGGTGACAAAAATAACGCTAATCGTGTCAAAAAGGAGCGGGGCTTGACGCAAGTGTGGGGGGAGGACTTAACCCTTTGAGTGCTAGAGTGGTACAGCAATGCATTCCATACCACTGTGGCACTCAGAGGGTTAAAGGTGTCACACAGAAGGCTGGGGACTGAGGAACAGCGGGAGAAAAAGCAGATGTGGCAGAGTTTCAATAGAAACTCACCACATCCGGAGGAATCAACCTCTGCCCCGTAGACCCGGTAAAGCACTGTCAGAACCGGAGTCTCCGGGGCAAATTCGGAGAGTTCCCAGGTATGGTAATTACACTACCCATCATTGTGATATGTTTAAAGAACTAAACTGGCTAACACTCAAATCTAGACGTGTCCTTCACCTTTCTTGCTTAGTACACAATCACTTCTCTGTAAAGCTAATAGACTACCTGAGCAGTATGCTCACTCCAGCTCTCCATACTAACTACAACCTCCGCTCCACTGCTAACAAGTCACTGCATATACCACAACACAAGAAAGAAGCAGGAAGATCTGCCTTCACCTTCAGAGTGCCAAAAGCCTGGAACAATCAGCCTGAAATAATCAGATCTGCTCCCAGTCTAAAATCCTTAAAAGTAAATGATTCTTTATATCTAAAAACAGTGTATAACTGTATATAATTTTAATATTTAATTTGTATGTATATTTATATATGTATGTATGTATATATAATATGTAATATATAATATTTCTCAATTTGTGTAAATATGTAACCCTTTAATGAAAACTATCCAAGACATACTTGAAAACGAGAGAAATATTAATGAATTCTTCCTGGCAAAACATTTTGTAAATAAATGGGGCACAATCACACAGGGCTGGACCAAAAATAAAAATCAGCTCGGGAAAAATGAAATACCAGTCCAACTTTCCCACTAACACCCAGCTATGTCTGATTATTCCCTCCTAATGCCCACCCATGTCTAATTATTCCCTTCTAATGTCTGCCCATGTCCTATAATGTGAATTTTTGCTGTTCCCTGGTAGTCCAGCACTGAAATCATAGACAAAACTCAGTCACCTGCAATAGTTTTGCTATCACAATGCAATTCCAGTAATTCCTATACTACATATTTTCAAAAGCTTTGGTACACTATGGGAGGAAAACTGCAGCATGCAGCGCCTTTCTCCGTCAATCACAGATCACCTTGCCCATGTGAATTATTCCAGAGGTAACAACGATTCTTAACGTATTTTTTTCATAGGTTACTGTCACTGTGACAGGTTTGATCCATGAGAAAGGGGTCTAAGAACTGTATTTTTTTCTTTTACACTTATCAATGACTTAATTTCACAAGGGCAAGGCCCTAATTTCACAAGGGCAAGGCACTAGAGGACAAGAACAATTGTGGGAATATTAGCATGACTTGTTCATCCACATTTTCCATCTAATTCAGTATTCCTCAATCATTTTTGCTCAAGGCTCCCCTGGCACACAACCCGGGATTTTTAAGGCACCCCTAGGATTTTGTAGGCCATTTGCCACGGAATAAGAAAGGGTACAAATACACAAATATATAGTTATTGTTAGGTCTCCCAATTAAATTAACAAACATTCTGCATAGACATTTCCATAGATATATATTTGAACCTCAACGTTTATAGTTTTGTAAAAGTCTTTATAGAAAATAAGGGGCACCCTAAGTCGATGTTCACGGAACACTAAAATGCCACAGTAATCTGCTTGGTAACCTACCAATAATTAAGGCTTTCTTTTGATGTCATGTGTTTATGTGTGATATATCATTCATTTGATTATAAAATATAAAATAGGGAACACAGGAAAAAAGCACAACATTTTTTATAGGTTTCGCTGTGATGATTTGTACATAATTAGTACACAATTAGTGCATCTTTTAACAGGGGCTAGATACAAGTTATGAACGTTCTCTCATACCTTCCAAGTGTCTCTCTCTAGGACAGACAGTCCCTCTTTGAGACCCAAATCCCTCTGTCCCTCTTTCCCACCCTAGTGTCCTTGATTTTAGGAGATCAGACTGTGTGGTGTGTATATAAATGTATTACATTGATCCAGAGCAATAAAACTCACATTAATGTTTGTGTAAACTTCAGTACATTAGTCTCTGTGAATGAAATACTTTGGTCTTGCTTTAAATAGTTTATTTAGTTTCATAAATAAATGTCAATAGATTATGAAATGCCGAACCTACTAGACCTGCCCCCAGCAACATCATAAATCAATGTCCCTCTTTGGCCATTTGGAAAATGTATATGATGTCTCTCTCTCTCTCAATCACAATTAGGGGTGGGTGAAAGTTGTTGCCGTGTTTCCGTGGGAAATTTCACGAAAACCACATTGTTATCTACTTTTTTGCGGGAAAATCCGCTTTAAAACTAGCGGTTAAAATTTTCCCATTTTTCACCCATTGGCCAAAATTTGTCACCATTTCAATGGCTAGAAAATTTCCTCCCATTGATTTACGTTGTTTTTGCACTTCCGCTATAAAAACGTCACATTTTTGCTGATGGCAGATACAATAGAAGCAGCTACAGAGCGAGATAGATGTGCTGTGCTGTTCTCTTGTGATATTTTGCAAAAAGTGAGGCAGGAGAGGCTCACAGTGACTCCTATCACTATGAGCAGGGAAAAAGATAATCAATGGAGGAGCTGGAAGGACCATTATGTATCCACTGAGTCTGAGGAGGAAGGGACCACTACTGTACTAATGCTGTCCAGTCCCCCTAAATCACCCCAAGAGATCTTGGGGAATTTAATGGGAAGGGAGGGAGAAAAGAGAATGGGAAGGAAGGGAGAAAAGGTTAGTACTATTGAGAGCAGGACAGGTCAGCTGCCTGAGCCTGCTGCAAGACGTGCTGCCCCTGCTGCCAGTGCCACAATAGCAGTCAGGAAACCCAGCCCCCAAACAAATTCCCTGTTCAAATGATTCATTCATTCACCAACACAGGTACCCTCCTCAGACCCCTTTATACCATGTCTCATGGTTTTTATTTTATTTAGGATTTCTTTTTTAGTAACTGCCCCCCAATCCCAGTAAACAACCCCTCAAAAGTCATCCCCTGTTCAACTGATTCTTTACCCACACCCCACCAACACAGGCGCCCTCCTGCCCCTTTTGTACTGTGCCTTTGGGAAATAAAATATTATTTGTAATGTGCTGTGTGTAACTTCTATGTTCCCATTGATTTCAATGGGCAAAAAAGTGGAAAAAAGGGGAAAATATGCACTTTTCGCTGGAAATTTTTTGCCAAGCAGAAAGTGCCATTTTTCGCTGTTTTCAGTTTAAGGGGGAATTTTCACCCATCCCTAATCACAATCAGAGTGAGGAGGAGGGAGGCAAAGAACAGTTACAAAGGCAGTGTTTACAAATGTTGCCTTTGTCATGTGGCTCACTTGCGATCACTGTAGCACATTCGATCACTGTGGAATCACCAGCGAATGGCTGAAACTGACTGTTCTAGTCCTATTTTTAACCTATGATGCCAGGACATCACCTGTCCTCAAAGGATGGACTTTTGTGATGGTCCTGGCAGTCCATGCATACTTAAGGGATCTTGAGCAATGTGGACAAACGGAGAGCACAACAGGCACCTGAAAACAGGCCCATGGTGATCCCTCATTAGTCTCCTTTGAAGACCTTGAATTGCAAGACTGCAGTCTCGAAGTTCAGTCTCTGGACCTGTGTGACACTTGCTCAGGGAACATGGATTGTGACTCCTCCATGCACTAATGCTGGCATGGGACTGTGAATGTTTTAATCACTGCTTAGTTTTATCTCATGGTGAGACAGAAAGCAATTTAAACTCATGAGTACCCAGGATAGGTGGATTTCTTACTGCATAGTAAGCTACAGCAAAATACTACATTTTCAGGATATTCTTGTGCAAGCACAAGGCAGTTAGTCCACATGACCAAGCAAGTGATTATCCTACCAAAACTCAAGCAGGAATGTTGTTTAAATAGTCTGTTAGACGCACTTGAGGACAAAGTTGAGAAACATTGAGGCTGATGTACTACAAGGAATTTAAATGATAAAATCGATGCACCATAACAGACAAATCAAAATTCCTACTGACATTGGAACCCACAGTGCAGTTATTTTTTTCCAGAAAAGTATATCCTTTGTCAGCCTTACAGGGATATGCACACAAGGAAGTAATTAATCCTGGAAACCTCAGCACCAACATGACAGTGACCCAGAAGATTTATCAACTATCAAGTAACCTGCCCAGACATAAACGTATTATTATTATTAGGTTTTATTTTCTTTAGGTTATGTTTTCTAAACTAAGGGCCATATGTTCAAAGAAGTAGCAAAATAGCTTTTGTCGTTTGTAACGACTTTTCAAAGTACAGTGTCGTTGGGATCATTAATATTTTCAGAGAGTGTCGGTTGTGATTGGAAATATGTTGTTTGTCCTGACTGAAATTGTCGTATGGAACGACAAAAAATGTCTTAACTAACGACAAAAATGTCTTAAAAAATGTCTTAACAACAAAAATGTCTTTAAAAATGTCTTAACTAACGACAAAAAATGTCTTAACTAAATACAAAAATTCTCACATTCAGAACACATTCCCTCCACTTATTTCTTAACGTACAAATTTTGTCTTTTGAAAGACATTTTTCTGTCGTTAGTAACGACAAATTTTCTTTTCCTCTATACGACACTGGAGAATAGTTTAGCCACGCCCTTGCCCCGCCCCTTTGCCCGTCAATTCTGGAGTTGTGTCGTACACAACGGACATTACTAGCTTTTTGGCGTATACTCAATAGAAAATATGTCGTTCATGCATTCAATTACTTATCTTTGTCTTTCATACGACATTTTTTTGTCGTTAACCCTTTGAACATATGGCCCTAAGTTGTTTACAGCGAATTCATAATTAATAATTATGATGAGCTGCCCATTTGTGAAACATTATTGACTGTTAGAACATTATTATTATGCCCTCTGACAATTATTATCACTTCCAGGACACTGTCATATTAAGGGCATGGCCTTCATGTTTAAATACTTTACAAGAGTCACAAATGGCATAAAAACCTGGAATTCCCCATGTGGTTTGTCATTTAGGCTTAGATTAATTTATAGCTGCAAAGTGTTCATTGGTTTTATCTAACATTGAAGTCTATGGAGACATTTATAACTAATACCTTTGATAAATGTCATATTCCCTGGTAGGCCAATCTGACAGGGCACCAAGATAATAAAAGTGAAGACAGGGGTCTTGGTGGTCCGACCTTTTATGCCTGTCCCTAATATCTAACATGTTCACGTACACCTGGGTATACCAAACCAGAAATGTGTTATTTCACTCAATAAAATGTATTTTTTTTTATTAAATACAATTTTTATATTTGGTACACCATTTTACAATTGTGTAAGCAGTGTTTCCAGAATGTAAACCATGATCTTAGATTAAGCCTTTACAGTCTACGTAACTGGAAGCTGCATCTACAGATCCTGAACTCACTGGTAGCACAAAAAAGTCCTGTTTTTTTCCCACGGAAAACACATGGTTTTCCACTTTTCCTGTTGGAAGATTTGCCCATAAATTTTCCACCGTTTCGCTAAAAGCACAGAAAATTTCGCAAGAATGGTTCCATTGCCCACCTATGTTATTCAGTGCAGCGTTTAAAGGGATAGTAATGTTTCATAATAAAAGCAGCTCTAATTAATCATCATAGTATTTGGACTTTGGAGAGTGTTATATCAATACTGTCAGAGTTGTAGTTCAAGAGTAATTCAATGATAAAGTATCCCCCTTCCGCCCCTTTTACTGATGTAACACTGTTCAGCCAGATCAGAAGGGCGGTGCCCAGGTAGACTGCAGAGAGGGACAATCTTCAATTAAGATAAGGGAAAAACCAGAAAAACTTGTCAAGGGGGCTGGGCTTTCATTGTTCTCATAGGAATAAGATTGTCCCCTTCTGTTATCTGTCTGGTCTATGCACTGGATTCCACATCTGAGAAGAGATGGCTTACACTAGGTAAAAGGGGAGGGAGGGGAAACTTTGCATGTGAATATCTCTCAAACCATAAAGGTTTCAGAGATAAGACTTATGTCGTTCTTCATGTTTTTTTAATGCCTACAAAATAAAATAAAGATAAAACGAAGTATTACTATCCCTTTAAGAACATTGCAACTGTGATATTTGCTTAGACTTACACCATCTTTTATCACTCCCAAAGCTGCAGTGTTATAAAGTTCAGATTCACATCTCAGTATGATCCTAAGCAGTGTGACATGTCCTAACCTCTGTGAAGCAGGATCCTTTTTTTGAAGACTAACACAGTGGAAATGCTTAGCATTATTCTTGAATAAGAATTAGGCATAGAGCAGAAGCCCTGTTGGAAGTCGCTGCACCATTTTGGAGAACAGAGAAAGTTATTATCTGAAAGCAAAGAAGATTGCAGTGTTCCAACCAGAAGAAAGTGATTGGAATGGTATCAGCTATCTGCTTCCTGTAGGTCATCTAATTGCATTTGCTTTAAGTCTTCTGTCAGATGTGATTTCATTTGGTCCCCCAAAGGATCTTCAAGCTGTACTTTCTCTCCTGTGCCTCTTTTCCTTAGCAGATAAGCCAAAGCTTTTTTATTGTACAGGCACTTCAGGATCAGTCTAGGGCAAGTGATGAAGCAAAACCCCCTTTGATTATAGATGACCTGTTGTATGATAGATTAGGTATCTGAACCACTGTGAACCTAAATTATACAATGTACTGGTTGAATAACATCTCAGTCATAGCTTTTGGCAGCTCTAATCTGTTTCGACTTCCAAAACTGAAAGCAGTTGTGTGTTTTTTATTACACAAGATGGCGAATACATTTAAGCAAGGAGCGCATTCATAAGCTTTTATTCTGACTGATTAAAGTTCTCTGAAAGGATCCTTTGTCTAGAAAAAAAAAACACAGCGCCATGCTAATAGTATTACATGAATCCAGGCATGGTAATATTGTTAGAGAGAATTTTAAGATTAAATAAGACTCTATCACTGGTGAAATACACTGTGTCTATACCCTAGGAAAAAGTGTTTTTAATAGATAGATAGATAGATAGATAGATAGATAGATAGATAGATAGATAGATAGATAGATAATCTGCAGTATCATATACATTATATATATATATATATATATATATATATATATATATATATATATATATATATATACGCAGATAAAGAGATCTCTATTGAAGTATGCATCTGGATCACACTTCCCCACAAACAATGGCTTAAACAGACTTGATAGGCTTTTTAAGGTCAGTTGTATTTATCCCATCATGGTGAATTAAAACAATTAGCAACAGCTTACAACACGGATCGAATGCAAAAAATGTAAAGCATATAGATATAACTGACTGCTGTATGAAGGACTCCTACCTTGGTTAAGTGCACCCTTTAAACAAATGAATAGCTGTCATGCTGCTCATGTCTGCTCCTCCTACCTATAATCCTATTGGCGGCTGTAGGCTTTATGTACCTGGATCTTCCATCAACCCTTGCTCAATTTTAGCGCCAAAAGTCTGAGAGAAACCTTTGTCGTCGAGTTCCTGTGTTTGCTGATTCCGTGTACCGAACCCTGCTTGAATACCGACCTAGTCTTGTCTTCTGCCCGTGGATCTTGACCCCAGCTTTGCCTGACCACGTCTTTGTCTGCTCCTTTGGTTACTGATTCGATTCCGGCCTGACCCAGTATTCTCGGACTACGCTTTCCATTCAGAACTTTCTGCCTCGCAACGAGAGTCCCTCCAGCTGCTCTCAAGGTTTGGTTCCAGTCTACCGTTCCTTCACCTCTGGGGCTCCGACTGGTTTGGGTTGCCATCACCGGCCGCTCCGGTGACTGCCCCGGCCAGTCGAGGGTGTAGGAACTCGTATTCCCCTTACCTGCTTCCAGTTTCCTGGGCCTCGAGTCCAAACTCGATTCAGCAGAGAATAGAGGATTTGTAGTCCATAAACCTCGAACCTGCCTCGAACATTATTGATACCCCAAGACCTCGAACCTGTCTCGAACCTTCGATACCCCAAGACCTCGAACCTATCTCGAACCTTATCGATACCTAGACCTCGAACCTGTCTCGAACATTATTGATACCCCAAGACCTCGAACCTGCCTCGAACCTTATCTTAACCTCGAGGCCCTCGATTAAAGAGAACTCTGTCCTGCAGTCTGACTACGGTCTTGAACCTTCCCAAGCCTCCTAGCACCTATTGATCCAGTCTCGAACTCAGAGGAACTGTGAACTGGTTAACCTGAGTCCTTTACCTTGCTTGACCCTACTCAGAGACTGACAGTAAAATCGAGCCAGTAAAATGGATGCTGCTGAGGCTTCCCTCATAGCCTCCAGACAGGAACAACAGGAGCAAGTTCTGTCTACCCATGCAGCACAACTACAAACCCTCAATCATAAGCTGGATGCTATGATGGAAATGTTGCGAACATTCTCTCCATCTACCCCTGCTCAAGCTCCACCACAGCCCCCTGGGGCCACAGGGTCTACAGGAGCCACCTCAGGGTCCAAGCCACCCAAGATACCCTTACCAGAGAGATACTCTGGCCGACCTGAACATTGTCGTGGATTCTTGAACCAGTGCCAGTTACATTTTCAGACCTTGCCTCATTCGTTTAACTCTCATTCTACTAGGGTGGCCTTCATAATCTCTCTATTGACTGACAAGGCCCTCGCTTGGGCTTCCCCTCTGGTGGAGAACAGATCTTCTCTTCTTGATGACTCCAATGCATTTATCGCTGCCTTTAAAACCGTATTTGATCTACCTGGAAGACAGGCATCTGCTGAAGCCAGTATACTGGGCCTAAAACAGGGCACTCGCACGGTGGCTGAATATGCAGTGGAGTTCAGAACCCTTTCTTACGAAACCGACTGGAACAATGGAGCTTTGCGAGCTGCCTTTCGTAGGGGTCTGAGTGAGCGCATCAAAGACGCCCTAGTTAATCAAGAGATACCGGATGATCTGGAAGGCCTGATTTCCATCTGCTTAGAATTGGATCATCGGCAAATAGAGCGACAGCTTGAGAAAGATCGCTTTCGCCGTCATAAATCTGAGTTTGTTCCACGTTCATCTTCTTCCACCGAGACACCACAGACTTCTGTTGAACCCATGGATGTTGGGTCTGTGACTAAACTCCCCGAGGAGGAGAAACGTTGGCGAAGAAGTCAGGGACTTTGTCTTTACTGTGGACTCAAGGGCCACCTCCTACGCCAGTGTCCGACCCGTCCGGGAAACTTCTAAGCTTAGGGAACCATGGAGACGACTCCCTAAGCATAAGAAATGTAACCTCCTTGTCTAACCTAAACCGTATGATGGTTCCAGTTCGGTTAAGTTGGGCAGGAGGCTCGGTCTCCACCAAAGCCTTCGTGGACTCCGGTGCGGCTGGAGTTTTCCTTGATGCTGGGTTTGCTTCCAAGCACTCGATTCCACTAGTCCAGAAAGCCAAACCCTCGCGCGTCTCTACTGTGGATGGGGCTCCTTTGGGAAAGGGCTTTGTTACCCATGAGACTCAGCTACTACTTCTTCAGACCGGCATTCTTCATTCCGAGACTATTCACCTTGATGTCATACAATGCCCTTCCTCTCCGGTGATTTTGGGACTTCCTTGGCTTCGCCTCCACAATCCAGTAATTGACTGGAGTTCTGATCAAATAACGAACTGGAGTTCTTCCTGTTTTTCGAACTGCCTTTCTGAGATACCTGTACCTGGCCTTGTGGGTGGCATAGGAACCCCTGAGAATTCTATTCCTAAATCCTACAGAGACTTTTCCGATGTATTCTCTAAACAAAAGGCAGCAGAGTTACCTCCACACAGATCATTTGACTGTTCAATTGATTTATTGCCCGGAACCATGCCTCCTAGAGGAAGAACTTTTCTCCTATCAGAACCAGAGAATAAGGCCCTGTTGGAATATATACAAGAAAACCTGGCCAGGGGTTTCATTAGACATTCATCCTCGCCAGCAGGTGCCGGCTTCTTTTTTGTCTCAAAAAAAGATGGAACCTTGAGACCCTGTATAGATTATAGGGGTCTAAACAAGGTGACTATTAAAAATAGATACCCTCTACCCCTGATTCCGGAACTCTTTGATGCTCTGAAAAACGCCAAGATCTTCACTAAGTTGGATTTACGTGGGGCATATAACTTGATTCGCATCAAAGACGGCGACGAGTGGAAGACGGCCTTCAACACCAGGTACGGCCACTACGAGTACCTCGTCATGCCCTTTGGGCTCTGCAATGCCCCCGCCACATTCCAACACTTTGTCAACGAGATCTTCAAGGATGTTTTGCTCTCCTATGTGGTGGTGTATCTTGATGATATATTGATCTTTTCAACCTCCACGAACACAGAGAACACGTCCGTACCGTGTTACATCGCCTGAGAGAAAATCATCTTTACGCTAAATTGGAAAAATGCATCTTTGAAACCTCCCAGCTCCCTTTCCTGGGATATATAGTTTCTGACTCAGGACTACGGATGGACCCTTCTAAAGTAGAGTCCGTTTCTCAATGGCCACGACCAATCACTCTGAGAGCGGTACAACGTTTCTTAGGATTTGCAAATTACTATAGAAGATTCATTAAAAATTTCTCTGCTATAGTTGCTCCTCTGGTAGCCTTCACCAAGAAAAACGCAAATCCCAAGATCTGGTCCACTGAGGCAGTAGAGGCCTTTGAACGTTTAAAAAGACTATTTGTGTCCGCACCATTGTTACGCTACCCTGATCCTACACAATCCTTCCTCATTGAGGTTGACGCCTCTGAATTAGGAGCTGGAGCTGTCCTGTCTCAGAGGGACGAGGTCACCAACCGCCTTCATCCTTGCTCTTACTTTTCCAAACAATTCAGTTCTGCAGAAAAGAACTATGATACCGGAAATCGAGAACTATTGGCCATTAAAATGGCACTAGAAGAATGGCGACATCTCTTGGAGGGTTCCCAAGTGCCAGTCATAATCCAGACTGACCACAAGAATCTTCAATTCCTGGAACAAGCTCAACGCCTGAATCCAAGGCAGGCCCGATGGGCTCTTTTCTTTACCCGTTTTAATTATTACATACATTCCAGGTTCTAAGAATCGGAAGGCGGATGCCCTGTCCCGACTCTTCGCTACAGAGCCAGACCCTCCTCCTGAACCCATAATTCCTTCTAATCATATTGTGGCCTCTCTATCATTGTCTATAGTACAAAGGATCAAGTCCCTCCAACATCATTTTAGTGGACGTTTTCAAGGAAAACCCGCTCATCTGCTATTTGTCCCCAAGCGATTTCGTTCCTCTCTCCTAAAATGGTCACACCATTCTACTATGGCCGGTCACCCAGGCATTACAAAAAATACTGAATTTCTTCTTAGACGCTTCTGGTGGCCTTCCTTGAAAAAAGATGTGGAAGCCTACGTCAAAGCTTGCACGCTCTGCACACAAAATAAACCATCCAATCAGAGACCTGTTGGGCTTCTTCAACCTTTGCCAATTCCTCAGTCCCCATGGACTCACCTGGCTATGGATTTTATCACGGACTTGCCACCTTCAGACCATTGTACTGTGATTTGGGTGGTAGTTGACCGCTTCTCGAAACAAGCCCATTTCGTTCCCCTCCGGGGATTGCCTAATTCTCAAACTCTGGCAGATGTCTTCATCAAAGAAATTTTCCGTATTCACGGAGTCCCTGCTCAAATTGTCTCCGATAGAGGTACTCAATTTACCTCCAAATTCTGGAAAGCCTTTTGCTCTCGCCTAGGGATTCAATTAAACTTTTCTTCCTCATACCATCCTCAGTCCAATGGCCAGACTGAAAGAACCAATCAGACCCTAGAAATCTACCTCCGCCATTATGTCAACTCACATCATGATAACTGGGCATCATTGCTTCCTCTGGCCGAATTCGCCTTCAATAACCGTTACCATTCTGCTTTAAAGTGTTCTCCTTTCTATGCCGCTCTAGGCTATCACCCTCAGACATTGCCCAACCTCCCGGTATCCAATGTTCCCGAAGCTGATAATAGAGTACGGAATCTCCGTCTTCAGTGGGCTTCTGTTCATCGCTCTTTGACAGCCTCTTCTTCCAGTTATAAGTCCTCGGCGGATAAGAAAAGGCAATCTGCTCCTTCATACCAGACTGGTGACCAGGTCTGGCTCTCCACCCAACACCTTCGCTTAAAGCAGCCCTCTGGTAAATTGGGTCCCAGGTTCATTGGACCTTTTCCTATCAAGGCTCAGCTCACTCCTGTCACCTATTCTCTTGATTTACCATCCACCATGAAGGTGGGCAATTCCCTTCATGTCTCCCTTCTACGTCCCTTGGTTAAAAACCGTTTCTACCAACCGGCCACTCCTCCTGCTCCTGTTCTGGTGGACGGTCATCCAGAATATGAGGTCAGCAAGATTCTGGATTCTCGGCTATCTCGGGGCCGATTACACTATTTGGTCGACTGGAAGGGCTATGGTCCTGCTGATCGTTCCTGGGTGCCAGCTACTGAGGTCCATGCTCCGGTCCTTGTACGGACCTTTCATCGCCTGCATCCTGATACTCCAGGCCGTCCGGAGGTCGGCCGTTGAAGGGGGGGCACTGTCATGCTGCTCATGTCTGCTCCTCCTACCTATAATCCTATTGGCGGCTGGAGGCTTTATGTACCTGGATCTTCCATCAACCCTTGCTCGATTTTAGCGCCAAAAGTCTGAGAGAAACCTTTGTCGTCGAGTTCCTGTGTTTGCTGATTCCGTGTACCGAACCCTGCTTGAATACCGACCTAGTCTTGTCTTCTGCCCGTGGATCTTGACCCCAGCTTTGCCTGACCACGTCTTTGTCTGCTCCTTTGGTTACTGATTCGATTCCAGCCTGACCCAGTATTCTCGGACTACGCTTTCCATTCGGAACTTTCTGCCTCGCAACGAGAGTCCCTCCAGCTGCTCTCAAGGTTTGGTTCCAGTCTACCGTTCCTTCACCTCTGGGGCTCCGACTGGTTTGGGTTGCCATCACCGGCCGCTCCGGTGACTGCCCCGGCCAGTCGAGGGTGTAGGAACTCGTATTCCCCTTACCTGCTTCCAGTTTCCTGGGCCTCGAGTCCAAACTCGATTCAGCAGAGAATAGAGGATTTGTAGTCCATAAACCTCGAACCTGCCTCGAACATTATTGATACCCCAAGACCTCGAACCTGTCTCGAACCTTCGATACCCCAAGACCTCGAACCTGTCTCGAACCTTATCGATACCTAGACCTCGAACCTGTCTCGAACATTATTGATACCCCAAGACCTCGAACCTGCCTCGAACCTTATCTTAACCTCGAGGCCCTCGATTAAAGGGAACTCTGTCCTGCAGTCTGACTACGGTCTTGAACCTTCCCGAGCCTCCTAGCACCTGTTGATCCAGTCTCGAACTCAGAGGAACTGTGAACTGGTTAACCTGAGTCCTTTACCTTGCTTGACCCTACTCAGAGACTGACAATAGCCTCTTAATCTTAGCCTATAATTCCCCCATTAAGCAGTATGCATTGCGTACCCCTCTGGCACACAAAGCGTTAACATAATCTATGATAAAAAATGAGAGACGGTACTGTGTTAACTGTAGAAATACAGGAGGCAAATATAGTCAGGTTGATACATTGGCTAACTAAGCAGATTTAGGATGCAAGCTTTGAAGACCTCTCAGGTCTCTTCCTCAGGCATGTTATACAGATAAATATGAAAACATCTCTCTTAAATATAGGATAACTGCAATTTACATCATACTCCTTTACCATTGACTGATAAAAGAATCTGGATCTTGACTGAGCTGATCTTTTCTGCTTTCCTTTCTAAACAATGCAATGTGTACTTGTATTTAAGAGAGATGTTTTCATATTTATTTGTGTATCATTCCTGAGGAAGAGACCTGAGAGAGCTTGAAAGCTTGCATCCTAAATCTGCTTAGTTAGCCTGCATCCTAAATCTGCTTAGTTGACTATATTTGCCTAACATAATTTAGACAGATGTACATTTTGACATCTACATTTTGAGTAGCTTTGCATTGCAGTGTGCTTTTTCTCACATAGCATCTATATGAGAGGTAATATGGCAATTTGATCATTAACTTTTAATAGTTTTTAATACTCAACTTCATTATTTTTGAAATATCACAGAGTGTACAGTTGAAATTGAACTACATTAATGATACCACATGATACCAATTGAAATGGAGCTACACTAGTGACATCACAGGGCTTACAATTGAAATGGAGCTACACTGTAAATAGCACAGAGCTTACAGTCCAAATTGTGCTACAACAGTGATGCCACACTAGTGATAACACTGACCTTACAACTGAAATGGAGCTATGCTAATTGTCACAGAACTTACAAGTGAAATTCAGCTATACTAGTAATATCACATAGTTTACAATTGGAATGCAACTGCACTAGTGGTATCTCAGAGTTTACAACTAAAATAGTGCAACACTAGAGATACCACATGGGTTACAACTGAAATGTAACTACACTACTGATATCTCAGAGCTTACAATCGAAATGGAACTATACCAATGATACCACAGAGCTTACAACTGAAACATTGTTACTAGTGATGATCGAGCACCCCAATGCTTGGGTGTTCGGGTGCTCTGACCGAGCGCCCCCGGAGGCTCGAGTGCTCGGCCGAGCACCCGAGCCCCATTGAAGTCAATGGGAGGACTCGAGCATTACACCAGGCACCCCCTGCTCTGATGAGGGGAGGGTGCCTGGTCCATAGGAAAAGGGCAGAAAATGATGGAAACACCACAGAAATGGTTCAGGGACAGCATAGGGAGGATGTCTGGATGCATCTTGGACTCCAACGTCGCTGCTGGGAACGATGTTTCGCCCGTAGTACGCCATTTTTACAGACTGACCGTAAAACACACAAAAAGGCAGATAAAAACGACTTTAGGCGAAAAATTGTTACCAAACAGTATTTGCTGTATATTTACTTGTATATCATCTGCAAATTCTGCAAAAAATTTCATCGATTTTTCGGAACTGGGGCCATGATTAAGAGGGAAACGTGCGCAGAGGCAAATTCTCCCAAAAATTTCCTCGATTTTCCTGAACTGAGGCCATGATTAAGAGGGAAACGTGCGCAGAGGCAAATTCTCCCAAAAATTTCCTCGATTTTTCTGAACTGGGGCCATGATTAAGAGGGAAACGTGCGCTGAGACGACCATCTAAAACATTATGGGTGAGGGTCTGCTGCGAAGCTGACCATCCTAAACATTATATGCGAAGGCCCGCTGGTGAGCTGACCTATACAAAAATTGTCAAACTGCGCCCGCTGGTGAGCTGGCCCTATATAAAAATTATATCACTGGGCCCGCTGGTGAGCTGGCCCTATATAAAAATTATATCACTGGGCATATGGAAGAGAGTCAACCATATACCCGTTTTTTGGGTGGAAGGGGTGAATGGGAATACAGAGTATTCCCATCATTGTAAATAACATATATAAAGTGACTTTATGTTCCCCCGGGGCTTTCCTCCAGTGGAGTGGAGAAGTCAGGGGAAATCCAGGCCTTGTTCATTTTTATAAGTGTCAACCTATCAGCATTTTCGGTGGAAAGGCGGATACGCTTATCTGTTATGATGCCACCAGCAGCACTAAATACCCGCTCAGACAGAACGCTGGCGGCAGGGCAGGCCAGCACCTCCAAGGCGTAGAGTGCCAGTTCATACCACGTGTCCAGCTTGGACACCCAGTAGTTGTAAGGCACAGAGGGATCATTGAGGACGCTGACACGGTCTGCTATGTACTCCTTCACCATCTTCCAAAACTTTTCCCTCCTTGTGACACTAGGCTGCGCATCAGGGTGAGGGTGCTGGCGGGGTGTCATGAAGGTGTCCCACGCCTTGGAGAGTGTTGCCCTGCCTTTGTCGGAACTGCTGTGTGCTCCCCTTTTCTCCCCTTCTCGGTTGGCCAAGGTAGCACGTACTCTGCCGCCAGCGTTGTCAGATGGAAAATTTTGGAGCAATTTTTCAACAAGAACCTTCTGGTATTGCACCATTTTGCTTGTCCTCTCCACCGGAGGAATGAGAGATGAGAAATTCTCTTTGTAGCGGGGGTCCAGAAGGGTGAACACTAGTGTTGAGCGAGCATGCTCGGCCGATGCTCGGATCGGCTCGAGCATCGCTCTGCTCGGCACATGGCGGTACTCGTCGAGTACCGCCATGTGCTCGCCCGCCATGTTCGGGTGGCGGGGATCTGTGCCGAAGGAGGCACAGATCTGAAGACGCTCCGCTGGACCACCAGGGACTGGAGGTACGGGGGCATTGCGGAGATGAAGGGGGACAGTGTGGAGATGAAGGGGGACATTGCGGAGATGAAGGGGGCATTGCGGAGATGAAGGGGGACAGTGTGGAGATGAAGGGGGACATTGTGGAAGGGGGACATTGCGGAGATGAAGGGGGCATTGCGGAGATGAAGGGGGCATTGCGGAGATGAAGGGGGCATTGCGGAGATGAAGGGGGACAGTGTGGAGATGAAGGGGGACATTGCGGAGATGAAGGGGGCATTGCGGAGATGAAGGGGGACAGTGTGGAGATGAAGGGGGACATTGTGGAAGGGGGACATTGCGGAGATGAAGGGGGCATTGCGGAGATGAAGGGGGACATTGCGGAGATGAAGGGGGACATTGTGGAGATGAAGGGGGCATTGACCAGGCACCCTCCCCTCATCAGAGCAGGGGGTGCCTGGTGTAATGCTCGTGTCGCCCCATTGAAGTCAATGGGGCTCGGGTGCTCGGCCGAGCACTAGAGCCTCCGGCGGTGCTCGGTCAGAGCACCCGAGCACCCGAGCATCGGGGTGCTCGCTCAACACTAGTGAACACCCAGTAATCCGTGTTGTCTAAAATGCGTATAACGCGTGGGTCACGGGAAAGGCAGCCTAACATAAAGTCAGCCATGTGTGCCAGAGTACCAACAGGCAAGATTTCGCTGTCCTCACCAGGAGGATGACTCTCAATCTCCTCATCCTCTTCCTCCTCTTCTGCCCACCCACGCTGAAGAGATGGAACTAAAGTTCCATGGCTACCCTCTGTAGCGGAGGCAACCGTGTCTTCCTCCTCCTCCTCCTCCTCCTCCGCCTCCTCCAATTGTCGCTGAGAAGACGAAGTGAGGGTGCTCTGGCTATCACCTTGTGTAAGCTCTTCCTCCCGCATTTCCATCTCTTCCACATGCAAAGCGTCGGTTTTAATTGTGAGCAGCGAGCGTTTCAGTAGACACAGAAGTGGGATGGTTACACTGATAATAGCGTTATCACCGCTCACCATCTGTGTCGATTCCTCAAAATTGCGTAAAACCTCGCAGAGGTCTGACATCCATTCCCACTCCTTACTTCTGATTACAGGAAGTTGAACGGAGAGGCGACGACCGTGTAACAGCTGGTACTCCACTACTGCCCTCTGCTGCTCACAAAGCCGGGCCAACATGTGGAAGGTGGAGTTCCAGCGCGTGCTCACGTCACACAGCAGCCGGTGAGCTGGCAATTGTAAGCGCTGCTGCAGCTTCAACAGGCCGGCTGAAGCTGTAGATGACTTACGGAAATGTGCACACACGCGGCGCACCTTGGTCAAGAGATCATGCAAATTGGGGTAGGTTTTTAGAAATCGCTGAACCACTAAATTAAATACATGCGCTAGGCATGGTACGTGTGTGAGCTTGCCGAGCTCCAAAGCCGCCACCAAGTTACGCCCATTATCACACACAACCATGCCTGGTTGCAGGTTGAGTGGCGAGAGCCACTGCTCGGTCTGGTGACTAATCCCCTGCAACAGCTCTGAGGCCGTGTGCTGTTTGTCCCCAAGGCAGATCAGCTTCAGCACGGCCTGTTGACGCTTCCCCACTGCAGTGCTACACTGCTTCCAGCTACCGGCTGATGGGTGAGTGGCGCTGCGCGCAGAGAATTCGGAGGTGGAAACGGAGGAGGAGGAGCCAATAACGTAGGTGCTGGCGGAAACCCTGATGGAGGTAGGGCCCGCAATCCTCGGCGTGGGTAGCACCTGTGCCATCCCAGGGTCCGAGTCGCTCCCAGCCTCCACGACATTCACCCAGTGTGCCGTCAGGGAAATGTAGCGTCCCTGGCCACAAGCACTTGTCCATGTGTCAGTCGTTAAGTGGACCTTCCCAGTAACTGCGTTGGTCAGGGCACGGGTGATGTTACGGGACACATGGTGGTGTAAGGCGGGGACGGCACACCGGGAAAAGTAGTGGCAGCTGGGGACTGCGTACCGAGGGACAGCTGCTGCCATCAGGCTGCGGAAGGACTCAGTCTCCACAAGCCTAAATGGCAGCATTTCGATGGCCAGTAATTTGGAAAGGTGTGAGGTTAGTGCTATGGCCTGTGGGTGGGTGGCTGGGTATTTTCGCTTGCGCTCAAATGCCTGGGGTAACGACATTTGGACGCTGTGCTGGGACAGGGAAGTGGATGTGGTCGCTGATGGTGCTTCAGATGGTACAGGTGCAGGGCGGGAGGTATGCGGGCCTGCACCTTCGACAGGCGATTGGCCGGCACCGAAAACAGGGGAAGAGGAGGCAGTGGTGTGGCCTGCAGACACAGATTGGCGATCCGGGCGTTCCTCCCACTTATTACGGTGCTTGGATGCCATGTGTCGGATCATGCTGGTGGTGGTGAGGTTTCTAGTGTTCATGCCTCGGCTCATTCTGGTGTGGCACAGGTTGCAAACTACAATTCTTTTGTCGTCCGCACTTTCCTTAAAAAAACACCATACCGCGGAACACCTACCCCTTGGCAAGGGAGATTTACGCAAGGGGGTGCTCCGTGGAACATTTGTGGGCCGGTTTCGTGCGGTCCGCCTTCTTTCTGTAGCCACACCACTGCCTCTTCCAGCCTGTTGCGGTGCTGCAGATGGCTCACCCTCAGGACTGCTGTCATCGCTCGGCTCTACACCTTCCCAGGTGGGGTCAGTCACCTCATCGTCCACCAAGTCTTCCTCCACTTCCTCACTCTGATCATCCTCCTCATGTCTTGATCCCACCACATACTCAGTCATTGACAACTGTATATCATCCTCCTCATCAAGGTCTTGAGACAGTAATAGTGGTTGATTTAATGGCAACTGTGTCTCATCATCATCATCATCCACTTCCTTTGACCTTAAATGCCGTTCCCCTCTGTCATCTTCTTGTGATTGGGTACCCTCTAGAGGTTGTGAATCAGGGCACAAGATGTCATGTTCCTCTGCAAGCGTGCTTGGAGAGAGGTTCAAATTAAGGATTGGTGATGAGACGAGCTCCTCACTATATCCCAGTGTGGGATCACTTCTTTGACCAGATCCTCTATGGTGGGAGGAAGGATGATCAGGGTGAGGATTATGTTGACCAGACTCTTGGCTACTAAGAGTGGACTTGGTGGAAGACAGGGTGGTGCTTAACCGACTGGAAGCAGTATCAGCTGAAATCCAACCGACCACCTGTTCGCAGTGGTCTGACCTCGAGAGTGATGTCCTGCGACGCCCTGTAAACTGAGACATGAAGCTAGGTATGGTGGATGTCTTTCTGTCTTGTGCTCTGGCACCAGGCACAGTTTCTACGCGTCCTGAACCGCGGCCTGAACTATCAGGATCACGTCCACTTCCCCGTCCCTTTTTACCCGCCTTCTTCATATTACACGGAATATGTGCTGCAAATCTGCAACTTTGCACAGTAAACAGAATGTTCTCCTAATATGCAACTTTGCACACTAAACAGAATGTGCTTCTTATCTGCAGCTACGCACAGTGAATGGAATATGTGACTTTGATATTTTACAGTTTGCACAGTAAACAGAATGTTCTCCTAATATGCAACTTTGCACACTAAACAGAATGTGCTTCTTATCTGCGGCTACGCACAGTGAATGGAATATGTGACTTTGATATTTTACAGTTTGCACAGTTAACAGAATGTTCTCCTAATATGCAACTTTGCACACTAAACAGAATGTGCTTCTTATCTGCGGCTACGCACAGTGAATGGAATATGTGACTTTGATATTTTACAGTTTGCACAGTTAACAGAATGTTCTCCTAATATGCAACTTTGCACACTAAACAGAATGTGCTTCTTATCTGCGGCTACGCACAGTGAATGGAATATGTGACTTTGATATTTTACAGTTTGCACAGTTAACAGAATGTTCTCCTAATATGCAACTTTGCACACTAAACAGAATGTGCTTCTTATCTGCGGCTACGCACAGTGAATGGAATATGTGACTTTGATATTTTACACTTTGCACAGTTAACAGAATGTTCTCCTAATATGCAACTTTGCACACTAAACAGAATGTGCTTCTTATCTGCGGCTACGCACAGTGAATGGAATATGTGACTTTGATATTTTACAGTTTGCACAGTTAACAGAATGTTCTCCTAATATGCAACTTTGCACACTAAACAGAATGTGCTTCTTATCTGCGGCTATGCACAGTGAATGGAATATGTGACTTTGATATTTTACACTTTGCACAGTAAACAGAATGTTCTCCTAATACGCAACTTTGCACACTAAACAGAATGTGCTTCTTATCTGCGGCTACGCACAGTGAATGGAATATGTGACTTTGATATTTTACACTTTGCACACTAAACAGAATGTTCTGCTAATCTGAAACTTTGCACACTAAACAGAATGTGCTGCTAATCTGAAACTTTGCACACTAAAAAGAATGTGCTGCTAATCTGCAACTTTGCACACTGAACAGAATGTGCTCTAATCTGCAACTTTGCACACTAAACAGAATGTGCTGCTAATCTGCGGCTAGGCACAGTGAACATAATATGAGTTTTTTTTTTTTATATCTCTGCCCCCCCAAACAAAATAAACTGCTGCCCCCACACACAGTAGTCCTAAAAAGGACTTTTGGGTCTTTTTTTTTTTTTAAATCGCTTTTCTTCTCCCTACACTGACTTTCCCTTCCTATCCTCATCTCTCCCTGGCTAAGACTGAGCCGAACTCGCTGGTCAGGTGCTATACAGCACCCGATCACGGGTTCTGGCCAGCCAATCAGTGTAATGCCAGCAGCCAACATGGCTGCTGGCATTACACTGATGTCAGAGCCTGCCTGTACGTTTATTGGCTGCGCAGCAGCCGCGAAACGTGCGGGGAGGAGACCCGAACATGGCGGGCGAGCACATGCGGTACTCGTACGAGTACCGCCATGTGCCGAGCAGAGCGATGCTCGAGCCGAACCGAGCTTCGGCCGAGCATGCTCGCTCATCACTAATTGTTACTCAAGTGATACCAGAAAGCTTATATCTGAAATGGAGATATGCTTGTGATACACAGAGCTTCAGTTGAAATGCATATCTCTCTAGATTTGACTACTGCAACATTCTACTCTCTGGTCTTCCTGCTTCTCATCTCTATCCACTTCAATCTGTTATCAATTCAGCCACAAGAATCACCACATTTGCTTCCCTCTAATCCCCTCCTGAAATCCCTCAATTGGCTACCTATAAAGTATCATATTTATTACAAGATTCTCCTCCCCCCATAAGTCTCTTTGATCTTCAGCACCCTCTTACATTTCTGCTTTTATCTCCTGCTACACCCCTTTCAGTCACCAATGGTCTTCTCAAGAGTTCTTGCTGTCCTCTCCCTACACTACTTGAGCCATCTCTCGGCTACAATCTTTTTCACTGAATGCCCTCCCTATCACTATTCGCCAATCATCCAGACTCATCACTTTCAAGCATCTCCTCAAAACCCACCTGCTCAAGGAGGCATATCAGTAACAATATTCACCTTGTGCACACTGATAGGCACATCAGAATTCTTCTGCACTTCCTTCACCACACCTTGCACTTGCACTTATGATCCTCCTCCTACTGTCTCTGTATGTTGTCATGAATTCTAATTAGACTGGGGCAGGGCCCCTTTCCCAGTGTATGATTCCCTTTGCTGCACTTTCCCCCACAAATAATGCAATGATCGCACTTTAGACCAATGCTCTTAACCCAGTCTGTATTTTTGTATTGTACTATTACAACTTCTGTAAAGCTGTGTACATGTATGGTGCTATCTAAATAAAGATACATACATACATTACTAATACCATAGAGCTTACAAATGAAATGGTGCTACCCCTGTGATATCATAGAGTTTACAATTTAAATGGAGCTATACTAGTGAAAGACAGAGCTAAATGGAGATACATTAGTGATACACAAAACTTACAGTTGACATGGAGCTACACTAGTAATACCACAGAACGTACAACTGAAATTAAGCTACACCAGTGATATCACAGAGCTTGTAACTGAAATATAGCTGCACATGAGATACAGTGGAGTTTAAAATTTAAAGCCAGTCAGGATGATATGCAATAAAGAACTGAAGCAACTCTGCATGGGGGGGTCAAATATAAATTATAAAATATCCTTTTGATATACATGGAGCTTTTATCCCCTTGAATGCTAGCTAGGTTTCCAAATCATTGCAATTCAATTGGATACCTCTTTAGCATTCAATGGTTTAAAAGCCCCCTTTTAAATGGATAGTAATGTTTCATAATAAAAGCAGCTCTAATTAATCATCATAGTATTTGGACTTTGGAGAGTGTTATTTCAATTCTGTCAGAGTTGCAGTTCAAGAGTAATTCAATGACAAAGTGTCCCCCTCCCACCCCTTTTACTGATGTAACACTGCTCAGCCAGATCAGAAGGGAGGTGCCCAGGTAGATTGCAGAGAGGGACAATCTTCAATTAAGATAAGGGAAAAACCTGAAAAACTTGTCAAGGGGGGCAGGGCTTTCATTGTTCTCATAGGAAGAAGATTGTCCCCATCTGTTATCTGTCTGGTCTATGGACTGGATTCCACATCTGAGAAGAGATGGCTTACACTAGGTAAAAGGGGTGGGAGGGGGAAACTTTGCTTGTGAATATCTCTTAAACCATAAAGGTTTGAGATATAAGACTTATATCATTCTTCATGTTTTTTTAATGCCTACAAAATAAAATAAAGTTAAAACGAAGTATTACTATCCCTTTACATCAACTGGAGTTTTTATTTATCTCCAAACATGCAGTAGGTTTTCCCTGGAATCACTTCAGTTCTTAATAATACATGAGACTCCCTGTGTCTAATCAGCCCCCCACAAGCACTGCTGGGATGCAGCTTTGTACCTGATGTAAGCTTCCACAATTATATGATCTGCTAGCCTCCTATGTCTTGCCTCACACACCATCACATCTGCTATTTCACTTAGAGGAGGAGTGGGCGGCAGGGAGTGAGAGAGACGGGTCATGACAGGGATAACAGAGCCATCTTGGGGTCCATCCACACAAGTAACATATCACTGGGGAGCTAATTTTAAGAGTGTAATTGGGGGGCATGTATTGCTCAGGGGTCATCACAGAGCTTTTCAAGTGTCCACAATGCCATGCCTCTAACTCTGCAGAACCTGATGCTGTTGGGATTGAGGAGGCCTCCCCAAGCCTTGATTATCCTCTGCCAATGTCCTGAATGGTGCAAGGCAGCAGGCCGCCATCCAGACTTATGACTGGTCTGGGGAAAAATTGTCCTGCGGGACTGCCAACCCCTGGACCAGTTTGTAATCAATTAATATACTATTTATTCTCTAAGGTACAGTTGGATGTTAAATAACTGCTCCTCTTTGTTTCTTCATACAGACCACCTTGCTAATGGTAATATCTCCTTTTAACTGGATGTGCTTAAACATTGGATGGTCCATTAATCGATATGTGATGAAAATTAAGTGATTATCTTTATCAACATTGACCTGACATTTGTTTTAGTAAAATTTCTGTTCCACACTGCCTTTGTTATGGTTAATCATACATTTTATTATCACATGTCAACTTTTTTATTATACGTTTCTAAGGAAAGATGCAGTGTATAATTAACTCTAGATTACAGGAGCTCCCTGGTAGCTTGCTTTCATAGTTCAATCTCACCCATACAATTAGCTGTTTTTATTCCTGGGAATACAATAACACGGTTGTCCTGTTTATCATAATGAATTGGGAAGTTGTCATGCAAAGGAATGGAAACAGGTGCTAAGAAATTAAAATATATGCAAAATAATGCAATGGCATTATCCTTCAATTTGTTGTACATGACACACTGTAATTATTCATTAAAAGCAGAATGGAAAGTGTTTAACTATATATATATATATATATATATATATATATATATATATATATATATATATAGCCCTGTTTTGGGTGCCTTGCTGGATTGGTGGCAGTCACACCTTGGGCAGGTTTGTTGCCACCGGCTAGCCACTGAAATGTGTGAGGCAGGGTTTGACTTGGTGGAGGTGAAGGCAAGGTTCCCTCATTAGCCAAATAGACAATGTAATTTGCCTCAGGAGGATGAACCCCCTGCCTCCTCAGCCAAGTGTATATACATCAAGTTAATCTCCCCCCTCTTCCATTCACCTCCATCTCCCTTCAATTTGCCGCTTCACCCTCCTCCCTTCCATTACCCATTTTGCTTTCCCCTTCCACAAAAAAATTAAATATAATCTGACCTTGAAGTGGGGCATCAGGACCCCTCCTGATGCCTGCCAGCTGCTGACCTTCCAGCCTATTTGGCTGGGAGATCAAACAGAGTTTGCAGGAGTCTAAGATCTGCAAACATCCTTTGTCCTAGGGATGAGCATAACCACATAGCAAAGCTAGTGGTTAGGGAGCAGCCTCCCAGAGAGAATTTGCTTGAGCTGAAACAATGCTCAAGCTGTGCACGTGTACAGCAGGAGCGTATCAGCCAATCAGGTGATCAGGACAGCCGTGCAGAGAGCAGAAGCCCTGATCACCTCAGATTTTAACCCCTTAAGGACTGGCGGTCATGGGACATTTCCGTCCCATAATGACTGCATAGGCGCACTTAGACGCGCCGGTACACGTGACCTGTCACGTGTACAGGCGCGTCATTATGAGGCCTGATAGAGATCGCTCCGATCTTGGAGCGGTCAATTTCAGGCCCTATTTTTACTTACAGCACTCCCGGTAGAGCGCTGTAAGTAAAAAGTATGTGACGTACCATGACCGTCATCGGTCCTTGAGTAGTTCAAGGACCGTGACGGTCCTGGTACGTCAAGGGTCCTTAAGGGGTTAAATTGGGAAACTGTGGATGGTTAACTCATCCTTATGGAACAAACCATAGTGTAGGATAGAAAAGGGAAGGGGTACAGCACTTCTATCTGTAACCACTAGCAACAGAAAAATGAATACACGAGATAATAAGACTATTAATTATTTTATTAATATAGCTATGTCTTTATAATAATATATTTGTATATACATATATATATTTATTAATATTAATTTAATCATAAAGTATAAGAGTATAAGTCAAGGGCAACGAGGGAACAGAAAACATAGTCTCTAGTGACTGGCAAAACAATAGCATGGAAAGGGTAAGAAGAATCTCAATGATATCAAGTTAAATGGAGAAGTAGAAGAGGCCTCCGTGAGAAAATACAATAACATCTCAAAGACGAAGAATGGGCATAACAGCACAATCTGAAATCAGGACAATCTGCTTAGGCGGGTCCTTGGCTTGTTGGTCCTATATGGGTGGACGGTTGTAAACTGTGAAAAACAGAAAGAAATTGAGTGAAAGAAATTCAAAGGATCATAATATAGAAAAAAAATAAATTTATATATACAACCATTGTTCCCACTCTACCACCAGGCTTCAGAATAAAACCATGGAGGGAAGGGCGCTGTTGCTAGGTAGTTATGCTCATCCCTAAGACAAAGGAAGTTTGCAGATCATAGATTCCTGCAAACTCTGTTTTGTCCCTCCGGAAGGCATAACCACCTAGCAAAGCTAGTGGGTAGAATAGTACGCACCTGGTGGTGGATCTAAGGAACTGTACTTCGGATGGTGTCCAGTAAAACTTAACAAAAGTTTTACTGGAAGACCATCTTGCGGCTTTTAAAATAATGGGAAGAGGGAGGCCTTTGCAGCTGCTTTTGAAACTGAAGCCCCTCTGATAGAATGACCTTTAAATATAGACACATCAATACCTGCTGCCGACATAGCGGACAGTATCCAACCCCTGATGGTGTTAGCTTTAACTGGCCGAAATGGTTTTCTAGAGGTAATGTATAATTGTGTAAAGTCTTGTCTGACAGGAGTAGACAGATTCAAGTAGGATTTAAGTAAATCAAGTAAACATAAACCAGGCTCAGCAGGGTCCTGAACCAAATCCAGCTCTACAGGATTTGGAAGGATATGGGAAGTCTTCTGTCACCCTTTAAGAATGATATGAAACCCACTGGGTGTCTTAGACAACCATGGTTCAGATATATGTATCTGTACTGTTTTGACAACTCTAGCTGCCAGTGCTAATGCTAGGAGAGATGCCAGTTTAATTGCTGTCCATCTAAGGTCAATTTTATTGTTATCCAAGGAATTAAGAAAGTTTAATAAACTATCCACATCCCAAGTGGAAGTATATCTTGGGGTAATAGGTGACAAACTGATAACCCTTTTAGCAATCTGAGGTAAAGGGCATCTTGGGTTAGATTAGGGATTAAAACATTTAATGCAGAACCATATACTTTAATCGTACTGACAGCTAATCCAGCTTGATATTTGAAGGTGAGGAATTCCAGAACTAAAGGTATGGTATCAGACTCCTGGGAAAGGGAAGTGAAGGAAACTACCCACATCTTAAATTCCTCAATCATACGTTTGTAGCTTACCCAAGTTCTAGGCTGTAATGAAGCGTTAATGATATCCAACACCTAGCCAGACAATAGTGGGTGAGTTAACAGCCTACCAGGGCTGCAATCCACATGAGATGGGGAAGCTGGGATAAGAGATCTCTGGTCCCCAGGAAGCAATCCTCTGCCCATCCCAATGGTACTTTGGCTCCCCTGATTAGTGGTTGCATCAAGGGGTACCATGGTCTGGAGGTCCAGATTGGATAGACTAGAACTAGGCTGGGCACCCTGTCTCTGCAGATTTTCTCCAATACCTTCATCAGAATAGATGGAGGGGGAAAGGAGTAAAGGCCAGGAACATCTGTCCATGGGAATATCACAGTGCCCGTGCTCTTTTCTGTCACTTTCTGTGTGGTGCGCTCCCATTGGCTGAGCTTTGTTTGGCCCGCCCAGTATGGCCTTTTAATACTGGGCCTCTGGCACCTGTCAGGTGCCCTTTTGTGGTGTTCCTGTACCAGTGCTACTGTGTTGCTGTGTTCCTGCGTTCCTGTGTACCGACTTGGCCCATTTGACTACTCCTTCTGGTTCCTGCTCCGTGATTCCACCCGGCCTGGCTGACGTTCCTGCTCCGTGACCTGACCCGGCTTGTCTGACGTTCCTGCTCCATGATTCGACCTGGCCTGGCTGACGTTCCTGCTCCGTGACCTGACCCGGCTTGTCTGACGTTCCTGCTCCATGATTCGACCTGGCCTGGCTGACGTTCCTGCTCCGTGACCTGACCCGGCTTGTCTGACGTTCCTGCACTGTGATCCGGCCAACTATTCTGATCCTGTTCTCCGTGTCGCTTGGACGACATTCTTGCTTCCATATTGCTGACCTAGCAGACTGAGTGCTGTGGCCTCCATCCCACTGAGCCTTCCGTTAACTCTTGCAGAGCACTGTCTCCTCCGTTAACTCTTAGCCTTCTGTTAACACTTGCAGAGCACTATTGCCTCCGTTAACTCTGAGCCTTCCGTTAACACTTGCAGAGCACTGTAGCCTCCGTTTACTCAGAGCCTTCCGTTAACACTTGCAGAGCACTGTTGCCTCCGTTAACTCTGAGCCTTCCATTAACACTTGCAGAGCACTATTGCCTCTGTTTACTCTGAGCCTTCCATTAACACCTGCAGAGCACTGTTGCCTCCGTTACACTGAGCCTTCTGTTTATTCTTGCAGAGTACAGTGTCTCCGTTACTGCACCGGTCGGGTGCTATTGGCTCCAATCCTCCAGTTCTTGCAGAGTACAGTGTCTCCGTTATTGCACTGGTCGGGTGCTATTGGCTCTAGTCCATCAGCTCTTGCAGTGTACAGTGTCTCCGTTACTGCACCGGTCAGGTGCTCGTGGCTCAAGTTTGTGCTAGCTCTAGCAGAGTATTGTGGCCTCCGTTTCTGCTCAGCACGGGGTATAGTCTCAGTCCTGCTTTACAGACTAGGTGCTTCCACACCTCGCACCACAGTCTCTTGCTACCATTACCATCATACTGGGCGTTATCAAACACACCACATCAGAGACTGATACCATCTATGAACTTTAACCCATGTTGTGCTGAAGTTGCCTGGTTATGCCTGACCTGTGACAGTATCTAACTCTCTACCTTTGTATACTGGGCCTGTTTGGGCATATGTACATGAATGATATTTTCCTGTGATTCACTATAGCCTGTAGTGGGCATTCACATTGTGTCTTTTAATAAAACTGTGTTTTTTTCTAACCTACTTTGTCTGAGTGTCGTACAAACCGTTACAGGGAAGAACATCGTGTCCATCTTCCAAGCTCCTTTTTTCCAAGTCCTGGTTACAAATCTGGGAGTCTGAGCTAAAGTCTGGGATGTGACTAGATCTATCTGTCTCTTGCCCAACTTGTTTTCTATTAATTGGAATAAGGTTGTCTTCAATTGGACTGTTGCCAGAGAAAGGTGTTGATGAGAAAGAGAATCTGCTAACTCGTTCGCCTCTCCTGGGATGTAAACTGCGCTTATTCGAACTTTGTTTAGTAGAGCCCAAGACCAAAGTTCCAGGGCCTCAAGGCATAGGACTTTTGATATTGTGCCGCCTCTGTGGTTCACATAAGCTACAGCTGTTCTATTGTCCGATTGGACCTTTATCAACACCCCTAGTGGACTGAAAGAAACTAGGCCTTGGAGAGCTAATCTTATTGCTCTCAACTCCAGCACATTTATGTGGCGAGACCTTTCTTGAACTGACCAGGTACCTCTTATAGCATTCTGGGCAGAGAACGCTCCCCAACCCTGAATGGAGGTGTCTGTGGTCAAAGTTATATCGAAAGGCCCTTCTAAATGGGGGAGGGGAAGAGGAATTCTCAAGTCTAAGATAACACTTAGTTCTTTTCTGACATCTCTGGGTAGAACCACTTTTGATTCCCATAGGACACCCTGTCTTAATTGGTTTCTTAAAAACATCTGACTTTGCCTGCATAGCAAAAGGGACGCGTCGAAACCCGGTGTCAGGGCTATCAACCTCCCAATAATCTTTGCCAATTCCCTCAGGAACAAACTGTGTTTTGAGAGAATCAAAACTAAATGAGACAGAATTTTTTCCCATTTGTTGAGGGGAACCCCAAGGGACATATCTGAGATGTTCAGTATAAACCCCAGAAAAAGGATATTCTGAGTGGGAACCAGAACAGACCTTTGAAGGTTCACTATGAAACCCAGGTCTTACAGAAGGGAAATTAGACATTCTCTTTGCTGAACACTAGTATCTATATCTGGGTTTAGCAATAGAATGTCGTCTAAATAGTAAAGGCATAGAAAACCTTTTTCTCTGACATGAGCCATAATAGCCTTCATTATTCTGAAGAAGGTGTAAGGAGCGTTGGATAGGCCAAACACCATACCAGTCCAGTGATAAACTTGACCCTTCCAGCGGAACCTGAGGAAACGCCTGAGTTTTCTGGTGATAGGAACTGAATGAAAGGCGTCTTTGAGGTCTAATTTTATGCAGAAAAAGTTTTTCTGCACAAGATCTAGAAGGTCTGTTAAACCTTCCATCCTGAATCTTTTCTTTTTCAGGAAAGTATTCAAACCTTGACATTCATTACCGGTCTCCAGGTGCTGTCTGATTTTGGGATGGGAAACAGGGGACTGATCCACCCTGAACTTGACATATCTGCCAATTCTATCTTTCCTTGATCTAATGCCAGGAAAAGAGAAGCATCTAGTACTGGATTCACCTCCCTGCCTACAGTCTGCTTCTGTAAAGGAAATCGTAGCAGAGGGAGTTGTAAGCCTCTTTTGAAAATCTGAAGTACCCATTTGTCTGAGGTTATATTTAACCAATTTCGGGGAGTGTAAGGGAAAACACTTACCTGACTGCATGGGTCTCCTTTTCCAGATGAGCCTATTCTGGCATGAGCTCCTCTGTAGCTGCCTGAGGGCTTCGCTTTTCCCAATGATGGCAAAAGTGGGCCTGTTGTGCTCCATCTCGGGACGAGCCTGTAGCCCCGTAGGAATGGCCCTAAGTCCGAAGGGGCTTCTTGCGACTTGGGAAGCTCTTATTCAATTCAGAGAAGGACCTCCTAGCCTTTTAACAGACTTTTACTTCTTGAATAAAGGCAGGGCCGAAAAGAAAAGAGTCCTCAAGGTTAGGAAATTCATGGAACTTAGGTGCCAGGTCAGACATCCCTGCAGCGTGTAACCAGCGTGTTCTGCGAATATTTGAAATATAATTGAATGATTGGCCAATAATACGAACGGCCCTGCTGGTAGCTTTCAAAAGAGTCATTTTAGAAGCCAGTAAAAATGATGAAGAGGGGTTATGAACCTGACCTGTGAATCCTGCTCAATTGCCCATCTTGTATGGAATAATTTAGACGGGAGCATTTTACCGAAAAGGCTCACTCTTGTCATCTGAGTATTACTCAGTTTTCCTCGTTCAGTGGAAGCTACAATGTGAACCAACGCCTCAGACTCCCAGTCAATTTCAGGTGAACAAAAAGGCAAAAAGAGCACAAACCACCAAATGATAATACCGATAGTATCAGTAGTATGTATGACCAAATACTCACAACTTTGAGACAGATAAGCTGGTTGCTACAACTAGCAAATTCAAACGGGCTCACAAAAGCTGCCCCGATTCAGCTAATTCTTCCAATGAATAAAAAGTCCACAGATGATAAAAAATATTTATTAGTATTAAATACCATAAAAATAAATATATATATATTTGCCAAAAGAACGTCAGTTGTATAATTAATAATTTCAGGTGAAAAGTGTCTGGAACCGGACCGGCTTCGGGAGGATGAATGAGCAAACGCTCTGGAGGAGGAGGACAGAGAGGGACTTACAGCACTCCAACAAGACCTGTCCCTTTTTTGTGTTTCACCCTTTTAGATACCTAAAACGAGGGGAACACCTTTTTAGTTGTAGTGGTTCCTGTCCCTTTAATATGTTACTTGCAGCTTGAGGAGAAAAGGGACCAAAATCTTTATCCTCAGAGGAACATGAAGAGGATGAGGAAAGGAATCTTTTCTTCCTTTTATTAACTGGGAACATATCCTCCTCAGAAGAAGAAGAAGAGGATAGATCCTTGGCAAGAAAGGCCCTCTTATGGAGCCTTTTAATGTTGATGGGGCTTCTCTGGGAGAGGCGTCCACCCTATCTGTGTCAGACACAATGATAGTGTCCTCCATCAACGTTGCCATTTTAAAATCTGAGGTGATCAGGGCTTCGCGCTCTCCACGGCTGTCCTGATCACCTGATTGGCTGATACGCTCCTGCTGTGCAAGTGCACAGCTTGAGCGTTGTTTCAGCTCAGGCAAATTCTCTTTGGGAGGCTGCTGCCTACCCACTAGCTTTGCTAGGTGGTTATGCCTCCCGGAGGGACAAATAAAGGTGATGCATTCTACCCTGGAGCTGGATAGCATTGGGCAGGATTGGAAAATCCTCTCACGTTAATGAGGGAAGCTTTCCCTCATTGACATGAGAGGGTTTTCTGATCCTGCCCACTGCTGCCTGGGTTCTCCGGGTAGAATGAAAGTAGATGTCTGACTTTTAAAATCATTTAACCCTTTGATTGCCACAGAGGTATCCAACACATTAATACTCAAAGGGTTAAAAAGCCAAGGTCTCCTGGCATGGGCGAAGGCATGCCACACACCTGCTTGTCACTAAATACTAATAATATATGTACCCTAAGAGGCACCTTAAGTATCAGATAGGGTATTAAAGCAGAATTAACACCTCAGAACGATAACCACCCTTACCCTATTATGGCCAGAAAATCCTACCTCCACAAAATGTTACCCTTGTATCTTTTTTAACAGAAAATGTCCTCCTCCAGTCCCAGATGTAATCTACAGAGGCAGACAAAACAGTTGCCATCAGGATCACAGGACACAAATGCTATCCACTGCACATAGTACTCTAAACCCTTTAAGCACCAGATGGGTGTGCTATGCTTTTGCTTCACAATATGTGGTACACTTCTCTGGTCATTAAAGCATTCAGCAGGCTCATGCACTCTGCCTACCTCAGTTTAAAAATAAACTGCCAGCAACTGTCATGACTACCTCCATGGACATCCATGACTTAATGATGATGTTATCTCTTGGAAAAGGCACGAGGTCAAAATTCATAGGAATTCAGCCTTGAAACTCTGCAAAGTAATATAGTATTGTAATTCCAACATTATAACTTATTAGTGTCTCAGTCAGATTGGGAAAAGTTTATATGCACTAAACAAAACATTAAAGGGATAGTAATGTTTCACACAAACAGCAGCTCCAATTAATCTACATAATATCTGGGCCATGGAAAGTTTTATTTCAATACTGCCAGAGTTGTAGTTCAAGAGTAATTGAATGATAAATGATCCCCCTCCCGCTCCTTTTACGTAGTGTAAACTGCCTCCCCTTAGCTATGGAATCTGGTCCCTTGACCAGGAAGATCACAGCAAGGGACAATCTTCTTACTATGAGCATAAGGAAAACACTGCCCCCATTGACAGGTTTTTCAGGTTTCTCCTTATGCACACTGAAGATTGTCCCTCTCTGCTATTCATCCGGACAGTCTTGGTGCTCTGAGGTGAGCAGTGTTAGATCAGTAAAAGAGACGGGAGGGGGATACTTCATCATTCAATTACTCTCGAACTACAACTCTGACAGTATTGAAATAACACTCTCCATGGCCCAAATACTATAAAGATGATACAATCTGGTGCAAACCAATTGCACCATAGGGACAAATGAAAAATTCCCATTGATTTAAATGGAGCTTTTAAACCTTAGAATGATAGAGAGGTTGCAAATGCATTTCTTCACAATATGATGGCAACATGTCTAGTACTGAAAGGGTAAAAAGCCCATTTAGGTCTAAGGGGATTTTGTGGATTCTTATTTTTCCCCTGTGATGCAGTTGATTTGATCCAGAATTGATCTTGTTTTTCTTATTAAATCATCCTCAAAGATGTAAACAATGTAGTCACACATGTTTATGGGTCACAGTGGGCAAGAGGGAATTGAGACAGGGGTAAGAGAGAGAGAGAGAGAGAGATGGAAGAGAAGGAAAAGGAGCCCAGGACATCAGGGATGGAAATGTGAGGGGTTTGGCAGTCAGGAATGAGTTGACAGCAAAGAGAGGGCAAAACAGAGCAGGCCTGAGGAGATGTAAGGGAGAGGAGTGGGCTTAGGAGATGTAATGCATGGAAGTGGGCCAGAGAAGATTTAAGGGAGGGGAACAGGCCTAAGATGATGCAAAATACATTAGTAAGCCCGAGAAGATATAAGGGAGGGGTAGGCAGAGATTATGCAACGACAGGGAGTCGGCCTGAGGAGATGTAAGGCAGGGGAAAAAGCCTAAAGAGAGTTAAGGGAGGGGAGAGGACCTGAGATGATGTGAATGAGGGGAGCGGTCCTGAGGAAATACAAGGGAGGAGAGTGGTCCGTGAGATAATGCAAGTGAGGGGGAGCAGGCCTGAGGTGATGTAGAGGGACAGGAATAAGCCTGAGTAGATGCAAAAGATGGGAGTGAGCCTGAGGAGATGTGAGGGAAGGCAATAGGCCTGAGGCGATGTAAAGGAGGAGAGTAGGCCTGGGAGATGTGAGGAAGGGGAGCAGTCCTGAAGACATTAAAGGGGAGATGTGCAGGCCTGAGGTGATATAAATCAGAGGAGTGGGCCTAAAGTGATGTAAGGCAGGAGAGTGGGCCTGAGATTATATAAGGAATGGGTCTGGGCATGAGGTGATATAAGGGACTGGACTGGGCCTGAGATGATATAAGGGATTGGGACTGGGCCTGAGATGATATAAGGGACTGGACTGGGCCTGAGATGATATAAGGGATGGGACTGGGCTTGAGATGATATAAGGAATGGGACTGGGCCTGAGGTGATGTAAGTGGAGGTAAGTGGGCCTGAGGAGATGTAAGGGAGAGGGGAGTGGTCCTCAGGAGATGTAAGGGTGGGGAGTGGTCCTGAGGAGATGTAAGGGTGGGGAGTGAGTCTGAGCTGATGTAATGGAAGGGAGCAGGCCTGAGGAGATATAAGGAGCAGAAATAGTCTAAGTGGAGATTAACTGAGGGCAGCAGGCCTGAGGAGATGCAAGAGAGTGGAGTGGGCCTGAGGGGATGGATAAACAAATAAAAGCTGACCTACTCTTAAGGCATAGTTCCCCGTTAAATAACACACATTCTTGCTTTAAAGCAATTTGCTATTCCCCACACCCTTTTTTTCACAGTGGCAGGTACTTTGATCTATTTAATCTGTTAAAAGGCTTTTCTTTTACAATTGAGTCATGTTTTATTTATTAGCTCACATTAAACTGTTTAGCAGTCAACCCTTGTATTGTAGGATGGATAACCTTTGGGTAGTTTTAATTTTTTTTCTCAGGGCGTTTGAAATACACGATACTTAAATCTCTGTCCGCTACGTGTTTCTCACATTATACAAAGTCATGATTAATGAAGGATTATATTAATATCCAGACATGTCTAGTGATGCCATTTGAATGCAAAAATGAGAGGGATGAGTCATGTTGGTATGTTTTAGAAACATTACCACCAGTGAATTAGATGACTGCTTAAAGGGATAGTAATGTTTCATAATAAAAGCAGCTCTAATTAATCATCATAGTATTTGGACTTTGGAGAGTGTTATTTCAGTTCTGTGAGAGCTGTAGTTCAGGAGTAGTGTTGAGCGAGCACCCCGATGCTCGGGTGCTCGGGTGCTCTGACCGAGCACCCCCTGAGGCTCGAGTGCTCGGCCGAGCACCCGAGCCCCATTCAAATGAATGGGGCGACACGAGCATTACACCAGGCACCCCCTGCTCTGATGAGGGGAGGGTGCCTGGTCAATGCCCCCCTTCATCTCCGCTATGCCCCCTTCATCTCCGCAATGTCCCCCTTCATCTCCGCTATGCCCCTCTTCCACAATGTCCCCCTTCATCTCCGCTATGCCCCTCTTCCACAATGTCCCCCTTCATCTCCGCTATGCCCCTCTTCCACAATGTCCCCCTTCATCTCCGCTATGCCCCTCTTCCACAATGTCCCCCTTCATCTCCTCTATGGCATAGAGGGGACATTGTGGAAGAGGGGCATAGCGGAGATGAAGGGGGACATTGTGGAAGAGGGGCATAGCGGAGATGAAGGGGGACATTGTGGAAGAGGGGCATAGAGTCTATGCCCCTCTTCCACAATGTCCCCCTTCATCTCCGCAATGCCCCCTTCATCTCCGCAATGCCCCCGTACCTCCAGTCCCTGGTGGTCCAGCGGAGCGTCTTCTGATCTGTGCCTCTTCCGGCACAGATCCCCGCCACCCGAACATGGCGGGAGAGCACATGGCGGTACTCGACGAGTACCGCCATGTGCCGAGCAGAGCGATGCTCGAGCCGATCCGAGCATCGGCCGAGCACGCTCGCTCAACACTATTCAGGAGTAATTCAATGACAAAGTATCCCCCTCACACACCTTTTACTGATGTAACACTGTTCAGCCAGATCTGAAGGGAGGTGCCCAGGTACACTGCAGAGAGGGACAATCTTCAATTAAGATAAAAGAAAAACCTGAAAAGCTTGTCAAGGGGGGCAGGGCTTTCATTGTTCTCATAGGAAGAAGATTGTCCCCTTCTGTTATCTGTCTGGTCTATGGACTGGATTCCACATCTGAGAAGAGATGGCTTACACTAGGTAAAAGGGACGGGGAGGGGAAAACTTTGCTTGTGAATATCTCTCAAACCATAAAGGTTTGAGAGATAAGACTTATATCATTCTTCATGTTTTTTTAATGCCTACAAAATAAAATAAAGATAAAATGAAGTATTACTATCCCTTTAAAGGCAAATTTATCAAACATCCTCTGTTATTTACCAAACGTTAACCCTTAAAGCAGAGGCAATTACTAAGCACTGTATTGCGCACCACTCTGGTCCTTAAAAGGTTAAGGGAACAATAACACCTCCATAATAAATCACCACTTACCTTAATCTGGGCCTTTAACCCCTTCAGTGCCAGAGGGCTGTGCAACGCATTGCTTAATTATCAATATAAAGATGTGCAATTCTAGAGCATACCAACCGCACCATAGGGGTGAATGAAAAGTTCCGCTGATTTAAAATGCACTTTAACCCTTTGAATGTTAGAAGAGTTTCTAACACGTCTTTGCAATGCTTTGGAGACCTCTGTAGAATTCAAGGGGTTAAAAGCCCCATTTAAATCAATGGGAATTTGTGGAATTTTTATGTCACCCCTGGGATGAAGTTGGTTTGATCTGGAATTGCACCTCTTTCACTTGATGAATGATGCGCTATAAATCAAATCCGTGTGGATTAAATCCACAAAAATGAATACTTAATTAGTAATGGACACTATGACTACTGAGGTGGTCACAATACTTTTCTGCCAGACCCCAGGACCCCAAAATCCTGCCTATGAAGTCTTCCTTCCTTCCCTCTGTCCTTCCTTCTTTCCTTTTATGTCTCCTTAATGCCCTCATCCCTTCCCTCCCCCTCCTTCCTTCCCCCTCCTTCCTTCCTTCCCTCTTTCCCTCTGTCCTTCCTTCCCTCTACTTCTCCTTAACTCCCTCATCCCTTCCTTCCCGCCGCCCCTCCCTCCTTCCTCTATTCCTTTTTTCCTCCCTCCCTCCTTCCTTCTTTCTTTACCTCCCTCCTTCCCACTCTCCTTCCTTCCTTCCCTCTCCTTCCCTCCCTCCTCCTTTCCCTCCCCCTCTCCTACCTTCTTTCCTTCTTTCCCTCTACTTCTCCTTAACTCCCTCATCCCTTCCTTCCCCTCCTTCCTTCCTTCCCTCCTTCCCTCAGTCCTTCTTTCCCTCTACTTCTCCTTAACTCCCTCATCCCTTCCTTCCCCCCGCCCCTCCCTCCTTCCTCTATTCCTTCTTTCCTCCCTCCCTCCTTCCTTCTTTCTTTACCTCCCTCCTTCCCACTCTCCTTCCTTCCCTCTCCTTCCCTCCCTCCTCCTTTCCCTCCCCCTCTCCTTCCTTCCTTCCCTCTACCTCACCTTAACTCCCTCATCCCTTCCCTCCCCCCTCCTTCCTTCCTTCCCTCCCTCCTTCCTCTATTCCTTCTTTCCTCCCTCCTTACTTCTTTCCTTACCTCCCTCCTTCCCACTCTCCTTCCTTCCCTCTCCTTCCCTCCCTCCTCCTTCCTTCCTTTCTTCCTTCCTCCATTCCTTCCTTTCCTCCCTCCTTCCCTCTCTCCTTCCTTTCCTCCCTCCTTCTTTCCTTCTTTCTTTCCCTCCTTCCTTCCTCTCTCCTTCCTTTCCTCCCTCCTTCCTTCCTTCTTTCTTTCCCTCCTTCCTTCCTCTCTCCCTTCCCTTTCATATTTCCTGAGTGTTACAGCAAAGAATCATTTCTGACTCTGTGCTCATGAAATCCATGATTAACTACATATTCATTTTGGATAACCAAACCACTGAGAATTGACGCGGATTGGCCATAGGGATGTTTTTCACAAACTAAGGTAAATGAGAGTCTATCATCAACAGGTGTTACTGTGTTACTGGGGGATGTATGTAAATCAGTCTTATCCTTTGTTTAAGAATTGTTGCGAAAATGCAGAGCAACGAGTCATATCTGAGACACTTTTACAAACACTTTATTTATAACTCCAGTTTTATACATCTCCCGTCCCCTTATCTTCCTATAAACTCCTCATTAAAGGGATAGTAATACTTCGTTTTAACTTTATTTTATTTTGTAGGTATTAAAAAAACATGAAGAATGATATAAGTCTTATCTCTCAAACCTTTATGGTTTAAGAGATATTCACAAGCAAAGTTTCCCCTCCCGCACCTTTTTCCTAGTGTAAGCCATCTCTTCTCAGATGTGAATCTGGTTGTAAGACCAGATAGATAACAGCAGGGGACAATCTTCTTCCTATGAGAACAATGAAAGCCCTTCCCCCCCTTGACAAGCTTTTCAGGTTTTTCCCTTATCTTAATTGGCCATAGGGATGTTTTTCACAAACTAAGGTAAATGAGAGTCTATCATCAACAGGTGTTACTGTGTTACTGGGGGATGTATGTAAATCAGTCTTATCCTTTGTTTAAGAATTGTTGCGAAAATGCAGAGCAACGAGTCATATCTGAGACACTTTTACAAACACTTTATTTATAACTCCAGTTTTATACATCTCCCGTCCCCTTATCTTCCTATAAACTCCTCATTAAAGGGATAGTAATACTTCGTTTTAACTTTATTTTATTTTGTAGGTATTAAAAAAACATGAAGAATGATATAAGTCTTATCTCTCAAACCTTTATGGTTTAAGAGATATTCACAAGCAAAGTTTCCCCTCCCGCACCTTTTTCCTAGTGTAAGCCATCTCTTCTCAGATGTGAATCTGGTTGTAAGACCAGATAGATAACAGCAGGGGACAATCTTCTTCCTATGAGAACAATGAAAGCCCTTCCCCCCCTTGACAAGCTTTTCAGGTTTTTCCCTTATCTTAATTGAAGATTGTCCCTCTCTGAAGTCTACCTGGGCACCTCCCTTCTGATCTGGCTGAACGGGGGGGGGGATACTTTGCTTGTGAATATCTCTTAAACCATAAAGGTTTGAGAGATAAGACTTATATCGTTCTTCATGTTTTTTTTAATGCCTGCAAAATAAAATAAAGATAAAACGAAGTATTACTATCCCTTTAAGAATACATTATATCTGGTTTTAAGATTTAACCAGAACACTGCATTTATTTCTGGAGCAATTAGCAAGTTTCTTTATACCTATTTTGCAACACGATTCTTATTTGGACAAGTTCAATTTCTAAAAAAGTCAAATGGTTGGCGGTACTACTTTGTGAAAATGGAGCTAAATGTTTATGCCTCTTTATGACAATTTTACAGACACTTTCTCTATTATGCTACTTATATACATTCCCCTCAGTGTGTTCCTTTGTTACCTGTTGGTGAGGCGAGAAGGACTTTTTTTTTATTATTGTGGAGGGAAATGTATTTAGCTGATTTACTGATGCAAATTTCTAATGTTACAATGGTAAACCCACAGCAATAATGAAGTTGACTGAGAAGCTGTAGTACCCAATGATTTTTGGAGGCAAAAATATTCAGAACAGCCTTTTTGCCTCCAAGGTGGACCTGTGGGAGTTACTGGTATGCACAATGTGTGGATTTAAACATGCCCGCAAATGAATAACTATGGTAAGTTTAAAAGTTAGAATGCAAGTTGAAAAACGGAAACTCGTAGGGCATCTTATGTTCAAAAGAAATATAAAATATAAAAATGAAACATATTTTATGTCATAAAGGTAGGGGATAACTGAAAGATATAATGAAAACTTAACAGAAACACAAATGATAAATTCAAGACTGCAGCCTTTTACTAGGCCTAAGATATGTGTCAGAACTGGACTTTTTCTTCCATACCTTCATCTGGAGAGGAGGATTTGCTATGCTTCTGTGAGGAAACAAACTGCTTTTATAGCCAAGAGATGAAGCCTGGAACCTTAGAGACTTGGGGTAGATCTTCCAGTATTTTGTGTGAACATAGGCTATTCTTTTAAGGAGGCTTTTGAGGTAGAGAGGTAAGGATACAGGTCTTTCCATCCTTGAGGACCATCAGGGGAAAAAAAACCAAGTCTATTTGATATTAGCTGTTTTGAAACTTTGAGTATGTGTTGAAGCCTTGGTGAATGTTATTTGTTCCTTTAGAGATAAGTTAAAATATATTTTTCTGGTATTTCATCATATTCTTCTCTAAAGTAGGAGATGAAGAAGTTTTGTATTTCGGAGAAAAGAGTAGAGCGCTGAACAGAGATTGAGGTCATGTTACAGCGTTCCGATGAAGAGTCTTCTCCTTAGTGCGAGGGCAAATAGGCTTGTCTTTGAACTGTATATTTGCTATCTGGTGATATCTTCAATACATGTTCATGTTTGTTTTAAGCAATAAATGTCCAAGGTTATGCAACTGGCTTACCCTTTAGAGACCAAAATATAAGAACGGTGTCAGGAGCAAGAAGATCTTTTGTATATTACCACTTGTTAGGTTCAGTTAAAAAAACTGATGAAAATTATTAACACATACAAGCCATTAAGGCCTATTGAAGCCTATAGTTTGTTGCGATGAAATGAGAACTACAGGCAGACCAGCACAGATAACTGTATAAATGGCTATTTTTGACTACTGTATGAAGAACATCTACCTAGGTAAATCCTTCTGTCACACAAATTTATCACCAATTATTCCTATGGGATAGTTATCCTTTCAGTGCAGTTACTCCTTTAGCCAGTACTGCTTCTGCTGGGAGGCTATTACATGTATTTACCATACCTTTCTATAAGTAGTGTTTCCACAAATTGCCTCTCATTTTCACCCTTCAATTTTCTGTCATGTCCAGTGCTTATAGAATTCCACTTTTACTTAACAATGCTTCCTTATTGAACTCTACAAAGCATTGGAGACCTGTGTAATATTCAAGGGAGGAGATTCACTAAGGTGTGATAAAGTGGAGATGATTTCTCCAGTGATATCACTTCTCCAATTCCTTTTTTATTCTATGGAGACTATGCACTAAGATTCCACTGATTTTGGAGATTTTAATGCATTGGCTCCATAGAATAACATAGGAATTGGAGAAGTGATATCACTGGAGATATCATCTCCACTTTATCATCTCATCACGCTTTAGTGAATAACCCCCCTTGAGTTCCAAGAATAAACAAATGCTTTCACTTTACTCATTTAATCACACAACTCTTTTTCTTCAGCTAAAAGTGCATGAGTGAAGGAACTGAGAAGTTGACATGAAACTTTACAGTTTTATAAACATATAACAGAAGCTGGGCAAATGCCAACTGATGTTCAACTGATGAGTGGCTTAAATGGGGAGAAAACATTCAGAACTTGCTGACAGATTACTGTTACTTTACAAAGAACTACACTTCCAATTCCTACTGGCTGGCATTCAGGAAATACTAGATAGTTTGAAGTCTTTTATTAGGTAGTTTCCTCATGCATCAGATTTATACAAAATAATACATTTGATTAAAAATAGAATTGTAAACATGGTGTCACGTAATCAGGCAAATAAGGACAGACACAAAGATAAAATATAACCACCTTTATTTATTATAACAACAATAATGGTAGAGCCCACACAGGACCCCAGACATATGTAAATAGGACCCAAGGTCCCTCCGGACCTGCACACTGTTCTGTGCACTGCACTACTCAAGATCTCAAGACTAGTGAAGTGGCTCAAGTGGGACAACAGAAGAATGGTAGAATATGTGTAAGTCATCACTTGGTCTACGAACGGAGGCAACAGAGAGCGAGAGCAGACCACAGCCAGGAGGCACCGAGACTACAGGCCAGGCAAGCAGGTAATGTAGGGAGCTAGTAGGCAGCAACAGTAACCAGGCCACTGGTCAGGTAACCAGAGACTATGCTGAATGAGCAGGTGCCAGGGCCACTGGTCAGGCAAACAGAGGACTATAAGGAGTGAAAGTAACCAGGCCCTCAGGGAAGGCAACCAGAGGCTTCACTGAATGGGTACTAGCCAGGGCCACTGGTCAGGCAAGCTGGGGTCATACACAGAGTGAGTAGTCAGCCAGAGCCACAGGCCAGAACTGATGTGGGTAGTCAGACAAGCTGGGGTCATACACAGAGTGAGATTCTCAGGCAAACATGGGTCACAACGGAGAGCAAAGAGTAATGAGCAGGAACACCACATAAGGGCAATGACTCCTAGCCTCAAGGAGGATTATAAAGGAGCAGAAGGAGACAGGACTCAATTAGGCCACCCAGAACAGGCCCATAAACTGGCGTCCGAGCCAGTGCCTGTAAAAGACATAGTAATGCAGAGGTGGCCACAAGGATGCCGGCAGACACACCACAGAGGAAGGAAGCACAGGCTAACTAGACCTCAAAGGTAGACTGTGATACATGGGAAATAAAAACATATAAGGGATGGTCAACCAGACCACAGAAACTTGAGGAAACATCAATAGACTCAGGAAGTATCCGGAAGTTGTATAAGAATGAGATAAATCCTAACTCACAGGTTTACAGAACTCATTGGGCCTTATTCACAGAAAAGAGGCTCAGTTCTCCCATATGGCGCAATTGCTCTGCTATGAAATTGCTCCAAATCTTCTTTTTTTGCATAGGACCCATTATTTGGTATTTAAATATACTGGATTGTGGAACATTCCAAAGATGAACTGCATACAGAAGGAAATATAACAATAATGCCTAATCACTAAACCAATGGTTCTTCTCCATGTGCTCAGGGAATGCTAACAGACCAGGGGGAGATTCACTAATAGGTGATAAAGTAGTGATGACTTCTTTGGGGAGATTCACAAGTGGGGATAAATGGGTGATAAAGTGGAGATGACTTCTCCAGTTTATCCCTTCTCCAATTCCAATGTTATTCTATAGAGCTTATGCACTAAGATTTCATCAGCTCTGTAGATCTTAGTGAATAGGCTCTATAGAATAACATACGAACTGGAGAAGTCACCTCCACTTTATCACCTGTTTATTCACTAATGAGTGAATCAAAATGACTGACGCTCTGATTAAATCACCCAAGTAGGGAAATGCTGAAGTCCTGGCCTGGCTCATACACTTTGCCGTCTTCAGATTGAAAAAAACTGTTATGTTTGCCTCCATGGACATGGCATCCAAGACTGATGAAAGTAGATATCTTCTGAACAAAGGCACAAGAGTAAACTGTATGGTGCTTATTAGGATTTTTGGACGTTATTATAGATGTTGGTTCATCTTTAAACAGCTAATTATTCCAACGCTTTAATATTTTTTAAGCAGTATTAAAACTTGTCATAATTACTGCAATGTTTATATTTTGAATAGATTTATCACAGTACATTTACCACAAAAATATGGTGTGTAGGATGTTAAGATGACAGCAACAAGCTAACTAAATAAGAGCTTCTATAAATTAATTCTGTTTTGGCAAATTCCTTGGCAGGTGTAACATGTAACTACTATAATCAGACTCTGTGATTCACACTTCAAAAATTAATGAGGCACAAACAAAATGAAAATGGTCTCTGGAGTCTTAAAATATAGTCATTGCTTGTTTTTCTAAGGAAGCTTTGCAGTGAAATTCGATGTAAGGCTATTCACTTTTATTCGTTTTGAAAATGTACCCCTCGCCATTCATTTTTATCTAAAAACAATCCCATAAATGGGAATCAAAACTGCCTCTATTTAATTACTGAAATATAAAATGCAGTGTTCTGCTGTGCCCTTCATAAAACCAAGACTATACACCTTATTGAGAAAGCAGAAGATGAGCAATTCTGGAACATACCAACTGCACTCAAGGGGACAAATATAATTTCTAAATGATTTCAACAGGGCTATTTTAACTTCTTAAATAGCAGAGGCCTCCAGTGTATTGTGAAGCAATATTTGGGGGGCTCCGCTAGAATTCAAAGAATTGAAAGCCCCATTTAAATAATACAATTTTTATTCACACTTTCATGCAGTTGATTTGTTCTAATATTGCCCATCCTCTGCTTTCTGTATAAAGCTCTATGCCTAAAGTCATTTGTAATTGTAGCAAATGAGTTTATTTTGGAATCGGTTTATTCAATTCTCAGACTGAATGAAAACAGAGGGTTTTAGATAACATGATTTGTGAGTATTGATGAGAAAAAGATTAAAGGGATAGTAATGGATTATTTTAACAAAATGTAATATTGTAGATATTAAAAACAATGAATTGATGCCAGCCCGATCTCTCAAACATGTATAGTTTTAGAGATATACGCTGCTATAGTTCCCCACTCCCGCCACTTTCACAGACGTCAGCCTCTAGCTGACAGAAGGTGATTCTGGTCATTTGAATGGCCGGCGGCTCTTGAGCAGAGCCGAAATAGTGCTGTCTAAAAAGAAACATTTCATTGGAACAGTCTACAAAGTCTGCTTGCAAACCAGGCACACATTTTCTTTACCCTTATTGCAACATCTCTGTCTAGAGTAGAAAACAGGGATAGATGTTTATATTTCTCAAATTCACATGTTGTATTGGCAATCAGATTCACTAAGCTTTCAAATTTTTTTCGCTCTGTTTGAGCAATAATTTAATCAAATTCTCAGAGCATATATCTAGTGTATTATTCAACTCAATCAAGAAATCTGCATCATCCCTTAAGGAGGAGCCAATATGGACACCCACATTGGGTGTTGAATTGTGCAATAAAATATTCCTCCAGAAGAAGTGGCATGTTTGCCACGAAACATGACGAGAATTTAATGTTTTTTGGATTTTTTTAATAAATTTTATACTTCATTCATCTGGTCTGCTGTTTTTATACACCTTTGCAAGTTGTAATTAAAGGTGCAGGATTTGATGCGCATTTGTATGGTCCCATTGCGGGGAGAACCAGCATCCGAAATCCCTGCTTGTCTATATCCGGTTGTGGGTAATTCCAGCAGGTTAGAGATTTCATGTGAGTAAACATCTCTCATTGTATCCTTGATTCGTATATTGTTGGAAACAAATAGTATAGCTCTCCTTGTACCTTTTATTTGTGTTTTTTTTAAGCCCTGCTGGGAATTGGTGGTTCTTCAAGCATTGAGAGAAAAGGATCCAGGATATCTGTGTGGAGGCAGTGAAATATCCTCCACAAGCTATATGTGTCACTGTGATTCAATATCCATGACATTATGATATTGTGAGTATATTTGTAGCTATTTACACTCCAGGTGTTTAATATAATATCTACACTATGAGACTCTCCCCTCTCTTTTTTGCGGTTTTTGGTGTCACTTATAAAATCGGCAGCCTAGTTTTCATTTTGCCATAAAAGCCAGAGGTAATCATCATCATGATGGCAGATTCTAATGCAGTCATGAGCAGCAGAGACTGGCAAAATGCTGGGCGCATGACTGCATTGTGTAGCCTCTGCTGCTCATGATGTCAGATTCCAATGCAGTCATGCACAGTAAAGACTGCCCGAATACACAGAATGCTGGGAGGTGCAGTTCTGTAGTAGTACACCTGACGTGTAGCGTTCTGTGCGTTCGGGCAGTCTCTACTGTGCATTCCTGTATTGGGCAGTCTCTACTGTGTATACCTGCATCGGGCAGTCTCTACTGCGCATGACTGCATGGGATAAACATAAATCTGGCCTTTAATATTAATGTATGATATCCCAACTCCAGTACTCAGTGGCTGCTAGCCATTTTGTTTAATGGATGTTCTCTCCTTACCAGAGGTGAGCTCATTTGAATGACTGGGACACTGGGGTTCAGGTACAGATACCTTAAACTATTGAGTGCCAGAGAGGTGTGCAAAATATTTAAGAACTGTAGAGAAACATGCAGTATTGTAACAGAAGAATTTATATAAGTGCAAGTTAAAGGAGAACAAACACTTCTTATGATCCCCCCACACATGTTTACGTTACCAGGACCAGAAAATCGTAATGGCTATTATGAATTTTGTATCAAGTAGATATAGGAGAACACACTCAAGGTGATTTGCAAAAGTGTCAGCACAAGCTGAAGTTTATTGACAAATGCAGTCTGAACTTGTCAATAAACTGCAGCTTATGCTGAGATTTCTGCACATCACCTTGAGTGTGTTCTGTATCTATTTGATACAAGTATCTGGTTTAATGGGTAACCCAGTGGAGATTCTGCACTAGGTGCAGTATATGTGAGGACTAGTACATCCACTTAAAGACTCTGCAGTGTGCATCCATTCACCTGTAAGTTATGATTTTTAAAAATTGTAAAAATTGTATATATCATAAGGCATATTAGCCACATTTGCTTTAAAGGGATAGTAATACTTCGTTTTATCTTTATTTTATTTTGTAGGCATTAAAAAAACATGAAGAATGTTATAAGTCTTATCTCTCAAACCTTTATGGTTTGAGAGATATTCACAAGCAAAGTTCCCCTCACTGACGAAAACGGTCAAGTCTGTCATCTAGCTGTCAGATTGGGAATCCAGTCCGCAGACCAGCCATGGCTCTACAGCAGAGCCGAGATCGCGACATATAAGAACTATTTCATTCGAATAATCTACAAAGTGTGCCTGGTTTGCAAGCACAGTTTTTAGACCCTTCCAATGAAATAGTTTTATATCTTGCGATCTCGGCTCTGCTGAAGTGCCACCGGTTGATCTGTGAACCAGATTCCAAATCTGACAGCTAGATGGCAGACTTGACCATTTTGGTCAGTGAGAGGAAACTTTACTTGTGAATATCTCTCAAACCATAAAGGTTTGAGAGATAAGACTTATATCGTTCTTAATGTTTTTTAATGCCTTCAAAATAAAATAAAGATAAAACAAAGTATTACTATCCCTTTAAGATATATTAATGATGATACCATGCTTATAACAAAAACCTATTCACAATTTCTTTCCCTCAGATGCTAGTTAAAATCCACTAGTGAAGCTCATTATTAACACATTTAGTATAAAACAGTAGAATGGAGAAGGAAAGTGTTTCATTACTAGAGATTTATGTGCCATATTTTCCTCTCTATTGAATCTTTTCCGATGTGGTCCATATAACATTTTTTTCTGCTGTTTAACAGTCAAGAACGGGCTCACAAGTGTGTTAAATTATATGGCTCTGACGTTTGCATTAGTTTTCTAATAAATGAAGCTTCTTGTTTAATAAGTTCATTGCAGCCAACTGTGTCACATTGCATTTTATTACTGTTTTATACGATTCATATTATTCTTTTTACATAAGTAACTGGCAGGGAAATATTATATTTACCGTAACACTTCTAAAATGATAATTTACTAAGTGTCTTTTTCAGGTTTAGGGCCATTAAAATTGTAACTTAAATAAAACTGGTAATTTAAAGACGTAGGAACAAGGCAGTCATTAATTTTTAACAGGAAGATTGCCCCAGCCCATGTATTTTTGCATATATAGTCTTGTCTTACTGTATTTTGTTGCTAATAATTCATATAAATATCCATAAAACTGCTATGTATGAGAAGGCCAAAACTCCATGTGACTGGTTACTGCTACAAATAATATCTAATTTTGTAATATATAATGGGACACAGGTGATGAATCAGTATGACTCTTTTTCAGAATCCTAAATTCTAAGGTAGAAGTAGACAGTTTATGGATGATCAGCTGTTGGGAACTCCATCTTCCAACACCCCAACCAGTTGTTGGTTGCTTGGGTATTACTTATGCTTTAGTCCTCAACAGGTTGAGAGCCATCAATTCACTAGTGTTATTATAAATGATCATACACACCAATTGCACTATAGGAGAGAACTAAAAAGCCTAATTGAACCCGGTTATACCTGCTCCTATTTTCTTCAACCCTTCCAAGCACAAATATGAGGCCTAATGGAAGGAAGATATAGGAAGGGAACTGGATGAGGAGACCTGGTCCGAGATCTGGAGTGTGACCTCTCGGACCTCCATCTGCACCATGACCAGGGAAACATTTACAAAATCCTTCTTCAGTGGTACCACATGCATGTAAGACTTCATTCCTATAATAAGTCTGTTTCGGATGGGTGCTGGAGAGGTTGTGGTCATACGGGTTCATTATTTCATATTTGGTGGTCATGTCCTCTCATAAAGCCCTTTTGAGATAGAATATGGATACTCTAATTCAACAGATCACAATGGTTTATCCTCCTAAAGACCCGTGATCCTGGTATTGGGGGCCCCCTGTCCTAACGCACCTTGATCCTTGCAGCCCCTGATGAAACACATTCTTACGGTGGTCCTCTGTTTGGTGGCTTGCCTTTGGAAATCTCTGGCAGTGCTCTTGCTCTCCCAGATCCTTACCAAGATCACCTATATTGAACATATGCAGAGACTGACCTCTATCCTCTGGGATAGCATCCTCCGCCACAACTCCCTGTCGAGCATGTGGACACTACACAGATATGATGTATTAGTTTGCATTGTTGGACAGTCTGTATAAACCTGTTCTATAAAAATAAAGTTTATAAAAAAAAAAAAAAATCCTCATTGATTTAAATGGGGATTAACCCCTTGAATGCTAGAGGGGTCTCCAAGGCACTGCAAAGCAATGCCTAGGAGCCCATGCTAACATTCAAGGGATTAAAATCCCCATTTAAATCAATGGGGATATTGGAGAATTTTTAGTTCTCCCCATGCTGCATTTGGTTTGCTTCAGAACGCCTCCACTTTTCTTTTGAAAATATAGACCTTAACCCTTTGAGTGCCAGAGGGGTACACAACGCATTGTTTTGCAATGTGTTGTGTACCCCTCTGGCACTCAAAGTGTTAATAAGGGCCTTATTCATCAAGCTAAGATTTTCAATTCTCGAGCAAACCGAATGTAATGTAGGGTTGAAATTGAAATTCCTGAAATTCCCATTGATTTAAATGGGGCATTTAACTCCTTGAATGCTAGATAGATCTCTCCATTGGAAAGCACTGAAGAGATTAATTAAATTCCCCATTTAAATCAATGGAATTTTCATTTCCCCTCTTCAGTGCAATTGGTTTGGCCCAGAACTGCACGTCTTTAGCTTGATGGGTCTTTTTCAGAAAGAAGTGCAATTCTGTTCCATAGAGGATAAATAAAACGACATATTGAGTTAAATGGCGCTTTTAACCCTTTGAGTGCCAGAGGGGTATGCAACGATTGCTCTGCAATGCGTTGCGCACCCCTTTAGATCAAATGATTATTATTTACAAAATTGAACATTTTAGAGCAGATGGGATCAGTCCAGTTCCCTCCAGCCTATGTTGGCCCACTTGGTCTATATACAGTGAGAGGAAGAATATATAGGACCCTTGCAGAGCCAGTGAGAAGACCATTCTGGAATAGTTCAGTAAATGATAGGAGTTCACAGTCAAAGTAACTGCAGGTGAGGGACGTATCCACTAGCAGTTCAAGGCCAGAGTCTCTGAAAGATATGCTATAGCTGTAGAAGCAGTCGGTAGCTACTACTTCCCGGGAAGTGATGTCGTAGCAAGTCCAGATCTGACTGGGAGTCGTACAGCAGCAGTCAGTGAAGTGCGACCCCTCGAGCGGTGCCGCAGGAAGTCGTATGGAATCTAAGGGCTAGGACTCTTTGTGATACCACTAAAGATAGAACAGCAGTAGTCGGATCTCTACAACTACTAGAAGATGATCAGAAGTCTAAGAGTTAATGTAGAGTCGAAGACTTGCCGGAAACTGATAGACAACTGGAGAAGTCATTGAAGACTTGGATGGTCGTGCCAACAGCAAGTGGCTAAGACTGAGATCAATCCAACTCCCTGTGGAGAGATAAGGCCCAGCCGGAGACCAACCTGTCAGGGAAGGCTTGGATCAATCTCCCAGGTTGTCGAGGTGTAGCAGGCCCTGTGGAAAATCTACCTGCCTAATGCAGCAACCGGGATCGACCCAACTCCTCATTAGGTGGAAGATGAAAGAGGCAAGAGTCATCCAGCAACGGTAGCACTCAAAAAGGATGTTCAGTCGTAAGGTTGTAGATGAAGCCACGGTCGAGCCAGGAACAGAATTGTAGTGGGGAATTAAGCCAGGTCATAATGGGTAATCAAACTCTAGTGAATAAAACAGGAACGGAGGTCAGGAACAGTCCGAGATCGATAATGGAACAGACAGACAGAGTTTAACCTTGTACACAATGAAGCTCGAAGATCGGATGCGGGAGCTTTAAAGGGCGCCTAACACCCAATCAGGAGTGAGGGGGAAGGTAAGCAGACAAAAGGAGTGACACTACTCTCTTACACCAGCTATGTATTCATTATGCTGTAACTCTTTATTTCCTCTTTAAGAAAGCTTTATTTAAACCGGTCAATAAAAAAGAACAGCTTGGTCCTCTGAATAACCTCATGAACACATTCACACACACACACACCCACACAAGATACATGAATATACATACAAAGAAACACACTCACACACAGAAACAAATACACTAGAAGTAAAAATTTTTAAATGTATATGTTCCCTGTTAATTTTTAGGTGTTGTCTTGCCTTTAATGGTACAGTATAAATAATATACAACAAATATGTATATACTAAACACAAACACACAGACACAAGCACATTCATAAATATGTATGTGTGTGTGTGTATGGTGGCTCAATGTTTGTAATGCTATAAACAAAACCACTCTAGCTCTTTAAAATATTATAAGATAGAATGGTCAGAAGTGCATGGCCAAAACTGAGCTAAAAGAATAGACAGTGATAAATAGATCTTCTCTCACATTTCATTTTCTCTTTTGCCTTTTGTTTATGAATTATTATGCATGAGCTCCTTGATTTACTGATAGTGCTTTCTCCCTCCAGTTCCAGACATACCACGCTTAAAGATTCATTCTCTGGTCCCAGGCCTGGGATTTGAAGATTATCTGTGAGAGTTCTTTCTGCACAATATCATGATTAGTGCATCTTGAATTTTATCTATCTCTTGTTTTATCTACAGCTTCTCTCTGCCATTAATATCTAAGCAGGCATACTTTTTAAGTTAAGAACATGACAAAAGAATCCTACTGATAAATATATCAAGAACTAACCATAGACCACACAGACAACAATAATGCAATATGTGTTAAATATACTTCATGCTTTGTACCGAGATATGACTGCTAATGCAAATCACATATGTATGGCACAGTACTTGGTATTTATATGTGTGGGACTGCAAAGAAAGGGAGGGCTCTCATACAGTAGCATGCAAATTAAATTGAATGAAAATAAATTGTTAGAAATTAAAAGGGAATGCACAAATTCGTTTTGGCACATAAAAATGTGCTTTGAACTACGATGCTAAGATGTTGTAGACAATATGCAGATCTATTGTTTTTCCTCATCCTGAAGGAAAGACATGGGGAGTTATGCACTAAGGTGGGATAAAGAGGTGATAAAGTAGAGAATGACTTCTCCAGTGATTTCACTTCTAAAGTTCCCATATTATTCTATCGAGCCTATGCACTAAGAGTTCTAAAATTTGGAGATCTTAGTGCATTGACTCCATAGAATAACATAGGAACTGCAGAAGTGGTATCACTGGTGAAGTTATCTCTGCTTTATCACCTCTTTATCACACCTTAGTGCATAGGCTCTATAGAATAACATAGGAACTGCAGAAGTGATATAACTGGTGAAGTTATCTCTGCTTTATCACCTCTTTATCACACCTTAGTGCATAGGCTCTATAGAATAACATGGGAACTGCAGAAGTGATATCACTGGTGAAGTTATCTCCGCTTTATCACCTCTTTATCACACCTTAGTGCATAGGCTCTATAGAATAACATAGGAACTGCAGAAGTGATATAACTGGTGAAGTTATCTCCGCTTTATCACCTCTTTATCACACCTTAGTGCATAGGCTCTATAGAATAACATAGGAACTGCAGAAGTGATATCACTGGTGAAGTTATCTCCGCTTTATCACCTCTTTATCACACCTTAGGGCATAGGCTCCATAGAATAACATAGGAACTGCAGAAGTGGTATCACTGGTGAAGTTATCTCTGCTTTATCACCTCTTTATCACACCTTAGTGCATAGGCTCTATAGAATAACATAGGAACTGCAGAAGTGCTATAACTGGTGAAGTTATCTCCGCTTTATCACCTCTTTATCGTGCTTTTGTGAATAACCCCCTATTTGGCACTGACTTGATTTTTTTTTCTTTTGTGCCCTTGTTTTCTGCAGCAGTAAAAGATCTATAACATACATTTGTGTCACAAAATACATACCTCCCAACATTTCAAATTGCCAAAGAGGGACACTTTTGTTTTAGGGGGTGTTTCTGGGGGCGTGGCTGGTGGGCGGGGTGTTACCGAGAATTCTTAGGCTATTTCACAACCTATTGACACCTCTTTGTGTAACTTAATAAATGACTTATAACAATACCAATTATTTTTGTTACACAGACTAATACATAAACACATATACTGACGTTTATACACACAATAATGTGAGGTTTATTGCTGTAGAGCAATGTGATACACTTATATACACACCACACAGTCTGATCTCTTAAAAAGAAGGACATCAGGGTGGGAAAGAGGGACAGAGGGATTTTGGTCTAAAAGAGGGACTGTCCCTCCTGAAGAGGGACACATGGGAGGTATGCAAAATACATTTCTGTTCCTTTAACCATTTGAGTGCCAGAGGGGTACACAACGCATTGCAAAGCAATGCATTGTGTACCCCTCTGGCACTGAAAGGGTTAAGGTTTGAAATAAAAAAAGAAAACTAGTGCAGATTTCTACAACTGAAAAAAAAAAAAACAAGTTATAGACCCAGAGGAACTGGCTGAGGAAATAAAGACTATTACAGTAAAAGCTTAGTCATCTGGTACTTTGTGATCCGGAAATCTCTAGTAACTGGCATATTTCATGTTATCATACTGTTGTTTATTACTGCAATATTGTTTATTAACCCTTTGAGTGCCAGGGAAGCGTCCAACACATCAGTGATCTTCACAACGAACCCGGGAGAGAACTGGCAGGTTATGAGCTATGGAAGATTGGTCCCCATAGCTCTGAGGACACAACCAAAGTTTAAAAGGGTTTTTTCTTGACCTTATACAGTTAGCTACATTTTAACCCTTTGAGTGCCAAAGGGGTACGCAACGCATTGCTTAAGGTCAAGGTCATCTGAGCATATCTTGAAAACCAAAGAATCACAGAAGTAAAATACAACTTTACTGTACCACCCTAATCCATAATGTATTAACCCTTTGTGTGCTAGAGGTATCTAACACATTGCAATCTGGAGTAGAGCCACAGAACGTACATGCAAAAACAAGCAAAACAAACTCTAGATATTGTTAGTGGGGGACCTGTTGAATCCTGGCTAAGGAGTTTGAAGCCCCAGGTCCTTTTTGACAGCTTTTAATCCTTTAAGGACCAGTGAAGTGCCAGGACCGTCACTGGCTTTTATATCCTTAAGGACTGGTGACGGTCCTGGCACGTCATGTGCTTTTAACTTACAGCTCTCCTACAGGATCACTGTAAGTACAAACAGAGTCTGAAATTGATCACTCCAAGACAGGACCAGTCTCTCTCAGACACCCTGCTCAGCGCGCCATTGCATGCAACAGGTCACGTGTGCAGATGTGCCGACAAGGACCAAAGATATCCTTAAAGGGATAGTAATGTTTTATAATAAAAGCAGCTCTAATTAATCATCATAGTATTTGGACTTTGAAGAGTGTTATTTCAGTTCTGTGAGAGCTGTAGTTCAGGAGTAATTCAATGACAAAGTGTCCCCCTCACACACCTTTTACTGATGTAACACTGCTCAGCCAGATCAGAAGGGAGGTGCCCAGGTAGATTGCAGAGCGGGACAATCTTCAATTAAGATAAGGGAAAAACCTGAAAAACTTGTCAAGGGGGGCAGGGATTTCATTGTTTTCATAGGAAAAAGATTGTCCCCTACTGTTATCTGTCTGGTCTATGGACTGCATTCCACATCTGAGAAGAGATGGCTTACACTAGGTAAAAGGGGCGGGAGGGGAAACTTTGCTTGTGGATATCTCATAAACCATAAAGGTTTGAGAGATAAGACTTATATCATTCTTCATGTTTTTTTATGCCTACAAAATAAAATGAAGTTAAAACAAAGTATTACTATCCCTTTAAGAGAAGGTAACTTACTTGGACCGCTGGTCCTTAAGGGGTTAAAGCATGTAATAATCCTAGATGCCCTGATAGTAGTGGCATACATCCCAACTGTCCCTCTTTGAGACCCAAATCCCTCTGTCCCTCTTTTCTACCCTTTTGTCCCTCTTTTCAGGATATCAGAATGAGTATTGTGTATTACTTTGCTCCAAAGCAATAAAACTCACATAAATGTGTAAGTCATCTTTAATATATGTGTTTATAAATTTATCTGTGTAAATAAAATACTTTGGTATTGCTCTAAATAATTTACTCAGTTAAACAAAGAGGAGCCAATAGGTCATCAAATATCCTAAAACTTCTCGGTAATGCCCCGACCACCAGCCACACCCCCATAAACGCCACCTAAAACAAAACTGCCCCTCTTTGGCCATTTGAAATGTTGGGAGGTATGTAGTGGTGTTATTGCATTGCATGGTACACTAATAATGCAATAGGTTGGCCCCAATCTCTGTTTCTTTTGTTGGGTGGAGGGAACATTGCTACTTTCCTGATTGTTGGTTAATTTATTTAGTGTATTTTGGACACCTCTCTGGAAATCCTGGTTTTGCCCTTGTATATAGTGATAAAAACAGTTATAAAATACAAACTATGGTCAAATTCTGCTTTCTACTTATTTTCAATCTGATCAAGTGACATAAACTGTATAGAAAACAGAGACCAGGTCTGAGCAGGAAACCTACATTAATGTTTCCTGAGGGAAAAGAGTTGATGTCATTCATCTTAGTTACCATTCCACTGTCATGTGTGGTTTGGTCAGAGAACAATTTGAAGAAGAAAGCAGAATTACTTTGTCTGCTTCCAAATATCTGTGTCCAGACAGTGGAAAACATATTAGATGTTTAGCTAGTGGTGAAAGACTGAAAAGTGTATTCCCAGCAAAAATCTTGGCAGTCTGCTAGTAACCTTATAATTTCTCACATTTGCCTAATGGAAGCAGATTGCTTTCTGACCCAAATATAGAAACAAAAGAACACATCCATGATTTAAGCTAGTATGGAAGTGACTATGCATATGTGCAAGGTCTAAACTCCAACTTGTGAATATGTCCACAAAGAGTGAGATTACTGTGGAAGTTCCAGTTAGGAAGATACATCAGAGAAGCTACTTAGTCTGACCTATGTCATTATAACAGATGAGAGTTGGTACCGTGTTAGCCGTATAAATACAGGAGGCAAATATAGTTTTTGATACCTTTTATTGGCTAACTAAGCAGATTTAAATGCAAGCTTTCAAGACCTTAGGTCTCTTCCTCAGGCATGTTATACAGATAAATATGAAAACATCACATTGTTTAGCATGGAAATCAGATAACAGAATGCAGTCCAGATTATATATTTGCCTCCTATGTCATTATACACACCAATACACATGTGCATTCACAAACTCACTCTTAAAGGCGTGGAAAACTTTTTTTTTTTTTTATGAAAATCTATATGTTATAGGGATTTTCATGCTGACTAAAGCAAGAGTACTCTAACTGCTGGCAGTTGTTTTATTCAAAAGTTATTACATCTAAATTGCCTGGAAGTTACTAAAGTGTGATTACTTCCGCAGAGTTCAAACTGTCAGGAAGTAATTCAGCAGTTTCTATCACATTCTGTGGAAAACTGTTTATCAGTGACTCATCTCTTCCATAAAATGCAACAGAATAACTAACTGAATTCTGCCCACTAGAGGACACTGTTAATTTAAAAACACTAGTAGTTTAAACTAAATAGTAGGATTACCTTTGTTATAATTGTTTTTTCATAAACAAGTTTAACCCCTTAACGACCCTTGACGATCATAGTACGTCAAGGGTCGATCTGACTGAACGACCCATGACGTATTATGACCGTTATGGAATTCCGGGCTCACCCCGCGGCTGCACTCCATTCAGGGAGTCCAGAAGCGGATGGAACAAAAAAAAAATGCTCTGTGGTCCTTAACTGACCGCGCCGCGCCAATCGGCCGGTCGTTAAGGGGTTAATGCTCCTTTACCTTGTCATAGTGGGAAGAAAACAGAGACAAGGGGTCACTTAGGAGGTAGAAATGCCCCGTTTATCTCAGATCTTTTCACACAGAAGTATATTCTGCATATTCCAAGAAACAAATATATAGGACCATCATCATCATCATCAACAAAAGCTCTAGACCATGGATAGAGTTATCATCTCATCCCTCATTGCATGCCTTTCTAGCATCCATGGGGTTAAGAGCCTCAGTTAATTCAGTGGGAACTGTTATTTGTTCCCTATGAGGCAGTTATTTTTTAGAAGAATCATCCCCATTTTATTTAGTAGATCAGCCTCCCTGTCAACTTATAAATAATGGTAGACGAAGTCAGTGCAAAACTAATGATAGACTGCAGTGGTTCTTATACAGTCCTGCAGTAGATTAATCACTCTGTATTAAAGGAATGAGATGGTATTATATATATATATATATATATATATATATATATATATATATATATAAATGGATTTTGTAGTATATACAATCTGTCCTAATTTAGTCACACGGTTTTAGGTAGTAGTTATTAAAGAGATACCATGGTTTTAGTAATACCTACATACTCCAGATACATATTATTTTAGCAGATTAGAGATAAGCATGTCATTTGTTTCTGTTTGTTGTATAGATATAGTTGAATAACTTTTTTATTTTTTTTTTAGTGGTATCCACATTCAGCAAAACATATCTATTATGTAACAACAGATAACATTGTAGGTGTATTGGAGCCCCAAACAAATTGATATATTAATTTGCTGATGTGGTATTGTGCTGTCTGATGAAAGTTGCAGCAAGCTGATGCTCTCTGTAAAAGTTGCAGCACATGTTGCCTGTGGGAAATGCCCCACAGGTCACAATGATTCACAACTCATGCATTTTTTCTGTCATTGTGACAATGTTGCCTGTTTGAAAGGAGACTTACAATCAGTTCAGATCTATTGAGGCCTTTTGTTTGCTGTGAGGAGGCGTGGCCTAGGGTAGGCTTGAATGGAGATCACAATAAACAGGAAACTGCAGATATAATGAAACAATTTAATAGCTATACCCGATGGCTGTATAAAGGACACCTACCTAAGTTATTAATCTGATAATCAAACTAATAGTCACTTTTTCCCCTTTAAACACTAGAATCCTAGAGAGGCTGCCAACGCATTACTCTAAAGTGTGTTGGAGACCTCTTTAGCATTCAAGAAGTTAAAAGCGCCATTTATATCAGTGGGAACTGGTATGATAAAGACCAAGCATTCTAGATGCAAAACATGTTGATTGGATTGACAGCGACACAGCTCTTTCACTGTACTTGCTTAGGTTGTTGCCCTGCCATACAAGCACAAAAAATTCTTCAGAGATGAAGAAGGCCTGTGTGTCTCTGAAACGCGTTAGGAATGGACTAATGTGATCGTATGTAAGTCCTGTAATTGCTCACTTTTTTATGCTGTGTGCCTTAAGAAATAAAGAACCAAATTTTTATTAATATCCTCCTTCTCATCCGTTTGTTTGCATGGTATGTTAGTATGCTTAGAAGGCGTTAAATATAGTAGCATTTTTTGTGCTTGTGGAACATTGGCGTTTGTGTGGGCAACGCCCTGCTACTAGGCCTCAGCGTACTTGTATCTATATATGGTGGAGCAGACTGTTTTATGACTGTGTATGGTGGAGATGTACGAGTTTGTCTGGCGCTGGGTCTGTATTGTTACATTGCCCTGCCATACAGCCCACTTCCCTCATGAGATTCTGTTTTTAACTCAAAAAATAAAGGTATTCTGTTTCATTTTATCACAGCTGTTTGGATGATTCTAGTTATTTGTGGTGTGGTCACATGTTTGCATTTGGATTCCGTGGATGGGAGAAGAGGGTCCCAGACCAGCACACGAAGGTACTCTTACCAGCAGTTATTATATGTCCATGACTTCATTGCAATACTTGAAGGATTGCTGATATTATACCTTGTACATTAGTCCAGGAAAAGATTAGAACCACTTACTTTGTTCATGCACATGGAACTGGTATCACCTCAGTCTACTGTGCAGTTGGTTTGCACCTCCTCAGCTTCCCGCATAACGTTCCTATAGTCTTGAATCATATTTAAGACTAAAGATTTATTTTATACATATAGTAGTGTCATAGGAATCTAATGAAATAGAGCTGCAGGGAAAGTCTGAGTCAGCTACTTTTAGTAGTGAAAGACAAAGGAGAGAAGGAATGAAAAAGACATGCTGAGCTGGCAGCAAGGGGCACAGTCTGTAACAAAGAAGCTTTCAAAGCCGTACCTCCTGTTAATTATATGAAGGCTTATGTCTTTTTGGTAAATGATTATTTTGGTAAATGAACTCACTGTGAGACGTGATAGAAGGAGCATTGGATCTGTTTGGATAATGCCCATTGTGCAACAACTGATATTTCATAGAAAGGAATTTGTCAAGTAATCTCTGGATTAAAAGAGCCTATTTTATTTTGCCTAATCACATCAGCATGTTTTCCACTGATATTTATTTAAGGCAGAACTTTCATGCATATTAAAGTGCCCCCAAATCATTTTTCACATCTAGTACTTATGAGTGGGATCTTGGTTCCACACACAGTTTCAGAACCACCGCAACACAGGATTTTTCCGGGATGAAGAATCAATATCAGTAAGGAGGTTTTAAAGCAGAACTTTCATGCATAATAAAGTGCCCCCCAAATAATTTGTCACATAGCGTTAAGCATATTAATACTTGTATTATCCTTAGTAAAAAATCCAACTTCTTCGAGACTCACTGCAGACAACAGTGCAGACATCTTGCGAAGAAGCATCTGGGCTCCTGCGCTGTCCATCCCTGTCTCCTCTTGATTGGTAACGGGGAGTTGCATTGTACCTTAAAGGGATAGTAATGCTTAAAATGTAAAAAAACTATGTTGTAGAGTTTATCCCCCTGAGTAAAACAAGAGTACTCCCACTGCTGAAAGGAGTTTCATTCAAAAGTTATTAATTTTCAAAGTTGAATTTTTTAGGTGCAATATCACAATGGCCTGAAATTGTACAGTGGCGCTGTTGCTACACGATCCTATGGACAGCTCTGGTCAGTGGACCATAAATCTCCATAGGATGGTGTAGCAACAGCGCCACTGTACAATTTCAGGCCACTGTGACATTGCACCTAAAAAATTCAACTTTGAAAATGAATAACTTTTGAATGAAACACCTTTCAGCAGTGGGAGTACCCTTGTTTTACTCACGGGGATAAGCCCTACAACATATTTTTTTTTACATTTTAAGTATTACTATCCCTTTAAGGTACAGAAAGGTACTGACAGCTCACTCGCATACATTCCTCTTGTCAAAATGCCTGAGTCACCGAAGAGGTTAGATTTCTAAATAATGCTGGGCTTACTAAGGATAATAGAAGCACTGATATGCTTAATAATACTTAAAATATAAAAAAAATATGTTGTAGGGTTTATCCCCCTGAGTAAAACAAGGGTACTCCCACTGCTGAAAGGTGTTTCATTCAAAAGTTATTAATTTTCAAAGTTGAATTTTTTAGGTGCAATATCACAGTGGCCTGAAATTGTACAGTGGCGCTGTTGCTACACCATCCTATGGACAGCTCTGGTCAGTTGACCATAAATCTCCATAGGATGGTGTAGCAACAGCGCCACTGTACAATTTCAGGCCACTGTGATATTGCACCTAAAAAATTCAACTTTGAAAATTAATAACTTTTGAATGAAACATCTTTCAGCAGTGGGAGTACTCTTGTTTTACTCAGGGGGATAAACCCTACAACATATTTTTTTTTACATTTTAAGTATTACTATCCCTTTAAGGGAAAACGACCTTAGATTTTCCCGGTCCTTAAGGGGTTAACACTATGTGAAAAATTATTTGGAGGGCACTTTATTATGCATGAAAGTTCTGCTTTAAAACCTCCTTACTTATATTGATTCTTCATCCTGGAAAAATCCTGTGCTGCAGTGGTTTTGAAACTGTCGCAGGGGGCGGCCGGGCCCCTGAGAGTGACCCCTATTGTTACGCCACTGCTATCCAGCAAAAGGACCTTTATACCTCCAGCTAACAATTGTCCTTTACAGGGATAGGAATTCCTAGTTCTTATACTGATAATGAACCTTTATTGATTGTAAATTTCTCAGTAAATAAAGGGAATGATTTTAACTCCTGTGGAGCACAAGACAGCACTCACTGAGATTTGAGCTTGTTACATACATAGACCTGCGCAGCCCTTGTGGCTCACGCTGACTGGATGCTGCTGGGCCCAATAGGGAGATCAAGTTGCTCCCAACTTGGTAAAACTGTAGCAGTGTGGAAAGTGGGGGACACTGTGTATGGGGGGATACATGTCAATGGGGAAAGTGAAGAGATGCGATTCCTGGCATTGGAGAAATTGGAGTGGGCAGTATATACACCCGCGGAATATATGGCACTGTGATTAGATACAACATCAATCTTCATGTTATTGTTTTTAAATACATTTCACAGAAACATTGTTGATGTTAAGATTTTTTTTCTCTTCAGCAGTATCATTTTATACCTATAATTATTGTTTAGTTCATGGGTACTGATCTGGTTTGTTTCTAACTACAATATTCTTCCATCTGTCCTGGACTCATAGAGTGTGATTTTTACAGGGAGCTGCAGTCGCGAGTGTTGGGAGAGTAAAAACGTTGCAATGGTTGTTACTAAATTTATAACATCCATTGCACCTGTTTTATACATCACAACATTTGGCTTCTGAAATTGAGACTTTGCCACCCACAATTTGGTGGAGATTATTACAGCAATTTTAGACTTTAACTAGCAAAAGGGGCACAGAGTTGTGCGTGGGGATTAAGTGGTTTGCGTGCTTGAGGGGTATTAAACGCATTAACTGACAATGCTTTGGTACATTTGCTGTAGTGAAAGGGTTCAAAGTATGAGAGGCAAAGATGTATCCATGCAGTGTAATGTGTTTGATACCTCTTTGGCAATGAAGAAAGCCAATACATTGTCTTTGTTTTGTTTAAAACCGTTCAGTGCCAAAGAGGTATCGAACACATTTAACTGCATGCATACTTCTTTGACTGTCAAACATTTAACCCTTTCACTGCCACAAAGTTACCCAAAGCATTGTTAATCAGTGCTTTGTATTCCGCTCAAGCACTCAAATGATCTAATGTCCAAGGGTAACTCTTTGGCCCTTTTGCTAGTGTAGGTATATTTTGTTTTATATTACACAAGTAAGAGCAGCCGCAATGTACGTTCAAAGACCAACTAAGAGCAGCCTCAATGTACGTGGAAAGAGAAAGTTATCTATGTTAACCCCTTCAGTGTTAGAGGGGTATACAATGTATTTGAAGGCAATGCATTGTATACCCCCAGACACTCAAAGGGTTAATGATGGAATGTGGGAACCTTCCACATAATCTGCTTCAATTCAGGCCCAAAAAGAGATTTGCCCTGACAGGGGAGAGAAATCAGTGACTTTTTAGTTGAGAGGTCCGCAGAACAAATCTTAAGCCACAATGTACGTATAGCAGAAACAGAGAAGGCAGAAGCCTTCGCAGCAAGTTTGACAGTATCAAAAGAGCATCAATAACATATGTCTGAGCCTCCGACATGTTGGCCAGTTAGGTCCTAATTAGGGACGCTGTTATTGATCGCCTCAGTAAGTTGCACTCACCAGATGGCAATAGCTCTAGAAACCCAAACAGAGGCCAAGGTAGGCCTCAAGGCAGCAACTATGACAGCAACATTTGACTTCAGGATAGCCTCCAACTTTCTGTCACTCATGTCCTTTAATGCTGTGGCGTCAGCTAAGGGCACAGCAGTAGACTTAGAAAGTCTAGAAATAGGGGGATCAACCTGAGGAGGTGTGGCCCACTGAGTCAAAGCTGATTCAGAGAAGGGGTACAGCTTGGAGAATCTCTTGGAAAGATAAAGGCACCTATCTGGCCTGGTCTGGTCCAGAGTGGGATTGGGTTGAAATACAGTAAGAGACCTCTTACGCCTGTGAAAGACATCAGAAGAAGACTGGCCTTCGTCAGGGGTAGTAGTGACCTGCAGAGTCGTTAAAACTGCCTTGATGAGGCCCTCAGCTGAGGGAATGGGTTCAGTCTCAAAGGGTTTGCCATAAACATAGGAAGAAGCCCCTTCCTCACACTCTTCTTCTTCTTCCGTATCAGCCTCAAATTAATCCTCTTCAGGCAAATGTTTAACCTGACAAGGAGAGCAAGGAGAGACAAGCCTATGTGTAGAATACTCCAGCAAAGAGCGAAAGAAAATGGCGTCCAAAATCGCAGCCAATCAGAAGAAAGCATGCGAAACAGGCATTCTGAGATATATATTTTTGTCTCTTTGCTGTAACTTAGCAATGCTTGAACACAAACATGTGGGGCCCCCAAGACGCTGCAGATATGAACCAGATCATAGGGCAAGATGAGACACGAAGAATGTGCCCTCCCTCAAGTTAAAAGGTTGTTAAACGGTACCTGTGAGTTATATTAGACGACATAGAAATATATATATATATATATATATATATATATATATATATATATATATATATATATATATTACACACACACACAATATTGAACAGTTAACTAATTATGTTAAAAATATTTTTATTAAGTTTCAACATGCAATATTTACATTTTTTTTATTCATTTTTTTAAGTACTTACTTTTTAAAAATTAACGATTATAGAGCTTCTCAAGGGAGTCAAACATACTATTCTAAGTCCTCCTGAGAGAATCTTTTTGGACAGGCATGGTGATACATTGAGCACATGCACAAAGTGCATTGGCCTGCAGAAGGGAGATACAACGAACACTCCCAGGTGGCCCAGGAGGAATGGGTGCTCACACATACGATAGGTGGGTGGTAAAGACATATACACAGAGACATAAGATACAACACTCAATGGTGGGTGGACATTAGATTAGGGTGACCACATAACTTTTTTAACCCCTTAATGACCCATGACGTACCGGGACCATCATGGGTAGATTTGCCTCAAGGACCCATGACGGTCCCGGTACGTCATGGGTTAAAATCTCCCATTGACGCCGCACTGAGCGATGGGAGAGCACAGGCTGCCTGTTGCTAAGTGCCCTGATACTAGGACACTTAGTTTCAGCCACTAGCAACATTGTAGCCACATGTGAATTACTTGATTAGCGAATCACATGTTGCAAAAGCAGAATGACAGGGACAGTATTTACAAATACTGTCCCTGTCACATCTCTCTGCCTCCCTCCATCTCACACACTTCTGAGGTGAAGAGAGAGAGAGAGAGAGACATCTTGTTATAGTGTTCCAGATCCTGTTCCCGTGTTCCTGTGGAAAAAACATGTTTAAAAAAAATCAGATTTAACCCTTTGATCACTGTAATTGCAGTGATCAATAACCCCCACCCCGATCACTTTAATAGTGATCAATTGCTGCAGCTCAGCTTCTTGCTGATCTGTGGTACTTCCCCCATCCCCCTTGTATTTTTTAAAAATTTGTAAGATTTTTTTTACATTTTTTTAAAACATTTTTAAATAAAAAATTGATTTTTTTAGCAAATTTTAGGGTTAGGTAGGTAGTTGGGTAGGTTCAGGGTATACGTGCGTTAGGGAAAGGTTTAGGGTTAGAATTAGGTTTAGGAGTAGAGTAGAAAAAAAAACGAAAATTTATTTTATTTAAAAATTGATTTTTTAAAGCTTTTTAGAATAAATAATTATAGTTTAGATAGGTAGCTGAATTGGGTTAGGTAGGTTCAGGGAATACGTGGGTTAGGTTAAGGCTTAGGGATAGATTTAGGTTTAGGAGTAGTGTAGGAAAAAAAAGTTTATTTTATTTTAAAATTGAGTTTGTGCTATAAGCTAGTTTAGATAAGTAGTTGGTTAGGTAGGTTCAGGGAATATGTGGGTTAGAGTAAGGCTTAGAGGTTTAGGTTTAGGAGTGGTGTAGGAAAAAATTATCATAGGAATAGTGACTGTTTGGCATTAGAGTTAGGTATAGTATTTACATAGTAATAGTTTAGTAGTGACTGGGTAGTTACTTAGGAGAAATTAGAAATTTATTTAGTTTAGGGTAAGTGTACATAATGCAGCGGAGGCACAGTGTAGAAGACGCATATGCCTTTTTGGCGTCTGACTCAGAAACCACAGACACTGCGTCAGACTTTGAAATAATGCAGTTTTCAAAGAGTGAGAGCAGCTCTAGTGATGTCGCTGGGCCTTCTGTAAAGAAAAGATGTACTGTCCGAAGAGCTGCCCCGGCAACTGCCCAAAGACCTTCCCAAAGAGCTGCCCACAGACCTTCCCAAAGAGCTGCCCAAAGACCTTCCCAAAGTGCTGCCCAAAGAAATGCCCCAAGTGTTGCCCAAAGAAATGCCCCAAGACCTGCCACTCCTTCTGATCCTAATGAATGGGTATCACCAACCAATTTATGCCCACAAATCCCAGAATTCACAGCCAACCCAGGAATTCAGATTGATGTGGAAGGATTTATTCATAATCGGTTTTTTTATTTGTTTTTTGGGGAAGACATTTTTGGGGGAAATTGTGTCCCAAACCGATCTGTATGCAGCCCAGTATATTACATTACAACACATCAGCTTTCGTTGTTAAGCAAGAATTACGGAAATCCACAGACACCGCAGAATTTAAACAGTTACGTTTAAGGATAAAAAAGATGTCTACATACTGACCACCATGCATGAGGACAGAATTGTGGCAGTCACTGTTCATGGCAGGAGAGGGGTACTGAGAAAGCCAGTTTGCATCAGGGACTATAATAAGAACATGGGGGGGAGTTGATCTGTGTGATAAACTAATGCAGTCGTACCTCGCTATGAGAAAGTGTAGAGCATGGTACAAAAAAATTGGCATCTATATGATGCAGACTGCAGTACACAATTCAGTTTTACTTTTCAAACTGGCAAACCACAATCCAAAATGTAGTTTTTTTACAGTATCAGCTACAACTAATTTCCCTATTTTTGAATCAAGGTGCACCAGAAATCATTCCAGCAAGACCCAGGGTAACACACTTTATTTACAAAATCCCCCCAACTCCCAAAAAAACAAACCACAGGAGCGCTGCAGGGTTTGCTACAGCAAGGGAATACGGACAGACACCACAACTTACTGTCCTGATTGCCCTTCCAAACCTGGCCTCTGCATGGGTGACTGCTTCAAGCAATACCATGCAGGCACGATGCAGTAGTGCTGTAAAGTTTATTTTATTATTTGGCCACTTTTTCCCCTGAAATATCCTGTTTTTTTATTTTTCGAAACACATCCCTCCATAGATCTAACACTATCAAAATATAATGGGAAGCAAAGCACCCTAAGTTTTTTCCATGTCTGATAATGGAAACACACATGTTCCCTACTGGGCCCAGTAGCTTCCCCAAACCCTGACAATCCTATGCATATGGGGCATTGCCATACTCAGACAATGTAACTCACCACTAATGTAAAGCACTTAAAAAGTCTGCAAATATCACCTGATTGGAATCCAGAGCAACACTAAAATATAAGTGTAAAAAAATGGTGTTTCTCTTCCTTACTGCAGGATTTGGGAGGGATTGGTGATAGAGTGTTAGCGAAAAAAATTGATAAAATGCAAATAGAATGAAAGCCAGGGTTGTCTACTCTTCTACAACATATTCGTTCGGGGGTGAAATTTATTGCAGCATTGCCAAACAGCCCGAAATGAGACAAGGCACTAGCTGTAAAAATGGCATGTCTGTAAAAGGAAACTCACATGTTCCCAACTGGGCCAAGTAGTTCCCCCAAACGATGACAAACCTATGCATATGGGGCATTCCCATACTCAGAATAAGGAGCTGAACACTGCACAATGTAGTTTATAAAGTCTTCACCTATCCTGTGCTTGAAATATACATCAACATTGAAACCCAAGTGTGAATAACGCAGAATTTTTACTTACGTCAAGTTTTACGAGGAATTGGTGGTAAAATGGCTGTGTAACAAATTTAAAGATTTCCATAATGAACGCCTGGGGTGTCTATTTTCCAAAATATACACTCCTGGGAGGAAATGTTAAAGCGAAACACTGGAACATAGCCCAAATGAGACATGGCACCAGTTAAGCAAGATGTGAAAATTCAATATTTGTTAAAAATTGGGCCCTGTACCTCCCTCAAACCTTGAGAAACCTATGCATATGGGGTATTGCTGTACTCAGAAGAAGAAGCTGAACACTACACAATGCATTTTTAAAAATCCTCCCCTATCATGTGCTTGAAATTCCCATCAAACCTAAATGTGGAAAACGCTGAATTTTTTACTTACATCAAGTTTTACAAGGAATTGGTGGTAAAATGGCTACGTAAAAATATTAAAACATGCCTAAAATGAAAGCCTGGGTTGTCTACTTTCCAAAAATACATACTTTTGGGGGGAAATTTAAAAGTGGAGCACTGGTACACAGCCCCAAATGAGACATGGCACCAGTGATGCAAGCTGTGAAAATTCAAAGTGTGAAACTGGAAACGCTTATGTTCCAATTTGGGCCCCGTAGTTTCCATAAACCTTGAGAAACCTATGTATATGGGGTATTGCCGTACTCAGCTGAATACTAATCAATGCATTTTTTTAAATTTTCAACTATCCCGTGCTTGTTATCAACAGTAATATTGAAATGTAAGTGTGAAAACTGCAAAAAAAAAACAAAATATTACCACAGTTTTGAAAAATATTTCTGGAAAAATAGCTGAATAAAAAACTCCAAAATTCTCCTGATTATTTACCTAATGTTGTCTAGTTTTCAGAAACATATACCTTTGAGGGACATTTTTGGGTTCTGGCACCGTCAACTAAACTATGATGATCACATGCCAATTTTTGAAAAATTACAGGTTGGAAATAAAGGTGTCCATCTTGTACTATTTACCTTGTAAATGCGAGAAAGGGATTGAAATACTAGGGGCACATATGGGGTACTCTCATATTCAGGAGAAGCAAATGAATATATTTAGGGTTTTTTTGTAATGAACTAATAGTATACAAACCCCGAAAGGAAAATGTAATCAAAATGTTATTTTGAATTTTTTTGCTATTTTTTTTCTATTTTAATCAAATTAAATGATGATGTATTCATATAATTGTGGTATCTAAAGAAAGCCCTTCTTGTGCTTAAAAAAACACTATATAATTTGTGGGTGTACAACAGGAATTTAAGAGAAAATATGGTTGAACAAAGATGTGTATATTTATTTTTTTGTGGGCGTGGCTAAGATTAACGAATCTGTGTGAGTGGAATAGCGAATGCACCTAATGCAAGAACTGCTATTGCGAATGAATTTATACATCTGTGTACTGTTGTCGTAAAATGGAATTTTTCATGCGCAATTCAAGAAGTGTTCGGTATTTAAAGGAGCAGTAAACTTTTTTTTATGAAAACACATATTTTACAGAGCATTTCCTGCTGAATAAAACAAGATCACTCCCATCGCTGTCAGATGTTTTATTAAAAAACTAGTTGAACAGCCCGTTACACGGGCCACAGTGCATCTGGCAGCCGGTCGCGGGGCAGTCACTCGCAGCAGAGACTGCCAGCACCACTGCTGATGCAGAGCTGGACGCTCCTTCGGAGCGCCCAGCTCTGTATCAGCCGCTGCGCGGGCAGTCTGTACTGTGCATGACTGCCGCACGCGCAGCAGTGTCTACTGCGCATGTCGGGCGTTACACACAACTTAGCGAATTATTATATAGGATTATGGCAGTTTAAATAATCAGGAAGTGAATTTACTGTGTTTACTTCCTGATTGTTCTAACTGACAGGAAGTGACAGGCAGTTTCTATCGCATTCTGTGGAGAACTGTATGTCTCTGACTTTTCTGACTTTCCTCTCCATTAGAATCTAACAGGAAATCTAATTAGAATTTGACCACTAGAGGGCACTGCTAATGTAAAAAAAACATGGGTTTAAACTGTAATAACTCTGGAAATATAAATCTCTCGGCAGTGGGACTACCCTTATTTTACTCTATAGGAAAATCCCTACAATATATATTTTTTCATAAAAAAGTTTACTGCTCCTTTAACTTCCTGGATTAGAATATGCTCAAAATCTATCTGCGCACAAAAATTCCTTTATCTGATGCGTTTCTTGCATTGCGCCATTAGTATCTATTCCTTGGCTGATCAAGGCATTGATTATTGCTTGCTTTTTCACTGAGTGAAAGGTCTTTGCTAGTCAGTGAAGTCCATGCATAATGGAAGGTTGTATTCATTACGCCCCTCTATATCTTGTTGCATTATATAGTTATATACACACACAAACACCACATTCAAAGAGCCATAAACTATATATCACTAACTGAAACAAGACAATTACCCCAGTTAGGAGATTTCTCACTGAAAAAATATTACAGTTCGAACAATTTTTTTTAGTAAAGTGCAGTTTTCTACTGGGGACAAAGGGAAGTGCTTTTCCTATAACTTATAATGCCTTTTATACAGTGTAATAAAGCCTTTTGAATGACACTTGGATCTCTAGATCACAGATCATTAAGAACATTTTTTTTAACACCCATCTATTCCAATAAGTATAAATCCCCTTTAAGGAACAGCATAGCTTTTAATGTAATAAAATATATATATTTATATATAGTATATTGGTTCATATTTATTATATTTAAATATTAAAAATGATAAACACAAAGTAAGACAGAAAATGAATACGTATGTTACACTGCACGGTTTACAAACCATGTATACAGGTAATCTGCATTTAATTTACAGAGAAGATGGCAAATGTTTAATCATCTTCTCTCTCCTTCGCTTGACCTTTATGTCCTAAAAAAAAATACTCTGCTCAAGCCCCTCCAAAAAAGCAAATTGTAGAATCCTTCTGGGTTTACAGTGTCCTCTTCACACTTTCTAATTGTCTATTAGCATAGGAGTAATCATAAAACCTTTCATCATTCTCTCTCCCTGAGGAAAATATGTACCAACCTTTAGGACATGACCTTCAATTCCTTTTGTAAAGCAAAGGGACTAAATTAAATTGCACTGTCACCAATATCAGGCTCATCTGTCACCTAAATCCCTCTTACTTTTAATAAAATCCATTAAGTTATTTCCTAATAGAAATCAGTACTTGACCTTATTTATAATAATGTGTTGAATATTAGTATTTATGTCCATGTATCCAGTTTTTCTTGTCACAGTGGAATGTTGTTTAACCCCTAAAGTGCTAGAGAAGCCAGGAATATTCAGGACTTCCAGAAAAGGGTTTCCAAAACACAAAATAAGTATGTGATAACTAGGAGTGGCAATAAAGTTCATTTTCCTTCCTGTGGTATGCTAAAGGAGCAGTAAATTTTTTTTTATGAAAACACATATTTTATAGAGCATTTCCTGCTGAATAAAACAAGGTCACTCCCATCACTGTCAGATATTTTATTCAAAATTTATAGCAGTTCAAATAACCAGGAAGTGAATTTACTGTGTTTACTTCCTGATTGTTCTGACAGGAAGTGACAGGCAGTTTCTATAGAGAACTGAATGTCTCTGACTTTCCTCTCCATTAGAATGTAACAAGAAAACTAATTAGAATTTGACAACTAGAGGGCACTGCTAATGTAAAAAAACATGAGTTTAAATTGTAATAACTCTGGAAATATAAATCTCTCAGCAGTGGAAGTGCCCTTATTTTACCCTGTAGGAAAATCCCTACGATATATATTTTTTCATTAAAAAAAAGTTTACTGCTCCTTTAAATTTGTTTCTCTTGATGGTGAAAATAGTGAGACTGTATAGTCAGAAAGTTAATCCCATTGATTTCAGTGGGATTCATTTTTTGGTATACATGCACGAACACATGCACACACACACAAAGCCAAACATGCATACACATGCACATTTGCTCACTTTGTCAAAGGAAGACATCAGCCGGAAGGGCCTTTTCACATGAACTCCACCTATTTCTTCATGTGGAGGCCATTTTTGCCCAACCCTAGCAATCACTACACCTAATATATACTTTGTGTTATTATGAATGCATAGCAATTGCAGTTCTATCAGCACAGGCCAGGAAGAGGCAAACTGTGGTCCTATTTCAGTTGTTGCTGGACTACCATTTCAGGATGATGCAAGCTGTAGTCTAGAAACACCTGTAAAAAGGGTTGTAGGTTGCTCATATGCACAATGGCTACAACAAATCTAATTATTTCATGCAAAATTTTTGTCAGTACCTAATCTGGAGGACAAAACAATGCAAGGGGTGTTACTGAATGAGAAACCCTCTCTCCTTGGGACGTGTCTGTCAAGTGATTATCTAAAATAAAGGATCTTTTAAAGGGATAGTAATGTTTCAAAATAAAAACAGATCCAATTAATCTTCATATTATTTGGGCCATGGTGAGTGTTATTTAAATACTGTCAGAGTTGTAGTTCAAGAGTAATTGAATGATAACGTATCACCTTCCAGACCCTTTTACTAACGTAATACAGCTCACCTCAGAACAGAAAGGTGGTGTCCGGGTGGATCGCAGAGACGGACAATCTTCAATTAGATTAAGGGAAAAAACTGTCAAGGGGGCAGGGCTTTCATTGTTCTCACAGTAAGAAGATTGTCCCTTGCTGTGACCTGTCTGGTCTCAAGACCAGATTCCACATCTGAAGGGAGGTGGCTTAGACTAGGTAAAAGGGGCGGGAGGGGGAACTTTATCATTCAATTACTCTTGAACTACGACCCTGACAGTACTGAAATAACACTCTCCATGGCCCATATACTATGAAGATTAATTGGAGCTGCTTTTATTTTTAAATATTACTATCCCTTTAAGACTAGGATATGCTGATGGTTTTTCATCACAGTTACTGATATTTTAAAGGAGAGAGACTCCACTTCACACTCCTTTTTGTTCTTCTGTGCCAGGAAAGTAAATACTGTATTTGTCTAATGGTAAGATTCAGTTTTTTTCTTGGTAAATCTCTTCTAATGTCCCCCCTTTTCTTTATGCTAAAATCCAAACCAAGAACTTTGTTTTATTCCTATCAACTTTAAAATGTTATGTATTTTAGATCTGGGAATATAATATATATTCTGAACATATGTTTATAGCCCAAGATAATGAGACCTATACAATCAGGCTGGTGTGGTAAAACATGTACTTTTTTCATGACACTGTAGTACAGGGTATCCCCCTTATAGCCAAAGTGATTTCAACCATTGTCAACCTGTATGTAACAGAAGTGCCATCTGTGAACAAAACGTACAATAATTCTGGCTACGTTCTTGCTGAATTAAGTGTCAGTGATTGAGGGAGGATTGCAATTTCACACAGTCTCCTAGTATAGCTCTGCATAAGCATTTTATCATCAACATGCAGCTCTTAGTACCAATGTTCTTGATTCCTGGCTAAGAACAGCACTTGACAGGTAATATACAGTAGTAAGAGCAATGTTTTTGTAATCTGAAAAGGTTACTTTAATTCCCCAAGAGTGTAAACATATGTGTGACCTCCAATCCCCATAAAGGCTGTGTAACAACACTTTTCAGGGACATTTTCTACTTCAGGGATTTTCTGGTGTGTTTATTAACCCATTGGATCTTAAAGACGTCCCAATCAGATTATTCCGTCAAGGGTTGGAGATGTATTTAGCATCCAATGGATTAAGCACATATGACACTGTTTCCAAGTCTAAGTCCCCTGTTTATTGACTTTGAAAATTTACCATGGCAAACCATAATCCAGAATTTCGAGTGGATAAGGCAGTAACTGGGAAGAAGCAGAGCACAGATGTCATGTCCATAGAAACAACAATGTCTGATTCCAAGACCGATGAAATAACCCCAGATCCAAGGACAAACCAGGACAGATCCCTTCAAGCCTGCCAAACTGAGCTAGACCCAGAGATCCTCCAAAATAAACTACAGCCAGAGATCATATGACCTAATGGACTGTCTCCCATAGATTCTTACATCCAACTTGCATTCCTGCTAAAGTGCTGCTGAGACAAGGACAGACAAGGAGCTACAGATAGGACCCAATTCAAACACATTTTAAAGAGTGTAAACATGCTTTTTTCAGTAATATTATAAATTTAGCCAGCATATACATTTTGTAAGACAGCGTAATACAGAGTATCACCCTTGTAGCAATTGTGATTGTCATGGATAACAAGGAATGGACAGGAGACAGCACTGATTATGAAACACCACCTTTATTGAACAGTGCAAAATATACAATGTGAAAAACAGTATGATACTGATCACGTAGTAGATAGGCACAAAGCAAGTGGTTCCTACCAGGAATAGGAGTCTGCTCTGAGGATACAACTAAGGCAACCATGAAAAAGCAGCACTGGGGCTAGGACCCAGGAAAGTACAGCAAAAGACTGGGGCTAGGACCCAGATGAGCGTACGTACAGGTTGCCACCAGGAGAATACTGACTCAGGCCTACAGTCAGAATAGGCTGTGTGCAGACCAGCCAAAGGTCAATACCAAAGTGGATATCTGACAACATCTTTACTGCAATGCAGCTACTTCTGGGTAGTGTCTGGCTGTAACATTCACTAGCTGGGGAATTTAGGTATATATGAAAATACTCAAAAGACAGAAGGTTACTAACTGAAGCCGGGAGGCTTTAAGGCAGCCGTAAACTTTTTTTAATGAAAACGTATATGATAGAGGGCATTTCCTGCTGAATAAAACAAGGGTACTCCCACCATTGTCAGTTGTTTTATTCAATTTTAAAACAGTCCAAATTGTTAGGATGTATAGAGGGATTACTTCCTAAAACTGACAGCATGTGAATGAGCAATTTCTGTTGCATTCTATGGAGAAATGTTTGTCAGTGACTCACCTCTCCTACAGAATGCAAAAGAATAATTGGAATCTGACCGCTTGAGTTGCCAAAAGTGGTGAAAATCAGCTTCAGCTGCACTATAGAGGATAAATAAAAATACCCATTGACTGATTTAATGTGGCTTAAGGCATTGAAAGCCCCATTTAAAATACTGGCAATTTGGGAATGTTTAATGGTTGCATATGAAGCAGCTGTTTTGCACCAGAATTGCACCAATTTTTCTTAGTCCAATACTTAAGCTACAGAAATCTGCATTAGTTTTCTGTTTTATTTAAATACTTTAAAGGAACTGAAATGTATTTTATAAAACAACATGCAATAGTGTGAATGTTAGTCATAGGCTTAACATTTTGAGTGCCACGTAAAGGGTTATTAAAGAAACACATACTGAGCTTAGTGAGATATTAATGATCTGCCAGCCCCATATGCCTGTATTTTTTTCAGGTTGATTTTTCAGTTCTCATTTTACTGAATAGGCCCCCAATATTCTTCATTTTTAGTTCACTTTCTTAGCGGTATAAAGGAAGGACAACACAGACTCATGAAAAATACATACAATGCCTTTTCTTCTTTTTTCTTTGGATTGCTTGGATCCACTTATTTAATGAAAATGGGCTACTGCATAAACCACCCTGACAAGCGTCCCATATTTTTATTAGAGCATGTATTTTATATGAATAGACGTCAGCAGTTGCATCTCACTGTTGACCTAACAGAATACCCAGAACGGTATTAGTATGAAATTATTATTGTACTTATGATGTTAGTTTTCTGTTATTTGTGTCTAAATTTGAAGATACATGAAAATCATGCACTTTTATTTCCTTTCCAACAGAGAATATGTTTACAGAATGGTTCCTTAGGGGATATAACTCGCAGGGAAAAACTGCCATAAAATGCAGTTCCCAGCCCTAAAGATGTAAATCTTTCATTTTTGTAGCATGTAAGAGGAAGATAAAATAATACAAGAAAACACCAAGTGGCAATGTTAAGTAGCTGAGTCTAACTGTACATTTATCATGTTGACTAAATCTTTCCAGCCTCTATATAATCTAACATATTACCTAGATTGGATCTTAGAAACCAAGACAGAGCCTGTAATTCGCAATTAATTTTCAAATGTATTTTTTTTTCATTTACTGCAGGATTATTTGTGGCTGCTTTCACTTGATAACGGAATAAAAAAGTGTATTATGATGACACTATGTTTTTACAATTTCTAAAGAATATCAATATGTCCATTAAGCACAATATTTAAAGCGAAACTTACAACTCCTAATAATAAAACTCCATTTATCATAACTTGAGCAGAAAATCCTAATGCAATTATGACTGCATGAACTGGTTCCTCAAAATGAGTTGTTTACTAGTATTGACTATTTTATCCATGGAGCTGGACATGATTTTCTTGCATGACTTTATGATCCAAACTCCTTTTACTATAGACTTTATAGAAAACCTTCAGTGGGAGGAGTCTGGGGACAAATAGTCCTGGAACATGGAATCATGTCTGCCTCCATAGAATTGATATGCAGTGCTAATTAAAGGGGAACTCTCACCACTTCTTATCTTAATGTTCCATCTGAGTAAATCTTTAATCATTTTTTCATGCAGTATAGCCAGTGATACTGTATAAGCTTTTGAAATAAAGCCTGTGATGTCAGTTCAGGACAAGCTACGGTACAGCTTTGTACCGCAGCCTGTCAATCTTCGTCTCATCCCCTCCCCAGCTGTTCCCCATTATCAACTCCTCCTCTGACAGAGGAATCCAGTGTGTGAGCTGGAGTGATCTTCGCTCCAGCTCACAAGCTGGATTCCTCCATCAGAGGAGGAGGTGAGAATGGGGAACAACTGGGGAGGAGAAGAGACAAAGATTGACAGGCTGCATGGCATATCGGTACTGCAACCTGTCCTGAACTGTAACATAGTAACATAGTAATTTAGGTTGAAAAAAGACTTGCGTCCGTCTAGTTCAACCCTCTTCCTATTCCTGTTTACCATCGTTGATCCAAAAGAAGGCAAGAAAACCCCCTCAATACAGCAATTTCAAATTCTGCCTTGAATGGGGGGGGGGGGAATCCTTCTTGATTCCAAATGACAATCAGATTACTCCTTGGATCAACAAGCACTAACTAAATATTAATCCCAGTACTAAAATACATAGCCCTCTATGTTCCACTCTTTTAAAATGGCTTAATTTTCAGAAGCGTATATCTCTGGCTATACTGCATGAATAAAAAAAAATAAAAAAAAATAAACGGATGGAAGATTTACTCAGATGGAACATTAAGATAAGAAGAACTTTAACGGAGGTGATAGTTCCCTTTAAAACTAATTTTGGAGAACTAGCTCACATAGAATTGATTCATAGTGGCCATTAGTGTGTTTTGCCCAGATTAAGATAAGTGGTGTTTATGAGTAGGAGGTTTTTTTGCTGTTGCTTTAAGGGATAGCTAATACCTCCTAATAATAACAGCCCCCAAACTTACCTTACTATCGGTAGAAAGTCCTAATGCACCTATGAATTTTGCCCTTGTGCTTTTGTTCATGAGATAACAATGTTATTTAGTTCTGAATGTCAAGTTCATGGAGGTAGACATGACAGTTAATAGGAGGACCACAGAACCTCAAGCTCGCCTCAGGGCACATGGTAATCCTAACACTTAAAGAAGGAGATGTGTCTGCAATGCATCGATTCCCAATGTACTTTGAACCATTATTCACAGTACAGTACACAGTCCTTTGAAAGCCAGATGGGTACGCAAGCAGTGGAAATCTCAAAAGGTTAAAAAAGGTAGATTTACGCACTCTGTCTGGGGGTTTTGGACAGGATATGAGGTATTGGGTTGGTTTCCATCAAGAGGGTATATAGGAAGGGAACTGATTTCTCCCACTTCCTTTTAATCCTGACTGGGACCCTGGATAGTTGTTTCCCTCTTTCCCTCCCCACATAGTTGTTTTATGTTGCTGGTATTTTGGTTTGTTGTTCAAAATAAATAAATAACTTAAAAAAAGCCATACAAAGTTATATGCTGGCTAAAAGGATAATATTACGGAAGAAAACATGTTTTCACTCTTTACAATGTGTTGGGTCCTGTCTGTTGCTCCTTGTCTGTAATTGTCACAGCGGCACTTTAGCAGAATGGGAATTTGGGTTGTAAGAGCCTACAGGAGACATTCCATTGGGTCATATGATCAATGTCTGTAGTTATTTTGGAGGATCTCTGGGTCTAGCTCAGTTCAGCAGGCCAGAACGGATCTCTCCTGGTTGGTCCTTGGACCTGGAGGTTATTTTGTCAGTCTTGACGTCAGATAATGACATTTGTTTGGACACGGCATCCTTGCTACTTCCCACTTCTAGATTAAGGTTTTCCACAGTACATTTTTAAAGTGAAAAAACAGCTGCAGCCATGTTTCATCCAAACTAAGTTGTTGTGTTTTATTTGGGTCAGTGGTGTGGGTTTTGTCCAGAGTCTCAGGTCAAATCATGCCCTGGAGGGACTTAGGCTTGGAAACAGTGTCATATGTGGTTAATCCCTTGGGCGCTGAAGAGATCTCCAATAGAAATGGCCTCAAACCAAAACATGCGAAAAATGGCACTTCCCGCATGGCAAAAAATTTCCAGCAAAAGCTGCTGTTTTCCTACTTTTTTCTCCTAGCTCATTGCATTTAAATCAATGGGAAGAATTAATTTCTCCCCACCACATGGCAGTTTTCTCTTCTTTTCCTGCAGGCATATAAAAGAGTGTCAGGCTCTCACTGCATGCCATTTTGTGTTTGTGAGAGGAGAAAGCAGCATATTTTTGAAGATAGGTAAATAAAGTGAAGTTGAAGCTTAATTTAGGGAGTATTTAGGGAGGACATTTGTTCCCTGTATTAGAGGAGTCTGTTGCACTCTGGTGGAGAAGAAGGGGAAAAAGGAGGTTGACCCTAAATACCCCAACTGACTGGCAAGACATAAGGAACTGTGATCCAAGTTCCTTCCTGATCTGGCTGTTATTATCTCTGTCCTGGTCTGAGGATGTGAGAAGGGAGCAAAGGAGACTGACCCCAAATACCCAAACATTTTGTCTGACTGGTTTAATCTGAAAAACATAGGCAGCTGAGATCCATGCAATTTCCTTGCTGATTTTGCTGTTATTATCGCTGTGCTAGGGAAGTCTGGGGAAAGAAGTTGTTGATTTTGTTTTTTAGTTATAATCTTTTTTTCTTTGGACAGTAATACGATAGGGTGGACAACTGTAAAAATAATAATAATAATATAAATATATTAGGTGACAGACAGCTGACTGGGACCCTGATGTAAGCTGTGTGACTTGAGAGATAGCAGACAAAAGTGAGAATTTTGTTGAGGGCCAAGGTAAGACATCACACTCCATCAGTCCTGTTGTGTAGATTAGAGTAAAAACACAAATAATAGTTGAGTAATGTCCAGCAAATGCACAAGGGGCAGGGGGAGGGGGAAAGGTATTGCAGTTCAAGGACGTGTGAGTAAAGTGGCAGTTCAAAAACTGACTGCAGCCATGGTTTCTGCAGTATGTGCAATAAATGATGATGATCCTTTTCCTTCCAGGGGAGGATGCAGTTTGTCAAGTTCCCACCAAAAGTTCCACCACTGGCACAGTACGATAAAAAAACATATAAGAATAACATTGAAGACAACAACGACTCTCATTCTAGTGATGATGATGGCATAATGGAGGAAGGTGTAGCAGATCAACCAACTGATGCATCTGACAGTGAGACAAACAAGCACTAAAACACCTGTTCTCAAAGTAGTAGCTTTGTGAAAGCAGAAGAAATTGTTTGACGCCTCTAAAAGCTTAGAGGAATATAAGGGTAGTATCATGGTGTCCGTGATTTCTGCCTTTCTTTGTCAGTTACCAGAAGGGGGCTCTCCATCGGCTGCTTGCCTTCAGCCCGCCCTGTATTGCCTATTTAGACCGAGCTTGGGCACCCTTTGGTTGCCCTTTCGTGTTGTCTCCATGCTGCCTGCACCTGCATTGGGTTCCTGAGCTTCCTGGGCCGTTACTCTGTTCCTGTATCGCCTGAGTTCCTGTCTGCCAGCTTCCCTGGTTCCAGCATCCGTTCCTGATCCGGTTGGGGTTGCTGTCCCTGCTGCTGTTTCCTGCTGCCGTTCCTGATCCGGTTGACTGCCTGTAGATCTGTTTCCCGTCCATCACCGGCTGTGTTCCTGCTCCTGGATTGCCTGCAGTGTGTCTCTCTCCTCCAGTCGCCCTGGCGACATTTTCATTCACTTGTGTTTTACATTCCAGTATGCGGGTACTGGTTCGCTCCATGTATAACTGGCTGCTCATTGCATCGGTAGAGGTTCTGTCACTCCAGTACACGGGTACTGGTTCGCTCCATGTATAACCGGCTGCTCATTGCACCAGTAGAGATTCTGTTACTCCAGTATGCGGGTACTGGTTCACTCCATGTATAACCGGCTGCTCATTTCACCGGTAGAGATTCTGTCACTCCAGTACGCGGGTACTGGTTCGCTCCATGTACAGCTGGCTGCTCATTGCACCGGTAGAGATTCTGTCAGTCCAGTACGCGGGTACTGGTTCGCTCCACGTATAACTGGCTGCTCATTGCACCAGTAGAGGTTCTGTCACTCCAGTACGTGGGCATTGGTTCGCTCCACGTATAACCGGCTGCTCATTGCACCGGTAGAGGTTCTATCACTCCAGTATGCGGGTACTGGTTCGCTCCATGTATAACTGGCTGCTCATTGCACCGGTAGAGGCTTTGTCACTCCAGTACGCGGGTACTGGTTCGCTCCATGTATAACCTGCTGCTCATTGCACCGGTAGTGATTCTGTCATTCCAGTACGCGGGTACTGGTTCGCTCCATGCATGACTGGTTGCTGTTCAGTCCTAGACAGCACCGGTCAATATTCTGTCACTCCAGTACGTGGGTACTGGTTCGCTCCATGTATTAACCGGTTGCTTTCTGCGTTTCTTTCAGCACCGGTAGAGATTGTGTACCCCAGTACGCGGATACTGGTTTGCTCCTGTGTTATAGGGGGCTTATATCATCCTGTCTATTCAAGGGGCCTCAGTCTGTCCATCTCATGCGACTGGTCTATTACAACTTAAAACCAGTCACTGAGGTTACCATTGCTGCTATCCAGTACTTGCAGCCTAAGGTTGCCTTGCCCGGTATATTGGTAAGGCCGGTAGAACCTATCTCACATTGTACCAACTTAAGGTTGCCTTACCTGGTATTGGCAAGGCCGGTAGAGCCTTATCTACTCGTGTACCAGTCTCTAGGCTGCCTTGCCCGGTATATTGTCAGGGCCGGTACAGCCTTTACTATTCCTTGTACCAGTCTCTAGGCTGCCTTGCCCGGTATATTGGCAAGGCCAGTAGAGCCTTTACTATTCGTTGAACCAGTCTCCAGGCTGCCTTGCCTGGTATATTGGCAAGGCCGGTAGAGCCTTTACTATTCGTTGTACCAGTCTCCAGGCTGCCTTGCCCGCTATATTGGTAAGGCCGGTAGAACCTTTTCCATTTTGTGCCACCTAAGGTTGCCTTACCCGGTATTGGCAAGGCTGGTAGAGCCTGTCTTTCATTTTGTATACCTCTACTCATGCTACTATGTATTGTCGCTAAATGTTCTATGTGTATGCTACCCTAAAGGGTTCCCATTACACTTTTCAATAAAGTTGTGTTTTTATCTTAACTCTCTGTCTGAGAGTCATAACAAACCGTGACAGGTAGTGGTCAAGAAGAGGAGGGTGAAGCTGAGGATGACCTAATGATAAGTGACAATGATGCTGTAGATCTAGAATATATCCCTCCAGCATCCTCCTCTTGTTCAGATACAGATGAAGTTGAGAGTGAGACAGATGATGATATGGCCAGAAAATGAGTTTAAAGTCAAAGGCTCAATATTCCACAACTGAAGAGGTGCATTGTGCCTATCTATAAACTGTTTGAGGAAATAAATGGAAAGTCTGACCCTGGACAAGCAAAGATGGCAAAAAATACAAAGTCATCCTGTCGTCACCATCAGGATCATCAATGCTTCTATGTCCAAGCCACACTCAGCCACACACACCTGTGTTGAGCGACCAGTAGCAAAAACAACAACAACACAGGTTATTAACATCTGCAACCTTGGTATGATGAGTGCCTCTGCTGCTGCTGGAAGTGCTGCACGTTTTGCACCTAGGTGCAGCAGCAGTAGAAATGCATCAACATCTAGCCCCAGTAATTGTAGCAGCCCCTCAGGAACCCCTCAGTCCATGTAGTCCACAGTATGGGGATACTTCACTTACAATCCAAAAAAATCATGTTGCTATTTGTTGTCTGTGCAAAAAACACATGAGCAAGGGGAAAGTAACCTCACCCCTAGCAACTCTTCAATGAGATTCCACCTGAAGCACAACCACAGATCTGATTTGGAGACACACCATGAACATGTCCCAGGTGCACAACTAGCAGCAGTAGAAGCACTCCAAAAAGTTCCCAGGGCTCTTGGGCAGATGAGTGAAGTAGTGATGTCATAGAGTGTGCCACTGCCAACAGTTAGTTCATTCCAAATAAAACCCATGGCTCCTGCTGCAGAGGAGTGTGATGCCTATAGGTTTGCTGTAGATGATGACAAGAGTCATACATAGAGTGCCTACACATACCACCACCACATACCCCCACCACCTCCACCATCTCTACAAGTGAGGGCATTACAGCAATAACATTACACAGTTCTTCTACCATGTACTGCCATCCCACACTTACTAAGTTCTTAGAAAGAAGTCAAAACCTGCACAAGCATAATGCATAAGTACACCTATGGGGTAGTAAACTTGCCAAAATGTTGGTAGTTGACATGCTGCTCTTTTCCTTTGTTGACAACAGAGGCTTTAAATAACTGATGGCATGTGTTGCACCCTGTCAGAATGTCCAAAGCTGCAATTATTTTCCAAGGATAGTTGTGCCAATGTTACATAAGCAGGAAGTTAGTGTTGTGGGCAAAGAATAAAGGCACCATTTAAAGGCATATGTTGTTGAAGGACTCACAACATTGACTTTTAGCTATTTATTTCTCCACTTCAACTCTCAGAAGAAGTAATATGTGGTGGGAAATGGTGCAGTCATAGGAAACATATAAAAAATGATTGACAATGGCGAAAAAGGAGAACATTTTTGCGAAAAATAGTTGGTGTCTCGAGAAAATTCATGCAGGAAATTGTTTTTACTTTTTGCCCACCCCAAATCTCCAACACATATCTTCACAATATGTTGGGGATCTCTTTAACATCCAATGGGTTAATAAACATACAAGGAAATCCCTGAAGTAGAAAATGTCCCTGAAAAGTGTTGTTACACAGCCTTTATGGGGATTGGAGGTCACACATATGTTTACACTCTTGGGGAATTAAAATAACCTTTTCAGATTACAAAAACATTGCTCTTACTACTGTATATTACCTGTCAAGTGCTGTGCTTAGCCAGGAATCAAGAACATTGGTGCTAAGAGCTGCATGTTGATAAAATGCTTACTTTGAGCTATACTAGGAGAATGTGTGAAATTGCAATCCTGTGGTTGGGGTGCAAAGGTGACTTTCTATTACAATGAAAAAAGAGTAAAAATAAGAATCACTATATGATTGGAGATATGTGACAATCCTATCTTTTTCAAAGGACATTTTGAGGTCTGTAGGACAATGTGTCTCAGTCCTATTAACCACTTGAAGACCAGAGGGGTAAGCAATGCTTAAAAAAGTTGAATCTGTGATAATTTGTAAATGAGAAATCCCAACAGTGAAAGTACTCCTGTTTTATTCAGTCCTATTATATGCACCTTTATGACAACTTAATTTGAAAAACACTTTCACAGTCACCTATATGTTCTGTTTTTTATTTTGTATTTAAAATATCAGTTTATTTATTGGTCAGTTTATGCAAGTTACAGTGCTGGCTGGCATAACAGTGTGTTAGGTACTATAATTCTGCACTGTTCCCCTTCCCAACTGCCACTCTTCATATTCTGGCACTCAAACTATTAAGCTAAATATAGCAATATTATGAATGTACAAATACACCAGAGCAGCTCCAGTGGTAGTGCCTGCACCTCAGGGTATGCCCTATTATCAGCAAGTCACTTATGCATGCCCCATAAAATGATCAGTAAAATAAAGTTATGATTTTTTAATGCTTAGTGTTATACATGGTATAGAACAAAGTAATGCCAATAAATGCCCATTGACTGACTGCCACATTCACTTACCCTTGGAGCAAGCTTTGCTAAGGGAAGAATTTGTGTTATAAGTAGTAGTAAATTGGAATTAGGTAGGCATAAGCATTGAAAATCATATTCAGCTCTTGTTTTTGTTCAGTATCATATTCGTACATTTATTCCACTGTTTTTTGACTATAGAGAGGTGTCTTCAGTTGCTAAAATTAGTAGGAGGCAAGAAGTTCAGGAGGAAGGCAAGGGAGGAGATGCAATAAATGGCGACAGGGGGCCAGGTTGGCAATACTGTGGTGAATTTGTGTCGATGGCATATCGTCATTATGCGCTCACATGTCTTCTCCATCACATCCCTGTGAATCCACCACCAATCTGCCACAGTCCTCCTCGATGTCTTCAACAGGTTTACAATTTTGCACTTATTACATATTGCATAAACGGACACATAATGCTAAATATTTCTCCAGCTATTATTTTAAATAAAAAATAGCTAACATAACAGATATGTCACTGAAGCTGGAAGAAAGAGTGCAATTCAAATATCTGTTTTAAGGGAAGCACACAGAAAGAAACAAAGAGAGCCATGCATTTGATTAAGAAATCATGACTCTCAGAGCTCGATTCTATTACCCCCACCACTTTTAAAACCGTCGTGGTGGTTTTGACAGCCCAGTTTGCTGTTCTATTAACTGCGCTGTCAACAACCACAGCCACACAAAAATGTCCAACAGGTGCAAACTATGCATCCATTGGACATCATGTAAAACAAGTAGAATTTGGTATCCTATTCCATGCGGTGGCGCAGAGTCCCTAACGTGCGGTGAAAACCACCAGTGTTTTATAGAAAAAAAATGGTTTCCAACACACACACTTGTAGTAAAAAAAAATAAATTAAAAAAATAATCCTATGGGTGCCAGTGGAGTATGCAATGCATTGTACAGAATAGAAGAAGGATGCACTCGCGGAATATGTATCACAAATTATTATTTTAATGGCATCTTAAGGAAATGTAAGCAATCAACAATTCAGAATGTTTCGGTCTTCGGTAGACAGGACCAAAACATTGCTGCTGAATTCTTGATTGTTTACATTTCCTTAAGATGCCATTTAAATAATAATTTTTGATACATACCCTGTGAGTTCATCCTTCTTCTATTCATATTATGTTACAATTCAGTACTGCACCTGGGAAGGCAGAAGTAGTTGATGTGCAGGAAATTTCGTGAGTGCCAGTGTTTTATATTACTAGTGTAAAAGCCCATGTACACAGGCCAAGCGTTCGGGCAGCATCTATTGCGCATGACTGCATCGGAGTCTCTACTGCGTATAACTGCATCAGAGTCTCTACTGCGTGTAACTGCATTTGGCAGTCTCTACTGCGCATGACTGCATCGGACAAACATACATCTGACTATATATATATATATATATATATATATATATATATATATATATATATATATATAATTTGAGGAAAGAGGCAGCACCAGTGGGACTTAACTATATAAATTTTAATAAAACAAAAAAAGAGTAAATAATATGGTCAACGTTTCGGTCCTACATCAGGACCTTTCTCAAGACAAAAGACATTTTTGTCTTGAGAAAGGTCCTGATGTAGGACCAAAACGTTGACCATATTATTTACTCTTTTTTTGCTTTACTAAAATTTATATAGTTAAGTCCCACTGGTGCTGCCTCTTTCCTCAAAGTTCCTGCATTTTCCTTTGGAGGATTGTGCACCTGGGCACTACATACAGTAAGAGTGAGTGCCTCCAACACCTGTACTATATATATATATATATATATATATATATATATATATATATATATATAAATATATATATATATATATATATATATTTTTTTTTTTTTTTTTTAATGGTCTGTGCAGTTTATAATTTTATCGCTACAGTGTTTTTTCGATTGTAGTTTTCTTTATTAACACTTAGGTGGGGTGTTATTTTACCTATTAGCAGTCTAATTTTGTAGGTTAGGATTACCTCTGTCTGTTCTCTCTAGATAGATAGATAGATAGATAGATAGATAGATAGACAGACAGATAGATAGATAGATAGATAGATAGATAGATAGATAGATAGATAGATAGATAGACAGACAGACAGATATTTAATGGTTTGTGCAATTTATAATTTTGGCACTACAGTGTTTTTTGATTGTAGTCTTCTATATTAATTAATACTAAGGTGTTATTTTACCTATTAGCAGTATAATTTTGTACACTGGATTACACGTTCACCATTTTTTTTATTTATTTAGATATATAGATTATGTTAATTAAGGCAGGGGTAATGTAGGGGTAAGGCAGGAAGAGTCTGCGTGGCATGCATTAATGTAGCATTATTTATAAATCAAAATAACTCAAAAGCTAGTTTTCTAAATAGAAAATAGCTAATGCTAAATATAGGTGACTTTGAAGGCTCTTGTTGTTTTTGGTTCATAGGGTCCCTTTAAAAAATTCCAACTTTAAAATGGGTAAAAATCAAGATAAAACTGAATATAATATTTAAAAACAAATGTAATGAATTGGTAACAATCAGTGAAAAGGTGGAACACTAATTATATAGCATGATAAATAATACTGAGTTTTCTGAATATTTTAGGAATTTAAGCAGGAGTTTCTGCTCTGTCCAGCTTACATTCTAATCGTAATGCAAAAGAAGAGAAAAATACATTGATTTGCCTCCAGAACATTTGGAGAATGTAATATATTATAGTTAGTGTGATTATAAAATATAGGGATAATAATAGGTTGTGTTTGTGATAAATCTATGACTAATCTGTGGCATGTGTCACAGTACAGTGACCGGCCTGTGGTTATAGTAATAATTTATATGGTGCATTGATCCTGTTTACATTGATTTTACTTGACCTTTTAAAAATTAAAATTAACACAAATCCTATTCAAATGCCATAATTTCCCCCGGTAGTGATTCTTTCTGAAAGTAAGCCAATTAAAATCGAATGATTTAGTTGAACAATGGACTGAAATCTTCCAGTGATTCTTATGAACAGGAAGCATTCTTAGTCTCTAGGAGATTTTCCATTATGTGCAACCTAATACATGTAACACAAGGAAACACAATAATAAGTTATATGAATGTTTAATTCTTTGATGCCAAAGGGGTATGCAGCGCATTGCTCAACAATGTGCTGTGTAACTCCTCTGTCACTCATGGGGTTCACAGTAAGTGCACTAGTGCAGGTTAATATACATGAAAGATGAATTAAAAAATACATTTGGGGGTTATGCACTAAGGTGTACTGAAGAGGTGATAAAGTGGAGATGACTCCTTCAGTGATATCACTTTTCCAGTTCCTATGTTATTCTATGGAGCCTATGCCCTAACATTTCTTAAGTTTTGAAAATCTTAGTTCATAGGCTCTATAGAATAACATAGGAACTGTAGACGTGATATCATTGAAGAAGTCATCTCCACTTTACCACCTGCTTATCGCATCTTAGTGTATCTGTCCCCTGCTACAGATTTTTTTCTCCAAAATTAAACGTAATGGCTCCACAGCTTAAAGGAGAGCTGACACCTTAAAATAATATGCTGTCACTTATCTTATTATGGCCATAAAAAAATCATAATTAATTTTGCCCCTGTGCCTTTGTTCAAGAGTTAACATCTTCAGTCAGTGCAAGATATCATGTTCATGGAGACAGACATGGCAGTAGCTATCAGGGTCATAGGACACAAACTTAACATGGTAATCTTATGCCTTTAAAGGGATAGTAATGTTTCATAATAAAAGCAGCTCCAATTAATTTTCATAGTATTTGGACTTTGGAGAGTGTTATTTCAATACTGTCAGAGTTGTAGTTCAAGAGCAATTGAATGATAAAGTATCCCCCTCCTGCCCCTTTTACTGATGTAACACTGCTCACCTCAGAGCAGCAAGACTGTCCAATTGGATTGCAGAGAGGGACAATCTTCAGTGAGCATAAGGAAAAACCTGAAAACCTGTCAAGGGGAAAAAGACAAGAGCGCAGAAAATCTGAGAACGGCTACTAAATGTCGATCGGACAGGTGTAATATTGTTGCACTTACTAAATAAATTCTTGATTGATTGCCCACTAGTAACTTAGTTGCATTCACAGGATAACTCTGAAATGTATCCTCGGTTGATGCGGGATGCTCTGTTATCGCTGCTTAACCAATCGCTACTTCATTGGTCGGGAAGTGTTGTCACTACCTCCTTGCAATCTGAACCTTCATGAGGGGCACACAAAGAGACAAATCCTCTAAGGGTAGACTGTACCAAAAAGAACCCCACCGATATGACCAACAAGATTGCACTCACCAGATAGCGAGGAGAAGTCAGCTCAAAGCAATATCTCAGCACTCAGTCAGATATATAGAAATTATTAACATGTTTATTAATAAAATTAAAAATGGAATATTCCAGATAACAAAAGGTTAAAATTTGTTATATTTTCCCTACTTGTTTCACAACAACTAGCTCGCTTCGTCAGGGGGTCCTCCCACACCTACCAACAATTTATAAGCTCCTCCTACAAGACCTCGTGGACCATCTCTTACCTGACTCGAATAATCCTTTATGAAGGCAAAGCATGGCTTTACTGAGGATTCATCGTTAGTGCATCTAGGCCAAGGGTGTCAAACTGCAATCCTAAAGGCCCAGGACAGTACTACATTTAGGATATCTCAGACATTACACGTGTGACAGTCATCAGATAAGTCATTTTAATGAAACAAATTTGCAAAATAAGGGATAGCCCAAAAAGACACCCTGTCTTGGCCCCTTAGGAATGCAATTTGCCATGCCTGCTCTAGGCCCAAACCATAGTGCAAGGACAAGAGTTATAACGAGGTGTAAGAAAAATCAACAGTTACATTGTTAAGTAAGATTCTCTACTCATTATTTGTGCAGGCCATATTCTACTAATCCCCGTCTTGCATGTTATAATTATTTATCTGATTAAATCTCATTGTGGATAGTTCTGTTTTTTAGTTCTGTTTTTCTGCTTAGAAATTAAAGGATTCTACTGCAGTTAGTGTTGTTATGCAGGAACTCTGGAACAGATTCAAAAGCTCCTGATTTCAGTCACAAAATTGGGACTGGTCTTTGAGTTTAAGGAAATAAAGTTCTTATGCAAAAAATTGCAAAGACAAATGAATAACCAACTTAATAAACTGCCTTCTTCATTTGTTCTAAACTATTAGGCCACATCTTGAATTCTAGAGTCCATAAAACATCATAACTGGCTGAAGTTGAGATCACAAAGACAACAACAGCAGTGATGCCACATGATACCTTACAACCCAACAAAATACCATCCAGGGTAACTTTGAGAAGTAGAGTAAGTGCCTGGGCCTTCATAAACATTCGCAAACACTTCCTACACTTAAACATTCCTCTGTGCGCTGCAGTGAAGTGTTATAAATTGTATACTTAAAAACAAGTGGAACATTCCCATCCTGGCAGTGAGCCTTAGAATGCATCCCCAGATACATATGCTAAGTGAAGAACACTTGAGAAGAAATCGAGCTGACTAGGCCTGTTCCTCTCACTCTCAGGACTGCTTGTTGAAGGACAAATGCTTTTGCTGAAACATAAAGATACATGCTTTCTATTTCATGGACAGTCGGAGGCAATGAAAAGTTTCTATAGGGAAAAATTAACACATTTTCAGCTAGATGAATGAATATGTTTATTTATATAGCGCCACAATTGTAAGCAGCCCTTTACAATTTAAGGGATTGGACAATAGTGTGACAATTAAATATAGTGTTGTCGTTTTGCCCCCAAAACTGATCAATATTTGCCTTGATAAATATGCTGTTTAGCCCTTATTAACATATATTATGTGAATATAAGGAAAGAGGAGTGAAGGGACTGAAATATAAAAATCTAGAAAGTTTTATAAACCAATTTTTGACACAATATAGCTAATTTACAGTATAAAGACAAAGCTGAAGCAATTCTTGGGAAAAATAATTTCATAACTACCCCAAAGCATCAATCTGTACTCTCTAGGATCCAGTGGGGTATGCAAGGCATTGAGAAGCAATATTAGAGAAAGATTTAGAGGTACTGATAGACAACTTCACAGCAGTGTGCAGTCTCACTCATCTGCTTGAAGAGCCAGTAATATACTATTCTATATAAAATGGGTATCGATTCATGGGATGAGAATATAATTCTACCTCTATATAAATCATTTGTAAGGCCTCATTTAGAATATGGAGCATAGTTATGAGCATCAGTTCTTAAAAAGACATTATTGAACTGGAAAAAGTACAGAGACATGCAATAAAACTGATAAAGGGATTGGAGTATCTGAGTTATAAAGAGAGACTAGCCAAACTGGGTTTGTTTACATTAGCGAAGAGATGCCTAAGGGGTTATATGATAACCATTTCAAATATATTTGAGGTCAATACAATTAATTGTGCAAGGAACTATTTACTCAAAGATCTGAGCAAAAAACAAGAGGTCATTCATTAAGACTGGAGGAATCAAAGGCAGGGATTTTTACAGGAAAGGAACTAAAGTTGTAAAATTCTTTGCCTTGGGATACTGTGTTTGTAGATTCTGTAGTTGTTTTAAAAAAGTAATGGATACCATTCTAGCTCAGAACAATATTGAGAACCATAACTTCCAGTCTGAAAGTAGATAGGATGTTGATCCGGGGAAATGTCTGACTGCCTTTTGGAGTCAGGAAGGATTTTTTTACCCACATTTGTTGTTGTTTTTTTTTTTTTGCCTTCCTCTAGATCAACAGAGGTGATGTGGCATGGGCTTAACTTGATCAATGCATGTCTTTTTTTCAGCCTCATCAACTATGTATGTTACATTAGACACCCCCTGGGGTTAATATGAATTTTAATTTGTTAGACAAGATGTGATTATTTTGCCACAGAATTTATCATTATCCATATACGCCACTGTGTATTTGAGCTGATTGCACAGAACAATGGAAGCTGGCAGCATCCTCTTATTTTGACTAACTAAAATGATGGCAATACTTTCCAATAATTAGTCTCATAACTTATTCATTTGGTATCCATTGTGAGAGCATCTATCATTGTGAAAGTGTATGGCATTAACACAAGATGCATTTACATTTCAATTTCACTGTAATCTAGCACATAATTACTAGATCATAATTTTCAAATACTCATTCTTAAACCATTCCATATAATTTCCAGTGGTGCTGCCATGGAAGAAATGAGGCCAAAAGGAAAAATCAAAGAGTTGATTTACTAAAGGTAATTGAACACATGCAAGAAAATATGTTCTGTGGTGAGCTATTTATTCCAAGGCTTGATCAGATGACCAGGGGACACCCCTTGAAGTTAGAGGAAAGGAGGTTTGAACTTCAGCAGAGGAAGGGTTTTTTACCGTGAGGTCTGTTAATTTGTGGAATTCTTTGCCCAAGGAGGTGGTTATGGCAAATGCAATGGGTACATCCAAGAGAAGATTGGATACATTTCTTTCCAAAGGGAACATACAGATTTATACTGTTTATTAGTAGGCAGATCAGGTAGGTCTGATAAAGACTAACTTATTTGGGAGCAGGAAAGCTATAAAATTACTGGGTTATGAGGAGAAGGTTAAACTTGATGGACTTGTGTCTTTATTCAACCTAATTTACTATTTACTATGTAACTATGATAATTTTCTGGCATGTTTGCAATTTTCTTATTTATCAATAAGATAAATAAGAAAAAACAAAACTATGCTAAGTCTTGACTAGGGTTTACAGGAATGTTTGCAGTGGGAAGAAAGTGGGGGAAAATAGGGTCTTCTGCCTTCCAAGGGAGTTCCTGTGACAAGGCCCTTTATGCTGACGTCTCCCCCCAATGGAGGTGAATGTGTCTGCATAATGACATAAATGTGAGTGATTGCCTACGTGTACATGCAAGATGATATGTAGGAACTTCAGGAACATGAGTGTGAATGCCAGAACAAGTTATGGGAACAGCCGAATATGGTACAGCAACATGGAGCAGAATGTTTCATCCAATAAAATCACCCACTCAACTTGTTTCATCACTATGGTTCCATTTCATCAGAAGTCTCATCATTTCAATGTTAACTGGATATGAGACTTCCGATGGCTCTATAACCATGAAACATGCTGGGTGGGCGTTTTTATTGCTTTTATACATAAATTATATTATTTGTGCCCTATAGTGATTAAATATATTTTTATTTGTGATCAAGCTCTGTTTTATTGACCTGTGTTAGTTGGAGATGCTCTATTCATTGCACACACATTTTTCCCTAAGATGCTTGATTTCTCTGCAAGCATTCAGACAGTCCTTCTCTGGAATTGATTGGCTGCACCTTTTGCTGTGGGATGCATTTCAATATGCCATGTCTTTCTTTCATGGTCATCTTTCTGAGATGAAGAAGGGGAGCCGCAGTGAATGGAGGTTATCTGCATGATGGCACTTAAATATTAATCACTTGCAATTTTGACCGAATATCTCTGTAAATGTGACTGTCAATTATTTACATTTGACCTTTTTTGAGAACATACTACCCTATTTTTTGTGGTTAATCTCCATGGATCTTTGTTTCTGGAAAGCTTTCTGGTCAGTTGACCATGAACTCAGGATAGTGATATAAAGTAACACTTTCCCTGATAGTCCTCTGTATGCTATCTTTTTTACATTGAACCACTATCCCTGATCTCACAGGCCCTGACTGAAAGATCTCTGAAAACAGATCCAGGAAGCTTACTGTCAAGGACATGAAATTGTAAAAAAAAAATAGGTAAAGATAAAATAAGAAAACACATATTAATTATTTGCAAAATATCTATATTCCAAATAACAGGTTACTATCACTGATGCATCTCCTGTAATTTTTTATATTAAAATAGGTGTTCATATATTTTAATGAATACAAACTGATTCAAATAGGTAAATAAATGGAGAATTACAAAATTACAAATTGCCATACATTAAGATGTCAAAATGTATTAACTAGGTTTTATTATAGCCATTGTTCATATTTTGAATACACATAAAATGCAATACATTGTCATTATGTCCCAGTATTCTGCTTTGACCCTGATTGTAAAAGAAAAATGTATTAATATTAAATCAATGTGCTGTCTCATTACATGTGAAGAAAGGGGATCATACTGTGAGTCTGTTGTGTTAATATAAGAATGGCTAAACACAGAGAATTGGAAGTTTAAAGGCTTGAAAATGCCAAATACAAATGCTAGGCTCCCTTTACAAAATGGTAATCCCCCTGCAAGCATTTAGTGGATAAATGGATTTTTCTCAGAGAGCTGAAGGCAGCTTGTTTTGGATGATAAGTAAAAGCTTTGTCAGCTGTAGCTAACTGTACCCTTGTTTACAAAGGTACTGAAAGTAATTCTGCACGAGCCAAATGCAATAATACCACAGCCATATTTTGTATTACTGCCCACTGGATCTGCAATGGTCCATGCTAAACAGAGTGGAATTTGTGGATATCATACAGTTGGTAACACTGGAAGCCTTTGATGCAGTTAAATCCTGATATGAACACATGGAAAGCAGTAGATGTTCATAATTTGGAGTCAAATGCTTTATCCCTGGAACCCTTCCATCTTTCTCTTACATTTCTGTTTAACAGGATTTATATGACTTGATACGAGAAGGAAATGTGTCTACCAGCATACATGCATAAAAACTCATGGTATGCATGAATGCCAATTGTGAACTATTTATTTATTTAGAAAATGTTTTACCAGGAAAAATACATTGAGATTTCTCTCGTTTTCAAGTATGTCCTGGAATATGTGTGGTACTATACTTGTGTGTTCTCCAAATGGAACAAAGCTTTCACACAAAGTGTTTTTTGTGTGCGTGTATGTATGTGGGAGAAAGAGTTGGAGTTAACACTTTGAGGATGGGAGATGGTGTGCAACACATTGTTTCGTAATGCATTGCTTATCCCTCTTATCTGATAAAGCCGAAATGTGACAGAGGTATGTTATAGAGAAGAGGTAGAGAGAATGTGAGGGTTAACAGTTGATCTGAATTCGAGTTCTCTCTGCACTGGAAGAAACATTAATGCATTGTATTAGCTTTGCAATTTGTGATAATATGTATCTTTCTTCCTCTGCATAAAAAACACAAAGTAACCATTTTCTAAGGGCCCTATTTTCAAAAGAAAATTCTGGAGGAGCCCAACAACATCATAAGTGAGAAATAAAAAATTCTATTGACTTAAATATGGCCTGTTAAATCCTTGAATGCTTGAGAGGTCTCTGGGATTTAAAGGGATAGTAATACTTTGTTTTATCTTTATTTTATTTTGTAGGCATTAAAAAAACATGAAGAACGATATAAGTCTTATATCTCAAACCTTTATGGTTTGAGAGATATTCACAAGCAAAGTTTCCCCTCCTGCCCCTTTTACCTAGTGTAAGCCATCTCTTCTCAGATGTGGAATGCAGATCAGACAGATAACAGCAGGGGACAATCTTCTTCCTATGAGAACAATGAGAGCCCTGCCCCCCTTGTCACATTTTTCATGTTTTTCCCTTATCTTAATTGAAGCTTGTCCCTCTCTGCAGTCTACCTGGGCACCTCCCTTCTGATCTGGCTGAGCAGTGTTATGTCAGTAAAAGGGGCGGGAGGGGGACACTTTGTCATTGAAATACTCTTGAACTACAACTCTGACAGAATTGAAATAACACTCTCCAAAGTTCAAATACTATGATGATTAATTAGAGCTGCTTTTATTATGAAACATTACTATCTCTTTAAAGGAGTAGCAAATGTAATTTTTTTTGTGAAAACCTATATTTATTTATTTAGAAAGTGTCTTACCAGAATGAACACATTGATGTGTCTGCATATTATGGGCCTTTTCCTGCTCAGTAAAACAAGGATGCTCTCAGTTTTTTTATTGAAATGTTCACATTGTTAGTAAGTGAATTGCAGTGTGATTACTTCCTGAACACTCAAAATGACAGCATGACAGCCGTTTCTATAAAATTCTATGGAGAACATTGTCAGTGGCTCACCTCTCCCAGAATTTGCAAAACAATAACTAATTGGAATCTGACCACTAGAGGGCACTGTTAATGGAAAAAAGCAAGCGTTTAAACTATAATAATTCTGGAAATATGCATCTCTCAGCAGTCTGGGTGTCCCCGTCAGTCACTGCTTCCTGGAATCCTGAGTACGGCTGCTCTGTTGAAATATCACAGTTTTCCACATTCACCAGACAAGACCAGTGTAGTGGTTTAGAATCAGAACTATTTATTGAATGAAACACACTGCTTATATACACTTACAGAGGCTCTTATCAAGATCAACATGTAACTAGGGCTTGGGACAGTGTTGCTATGCTTGACCAATCAGTCACCACACACCATTATCTAGATAAGATTGGAAATTAGGAAGCACAGCAGGAATCAATCAACATTCCAATCATTCCCCAACACAAGTTACATAGATCTGGAGTATATTGTAAGCAAAGCCCCAACCCCCATTCTCTCTGCACTCTGGCACCAAATCCCTTTATCGACTTTATAGTATAGCATCACACACTATTACATTATACCACACAATATACAATACAATAAACAATATTTCAAATGTTATAGTCCTGGGGGTGAACAGCACCACATGTCCCTGTGCTGACTACCCCCGCAGGTGTCCTAAATAACTCCATCTGGTCACACAGGGGAAAGGGGACACTCATCCTTCTGGGAAGGGGGAGGGACTTGGGGATAGTCCAGGGAAAATCCACGGCACACGTGCACACAATCCAGGGTTTTCCCCCCAACCAGTCCAAGAGCAGTCCTGTTCTGTGACACCCTGTGCCCACCAAGAAGCACAGGATGACTTAGACCCACGAAGGGGACTGGGAAGCTGGGAAAGCCGCCCCCCATGCATAGAGTCCATAGTCGATAGGAAGGGGGCTGGACCCCAGGCTCCTCAAGGAGTCAAGGGCCCTGTGGTTTCCGTGACAAAGGCTAAGGGTGTCTCCTGTGTGAGACAAAAGTTAATAGGGCTGCAAGTGAGGTCATGTGATAAGTGGAGGGTGATGGGAGTATCTTACCTTGCCTACATGCACATGAACTATAAATATGTCCATGGTTGAATCTAATATCATTAAAGCGGAACTACCACCCCAAATAAAGTCTCTCCCCAACAATTACCCATCTACCGATAAGCTTAACAATAGTAGTATTAGCTAGCATAATTACCACGTTATTAAGAAATCCTGTTTCTGCAGAGACTGATGGCCAGGCAACAGCACTTTAGAGGAATCTGCATGCCTGCGCGTCAGTCCCTTAGGGTACCTAAAGGTACCGTGCATGCCTCCAACAGGAAATCGAGACTGAAAGCACATGCGCATAGACGTCTGTAAGCAAAGATGTCTGCGCTGTTGCCTGGCCATCAGTCTCCACACAAGTAAGAGTTTCTCAGTAACTTGGTGGTTATGCTGGCTAATACTACTATTGTTAAGCTTATCACTAGGGTAATTGTTGGGGGTAGACTTTATTTGGGACTGCAGTGCTTTATAATGGTGTGTTGCTGTCAATTACAGATTGGGGTTGAATTGTCCGAATACTAATAAGGGCATAAATAATTCACATGCCCTATATTTCCAATTTTTTTGCCCTAATGATTATCCTGGAATATGATTTAAAACTTGCTACATGACTGGATAGCTTTCAGATAGCACCACCCTGTGTATATAATCCACTGGGATACATAGGGCATTTGGAAACAGCAGCACCAACGTCTCCAGAACAGGTCCAAACATACTAACTGAGAGTGAGAATATTAAATGATACGTTTTAGATATACGACTACTATTTTCAGTATGTCTTAATTGAGAGCATATATTAAATCTCATAGAAGAGACTAATAATACTAGGATTGATATGAGACTAAGGGTATACATTAAGGTTGTAGGCCTGATAAGCTAAGATTACATACAACTACATAGATTGTTATACAAGTTACCCTATTGGTGGATTCAAATAACTGCTGTAAAGGAGGGGCCTATATAGTTCACCTTAACGTCTCTATAATATAAATCGAGTCATCTGCAGCCCTGTTATAGATATTATCATTTTCCACTTCCTGATTTTTCTTCCTCCTTTTTAATTATAACCAATGCAGATCATTTTTTTATTTTTATTTCTCTTTTGGCCTAATCAAAGAGTAGTAAAATGTACTTGGGATTAAATAAGAGTGCCTCATATAGTGGTTCTGTTCTGTCCTTGGTTCTTCTTAAAAATTAAATTGATTGACATAACTTTAAATAACAAGTAATAACAGCTAACATATAAAAAAGATTATTCTTAGGTAAAATCCCTAAAATATAATTGTGACGGCCCCCGCGGCAGGTACCCACCCCTGTAGCGTTACCTACCAGGTCATTTACACCGGACCAGCCTCAGAGGACCACCGGACAGACCTGGACCGTTTGCCACTGGATCTAGCTGCACCACCCAAAGGAGGAGCGGTCAACTGGATTGGAACACCTCCAGTTGCAACCAGCCCAATGGAGAGTAGTGACCACTGTAGGTACAAGTCACCATTGGGCAGGAACTAACCCCTCTGCCTTGTTCTGGGGAACAGGTTGAGGTCTCCACCTGACAGGATCTCACCCCTCTGCCCTGTTAAAACAACACTACCTTTAACAAGGTGCTTTTGGCTACACAAGTCCGGTAGCACCAACCCACAACCCACAACCCACAACCCACAACCCACAACCCACAACCCACAACCCACAACCCACAACCCACAACCCACAACCCACAACCCACAATAACAGAACCTAAACATCTGTTTCATGGATAGAGCTTCTTAAAATGGAATACCAGGCCTTTCACAGCCTTCATTCAACTTGAGGTGACATGAATATAACAAAATATCATAATACACAGAAGACAAGACATACAACAAACATAACAGGGTCTAACAATTTTAGGGTGTAGGATGGGGGAGTATAATGAAAACACTGGAGAGAAACTGAAGGTCCCAGAATGCAACACTGACATATTTGCATACTCGCATGTGACTCAAAAATGCTGCAATGTAGGTCACCAACCAATAGATGGCAGTGCATAGTACAATGCTGCAATGCAAGTTTCAACCAATAGATGGCAGTGCATAGTACAATGCTGCAATGCCAGGTTCAATCAATAGATAGCGAGGTTGAGTTCAAAGGACTTGAAACAGGAAAAGTCCATAGCAGATGTATTGCTGGAATGTCCATGTAATCCCACAGTCCTCATATTTCACAAGGACATGAAAGTCTAACCTTCTTCACACTCCTCCCCCCTCCCAAATAAGTGAGTGGCTGGGCGGTCTCCCACAGGCCCCTCCAAACCCACTTGATTTACAGGGGGAATTAAAACACAGTTGTCTCTGAGTCCTAACTAGCACCAAGTTGGGAGGCTTCCCCTGGGCCATGCTCCATGCAAGACTGGGGCCAACCTTTCCTGGATCTGGGGCCAGCGGCTAAGGGTCCAGAGCCAGTCTATAGGGAGGATCCTTTTGTGGTAACTGGATTTTTGGGCTCTCGATGGCCTGGGGAGCAAAGTGTGGGGATAGGGGCACATCTCCCCCTTTTTGTGGGTCAAGCACCCCCCAGGAGCAGGAGAGGATGCTGTTCCCACTCTCCTGAATTGCGGCAACACTCAGAGAACTTGTTTGGCAGGGGAATCCAAACGGCCGGTGAGGGGCGCACTCCCACTCTCCAGCCCAGGGCAAACAGACTCTGGCCAGAGAATAGAACTGAGCCAAGACCCATCTTCTTTAGGGAGGACAGTGGTCCCACTCCCTTTGGCTGGGTCAGTAGTTGGCTTGGTGGGGAATAACTTCCCACCCACCAGGCTGGGGTCAAAAGATTCAGGGGCAACAAGGGCATCCCTGGTGAGGACCGTGGTCCCACTCACCAAGGCTGGGGTATCAGCAAAAGGGGCAACAGGCTTTGTACTGCTGATGAGGACTGTTGTCCCACTCATCACAGCCTGGGTTTCACAGGACCTGGTGAGCTCGCTCCAACTCACCAGGCCAGGGGTCACAGGGGGACTGGGGAGCTCTCTTCTACTCACCAGTATGGGGTTTGCAGGAAAAGCTGCAGGGTTGCTGGTGAGGCATGTCTCCTCCCTCACCAGTTCAAGGTCCACATGACCATTGGGAAGGACCGCGGTCCCACTTCCCATGGCAGACATATCTGTGGCCCTGGAAAGCACACATTCCTCTTTCTCCAGGGCGACATTCACAGGGAACAGACAGGGGCTGCTGGTGGGGACCTGAGTCTCATCCACCGCAGCAGGGGTTTTCCAGGCCCTGGTGAGCTCGCTCCTACTCACCAGGCCTGGGTTCACAGGGGGGCTGGTGGGGAACGTATTCCCACCCACCAGTTCACAGTCCATAGGGTCAACAAGAGGGCTAGCAGCACTGTTCTCCTTCAGTCTGCTGGAGTCCTCTTCTTTCAGGCCACAAACCACAGGGCCATTTTCTGCCTTGAGGAAGTCCGCAGTCCCATTCCTCAGGGCAGTATCATCCGTGCCCCTGGAGAGCACACATTGCTCCTTCTCCAGGGCAGTGTCCATTGACAAAGGGGACAGCTTCATGGGGCTGCTGGTGAGCTCACTCCCACTCACCAGTTCAGGTATCGCAACACAGGGGAGCTGGTTGGTTCCTTTAAGATCCATTATTGTTCCGTTGTTTCTCCAGGACACAGCATCAAGAAGGGATTTGCTATTGAACCTTGTGTCTCCTGCATGGTCTAGCTCTGCCCGAACCTGCCGCATTACCTCTCTTATGGCGCCCTCAGAGACAGGTGGGGTCAAGTAAGCCAATCTCTCCCGCATCCTCTACTGCAAGGGGGTTTCTGTTCTTTGCTGTGGAGCTGGGGCCTTAGCTATGCCAGCCTCCACATCCATCTTGATCAGCTGAGCAACAAGCTCTGGCTTACTGCGTTGACCATGATCAGACCCCCGGGCGATGGTCAGCTCCTTCAGCGGTGCGATGCTCAGCTTCTTGTAAATGGCTTCCATCTCAGGGTCTGGCTGTGCTCTCCTCTGAACCTCCCGATGGAGGTGAATCCCGGTGGTGGTTTGGACTCTGTAGTGCAGAGATCCCACCACTGCCACCGATGTGATGGCCCCCGCGGCAGGCACCCACCCCTGTAGCGTTAGGGGGGGCACCTACCAGGTCATTTACACTGGACCAGCCTCAGTTTACCACCGGACAGACCTGGGCCATTTGCCACTGGATCTAGCTGCACCACGCAGAGGAGGAGCAGTCAACTGGATTGGAAGACCTCCAGGTGCAGCCAGCCCAATAGAGAGCAGTGACCTGGGCATGTACAAATCACCACTGAGCAGGAACTAACCCCTCTGCCTTGCTCTGGGGAACAGGTTCAGGTCTCCACCTGACAGGAACTCACCCCTCTGCTCTGTTAAAACAACACCACCTTTAACAAGGTGCCTTTAGCTACACAAGTCTGGTATCACCACTTCCCAACCTCCAATAACAGAGCCTAAACATCTGTTTCAAGAGTAGAGAAACACAAAGTTATTGAAATGGAATACCAGGCCTTTCACAGCCTTCATTCATCTTGAGGTGACATGAATATAACAAAATAGAATACACAGAAGACAAGACATACAACAAACATAACAGGGTCTAACAGTTTTAGGGTGTAGGATGGGGGAGTATAATGAAAACACTGGAGAGAAACTGAAGGTCCCAGAATGCAACACTGACATATTTGCATACTCACATGTGACTCAAAAATGCTGCAATGCAAGTTTCAACCAATAGATGGCAGTGCATAGTACAATGCTGCAATGCCAGGTTCAATCAATAGATAGCGAGGTTGAGTTCAAAGGACTTGAAACAGGAAAAGTCCATAGCAGATGTATTGCTGGAATATCCATGTAATCCCACAGTCCTTATATATCACAGGGGCATGAAAGTCTAACCTCCTGTTTCTTCACAATAATCTTAAACATGCTTTTTACTGAAAGAGTAAACTGTCCTGCTCAGACAACTTTATTCATTTTTAGTGCTGTTTCTAATGCCAGATAAGAACTAAAGTCAATTAATGTACTGACATTAGTTACCACAGCCTTTACTTTACCTCATCCCATTAACAGATGATCCGAGAAGATCACCTCAACATTGCTGTGGTACTTAGAGACCTGAAAAAGGCAGGACTATATGCACCCTCAGAGCACATGTAAGATAAATTTTACAAATACTAGCATGGAGAACAGGGTATTTAAATGTATATAACCCAGGTACATGTTAGGTGTTAGTGTTTCTGTGTGGTCAACACTGATGTCTCTTGTGACTACTTAAAATACTAATATCTTTGGTTTGAGAGAACTATATGGATAATAAATCAATATGCAATGGGGAACTGAGAGTTCATGTGTTCTTTAATTTGGAACCATTTTCATTTACTCAGAAAAATCCATATGTAGTTTTGCTAATGAATGTTGAACACCTGGCAGTATAGTCATAGTGAGGCTAATGTACTAAGAAAATGGCACAGATATAGTGCAATGCAAGTGCATTATAGAGAAAAATTGACCATTTCAAAACCTCACACTGAATTCAATAGGACTTTTAAATTCAAGGATGCTGCTAGATAGGTCTACAATGCACAGCAAAACAATTAATTGGACTCCTCTCTAGAATTCAAGGGTGTAAATCCCCAATTAAATCAATAAGATTTTTTTATTCTCCATGGTGCAGCTGATTTTCTCCAAAATTGTTCCACTTCTCTATAATACATCAGCATACCAGTGAGACTCCTGTTTTCAGACTTAAAGTGATAGTAATGTTTCACAATAAAAGCAGGTCCAATTACTGTTCATAGTATTTGGGCCATGTAGAGTGTTCTTTCAATACCATCAGAGTTGTGGTTCAAGAGTAGTTGAATGATAAAATATCCATCTCCCGCCCCTTTTACTGATGTAACACTGCCTCAGAACAGAATGGTGGCGTCCAGGTGGATCGCAGAGAGGGTGTCAAGGGGGGCAGGGTTTTCATTGTTCTCACAGTAAGAAGATTGTCTCTTGCTGTGAGCTGTCTGGTTTCAAGACCAGATTCCACATCTGAGGAGAAGTGGTTTACATTAGGTAAGAGGGGTGGGAGGGGGAAACTCATTCAATTACTCTTGAACTACAGCTCTTACATTATTAAAATAACACTCTCTATGGCCCAAATACTATGAAGAATAATTTTACCTGCTGTTTTGTGAAACATTACTATCCCTTTAATTACTAGGTCTCTGGGGACAGAGGTTGATTCTATGGCTTTCTGATTTCCCTGGTAACTCCACCCAATCCCAGCCCAGTCCTGCCCATTTCCCTGTCTATTTCAGGGTAAACACCACCTTTCCACTTCTTAATTCCACCCACCCTGATTAAGCTCCACCCACATTACAACACAATTCACATGATCTGGACACTTCCATCACTTTCCCCACTTGATACTCCTGGGGAGGGGGCACTTGGTTCCAAGGTATGTAAATCAGCCCCATTATTTCAGGCACAATGAAGCTGATATTCTAAAAACAATTGGAATAATCCCAGTGCAATCTGACTGTAGCATGGTGGATGCACAACAATCCCACATTCCCTCTGATTTAAAAGGGGATTTGTACACATTGGTTGCTAAGGAAGTATACAGCTCATTACTTTGCAATGTATTGCAGTCATCTCTAGCATTCAAACGGTTAAAGGGATAGTAAAGTCTGTTTTTATGAAAAATTAATATTGTAGCTATTACAACAATATTATGGTTTGAGAGATATATGAAGATAAAGTTCTCTCCTCCTTCCCCTTTCACTGACATGAGCTGTAAACCTGTCAGAAGGAGATTCTGGTCAAGCGACCAGACGGAGGCACTTCAGCAGAGTTGAAATAGCGCAATCTAGACACAAAAACTTCATTGGAAAGGTCTACAAAGTGTGCCTGCAAACCAAGCACACTTTGAGTGGCAGAGAGGTATGCTTTGGATACCTCTCTGTCACTCAAAAGGGTTAACACCCTATGGAACAGTTGGTTTGGGCCAGAATTGCTGCATATGTTGAAGACCCACAATATTTATACTAAACATAACAAATGTTACATATAATTCCACAATATATCATTATAATTAGAATATTTATGGTCTTCCATTTTCTGATCTGGTTTCAAAATCATACATTTATCTAAGGGTTCTTACTTTGACTTGACGGCACTACGCACAACAGAAAAAAGTAGCAATTCTGGAACAAACCAACTGCACTATAGGGGACAATTAAAATGTCTCATTGTTTTAAAAGGGGCTTGTAAATGCTAGAGAGGTCTCCAGTGCATTGTGAGTCAGAGCCTCGGACACCTTTTTAGCAATCAAGGAGTATAAGCCCACTTAAAATCAATAGGAATTGTGGTCATTTTTATTTGTCCCCTATCCCAGAATTCTTCATTGTTCACTTTTGATCCCTCTAATAACATTTTACACCTTTAATGCAAGACAAGATGAATGTGATTAAGTGGTATGTTAGCCTACAGTAGCACTCAGAACACAGTCCTTTGCTCTGGGACACAATCAATACCAAATTAGCCTTTAATTACAGGTCTTTTAATTATTCAGTATTACCCTGCATGATGTTAGTAGCTTTAAAACTTTCAGAAGCATTTCTGGTTTGTCATAAACTAACACTTCACATAAAGGTGGCTTAACACCTTAACCCCTTAACGACCATGTGTCACTGGTTTCCTTGCCAAAAGGGCTGGTGATGGCCCTGGCACGTCGTGCTTATTGTGCTCACAGAGCTCCTGTTGGGGAGCTGTAAGAACTAGCGGGGTCTGAAACTGACTGATCCAAGACTGGAGTGGTCACGATCAGACCACCGGTTAGCGAGCAGGTATACATCATCAGTCGCATGTGCCAGTGAGCTAAACATTCTCTGTGCGGTCCTTAATTGCAATCCACCACTAGGAACTTTGGTCCTTAAGGGGTTAAGGAACAGAGGGGTTAAAGGAGAGCTAGCACCTCCTATTAATAACTGCCCCACTTACCATACTATTCCCAGAATCCTAATGGAGTATAAATTATATTTTCATTGGATGAGTGGCTCTCGGATGCAAGTTTTCAAGAGTCTTGAAAGCTTGCAAGGCCTAAAATTGACCGCTCCAAGACTGGAGCGATCTCTTTCAGGCCCCAAGGTGGCGCGCTGATGCATGCAACAGGTCACGTGTACCGGGACGTTGGCAAGGATCAAAGCAGTCCTTAAGGGACGGAAAGATCCCAGGACCACTGGTCCTTATGGGGTTAAGAATGAGTAGTATGCCCCACAAAATTGTGAACCATATCTGCAAAGTAAGACCTGGAAAGTTCTACCTATGCTATTTATAGATATTTCTCTGCATTGTATATGGGAGGCATAGGTACCACACTTCCCATTAGGCAAAGAGGGCAACTGCCTAGTAAACAAACTTTTGATGGGGGGCTCCAGCAGTGCTGGCAGCACCCAGGCTTGCTCCTTCAGTAGGACAACTGCACATGGTTTATAGTTGCCAATATACTTATCTGGCTAAATATTACTGTAATGTCTAAATTAGAGTATCCAGTAATCCCAGAAACTGGAACACTTACAGGACGTATCAATGTGAACAAATTTATTTGAATTGCACTGTGTCGTTTTGAAAAAGGTCCTAAGAGAAGACAGACATGTTGATCCCTCACAGCACAATTCAAATACATTGTTTACAATGATAAGATCTGTGAGTGCTCCGATTTCTAGGATTACTGTATACTACATATATATATATATATGCATACAGACAGTGGTGGGTGAAAGCACTCGCTCTATGTGGTTTGAGGCCCAGGTGCACAATCCTAAAGAATAAGATAAGAGAAATGATGAGGACAGCACCCGTGGGACTTTTAAATGATAAACTAGTACATTTTATTTGGTCACAAGGTCAACATTTCGGTCCATACAGGAACCTTTATCATGCTCTTGATAAAGGTCCCTGCATGGACCGAAACATTGACCTTGTGACCAAATAAAATGTACTTGTTCATCATTTAAAAGTCCCACGAGTGCTGTCCTCATAATTTCTCATATATATATATATATATATATGTATATATATATATATATATATATATATATATATATATATATATATATCTGTTTTACGCTCACTGTCGGGGTGTGGAGATCACTCATAACCAACGAGTTGCCTCTGGGAAGTAATTATGACAGAACCACTCCTGTCAAAATCTTTGCAGCAAGATTCACTGGCTTGAATCAGTTGCCAGATGTCCACCACAAAATGAATACCAAGCACCAAATCCGTCTGGCAATGTTGTGCAGCATTTGTTAGTATATGGTTAAATATGTGCCATTTGGGAGCAGATAAAGCCCTACAGGGTGGAAATTAAAATCCCCAATGATTTAATGAGGGCTTGAACCCCCTTGAAAGCATGGGAGACCTGCCTAGCATTCAAGGAATTAACAACACCATTTGAATCAAAGAGGATTTATGGAATTTTCATTTCAATCCAATGATGCAGCTGGTTTGCTATATAACTGCACCTCTGTAGCTTAATGAACAAGATTTCAAAGAGGACTGAGGTGGAAATACACTCTTGGTCTGCTCTTGGCAGTGGTTAATCTGACAACTTGCAGTCCCATTTCAGCTCTTGTGCAGAGTCTGGTTGTTTTTGCCTGGGATCAGGAATACTCTGGCAACTACATTAACCTATGTGACCAAGGATTTATATCAATCATACAATTCTAAGCACAAGAGCATCATAATTAAAAAAAGAAAACATGTACCATATCTATTAGCTGGATACATTGCAGTGAACACCAAGCTGAACAATGTCACGTGTAAGATATTTCCAGAATTCCAGATGATGCTCATTCTGCAATAGCAATGGAGGCATTTACATCTGTAACTTAATTTGTGTAATCATTTTTTTCTCAGAAATATAATTATTTCAGCGGAAAGAGGTCACAATGGCCAGGAAGTCCTCTGAGGATTACATTTTGTTCAGCTCATCATCATTTGGAGGTTATTATGAAATATACCTCACGGACATCTGCTTTTTTTAATCCATTTTTCAGACTGGAAAAGACTTACTGCATCCTTATTTGTCCTTTAGGGAGACCACTGGAAAGGAGCATAGCCCTCCTTATGTTCATGTACTATGAAACTTGGAAAATGTCTGGTGCAAACCAACTTCACTAATATTATTATTATTCATTTATAGAAAGAATGAACAACCTGAGGCCACCCAGCTGTTCAGGACTACAATTGTCCTCATCCCATGTGGCTAAATGTAGTCCTGAACAGCTAAAGGGCCTCAGGTTGCCCATCCATGACCCCAAAATTGTCAGCATAACCCACAATGCTGTACAATTAGGGAAAACTAATTACAAACACATGACACACTTAAAGGATAGCAATACCTCAATAAAACTTTAGCTTCGACTATTCTTTACAATGTTTTTTTAACATGTTGCTCTGTATATAGTGACTTATATATTTGTAGTTCAAATGCTATTCAAGAGGAAAGGTTCGCCCTCCCTCCTTTTCTGGCCGCCTCCCCTTAGATCTGTGATCCGGTTATGGGATCGGACGGATGCAGCGAGGGACAATCTTCACACAGTAAGTAAAAGGAAAACCCTGTCCCACTTGATGAAGAAGGGCAGGATTTTCCTTTTGCTTACTGAAGATTGTCCCTCACCGCTGTTGATCCGGACCAGGCAGAGAGGCAGTGCCCAGAAGGGGCGGGAGGAGGGGATCCTTTCCACTTGAATAGCGTTTGAACTACAAATATGTAATTCACTCATAAATAGCGCAACATGTTAAAAAAAATTATAAAAAAATAATCAGACCTAAAGTTTTATTGAGGTATTACTATCACTGTAAACAAATGGATATAAAGGATGAAGCCGGCCCTGATCACAAGAGCTTACAATCTACAGGGAGAAGAATAAGAATCAAGAAAGTGAGTGCATTTACATGTGATTATATTTCATTAGAGAGAAGGGAGAGACAGGTTCCAGTGGATAGACATGGCCAGGATAATGTACAGCTCACAAAGTACCAGTGTTGGGACATTTAGAGGTGTTGGGTATAGTCTGCTTTGAATAGATGGATTTTGAGAGATCACTTGAATCACTGAAAGCCAGGAGAGACTGTCTGACAGAGAGCGGTAGTAAATTACACAGACAGAGACGTCAACGTACTATTAACCCTTGGAGTGCCAGAGTGGTACGCAACGCATTGCTTTGCAATGCGTTGCGTACCACTCTGGCACTCAAAGGGTTAAGAACTGGAGAATTCTGGAACTCACCAACTGATCCATATGGAACAAATAAGATGTTGCATTGATTTGAGTGGGAATTTTATTAACCCCTTGAAAGCTAGAGGGGCTTAAGATATTTCCAGCATTCAAGAGGTTAAAATATCCTCGTAACTCAGTGGGCTGGTTGGGAATGTTTACTTGCTCCCTTATGGTGTCGTTGGTTTGCTCCAGACTCTATGGCGCAATGCAGGAAACCACTGTGAAAACCACTAGGGAATAGGTTTGCATGTGATTTTGTTGAATTGCGCATGAAAATTCAAGATTAGCAAACGGCTGCGTATATTTATTTTTTGTGGGCGTGGCTAAGAGTAACGAAACTGTATGAGTGGATTAGCCTAATGCAGGAAGTGCTATTGCGAATTAATTTATGTCTGTGTACTGTTGTCATAAAATTGCATTTTTTATGCGCAATTCAAGAAGTGTTCGGTATTTAGCTTCCTGAATTAGAACATGCGCAAAATCTGTTTGTGTACAATTATGCCTTTATCCGATGCGAATGTTTCTTGCATCGCGCCACAGACCTATAGTTTGTTTATCAGAAGAAGTTGCCCAGGTAGGAGTCAATCAAACAGCAGTCAGTTATTTTTAGTCTGCTGTTCATCTCTGTTTTAGTCTCCTGCCAGTTGTTTCAGTTTCAGTCTGATTACAACTACAAGTCAGTCAAGTCTATTAAGTATTGTTTGCTGTGAGTGGATGTAGCCTAGAGGCAGGCGTCAACAGAGATCACCGTATACAGAAAACTGCAAACATAATGGAAAGAAACAGATAGATCTTCACTGACTGCTGTATGAAGGACACCTACCTAGGTAAGTTAGTGAATTAAACATATTAAAGTTAGTTTGCTCCTAGGTTTAAATCCAGTTTAATAGAGCATAAGGGTGCTGCTCTTGTGAAATCGTGTTACATTGGAAACAAAAAAGAAAGTCCCACATTTCTCATTGATTAAAATCGGCCATTAAAACCCTACAGTACACATTTCTCTGGCACTCAGAGATAAGGTACTTAATTGGGGATCCATTCCAGTGCCTGATTTAGAGTGGAATCATAGTTGTAAATTCAATAGGGTCATTAAGTGCAGTAAGCTACTTATCATGCATAGTGCCCCATAGAAATCTATTTTACAATAGGATGAGCAATCACATGTTCATAGTTCATTGTTTTGCGTGCTTGTGTGTGTGTGTGTTTATGTGTGTGTGTGTGTGTGTGTGTCTCTGTGTCTCTTAACCCCTTAAGGACCGGGAAAATCTGAGGTCGTTTTCCCTGAAGGACCAGAGCAGTTCTGACCTTTTTGACTATGTCTTTGTTCAGCAATGTTTTCCCTCTAAGTCTTTTATTCCACCCCCATAAATTATATACTGTTTTTTTAAGCACAAATAGGGCTTTCATTTGATACCCTACTTATATGGATAACCCACCATTTACTTTATTAAAATTAAAATAAAAGGTAAAAAAAATGTAAAAAAAACACAATTTTTGGTTTTTCTCTTTGGATCAATTGGGCACAAAGGGTTAAAATTTTATGGAGACTGCATGAAAGGTATGACCGGTCAGTCATACCTACAAAATGCACAGTTTAAAGTGGCCACTGTCCCCCCTGGGTGAAAATCCCCATGTCCCTTTTTCCCACCCTATTTTGACACTTTTTTTATCCGTGACATTTGGCGGTGTATATAAGTGTATTACATAGTTCCACAACAATCACACTTCCACTTTTGTTTAATTAGATTATTTTTTTTTTAAATAAAATATTTTTGTAAAAAAATGTGTTGTGTTTTTAAAAAAAAAAAAAAAAAAATTATCATTGCAGGTCAGAAATTGACCTGCATTTAGCAAGCCTTTGGCACCAGCAGTGAAGGGGTTAATACCCCTAACTGCTGCATTTTCTTTCACCACTAGGTGTCTCCTGTCTACTTCTGTCTCCATTACTTTCATAGCAACGGAGCCAGAGGCAGACTTGACAGGCACAGACAGCATGCTTTCTTTGCTGTCTCTGTCTGTCACTTTGCCGGTACATGTGATCGCCGGAACGGCGATCGCATGAACCATCAAAGGCAAGAAGGGCTGAGACTGAACACCCCGGTCTTGGAGCGCTCAGTCTCAGCCTGGAATTAATGATAGCAGCGTGCATGGAGGCACGCTGCTATCATTAAAGCCATGACGGTCCTGGACCGTCATGAGTCCTTAAGGGGATTGCAACCCATGACGGTCCAGGACCGTCATGGGTCCTTAAGGGGTTAAAGGAGCAGTAAACTTTTTTTTATGAAAACACATTTTATAGAGCATTTCCTTCTGAATAAAACAAGGTCACTCCCATCACTGTCAGATGTTTTATTCAAAATTTATAGCAGTTTAAGTAATCAGGAAGTGAATTTACTGTGTTTACTTCCTGATAGTTCTAACTGACAGGAAGTGACAGGCAGTTTCTATCATATTCTATGGAGAACTGTATGTCTCTGACTTTTCTGACTTTCCTCTCCATTAGAATCTAACAGGAAATGTAATTAGAATTTGACCACTAGAGGGCACTGCTAATGTAAAAAAACATGGGTTTAAACTGTAATAACTCTGGAAATATAAATCTCGGCAGTGGGAGTACCCTTATTTTACTCAATAGGAAAATACAATATATATTTTTTCATAAAAAAAGTTTACTGCTCCTTTAACACCTTAAGTGCCAGAGGGGTACGCAACGCATTGCTTTGCAATGCGTTGCGTACCCCTCTGGCACTCAAGGGGTTTAAGGACAAGTAAGATTCTTTATTAATAAATATATGTTATAGGGCATCCCTTCAGGGTAAAACAAGGGTACTCCCACAGCTGGAACATTTTTCATTAAAAAGTTAATATAGCTCAAATTTTTTTATTGTATATCAAAGTGTTAGCGACATATCTAAGAGGCATATTGTTTCTTCAAAATGGACTGTGTGGGAGAATTTGAGTCATGGACTACAGATCGCCATAGGAAGAGCACCACCTAATGACCAAAGTAGAAAAATAAATATACAATAAAATACACAAGTGTCAGCTGTAATCACATTTTAATAAAACATCCAGCAGTTGGGAGTATCCCTGACTTACTTAGCACGAAAGACCCGTTAATATACAGTACTGTGCAAAAGTTTTAGGCAGGGGAGAAAAATGCTGTAAAGTAAGAATAGACATGTTAATATTTTTATCAATTAACAAAATGTAAAGTGAGTGAAGAGAAGAAAAATCTAAATAAAATTAATATTTGGTGTGACCACCCTTTGCCTTCAAACAGCATCAATTCTTCTAGGTACATATGCACACAGTTTGTTAAGGAACTCGGCAGGTAGGTTGTTCCAGACATCTTAGAGAACTAACCACAGTCTTCTGTGTGTTTAGGCAGCCTCAGTTGCTTCTCTCTCTTCATGTAATCCATGACAGACTCGATGATGTAGAGATCAGGGCTCTGAAGATAGTCCTTGATGACTTTGGCTGTATGTTTGGGGTCGTTGTCATGCTGTCGAATAAATTTGGGACCGATCAGATTCCTTCCTGATGGTATTGAATGACGGATAAGTATTTGCCTGTATTTTTTTAGCATTGAGGAGATCATTAATTCTGACCAAATCCCCCAACTCCATGTGCAGAAATGTAACACCAAACTTGCAAGGAACCTCCACCATGTTTCACTGTTGCCTTCAGACACTCATTCTTGAACAGCTCTCCAGCCCTTCGGCAAAAAAACTACCTTTTGCTACAGCCAAATATTTCAAATGTTGACTCATCTGTCCAGAGTACCTGCTGCAATGTTTCTGTACCTCAGTTCCTGTGTTTTTGCGCATAGTTGAGTTGCTTGGCCTTGTTTCCACATTGGAGATACGGCTTTTTGGCCACAATCCTTCAATGAAGACCACTTTTGACCAGATGTCTCTGGACAGTAGATGGGTTACAAGAGTCTCACTGTTTTCTGCCAATTCTGAGCTGATGGCACTGCTGGACATCTTCCGACTGTGAAGGGAAGTAAGCATGATGTGTCTTTCATCTGCTGCACTAAGTTTCCCTGGCTGACCACTGCATCTACGGCCCTCAGCATTGCCCATTTCTTTGTGATTCTTCAAAAGAGCTTGGACAGAACATCTGGAAACCCCTGTCTGTGTTGAAATTTCTGCCTGGGAGAGACCTTGCTGATGCAATATCGCTACCTTGCGTCTAGTTGCTGTGCTCAATCTTGCCATGGTGTATGACTTTTGACATTAAACTGTCTTCAGCAACCTCACCTTCTTAGCTGAGTTTGGATATTCCTCACCCAGTCTTATTCCTCCAACACAGCTGTTTCTGTTTCAATTAATGATTGTGTTTCAACCTACATATTAAATTGATGATCATTAGCAACTGTTTGGTATAATTGTTTAATCATACATCTGACTATATGCCTACAAAATCCCTGAATTTGTGCAAGTGTAACTAGAATAATTGATGCTGTTTTGAATTTAAAGGGTGGTCACACCAAATATTGATTTCATTTAGAGTTTTCTTCTGTTCACTCACTTTGCATTTTGTTAATTGATAAAAATGTCAATGTCAATTTTGAAATCATTCTTACTTTACAGAATGTTTTCACACCTGCCTAAAACTTTTGCACAGTACTGTATATACAATCTTAAAAAAAGTTGACTTATCCTTTAAATAGTAAACATTACACATGTATATAATGATTGTCATTTTTTGGTTGAATTGGACTTTTTTCGGAGCAATACAGTTAATGAGTATTTGTTTTTTTCCAAGTGTGTGTCTTTATTTCTACATAGAGGTTTACAGAAAGTATGGCTTTTATTTTTCAGGAAATAAATAAGGATAAACGTTTGAATCTGTAGTGCATTTTCTTTGCAAATATGACCTGAATGCTTGAATGCGAGTTTCCCTTTAAAGTGATAGTAATTTTTCACAAAAAAAGCAGCTCTGATTAATCGTCATAGTATTTGGGCCCTGGAGAGTGTTATTTCAATACTGTCAGAGTTGTAGTTTGAGAGTAATTGAATGATAAAGTATTCCACTCCTGCCCCTTTTACCTAGTGTAACACTGCTCACCTCAGATGTGGAATCTAGTCACTTGACTGGACAGCTCACAGCAAGGGACAATCTTCTTACTGTGAGCATAAGGAACACCCTGCCCCCTTCGACAGGTGTTTCAGGTTTTTTTCCTTATGGTCACTGAAGATTGTCCCTCTCTGTGATCCATCCTGGTAGTCTTGCTGCTCTGAGGTGAGCAGTGTTACATCAGTAAAAGGGGCGGGAGTGGGATACTTTATCTTTCAATTACTCTTGAACTACAGCTCTGACAGTACTGAAATAACATTCTCCATGGCCCAAATACTATGAAGATTAATGGAAGCTGCTTTTATTTTGAAACATTACTATCCCTTTAACATATACTGTACCACTGGAAAAAATCCAAAGATGACTGAATGTACTTTGTGGTTCATTCAGAAACCATAATGTTGTGTATTCCTCATTATGAGAACAAACATTTATCATACTCTTGAAGCAAGTCTTGATTGCTTGCTATTCCTGAGAAAAACAAAAAGATATGATTAAAATGCAAACACTAATAAAAAAATAGGTTAATCATGTCACTTTAATTGGAAAGCAGTAATAAAAAGTAATTGAGTTTAATATGCAATTTTAATCACTTGAAGTTAATTTGATGTATTAAAACTGCATTGTGCAAAAATATTTATATGATTTACAGTTGACTCAATTTGTTTCAATCACCTACGAATGAATGGTCTTTAATTATTATAAAGTTTATTTTCTTTACTCGAGTATTATTAAGTATTATATTTCCATCTCCTTATGGTGTTGAAAACAAAATATTAATTTGTTGGTTGGCTGAGAATGATGGGAATTGTTGTCTAACAAATGCTGGAGAGCTTCAGGTTGCCGCCACTAGCACAAACATATGTACAACATCAAATAATTCTCATTATTGGACTGCAAAGTTGCAGTTTCTCTCTGAGCTAATTGGGGGAACAGAGTGAAAGTTGGTTTCTGGGAAACTTGAAGTCCCCTTGCAATGCATCATTTATAAATAATTGTTAAAATGTGCATATTTACTGCTTTGAGTGTCTTAAAGCCCTCAAACCAGTGATTCTCAGCTTCAGGCCGCAGGACACACCAACAGATCAGGTTTTCAAGATATCCCTAATTAAACACAGGTAGATCTATCAAAATGACCATGACACTGATTATTCACCTATGATTAAACAGGAATATCATAAAAAGCTAACCTGTTGGTGTACCCTGAAGATGAATGTGAGAAACATTGACCTAAACCATTGTTGCCCAAATCGGTTCTCAAAGGCTACAAACAATCCAGGGTGTAAAAGGAAAGTGAATCCAGGTTGAAAAAAGATATTGTTTTCTTAACCCCTCTAAACCTATGGACCTATAACTTAAAGGGATAGTAATGTTTCATAATAAAAGCAGCTCTAATTAATCATCATAGTATTTGGACTTTAGAGAGTGTTATTTCAATTCTGTCAGAGTTGTAGTTCCAGAGTAATTCAATGACAAAGTGTCCCCCTCCCACCCCTTTTACTGATGTCACACTGTTCAGCCAGAGCAGAAGGGAGGTGCCCAGGTAGACTGCAGAGAGGGACAATCTTCAATTAAGATAAGGGAAAAACCTGAAAAGCTTGTCAAGGGGGGCAGGGATTTCATTGTTTTCATAGGAATAAGAGTGTCCCCTTCTGTTATCTGTCTGGTCTATAGACTGCATTCCACATCTGAGAAGAGATTGCTTACACTAGGAAAAAGGGGCGGGAGGGGGAAACTTTGCTTGTGAATATCTCATAAACCATAAAGGTTTGAGAGATAAGACTTATATCATTCTTCATGTTTTTTAATGCCTACAAAATAAAATAAAGTTAAAACTAAGTATTACTATCCCTTTAAGGCAATAGCCTGTATAGTGGTGAGTAAAAGTTTGTAAACTCCACTGATAATTAAAGAAATTCCATAGTTCTACCACTGACAGCCTTCATGAATCAAAACAAGTCATTGTCTAAATATCCAATCAGGTTGACATTAACCAAGTATCTGTTTTTTGAAACAAAATAACACATAAATTAAGCAAGCAATAAGTGCTTAAGAAGATAGCTAGGAGGAAACTATTTCTGATTAAAGAGAACATTAGTGCCTGTCTGAAGTCTGCTAAAGATCACACAAATGATCCACAAGCTTTCTGGGAAATTGTTCTCTAGACAGACAAGTCAGAGGTAGAACTTTCTGGCCTCAATGATAAGAATTATGTTTCGATGAAAAATAAATAGTTTGAACAGAAGAACCACCACCCAAAAGTTAAGAATGGTGTTGGGAGTGTGATAGTTTGGAGCTGCTTTGCTGCTAAAGACTCAGACGGCTTGCCATCAATGACACAAACATAAATTCTGCAGTGTATCAGAAGATCGTAGAGGATAATTTCAGGCCATCTATCTGTGAGCTGAAGCTGAAACAAAAGTGGGTCATGAAACAAGACAATGGTCCTAAAAATACAATCAGATCTCTGAAAGAACGGCTGCTGAAAAACAAATTCCACATTTTGGAATGGCCTACTCAAAGTCCAGATGTAAACCCTATCAAAATGCTGTGGCAGGATCCCAAGAGAGCTTCCCATGCAAGGAAGCCCTCAAACGTCATAGAAGCAGTTACAGGAAATGTTTTCTTGAGGTCATTGTTGCTTAAGGGGGTGACACAAGGTACTGAATCTAAAGGTTCATGTACTATTTCACATATATCTATTGAATGTTGAATCATTTATGGATAAATATATTCTGACAAGGAATCTTGTTTGTGTGTCATTTGCTTAGCCCCTTGAGGACTATGTGACATACTATGACCATCACGGTCCTTAAATACTTAAGGACCGATGACGGTCATAGTACGTCACATACTTTTTACTTACAGCGCTCCACCGGGAGCGCTGTAAGTAAAAACGGGGTCTAAAATTGAGCGGTCCAAGACTGGAGCAATCTCTTTTAGGCCCCAAAGCGGTGTGCCGATACACGCAACAGGTCACGTGTACCGGCATGTCGGCAAAGATCAAAGCGGTTCTTATGGGACGGAAACATCCCAGGACCGCTGGTCGTTAAGGGGTTAATAAGGTTACTTGTATCTAATTTTAGGGCCTAAATTATAATCTGATGACATTGTAGGTGTGAATCATATGACAACCCTAAGAGAATAGCAAACGTTTCTCACTACCTCATTTACATATGGCACAAAAAAATAGCTTGTCCTATTTGTCTAAAAAATAAAAAAATAGGAACAATATACAGTTTTCATAGGTGCACTAAAACAGAGCTGTCCAAGTTCAGTCCTCAGGGGCCACCAACAGGCGAGGATGTAAGGATTTCCCTGATTAATCACAGGTGAGTCAGTCACAATGAATGATCCACTGATTAACTCACCTGTGCTTAATCAGGGAAATTCTTACATCCTGGCCTGTTGGTGGCCCCTGAGGACTGAACTTGGACAGTACTGCACTAAACAATAAACTAGTGAAAATGTATTTAATACTTTGAGTGCCAGAGAAGTACCCATAATATAGTGTAGCAATATGCTGGATACCTCTTTGGCACTCAAAGGGTTTTAACAAATGCATAGAAAAGAATCTTAAAAATGTGACATGTTCATTAAGGTGTGAAATAGTTCTGATCCTAAAGGGTCTAATAAATACAGCATTGGGGAGTTTATCCCTGACACTCTTCATTGGCCCCACAAAGCTGAACAATGTACAATTAGTTTTTAATATTTTTAACTTTATCTGAATTTCTCCAGGGCCTCTAAATTCAGCAGGTTTCCTTTTGTCCTATTTCCCTTTAAGGCTGACACTAATGACCCAAGAGAGGCCTGGATGGATTCTGAAAAGCAAACATCACAAGGGCAGAAAAAACTAAGTGTGAAGTATTTCCTCACTGCAATAGCAAGGCAAGATGCTTGTTCATTTGTTTTCACATATTTAGCAAAAATAAAACGCAGATTTATCTTCTCAATAAGACCCCGGTGTGTTATTCATTTTGACTAAACCATATGAGTTGATGAAGGGATGTTCCTAAATTCTGGCCTGTTTGTAACCCTTGAGGACAAGTTTAGACACCCCTTACCTAAATAGTGGTCAGAATGTGCATTAGCCCATTGCACTACAACTAGATGCACATTAGTTAAAGAAGTGAAGATTCCCATTTGGCAATAAAACTTTATCCAACAAGCATTCCTCCTAATCCGAAACACAGACATCTGATGATGTTTAAAGGAGTAAACTTTTTTTTAATGAAAACCTGTCCTATATGACTCTTCTTGTTGAGGAAAGCAAGGGCACTCCCCATTGATTGCAGTTATTTTATTCAAAAGTTATAACCATTAAAAATGCCAGGAAGTGATGAAGCTGTTACTATCACATTTTATTGCATCTGTTGTCAGTGACTCACCTCTCCCATAGAATGCAATAGAATAACCATCTGAACAGATGAACTGTAGGTGGAACTTCTGGCTAATAGAGAGCACTGTTAATACAAAACTACAACATTTTAAATTGTAATAACCCTGGTAGTACCCTTGTTTTACCCAGCCCTACAATAAAAAATGTTTACCAATCCATTAACTGCAGATCTTTGCCCATAGCATCAAGTTGTCTCTCACTGTCATTACCTTTCTTGGGAATACCGTTTACAACATTGCAGTAAGGTAAATCCTTTAGAGCTGTATTTCTCAGAATAGGAAATATATATAAAACAGGGTAGTCAATTGTTTGACCTCCAGTTAAGAATAATCACCAAAAGTGCATCAAGCAAGAATAAAACAGTCAAAAACAGAATTTTATGCCAAGTGTCACAGATATGAAACAGAAAATACCACTGCAATATTTGAAGGTAAAAGGTGAATAGGATAACTGAAAAAGTAAAAAAGAAATGTGATGATAGTTTTGATTTAAATACAGTAATCAATCTTCAAGAGTATGAACACACGGAAGCTTCAAAAGTGCACTTTATTAATATACAGCCATAACAGACCCAGAGAGATGAAAGAGCAAATATACCGAAACTAAAATACTTCTACATTTATTGAGACATTTATTGAGACAAACATATTTCATAGCATCAACAACATAAAGTGTAGTGAGATCCAGAGTGCTTTTTAAGCCATCCAATTCAACACCAAAGTACCTTTCAGCAAGTAATGTGTAAGGTAAAAATGGATATCTTCAGTTTGTATTCTTCTGCACATTACATTAAATTTAATGGACAAACATTTAACTGGTTGGATTTTTACCATTCTGTTGTACCATATCATTGTGATTGATGCATTCCGAAGAATTGGAGCATTTCATAGGCAAATAAAACTGTACCATGTGGGGCTCATATAATTTCCCACTGGCTTAACCCTTTGAGTGCCAAAGGGGTACGGAATGCATTGCAAAGCAATGCATTCCGTACCCCTCTGCCACTCAAAGGGTTACATTGACTTTTAATCCCTTGAATGTTTGAGAGGTCTCAAAAGCATTTAGTTTGAGACCTCTCTAGTTTTCAAATGGTTAACAGCCCAATTTAAGTATCTGCGTGCCAGTGGGGTATACAGTGCTTTGCAAAGCAATACATTGTATACCCCTTTGGCACTGAAAGTGTTAAATGAATTGGAATTTGGGGAATTTTTATTTGTCCCTTCTGGTGTTCTAAAGCTGTTCAAATTATTCTTAATATATCACCTTATAATTCTGAGAGATATTTATAGATGAGACAATGGGGGGAGATTCACTAAGCGGTGATAAAGAGGTGATAAAGTGGAGATGACTTCTCCAGTTTATTACTTCTCCAGTTACTATGTTATTCTATAAAGTCTATGCACTAAGATATCCAAAGTTAAAGAAATCTTAGTGCATAGTTTCCTTAGAATAACATAGGAAATGGAGAAGTGATAAACTGGAGAAGTCCTCTCCACTTTATCACCTTTTTATCACAGCTTAGTGAATCTCCACCAATATGTTTTTATATACTTTGCCTTTTGATTGAGTACTTGAAGTTGTGCACCTCTGTTGTTATGCTTGTTGATAAACAATATGATACAAAACAGCTTTGTTTCAAGAGCAACATATCTGATCCAATGTTTTAGCAATCACAATAACATCAACTTAAATCTGAATGGCCACAAATTGTTTTCCAATCATCCTTTCACAATGCAATTTGGTGGTGTAATAACTTTTACATGCAACACCTCTCAGCAGAGACAGCAACATATTTCTCACTTCCATCTCTAAAATGACTAATCAACACTTGGTTTAAAACTATTTATAATGCAGGGCATGTTGATACTCCTCTTCATCTGTTTTTCTGAGAGATTGCCTGACATGAGCCGCATCTTCTTTAATGCACATCAACACTAACAGGTTCGTAATTAGTGTCTCAGTTGTTTTGATTGCCCCACCTCTCCTTAATTTGGGATCTCCGTAAAACCTGACCTGTTGGTGTGCCCAATGGACAAGAGCTGAAAATCAAGGGACTGTTGAGTGTCTCTGATTCTACTGGTTCTGACTAGGGATAAACTTCTTACCTTCTCAAACCATGTTCTCTCACTCACACAATCCCATGTGTAAGAGCATCCACAGATTAACTAGGAGTTTAAGCTGGGAGGAAGTTTGCCTTACTTAGATACCATACTCATATCATATCATCTAAACTCTCAGAAACACACAATTGAAAAGGATGACTGCTAGCGATGAGCGAGCATGCTCGGCCGAAGCTCGGTTCGGCTCTAGCATCGCTCTGCTCGGCACATGGCGGTACTCGTACGAGTACCGCATGTGCTCGCCCGCCATGTTCGGGTCTCCTCCCCGCACGTTTCGCAGCTGCTGCGCAGCCAATAAACGTGCAGGGAGGCTCTGACATCAGTGTAATGCCAGCAGCCATGTTGGCTGCTGGCATTACACTGATTGGCTGGCCAGAACCCGTGATCGGGTGCTGTATAGCACTCGACGCGCGAGTTCGGCTCATTCTTAGCCAGGAAGAGATGCGCTTAGGCAGGGAAAGTCAGTGTAGGGAGAATAAAATTGTTGAAACTCTTTCAAGACCCAAAAGTCCTTTTTAGGACTGTTGTGTGTGGGGGCAGCGTTTATATTTTGTTTGGGGGGGCACAATTTCCTTTTTTTTGTGGGGGGGATATTTGTAAGGTGACATATAATACTAGATGCACAGGAAGTCAGTGTAGGGAGAATAAAATTGTTGAAACTCTTTCAAGACCCAAAAGTCCTTTTTAGGACTGTTGTGTGTGGGGGCAGCATTTAGTTTTTTTTGGGGGTGGCAGAATTTAATTTTTTTGTGGGGGGGGACATGTTCTAAGGTGACATTGTACTAGGTGCATAGGGACAAATATTTCACAGTGCAGTGACAAGCTGACATATTCTGTTAGGTGCACAGGGCCAATGATTTTACAACGCAGCGACAAAAAGGGCCATTTTAAACGTGTGCCTAGCCATAGATTATTGTCACATTCTGTTTAGTGTGCAAATTCACAAATTAACGTCACATATTCCGTTCACTGTGCCTAGCCGCAGATTAGCGTCACATTCTGTTTCGTGTGCCTAGCCGCAGATTAGCGTCACATTCTGTTTCGTGTGCCTAGCCGCAGATTAGCGTCACATATTGTTTAGTGTGCCTAGCCGCAGATTAACGTCACATATTGTTTAGTGTGCCTAGCCGCAGATTAGCGTCACATATTGTTTAGTGTGCCTAACCGCAGATTAGCGTCACATTCTGTTTCGTGTGCCTAGCCGCAGATTACTGGCATATATTCCGTTTAATATGAAGAAGGCGGGTAAAAAGGGACGGGGAAGTGGACGTGATCCTGATAGTTCAGGGCGCGGGTCAGGACGCGTAGAAACTGTGCCTGGTGCCAGAGCACAAGAAAGAAAGACATCCACCATACCTAGCTTCATGTCTCAGTTTACAGGGCGTTGCAGGACATCACTCTCGAGGTCAGACCACTGCGAACAGGTGGTCGGTTGGATTTCAGCTGATACTGCTTCCAGTCGGTTAAGCACCACCCTGTCTTCCACCAAGTCCACTCTCACTAGCCAAGAGTCTGGTCAACATAATCCTCACCCTGATCATCCTTCCTCCCACCATAGAGGGTCTGGCCAAAGAAGTGATCCCACACTGGGATATAGTGAGGAGCTCTTCTCATCACCAATCCTTGATTTGAACCTCTCTCCAAGCACGCTTGAAGAGGAACATGAGATCTTGTGCCCTGATTCACAACCTCTAGAGGGTACCCAATCACAAGAAGATGACAGAGGGGAACGGCATTTAAGGTCAAAGGAAGTGGATGATGATGATGATGAGACACAGTTGCCATCAAATCAACCACAATTACTGTCTCAAGACCTTGATGAGGAGGATGATACACAGTTGTCAATGACTGAGGATGTGGTGGGATCAAGAAATGAGGAGGATGATCAGAGTGAGGAAGTGGAGGAGGACTTGGTGGACGATGAGGTCACTGACCCCACCTGGGAAGGTGGAAAGCCGAGCGATGACAGCAGTCCTGAGGGTGAGCCATCTGCAGCACCGCAACAGGCTGGAAGAGGCAGTGGTGTGGCTAAAGAAAGAAGGCGGACCGCACCAAACCGGCCCGCAAATGTTCCACGGAGCACCCCCTTGCGTAAATCTCCCTTGCCAAGGGCTAGGTATTCCGCGGTATGGCTTTTTTTAAGGAAAGTGCGGACGACAAAAGAATTGTAGTTTGCAACCTGTGCCACACCAGAATGAGCCGAGGCATGAACACTAGCAACCTCACCACCACCAGCATGATCCGACACATGGCATCCAAGCACCGTAATAAGTGGGAGGAACGCCCGGATCGCCAATCTGTGTCTGCAGGCCACACCACTGCCTCCTCTTCCCCTGTTTTCGGTGCCGGCCAATCGCCTGTCGAAGGCGCAGGCCCGCATACCTCCCGCCCTGCACCTGTACCATCTGAAGCACCATCAGCGACCACATCCACTTCCCTGTCCCAGCGCAGCGTCCAAATGTCGTTACCCCAGGCATTTGAGCGCAAGCGAAAATACCCAGCCACCCACCCACAGGCCATAGCACTAACCTCACACCTTTCCAAATTACTGGCCATCGAAATGCTGCCATTTAGGCTTGTGGACACTGAGTCCTTCCGCAGCCTGATGGCAGCAGCTGTCCCTCGGTACGCAGTCCCCAGCCGCCACTACTTTTCCCGGTGTGCCGTCCCCGCCTTACACCACCATGTGTCCCTTAACATCACCCGTGCACTGACCAACGCAGTTACTGGGAAGGTCCACTTAACGACTGACACATGGACAAGTGCTTGTGGCCAGGGACGCTACATTTCCCTGACGGCACACTGGGTGAATGTCGTGGAGGCTGGGAGCGACTGGGACCCTGGGATGGCACAGGTGCTACCCACGCCGAGGATTGCGGGCCCTACCTCCATCAGGGTTTCCGCCAGCACCTACGTTATTGGCTCCTCCTCCTCCGTTTCCACCTCCGAATTCTCTGCGCGCAGCGCCACTCACCCATCAGCCGGTAGCTGGAAGCAGTGTAGCACTGCAGTGGGGAAGCGTCAACAGGCCGTGCTGAAGCTGATCTGCCTTGGGGACAAACAGCACACGGCCTCAGAGCTGTTGCAGGGGATTAGTCACCAGACCGAGCAGTGGCTCTCGCCACTCAACCTGCAACCAGGCATGGTTGTGTGTGATAATGGGCGTAACTTGGTGGTGGCTTTGGAGCTCGGCAAGCTCACACACGTACCATGCCTAGCGCATGTATTTAATTTAGTGGTTCAGCGATTTCTAAAAACCTACCCCAATTTGCATGATCTCTTGACGAAGGTGCGCCGCGTGTGTGCACATTTCCGTAAGTCATCTACAGCTTCAGCCGGCCTGTTGACGCTGCAGCAGCGCTTACAATTGCCAGCTCACCGGCTGCTGTGTGACGTGAGCACGCGCTGGAACTCCACCTTCCACATGTTGGCCCGGCTTTGTGAGCAGCAGAGGGCAGTAGTGGAGTACCAGCTGTTACACGGTCGTCGCCTCTCCATTCAACTTCCTCTAATCAGAAGTGAGGAGTGGGAATGGATGTCAGACCTCTGTGAGGTTTTACGCAATTTTGAGGAATCGACACAGATGGTGAGCGGCGATAACGCTATTATCAGTGTAACCATCCCACTTCTGTGTCTACTGAAACGCTCGCTGCTCACAATTAAAACCGACGCTTTGCATGTGGAAGAGGTGGAAATGGGGGAGGAAGAGCTTACAGAAGGTGATAGCCAGAGCACCCTCACTTCGTCTTCTCAGCGACAATTGGAGGAGGCGGAGGAGGAGGAGGAGGAGGAAGACACGGTTGCCTCCGCTACAGAGGGTAGCCATGGAACTTTATTTCCATCTCTTCAGCGTGGGTGGGCAGAAGAGGAGGAAGAGGATGAGGAGATTGAGAGTCATCCTCCTGGTGAGGACAGCGAAATCTTGCCTGTTGGTACTCTGGCACACATGGCTGACTTTATGTTAGGCTGCCTTTCCCGTGACCCACGCGTTATACGCATTTTAGACAACACGGATTACTGGGTGTTCACCCTTCTGGACCCCCGCTACAAAGAGAATTTCTCATCTCTCATTCCTCCGGTGGAGAGGACAAGCAAAATGGTGCAATACCAGAAGGTTCTTGTCGAAAAATTGCTCCAAAATTTTCCATCTGACAACGCTGGCGGCAGAGTACGTGCTACCTTGGCCAACCGAGAAGGGGAGAAAAGGGGAGCACACAGCAGTTCCGACAAAGGCAGGGCAACACTCTCCAAGGCGTGGGACACCTTCATGACACCCCGCCACCACCCTCACCCTGATGCGCGGCCTAGTGTCACAAGGAGGGAAACGTTTTGGAAGATGGTGAAGGAGTACGTAGCAGACCGTGTCAGCGTCCTCACTGATCCCTCTGTGCCTTACAACTACTGGGTGTCCAAGCTGGACACGTGGTATGAGCTGGCACTCTACGCCTTGGAGGTGCTGGCCTGCCCTGCCGCCAGCGTTCTGTCTGAGCGGGTATTTAGTGCTGCTGGTGGCATCATAACAGATAAGCGTATCCGCCTTTCCACCGAAAATGCTGATAGGTTGACACTTATAAAAATGAACAAGGCCTGGATTTCCCCTGACTTCTCCACTCCACTGGAGGAAAGCCCCGGGTGAACATAAAGTCACTTTAGATATGTTATTTACAATGATGGGAATACTCTGTATTCCCATTCACCCCTTCCACCCAAAAAACGGGTATATGGTTGACTCTTAATCTTCTCATCCTCCTCCTCCTCTTCCATATGCCCTGTGATATAATTTTTATATAGGGCCAGCTCACCAGCGGGCCCTGTGATATAATTTTTATATAGGGCCAGCTCACCAGCGGGCCCTGTTTGACAAATTTTGTATAGGTCAGCTCACCAGCGGGCCTTCTCATATAATGTTTTATTGGGTCAGCTCTCTAGCGGGCCCTCTCATATAATGTTTTATAGCGTCAGCTCACTAGCGGGCCTTCGCATATAATGTTTAGGATGGTCAGCTCCGCAGCAGACCCTCACCCATAATGTTTTAGATGGTCGGCTCAGCAGCAGACCCTCATTCCTAATGTTTTAGATGGTCAGCTTAGCGGCATGCCCTCGCCCCTAATGTTTTAGAGGGTCACCAGCAGGCCATTAATCCTAATTTTTCAAGGGTGTGTATGATGCCCTCCTTTATGTGTAATAAAGGGTGTATTGGAGTGACATTTCAGTCTAATTTTTGGCAGCCCTTTCACTTAGTGCATAGGCTTTATGAGTGTTGGACCACTACCTGAACTATTGTACCACAATGTGAATGAGGCCCTCCATTTTGTGATATACAGGTTGTATCGGAGTGCCTCAGGTCCTCCCATTGAAATAAATAGGGCTGGGGTGTTCGACAGAGCAGAAGGTAGTTCTTGGCTTCATCCACTAAGTCACTTCGTCACTTTTACTCAATGGATCAGACCCCACTGTTCCGACTATAAATTTTGGACTTAACAAGGGCAAACGGACATGTTGTAAAACCTGTGGTAGCTGCGGCCTCCGTTCCTGAATGCTGTACCTTACCCGGGCCATAACCACGTTGAACACCTGCTTTACGCTGCGCACGTTTCCCTCTTAATCATGGCCCCAGTTCCGAAAAATCGATGAAATTTTTTGCAGAATTTGCAGATGATATACAAATAAATATACAGCAAATACTGTTTGGTAACAATTTTTCGCCTAAAATCGTTTTTATCTTCCTTTTTGTGTGTTTTACGGTCAGTCTGTAAAAATGGCGTACTACGGGCGAAACATCGTTCCCAGCAGCGACGTTGGAGTCCAAGATGCATCCAGACATCCTCCCTATGCTGTCCCTGAACCATTTCTGTGGTGTTTCCATCATTTTCTGACCTTTTTCTATGAACCAGGCACCCTCCCCTCATCAGAGCAGGGGGTGCCTGGTGTAATGCTCGAGTCCTCCCATTGACTTCAATGGGGCTCGGGTGCTCGGCCGAGCACTCGAGCCTCCGGGGGCGCTCGGCCAGAGCACCCGAACACCCGAGCATCGGGGTGCTCGATCATCACTAATGACTGCAAGTTAAATACTTTTTGTATTTCATTTGTAGGCTGATTTAATCAGGCCAACATGCTTTGCAGTATAAATAATTTCTTTTAGGAGTATTATGATACCTTAAGGAAAAAAAAAGTCAACTTGTTTTTTTATTTTTTCATATACATCCAGTGATTACAAGAAATATATTGAGGCTGATGTACTAAGAAGATCTAAAGGGCAAATAAACTGCACCAGAGGGGATAATTACTTCCCCAAATTCCCACTAAATTCTAATCACCAGGATAATGCCACCTTGACAGAAATGCTCCTTGGGACCAAAAATGCTGATGAAGCTGGGACTGCATTGTGAGTCCTAGTGCCCCAATTATTTTTTGGTTGATCCCTTGTTGGTCCAGTGAGAATAGAGTTAACTGTGAGACTAAAGTCTCACAATTCAGTCTCTGTCCTGAGGCAAGGCAGTCCCCATAAACCATCCTTAAAGGGATAGTAATGTTTCATAATAAAAGCAGCTCTAATTAATCATCATAGTATTTGGACTTTGGAGAGTGTTATTTCAGTTCTGTCAGAGTTGTAGTTCAAGAGTAATTCAATGACAAAGTATCCCCCTCCCGCCCCTTTTACTGATATAACACTCCTCAGCCAGAGCAGAAGGGAGGTGCCCAGGTAGATTGCACAGAGGGACAATCTTCAATTAAGATAAGAGAAAAACCTGAAAAGCTTGTCAAGGGGGACAGGGCCTTCATTGTTTTCATATAAAGAAGATTGTCCCCTGCTGTTATCTGTCTGGTCTTACAAACAGATTCACAGCTGAGAAGAAATGGCTTACACTAGGTAAAAGGGGCGGGGAGGGGAAACTTTGCTTGTGAATATCTCTTAAACCATAAAGGTTTGAGAGATAAGACTTATATCGTTCTTCATGTTTTTTTTAATGTCTACAAAATACAATAAAGTTAAAACGAAGTATTACTATCCCTTTAAAAGGATAGTAATACTTGCAAATTACTAATCCCCATAGTGTAGCTTTGTTAAAAAGAAATTTATTGCCCCCAGTGTCATCTCTCAAACCCTTATATTTTGAGAGATGATAGCACTCAAAGTGTGCCCTCCCTCCCCCTTCCCTGACTCAACGCTGAACGCTGACTGCAGGGATATCCAGTATTACTTGCATCAGGTGGCTCTGCAGCATTGCCAAGATCGCGTTTAGAAAAAATAAATCTTTCACTAAAACAGTCTTCTACATGTGCTTGCAAACCAAGCACAAATAGAAGACCATTTCAGTAAAAGAATTCTTTTTTATAAACACTATCTCGGCTCAGCTGCAGAGCCTCCTGATGCACATAAGACTGTCGTTCGACAGCTTCACCTGCAGTCAACGTTCAGAATTGAGTCAGGGAAGGGGGAGGGAGGGGGAACTTTGAGCGCTATCATTTGAGAGATGACACTGGGGGCAATACGTTTCTTTTCATCAAAGCTACAATATGGGGATTAGTAATTTGCAAGTATTTGCAAGCTTAAAAATCTGACACAGAGGAATTATGGTGACTGCTCACACAACCCACTAACTTTTTGGCTGAGAGACATAGACTTTCTGGATGCTTTCACCCAAATGGCTTATTGCAATGCCATAGGAGTAGACTTAGTAAAACATGATAATTGCCCTTTAAATTGGACTCTTAAACCCTTGAACACTAAGCTGGACTCCTGCACATTAATTCTTTAGCATTCAGAGTTAAAAACCCCATTTAAATCAATGGTGATTTTTTAATTGTCCTAATGTTGTCCTTATGTTGCAGCTGGTTTGTCTCAAAATGACTCCAGGGGTGAGATGCACTAAGGTGTTATAAAGGTGTAATAAACAGGACAGAGATAATAACTTCAGTGTGATAAACTCTCCAATTCCAATGCTGTTTTATGAAGCTTGTTGTTTATTAATGGCAGGATGCAGGGAACATTCTCAATTGATATTTCCAGTGAGATAACCACTGGCGAATAGGTTTGCACCTGGTTTTGTTGAATTGCGCATGAAAAATCAAGATTAGCGAACAGTTGTGCATATTTTTTGGTGGGCGTGGTCAGGATTAATGAATCTGTCTGAGTGGAATAGCAAATGTGCCTAATGCAGGAAGTGCTATTGAGAAAGAATTTATATGTCTGTATATTTTTTATGCACAATTCAAGAAGTGTTCAGTATTCGGCTTCCTGGATTAGAACATGCCCAATATCTATCTGCGCATCAAAAATTTGTTTTGCGCATGCTCACATTTCTTGCATCCCGCCATAAATCACTCAAGCTGGAGAGATCTTAGTGCATTGGATCCACACAGTAAGATAGGATTTGCATAGAGTATTACAAAAAGGAGATGTTATCTCTTCTTTACCACCTCTTTATCACACCCTAGTGCAGTGGTTCTCAACTCCGGTCCTTGGGACCCACTAATAGGCCAGGACTTAGGGATTTCTCTGCTAGAACACAGGTGTGGTGATCAGAGGCTCATTCACATTGATTAACTCACCTGTGCTCTAACAAGGAAATCATCAAATCCTGGCCTGTTAGTGGGTCCCAAGGACCGGAGTTGAGAACCACTGCCCTAGTGCATAACCCCCAAGTTCTCCTTAGTACATCACTCCCATTATGCCTACAGATCATACACAAGGCAATGAATATTCAGTATCACACCTTTATGCTTCCTAGTATAAATATTATCTTGATTAAAGGATTGTCTGACATGGATTAAAAATACAAAGCAAATAATTATTTCATAGCAGTTCTGCAAAAAGATATGCAATTTAAATATCATTAGACTTTGTAGTACTGCAAAAGCTTACAAATGAGAAAGGAGTTGCTAGACAATCAGTGCTCATAAAAGCTTAACTTTTCATTATTTATTATTATTTAGTGCTTTGAGATTCCAGCAAGTCATCTTCAGACTGAAGGTCAACAATGTGAAATGTTAAAAATATGGGTTGTCATCTTGTTGAAGGAAATTGTCACACTTCTGCATAAAGTGAAATAACATGCAACATTTGTACCCATTTGCCCTCTTGCTCTTCGTATCTTATTATTATACAGATAATAACAAACAAGGCTTAGATTAAATAAGAAAATGCATGTTTTCCTTAGAAATATGATGTTTCTGCAAAACGTAACCATGAAAGAGTGGATTCATGTACAGGAAGGTCAAAATATAACTCTGATTTTTTTTAACTTGGCTTGTTAAGGATGTACATAAAATGTCCATTGAAATATTATGCAGCTTATGATAATTGTATGTTTAAAGCAAAACATTGGTGGACATCCATATTTATCAGTATTAACACTTTCTTCTTCGGCATATTTTACAAACACATACTATCCATAGCACTAAACTAGACACTAAACCATGAAGTAAAATCACGTAAGCTTTATTCATTCAGTCGTAAAAACAAAAGGATATTTCACGTTCATTGACTCGCATGGACAAACCACCTCAGATGACCGGAGGAAAAGACTACATCAACGCGTTTCGCGTATCACTGCTTATTCATGATTACGACATCATGAATAAGCGGTGATACGCGAAACGCATTGATGTAGCCTTTTCCTCCGGTCATCTGAGGTGGTTTGTCCATACGAGTCAATGAACGTGAAATATCCTTTTGTTTTTACAACTGAATGAATAAAGCTTACGTTGTTTTACTTCATGGTTTAGTGTCTAGTTTAGTGCTATGGATAGTATGTGTTTGTAAGCTGTGATTCAGTCCTGGGAGGGTCATTTATCCATTTAGCACAAACAACACTTATCCAGTTCTGGGCGTTTGCTGGAGGCTTATAAGTATTTATCAGGTCTCCTTGAGCCGCCCGAAAAATTTGTTTCTTCGGCATATTGCCTGCTTATCACCACTATATTAAACATGAGGTTTTAGTTACATAGAATGGCCATAGTATGCTAAGCTTGTCACCACACTGGGGTGCCCCATTATAGGCAAATCCTAACCCTAATGGTCTTTGTCCTGTGAGCTGAGTCTCTCTTATAATTTACCAACCTTCATTTACTTTAACCTGAGATCTAAATCTTTACTAGCTTTACTCACTGATGTAGAGAGACTCTGCTAGGCATTATATAGTGTCCTAAAGACAATGGATATTGCACCTGGGGGTGAGAAGGGTGTGTAATCCGATAGAAGCTGGTAAAAACCTCCATATGTAGAATTCAAGTCCAGGTTTTGGTGAGCACACCCAAAGAGAAAAAACACATTTAAAATTGCTAGAGTGCAACCAATTTTGACCAAAACTGTTAAAGGTCTCTAGCACACTATATAGTGTCCGTCAGATAGTCACTGTGAGGTCTACTTAAAGGGACATTAATGTCCCATAAGAAATTCTTATAGTTTTATAGAGGATAAAAAATAAGCTTTATGGCACAAATCCTATCTCTCAAACCGCTGCAGCAAAGCCGAAATTGTGTTATTGGAAAATAATTACTTAATTGGAAAAGTCTACAAAGTATGCCTGGTTTGAAAGCACACTTTGTAGACCGTCCAATGAAGTAGTTTGTTTTAAATAACACGATTTCGGCTCTGCTGAAGAGCCGCCACGTGTCGGCCGACACAGATCTCCTGCTGTCAGCTTTACAGCTGAGATCAGGAGAAGGGGAGGGAGGGGGGAACTTTGAATGCGAATATCTCTCAAGCCATAGAGGTTTGAGAGAGTGGATTTGTGCCATAGAGTTTATTTTTTTTATTCTCTACAAAACTAAAAGCATTTTTATGGGACATTGCTGTCCCTTTAATAAAACTGTGCTTTTAAAATGCAGCCAAATCAAATAATGATTATGATTGTGTTTGTGATGAGTTAAAAAATATGCATTGTGTCTAAGCAAATTCCCACAGAAATACATGCAGCTATAGAGGAAACATTTTATTAGCATTGATAACTTTTCATAGAAGTAATGAGAATTTTTATTAGCAGAAATATGGATTTTTATTAGCACTGTTAATTTTTTTTGTAAAGTTCAATTTTTTAATTAGCATCGCTATCTTTTCTAAGAAACAATGCAAATTTTTATAGCACGGATATTTTTTAAAAGCAATGCCACATTTACCCAGTTTTTAGTACAATCAGCCTCACTGACTTAGACATAACATTACTTTATTCTGACTTTTTATATTATTGGATTGGATTGCTGTTTGTCCAATACAGAGCACCACTATTTGCCAAGTAAGATACTTTTCATATATTTTCTTTGTTTGCATAGGGGATTTTGGAGTTTGGATTATGATTCAGAACCTAAAAACTCTATTGAGAGAGCATAAAATCATGCAGCGTAATTTAAGGAACCTGTAATTTTATAGCCAAATTCACTTTACTCCTGAAAAAAAGCAAACAAATAATGAAAATACAGAAATAGTTTAAATCACTTCTGATCACTAGAAGAAAGTGGCTTTTGTAACAATAGGCTGAGAACTTGTTTACACAGTGTACTTGGGAAATTAAGTTCCCAGCAACAGGTCTGTGCTGACAGGTCACTTTAGATTGGAGTTTAATTTATGAAGATTGCTTTACCTGGGGCTATGGTAATCTATGCCTTTGGTGTAATTCACATGCAGCCTCATTTCGAATGCAGTCAAAGACTGCCGTATTTCACTATGACAATGTAATCACAGATCCACATTAAAAAGTCATTATTGTTTAGAATCCAGGTTGGCTTGAAAAACACTTACTATAAAATTCAACAGCCTTTGTAAATGACCAAAAGGTTTATTCAAGAATACAAGGTGGAATGATTTAAATCCAGAACTTACCACTATATTGATTGTATAGGTATTTGAAGGCCACTGCGTTTATGGGAAATGACTAGTAAATGATCAGTCATAAACTCCTTCATGCTTGTATATAAAAATAAATTACAGGTATATATTTTTACACAGCAATGCATATAGATTGATGTTGTGAAACCAAATAATATACTTTCAATATCCTTTTATAGATCTCTTTGTGAAGGTATTAAACAAAACTGCGTGGTAATTCATGAATTGCTTGCATTATATCAGGGATGGGAAGTCTGCAGTCTTTAAGCTGTTCTGGTCAGAATAGGGACACACAAAATAAAGTAAATTATAAGAGACTTAGTTGTAAAAAGTCAGTACCTTCTAGTTTGTTTTACGGTTTGCTGAGGAAGGGCAATTCTAAGCACGACTTGAAGACTGTAAGAGAGGTGCAGTGGTGCAGGGTAGGCAGTAGATAATTCCATAGATAAGGAGGAATGAGAGAAAAATGGTTTGATACAAGAGAGAGAGCTGTAGACACAAAATGAGCTGAGAGAAGACTGTCATTGGCTGATTGTAAGTGGCGGGATGGGGTATAGCAGGAGATCAGTGTGTAAATGTAAGAATGGGTATAGTAGAGAAGGGTCTTCAATGAGCAAAATTTTGCAGGGTATCCAGAGTTTGATAGGCTGATACAATCATACAAAAACCCTGTATGGGTATGTGTTTTTCTCTCAAGAATTGAAGGATTTATGCTTTTTTTAAATTGATTATTGATAAATGCTCAAAGGTATCTGTTAATAATAGTGGCAAAGAACAGTGTATCTGATATGCTGCTCTTTCTACCTCCTGATGAATGCCAACACAAATTTTAGGCAAAAATGTAAAATTGTTTTAAATTAAATTACAGAATATTTAATTATTTGAGTGCCATGGGGGTGATTAAAGCAGTGATTAGCAATGCTTTGGACACCCCTCAGTCACTCAAAGATTTAAAATAATTGAACCTCTTTTCATTTGCAGCTGTTTGGTTTCTTTTCGTTCAATGGATGCTATAAAAAAGTGCCTCCTTCCCATTAACACAACTGGGGGCTTATCCACTAAGGTGTGATAGCTGTGATAAAGAGGAGATAACTTCTCCAGCATGTTGAACTCTCCATTTCCACTAAGGGGAAGGGTCTCTCTTTTGTGCACTGCAACATATGCAGTATACTGCCCAAAATGAATAAATTAAAAGCATGGTGTTACGCATACAAACCAAAAATTCTTATTCTTACTGAATCCTGGTTATCCCCAAAAATACCTGATACTGCTGTTGCCATAGATGGATATTCATGTTTTAGAAAAGACTGTGCAAAGCGAGGAGAGGTAATCATATATATACAGGAGTCAATAAACTTTACACTTCTAAATGACTTTCATAACTGATTCTTATGAATACATTGCTGGCAAAATTTGTCTTCCATACTCAAAACAAATCAAAATTGTTGGCATCTACAGACCGCCAAATACCCCAGCACATTCCCTTTCAGACATAGCCCAACAACTAAAGGAGATTGCCACACAAAACAAGAAAAGCAAACTGATGGTTCTTGGAGACTTTAATATTAATTGGCTAGACTCCAGGAATTAAACATTTTGTTTGTTGTTTAAAACCTTGAACTTATCACAATTAATATCCTCCCTTACTCGCATAAATCTTAAAACATCCAACCATACTCTGCTAGACTGGATCTTTTTATCCTGCACAAGCAGAATCCAAGATTCAGGTGTACTAGCAGACATGTTTAGTGATCACTCCATAGTTTACTGTGTCCGCAAAAGTCAAGTCATGTTCCAAAATCATACTCACAAGATCATTTAGAAAATTTAATCTTCAGTCCTTCCTAAATGATTTAAGAAATTGCTCATGGCATAGAATACATCTAATTCCTGACCTATACTCAGCAACTGAGATTTTAACTTGGAATTCTTATAGGTCTATAGTATCCATGCTCCATTAAGGAAGGTCAGGGTTAGGGATAGCACATCTACAAAGAGCTAGTCAGAGACACTCAACTAGGAATGAGCCTGCCCTCGAATTGATGAGGCTCTATAGGATAAGTATCCTACTCAGGATACAATCTCTTTTAGCTCACTAGTGCCTTTCACAGAGAGGAAATAGCCTAAAGCGCATCATACCGATCCTACCAAAAGGCAGTGCAGCCACAAAGTGCCAGGCAATTCCCCTCTGAACAAGAGAAGCAGCCAACCCCACACATACGTTTCGGCCTAGTTGGGCCTCATCAGCGAGGTGCAGCTGATCTCTCTAGGCACTGAGAGCAATGGGTCCACGTCTGGATTACCCTGTTACCTTTGGGGTGACTAATACCAAGGCTAATTTGCATATGCAAAGAGCTAGTCAGAGACGCTCAACTAGGAAAGAGCCTGCCCTCAAATTGATGAGGCTCTATAGAATGAATATCCTACCCAGAGTGGAATCTCTTTTAGCTCACTAGTGCCTTTCACAGAGTGGAAATATCCTAAAGCACATCATACTGATCCTACCAAAAGTCAGTCCAGCCACAAAGTGCCAGGCTATTCCCCTCTGAACAAGAGAAGCAGCCAAGCCCAGATCTACATTTTGCAGGGCTTAAAATTTGAAGTCCTTTGCTACTAGCCAGACCTGAAAAGTTACTCGCTACTGCAAGCCATAGCATACCCACCAGGGATGAATTTCTACTCGCCAGGGCTAAATTTTCACTCGCCATTGGCTAGTGGCGAGTGGAAATTTTGAGCCCCGTTCGCCTTGTTGGGTCTCATCAGTGAGGTGCAGCTGATCTCTCCAGGCACTGTGAGCAAGGTGTCCACATCTGGATTACCCTGATTAATCCCAAGGGTAATTTGCACATGCAAAGAGCTAGTCAGAGAGACGCTCAACTAGGAATGAGCCTGCTCTTGAATTGATGAGGCTCTATAGTAATGTGGCCCAAGAGAGAGGCCTGTAAAAGCAGGGACAGTAAAACAATGTTGCACTATCCATGAAGTACTTAATGCTCTGTGTGCTGTAGTACAGGTACGCTTTTCTACTGCAGGAATGTTATTACATTGTATAACTATTCCTGCTTTCTCCCTGACAGAAAGCTCATTGGAAACAGTAATTCAGTGAGCTCCCTGTATGGGACAAAAAAAAAAAAAAAAAAAGAAAAAGAAAAAATAAATAAATAATAAATAATATTAATAAAATAAAAAACAAGCATAATAAAAGAAATAAAAATAAGAAATAAGAAAAAGTAAAGGCAATTTGACATTAGATATTATGCCCTTGCACGATATATAATCAAAACAGAGGGTGACTGTCACCTTCATTTTTAATGGCGGGTGTATAATAAAATGCAAGCATTTTACCATACGGTAACACTTGATAGATATGGATGCAGATAGTTATGAGAAATACAGGCAGATGATTCTTTTATACGGCTGTAAAATGAGGTAATCTATCCCTGTCCACTAATGTTTATAAACATATTGTAAACAAGCATAAATGAGTAGCTCATCTCTCTGGGGAGAACAGATGCATCCTTAACACTGATTAAGCGTTTTGTTCTGCCTGAGAGTCTGGCAAAGGTTCCTGCTTTTAACAGGGGAAAAGAGACAGTGAAATGACAGCCTCATATTCTCTGGGTTCCACTTACAGTCTTAGGCTTCTCATGTGGCCTTTATAATACTATGTTCCTCTTCCCAGCTCACTAGATTGAATAGGATTCACCTCAGACGTGATGCAATAGGATTTGTTTTTTCCAGTATGATTCAACACATTACATACAATTCAATAAACGAAAGAGGTGCAAATCTGGAGTGAACTAACTACAAAATAGGGGAGAAATAGAAAGTTATACTTTAACCCCCTGAATGCAATTAGTGGACAATTAGTGGACATTTTAGGGATTGCTAATGTGTCCCCTATGGTGCATTTGGTTTGTTCCATAATTACACCTCTTTAGCTTAATGAATTACACCCTTAAGTGGGTGGGTATTTGAATTTTGCCTGCAGTGTAAAAATACTTTGGGGAGATGCACTAAGGTGTGATAAGTAGGTGATAAAGTCGAGGTGACTTCCTCACTGATATCACTTCTTCATTTCCTGTGTTATTCTAAGGAGTCAATACATGAATATTTCTCAAGTGGGAGAGATCTTAGTGCATTGGCTCTATAGAATAACATAGGAAATGGAGAAGTGATATCACTGGTGACATCATCTCCGCTTTATCACCTCTTTATCACAACTTAGTGCATCTCCTGAATTGACTCTTACCATGAAATGGGAATTATTGCAAATGAACCCTTTGGAAGCCAGAAAGATTTACAGTCAATTGCTTCATGTTGCTCTGAAAACACCTGGCTCTCAAAGTGACAATGCACCTTAAGATACATATTGCTAATTTTAACCCCTTAAGGTCCGACGACGTGTCAGGACAGTCACTGCTGTTTTTGCCTAAAGGACCGGTGATGATCCTGACACGTCACGTATTTTTTACTCACAGTGCTCCTGCGGGAGAGCTGTGAGTAGTAACAGGGACTGAAATTGACCTAAGACCGGAGCGGTCACTATGTGTCCCCCGTTCGGCATGCTGGCACACGTGATCAGTCATGTGTGCCTGTGCATCAAACTTCCCTATGTGGTCCTTAAAGGACAAGAGACCCCGGGACTGCTGGCCCTTAAAGGGATAGTAATACTTCATTTTAACTTTATTTTATTTTGTAGGCATTAAAAAAACATGAAGAATGATATAAGTCTTATCTCTGAAACCTTTATGGTTTAAGAGATATTCACAAACAAAGTATCCCCCCCCTGTTCAACCAGATCAGAAGGGAGGTGCCCAGGTAGACTGCAGAGAGGGACAATCTTCAATTAAGATAAGGGAAAAAGCTGAAAAACTTGTCAAGGGGGGAAGGGCTTTCATTGTTTTCATACAAAGAAAATTGTCCCCTTCTGTTATCTGTACTGTCATACAACCAGACTCACATCTGAGAAGAGATGGCTTACACTAGGTTTCAGGGGCGGGGAGGGGAACTTTGCTTGTGAATATCTCATAAACCATAAAGGTTTGAGAGATAAGACTTATATCATTCTTCATGTTTTTTTAATGCCTACAAAATAAAATAAAGTTAAAACGAAGTGTTACTATCCCTTTAAGGAGTTAAAGAGAGTTGTAAATCGTGTATATGTTGTACTAGCCATTTCTTTATAATATAAATGACTTTTGAGCAATTAACCTTTTCCTGTTGATATCACTGTAGGACTTTAAGCTAATTAGTTTATTTCTTGGGTCAATATTACCGCACACTATGCTAGAGGAAAGAGAAAGAAGAGGAAAAAGAACCCTGCAGAAATACTCTAAATCAGTCTAAAAATTCCCTCAGTATCCAAATGTCAGGACATTCAATAGAATTAAAATATAACTTTTATTAAATAAGTAGAAAAAGTCATGTAATGTACCTGGGCATATCCAGCTTGCCACAATTATGATAGATTACAAAGACGCACAGTCACACAGAAAAACACAAACAGAAGAGATTACAGGTAATATTATTGTGGTGTCTCACAGAAAAAACCTGTTTGAATCTTGTCAATAAAAAAGGAAGTTCTATCTAAAGGGTATTGTGCTGTATGATCAGTTTTCTGCTGAGCCAAAAGTTCTCCACAAGGAAAAAAACAGTTTTATTTTTCTTGAATACACACACACACACACACACACACACACACACACACACACACACACACACACACACACACACACACACACACACACACACACACACACACACACACACACACACACACACACACACACACACACACACACACACACACACACACACACACACACACACACACACACACACACACACACACACACACACACACACACACACACACACACACACACACACACACACACACACACACACACACACACACATATATACACATACATATACACATACACACATACACACATACATATAGTGGAAGTCACTGGATATTACAGAGATAAACTCAATAATAATTAGGAACTGACTGGCACTTGATAATAGGTGTATCGGTTATCTCTCTGTTGAAAACCTGAGAGAGATTCAGAATGGTAGTAAAGCAGGAGACCCTATTGGACTGACTAAGTTTAATCAACCCCCCAAACAATAGGGAAAAGAAAATCATTAACAAGCCTCCTGTCTCACAGCAACAACACTGACTAGATTTATGCCTGCAACAATATTCAAAATGCTCTGCACAAACTGGGTGGTGAGTCAGCCAGAGGACTGCTACAGTACAAATTGCATGCTGAGTCAAAAGATGCAGAGATTTTAGTATAAAAGGGTAAGATGAGGGGAGAGAACTTTCTGAGTTCTAACTCCCCGATCACATCCACATATGTTGCGAGCCTAACTAGAGAGAGATAGAGGCAAGGTGGTAAGCAGAAACTAGCTGACGCACGTTTCATCGGCACATCTTCGAGGCAGTGTTGAGTACAAAGAGGCTCTATCACAGCTTCTTTTTAAATGTGTGAATGAACAATGATTGGCTCAAAATGATGAACCAATCAGTCTGAGAAAGGCGGCATGTCCGATTCTCATAGGCAACGGATGTTGTCAATCAATGAATCAGTGGAAAAGGTTGTTATTAAACAGTATATTAAAAGTCAGAGATGCTCAACCTGCAATATGAATTTGCAGGCTCAAAAGGAAAGGTGTTCTACCAAGGGTGCAATCTCTTTTAGCCCAGTAGTGCCTTTCAAAGAAAGGAAATATCCTAAAGCATATCATATTGCCCCTGCCATTACAGAAGTCCAACCATTAAACACCAGGCAATTCATCTCCGAACAAGAGAAGCAGCCAACCACAGATGAACGTTATTTATTTATTTTTTTTTTTTAAATAATCTTTATTTTGACATGGAAAATACAATACAACATTTCTTTGTACAGTAATGCTTTCCAATACAGAGTGCATTCATACACTTAAAGCAATAACATTCTTAATACCTGCAACGCAGTGCACTTTGGCAGCACACAGGTATATTTGAACTTTATTGTATCATCACTTTATTGAACTCAACACTTGTACTTTATTTCACTGTATTAAAGTCTCTGTGGGCATTCGCCTGGGGGATTGTGTGTGTGTGTGTGTTGGGGGGGGTATGGGGCATGGGTCAGGGTGGGTCAGGGGGCCAAGGGGAGGTGACAGTGATATTGAGCCATTGGAGGGGATGCTAGTCCTCCTCTTCGGGGCTGTCCAAGATGTTATAGTCTCTTAGCAGACTGTGGATCAGTTTGCGACAGTCTTGTGTTGTCACCTGTTCTCTCCTCAGCATCAGACGATTCCTTGCAAACCACAGAGCGTCTTTGACAAGCACATGATGCGCCAGGCTTCATGGATAGCACCATACAAGTGTGTCCCTGGAAATAGCCCATACAGTAGCAAGTGGTATGACAAGTGTCTCTTTGGAACAAAGTCTTTGAGTTCATTTTCCAGGTCAACCAACACAGCTTGGGCAAAGGGGCACTGCCAAAAAACATTCAGGGCATGAACGTTATTGCCTTGTTGGGCTTCATCAGTGAGGTGTAGCTGATCCCGCTAAGTGCTGTGAGTGAGCAAGGGGGCCAATACTGGATTCTCTCTATTACCCTTAGGGTGACTAATCCCAAGGGGGGTGGGCATATGCATATTAAAAGTCAGAGATGCTCATCTAGGAACAAAACTGCAATACAAATTTAAGGTTCAAATGGAATGGTGTCCTACTCAGGGTGCAATCTCTTTTAGCTCACTAGTGCTTTGCACAGAGATAAAATATTCTAAAGCATATCCTATCGGTCCTGCCATTATAGCAGTCCAACTACGAAATGCCAGACAATTTATCTCTGAACAAGACAATCAGCTAACCACAAACGTACATTTTGGTCTTCAAAAGCTTCTCCAATGAGGTGCAGCTGATCTCTCTAAGCACTGTAAGCAAGGGATCCAGTGCTGGATTCCCCTTATTATTCTTGGGGTGACTAATCCCAAGGTTAATATGTAAATATATATTAAAAGTCGGAGACGCTCCATTTGGAATGAACTTGCAATACAAATTTGCAGGCTCTATAGGAATGGTGCCTTACACAGAGTGCAATCTCTTTTAGCCCACTAGTGCCTTTCACAGACAGGAAATATCCTAAAGCATATCATATTAGTCCAGCCATTACAGCAGTATGAACAATAAATGCCAGACAATTCATCTCTGAACAAGATAATTAGCCAAGCCCAAACGTATGTTTCGGCCTTGTTGGGCCTCATCAATGATGTGTAGCTGATCTCTCTAACACTGAGAGCAAGGGGTCCAATGCTGGATTCCCCCTATTTCATTTGAGGTGACTAATTCCAAGGGTAACTTGCATATGTATATTAAAAGTCAGAGATGCTCAGCTACGAATGAAACTGCAATACAAATTTGCAGGTTCTATTGGAATGGCGTTCTACTCAGGGTGCAGTCTCTTTTAGCCCACTAGTGCCTTTCACAGAGAGAAAATATCCTGAAGCATATGATATTGGTCCTGCCATTACAGAAGTCCAACCACAAAATGCCAGGCAAGTAATCTCTGAACATGAGAAGCAACCAACCCCAGATGTACATTTCAGCCTTGTTGGGCCTCATTACTTAAGTGTAGCTAATCTCTCCAATCTCTGTGATCAAGGGGTCCAATGCTGGACTCCCCCTAATACCTTTGGGGTGACTAATTCCAAGGGTAGTTTGCATATGTATATTAAAATTCAGAGATGCTCAACTAGGCACAAAACTGCATTTCAAATTTGCAGGTTGTATTGGAATGGTGTCCAACCCAGGATGCAATCTCTTTTGGCCAACTAGTCTCCTTCACAAACACAAAACATCCTAAAGCATATCATATCGGTCTTACCATTACAAACGTTCAACCACAAAATTCCAGGCAATTCATCTCTGAATAAGAGAAGCAAACAACCGCCAACTTACGTTTCAGCCTTGTTAGTGAAGTGTAGCTAATCTCGCCAAGCACTGTGAGGAAGGGGTCCAATGCTGAAATCCCCCTATTATTCTTGGTGTGACTAATTCCAATGGTAATTTGCATAAGTATATTAAAAGTCATAGATGTTCAACTAGGAACAAACCTGCAATACATATTTGCAGGTTCTAGGGAAAAGGTGTTATACTCAGGGTGCAATCTCTTTTAACCCACTAGTGCATTTCGCAGAGAGGAAACATCTTAAAGCATATCATATTGGTCCAGCCACTACAGCAGTGCAAACATGAAATACCAGGCAATTCATCACTGAATAAGAGACGCAGCCAACACAAGCTATATCGTTCAACCTTGTTGGGCCTCATCAGAGAGGTGTAGCTGAACTCTCTAAGCACTGTGAGCAAGGGGTCCAATGCTGGATTTCCCCTATTACCCTTGGGGTGACTAATTCCAGTGGTAATTTGCTTATGTTTATCTAAAGTCAGATATGCTCAACTAGGAACGAACCTGCAATACAAATATGCAGGTTCTATTGGAATGGTGTCCAACCCAGGGTGCAGTCTCTTCTAGTCCACTAGTGTCCCTCACAGAGACGCATGCAACCTCAGCCATATGTTTCAGCCTTGTTGGGCTTCACCAGTGACATATAGTTGACCTCTCTATGCACTGCAAGCAAGGGTTTCAATGCTGGATTTCCTCTATTATCCTTGGGATGACTAATCCCAAGGATAATTTGCATATGTATATTAATAGTCAGAGATTCTCAACTAGGAACAAACCTACAATCCAAATTTCCAGGTTTTACTGGAACAGTGCCCTACCCAGAATGCAATCTCTTTTAGCCTGCTAGTTCCTTGCACAGAAAGAAAATAACCAAAAGCATATTATATTGGTCCTGACATTAGTGCAGTCTAAAGACAAAATGCCAGCAAACTCACCTCTGAACAACACAGTTAGCCAACACCAGACATGCATTTCAGCCTTGTTAGCTCTCATCAGTGAGATGCCACTACCTTCTCTAACACTGAGAGTAAGGGGTCCAATGCCGGATTCACCCTATTACCTTTGGGGTGACTAATTCCAAGGGTAATTTGCATATGTATATTAAAAGTCAGAGATGCTCAACTACGAACGAAACTGCAATACAGATTTGCAAGTTCTATTGGAATGGTGTCCTACTCAGGGTGCAGTCTCTTTTAGCCCACTAGTGCCTTTCACAGAGAGGAAATATCCTAAAACATATCATATTGGTCCTGCCATTACAGCAGTCCAACCATGAATCGCCAACCCCAGAAGTAATTTTTTTTTTTTTTAAATAATCTTTATTTTGACATGGAAAATACAATACAGCATTTCTTTGTACAGTAATGCTTTCCAATGCAGAGTGCATTCATACATTTAAAACAATAACATTCTTAATACCTGCAACGCAGTGCACTTTGACAGCACACAGGTACATTTGAACTTTATTGTATCATTACTTTATTGAACTCAATACCTGTACTTTATTTAACTGTATTAAAGTCTCTGTGGGCATTCGCCTGGGGAATTGGGTGTTGTGTGTGGGGGGGATATGAAGCATGGGTCAGGGTGGGTCAGGGGCTGAGGGGATGCTAGTCCTCCTCTTCTGTGCTGTCCAGGATGTTATAGTCACTTAGCAGGCTTCCTGGATAGCACCATACGAGTGTGTCCCTGGAAATAGTGCATACAGTACCGAGTGGTATGACAAGTGTCTCTTTGGAAGAGAGTCTTTGAGTTCATTCTCCAGGTCATCCAACAGAGCTTTAGCAAAGAGGTATTGCCAAAAAACATGCAGGGCAGTTTCTGCTGCCATGCATTCTCTAGAGTAGTGTCTATACCTGCATAGGTTCCTTGCATGAAAGAATAGCCATCCATGCCAACCCCAGACATAAGTTTCATCCTTGCTGGGCCTCATCAGTGAAGTATAGTTGATCTCTGTAAGCACTGTGAGCAAGGGGTCCAATGCTGGATTCCCCCTATTACCCTTGGGGGGACTAATCCCCAGAGTAATTTGCATATGTATATTCAAATTCAGAGATTCTCAATTAGTATCAATCCTGCAATACAAATTGCAGTTCTATAGGAATGGTGTCCAACCCAGGGTGCAATCTCTTTTAGCCCACTAGTGTCTTTCACAGAGAAGACACATCCTAAAGAATATCATATTGGTCCTGCCATTACAGCAGTCTAAACATGAAATACCAGAAAATACATCTCTGAACACGGGAAGCAGCCAGCCGCAGACATACATTTCAGCCTTGTTGGGCCTCATTAGTTAAATGTAGCTAATCTCTCCAAGCTCTGGGAACAAGGGGACCAATGCTGGACTTCCCCTATTACCCGTGGTGTGAATAATTCCAAGGGTAATTTGCATATATATATATTAAAATTCAGAGATGTTCATCTAGGCACGAAACTGCAATACAGATTTGCAGGTTCTATTGGAATGCTGTCCAACCCAGGGTGCAATCTCTTTTAGCCCACTAGTGTCTTTCACAGAGAAGAAATATCCTTAAAACGTATCATATTGGTCCTGCCACTATAGAAGTTCAACCACAAAATGCCAGGCAATTCATCTCTGAACAAGACACTCAGCTAACCACAAACCTAAATTTTGATCTTTTTGTGTTTTTCCAGTGAAGTATAGCTGATCTCGCTAAGCACTGTGAGAAAGGGATCCAGTGATGGATTCCCCCTATTACCCTTGGGCTGACTAATCCCAAGGTTAATATGCATATGTATATTAAAAGTCAGAGACGCTCCATTAGGAATGAACCTGCAATACAAATTTGCAGGTTCTATTAGAATAGTGTTCTACACAGAGTGCAGTCTCTTTCAGGCCACTAGTGCTTTTCACAGAGAAGAACCATCATGAAGCAAATCATATTGATCCTGCCATTACAGCAAACTGCCAGTCAATGCATCTCTGAACAAGAAAAGCAGCCAACCCAAAAGAGTATGTTTCAGCCTTGTTAACCCTCATCACTGATGTGGAGTTGCATTCTCTCAAGTACTGTGAGTAAGGGGTTCCAATGCTGGATTCTCCTTATTACCCTTGGGGTGACTAATCCCAAGGGTAATTTGCATATGTATATTAAAGTCAGAAAAGCTCAACTAGGAACAAACCTGCAATACAAATTTGCAGGCTCCATAGGAATGGTATCCTACCCAGGGTGCAATCTCTTTTAGCCCACCAGTGCCTTTCACAGAGAGGAAATATCTTGAAACATATGATATTGGTCCTGACATTACAACAATCCAACCAAGAAATGCCAGGCAATTAATCTCTGAACAAGACAATCAGCCAACCACAAACATACATTTTTGTCTAGCTGATCTCTCTAAGCACTGTGAGCAAGGGATTCAGTGCTGGATCCCCCCTTATTACCCTTGGTGTGATTAATCCCAAGGTTAATATGCAAATATTTATTAAAAGTCAGAGACACTCCATTAGGAATGAATCTGCAATACAAATTTGCAGTCTCTATAGGAATGGTGTCTTTCACAGAGAGAAAATATCCTAAAGCATATCATATTGGGCCTGCCATTACAGCAGTCTAAACACAAAATGCCAGGCGATTCATCTCTGAACAAGGTAATTAGCCAACCCCAAACATACATTTCAGTCTTGTTGGGCCTTATCAGTGAGGTGTAGCTACCTTCTTTAACACTGAGAGCAAGGGGTCCAATGCTGGATTCACCTTATTACCTTTGGGGTGACTAATTCCAAGGGTAATTTGCATATGTATATTAAAAGTCAGAGATGCTCAACTACGAACGAAACTGCAATACAGATTTGCAAGTTCTATTGGAATGGTGTCCTACTCAGGGTGCAGTCTCTTTTAGCCCACTAGTGCCTTTCACAGAGAGGAAATATCCTAAAACATATCATATTGGTCCTGCCATTACAGCAGTCCAACCATGAATCGCCAACCCCAGACGTAATTTTTTTTAAAATAATCTTTATTTTGACATGGAAAATACAATACAGCATTTCTTTGTACAGTAATGCTTTCCAATGCAGAGTGCATTCATACATTTAAAACAATAACAATCTTAATACCTGCAACTCAGTGCACTTTGACAGCACACAGGTACATTTGAACTTTATTGTATCATTACTTTATTTAACTGTATTAAAGTCTCTGTGGGCATTCGCCTGGGGAATTGGGTGTTGTGTGTGTGTGTGTGTGGGGGGGGGGGGGGATATGAGGCATGGGTCAGGGTGGATCAGGGGCTGAGGGGAGGTGACAGTGATATTGAGCCATTGGAGGGGATGCTGCTCTTCCTCTTCAGTGCTGTCCAGGATGTTATAGTCACTTAGCAGGCTGTGGATCATGATGCACCAGGCTTCCTGGATAGCACCATATGAGTGTGTCCCTAGAAATAGTGCATACAGTACCGAGTGGTATGACAAGTGTCTCTTTGGAAGAGAGTCTTTGAGTTCATTTACCAGGTCATCCAACAGAGCTTTAGCAAAGAGGCATTGCCAAAAAACATGCAGTGCAGTTTCTTCTGCCATGCATTCTCTAGAGTAGTGTCTATACCTGCATAGGTTCCTTGCATGAATGAATAGCCATCCATGCCAACCCCAGACATAAGTATCATCCTTGTTGAGCCTCATCAGTGAAGTATAGCTGATCTCTGTAAGCACTGTGAGCAAGGGGTCCAATGCTGGATTCCCCCTATTACCCTTGGGGGAACTAATCCCCAGAGTAATTTGCATATGTATATTCAAATTCAGAGATTCTCAATTAGTATCAATCCTGCAATACAAATTGCGGGTTCTATAGGAATGGTGTCCAACCCAGGGTGCAATCTCTTTTAGCCCACTAGTGTCTTTCACAGAGAAGACACATCCTAAAGAATATCATATTGGTCCTGCCATTACAGCAGTCTAAACATGAAATACCAGACAATACATCTCTGAACATGGGAAGCAGCCAGCCCCAGACATACATTTCAGCCTTGTTGGGCCTCATTAGTTAAATGTAGCTAATCTCTCCAAGCTCTGGGAACAAGGGGACCAATGCTGGACTTCCCCTATTACCCGTGGTGTGAATAAATCCAAGGGTAATTTGCATATATATATATTAAAATTCAGAGATGCTCATCTAGGCACGAAACTGCAATACAGATTTGCAGGTTCTATTGGAATGGTGTCCCACTCAGGGTGCAGTCTCTTTTAAAACATTCTAAAGCATATGATATTGGTCCTGCCATTACAGAAGCCCAACCACAAAATACCCAGCAAGTCTCTGAACATGAGAACATGAACATGAGAAGCAACCAAGACCAGCCATACATTTCAGCCTTGCTGTGCTCCATTCATTAAGCATAGCTAATCTCTCCAAGCTCTGTGAGCAAGGGGTCCAATGCTGGACTCCCTCTATTACCCTTGGGGGGTAATATAAAAAGTCAGAGATGCTCAACTAGGCACAAACCTGCAATACAAATTTGCAGGCTCTATAGGAATGGTGTCCCATACAGGGTGCAATCAGACTTTCAGACTGATGAAATATCCTAAAGCATATAATACTTGTACTGCAATTACAGCAGTCCAACCACAAAATGCCAGGCAATTCATATCTGAAGAATAGAAACTTCTTGTGTTCAGAGATTAATTGCCTGGCATTTTGTTGTTGGACTGCTGTAATGGCAGGATCAATATGATATGCTTTAGGATATTTTATCTCTGTGAAAGGCACTAGTGGGCTAAAAGAGACTGCACTGTGGGTAGGATACCATTCCTATCGAGCCTGCAAATTAGTTGAGCGTCTCTGACGTTTAATACACATATGCTAATTATCCTTGGCATTAGTCACCCCAGGGGGAATCCAGCATTGGACCCCTTGCTCACAGTGCTTAGAGAGATCAGATCATCTCACTGATGAGGCTCAACAAGGCTGAAATGTATGTCTGGGTTTGGCTGTTTTTCTTGTTTAGAGTTGACTTTCCAGGTTGAACTATTATAATGCAGGACTGATATGATGTGCTTTAGGATTTTTTCTCACTGTGAAAGGCACTAGTGGGCTGAAAGAGACTGTACCCTCGGTAGGATACTGTTCCTATAGAGTCTTGCAAATTTGTATTGCAGTTTTGTTCCTAGTTGCGCACAGTTGTGACTTTTAATATACATATGTTACTAAACAGAAAATAGATAGTCTATGATTCATATATTTATTGAGAAAGGACATATAATAAGGAATTCACACCATCTGTAATATCTTCAATAGAGAATTATTCCCTATTGTAGCGCTATGTTTAATGAGAATGATAGTGATGAGCGAGCACCCCAATGCTCGGGTGTTCGGGTGCTCTGACCGAGCACCCCCTGAGGCTCGAGTGCTCGGCCGAGCACCCGAGCCCCATTGAAGTCAATGGGAGGACTCGAGCATTACACCAGGCACCCCCTGCTCTGATGAGGGGAGGGTGCCTGGTCCATAGGAAAAGGGCAGAAAAGGATGGAAACACCACAGAAATGGTTCAGGGACAGCATAGGGAGGATGTCTGGATGCATCTTGGACTCCAACATCGCTGCTGGGAACGATCTTTCGCCCGTAGTACGCCATTTTTACAGACTGACCGTAAAACACACAAAAAGGAAAATAAAAACGACTTTAGGCGAAAAATTGTTACCAAACAATATTTGCTGTATATTTACTTGTATATCATCTGCAAATTCTCCCAAAAATTTCCTTGATTTTCTGAAGTGAGGCCATGATTAAGAGGGAAACGTGCGCAGAGGCAAATTCTCCCAAAAATTTCCTTGATTTTCAGAACTGAGGCCATGATTAAGAGGGAAACGTGCGCAGAGGCAAATTATCCCAAAAATTTCCTTGATTTTCTGAACTGGGGCCATGATTAAGAGGGAAACGTGCGCAGAGGCAAATTATCCCAAAAATTTCCTTGATTTTCTGAACTGGGGCCATGATTAAGAGGGAAACGTGCGCAGAGGCAAATTATCCCAAAAATTTCCTTGATTTTATTGAACTGAGGCCATGATTAAGAGGGAAACGTGCGCTGAGCTGACCATCTAAAACATTATGGGTGAGGGTCTGCTGCAGAGCTGACCATCCTAAACATTATATGCGAAGGCCCGCTAGTGAGCTGACGCTATAAAACATTATATGAGAGGGCCCGCTAGAGAGCTGACCCAATAAAACATTATATGAGAAGGCCCGCTGGTGAGCTGACCTATATAAAAATTGTCAAACAGGGCCCGCTGGTGAGCTGGCCCTATATAAAAATTATATCACAGGGCCCGCTGGTGAGCTGGCCCTATATAAAAATTATATCACAGGGCCCGCTGGTGAGCTGGCCCTATATAAAAATTATATCCCAGGGCATATGGAAGAGGAGGAGGAGGATGAGAAGATTAAGAGTCAACCATATACCCGTTTTTTGGGTGGAAGGGGTGAATGGGAATACAGAGTATTCCCATCATTGTAAATAACATATCTAAAGTGACTTTATGTTCACCCGGGGCTTTCCTCCAGTGGAGTGGAGAAGTCAGGGGAAATCCAGGCCTTGTTCATTTTTATAAGTGTCAACCTATCAGCATTGTCGGTGGAAAGGCGGATACGCTTATCTGTTATGATGCCACCAGCAGCACTAAATACCCGCTCAGACAGAACGCTGGCGGCAGGGCAGGCCAGCACCTCCAAGGCGTAGAGTGCCAGTTCATACCACGTGTCCAGCTTGGACACCCAGTAGTTGTAAGGCACAGAGGGATCATTGAGGACGCTGACACGGTCTGCTACGTACTCCTTCACCATCTTCCAAAACTTTTCCCTCCTTGTGACACTAGGCTGTGCATCAGGGTGAGGGTGCTGGCGGGGTGTCATGAAGGTGTCCCACGCCTTGGAGAGTGTTGCCCTGCCTTTGTCGGAACTGCTGTGTGCTCCCCTTTTCTCCCCTTCTCGGTTGGCCAAGGTAGCACGTACTCTGCCGCCAGCGTTGTCAGATGGAAAATTTTGGAGCAATTTTTCAACAAGAACCTTCTGGTATTGCACCATTTTGCTTGTCCTCTCCACCGGAGGAATGAGAGATGAGAAATTCTCTTTGTAGCGGGGGTCCAGAAGGGTGAACACCCAGTAATCCGTGTTGTTTAAAATGCGTATAACGCGTGGGTCACGGGAAAGGCAGCCTAATATACAGTCAGCCATGTGTGCCAGAGTACCAACAGTCAAGATTTCGCTGTCCTCACCAGGAGGATGACTCTCAATCTCCTCATCCTCTTCCTCCTCTTCTGCCCACCCACGCTGAAGAGATGGAACTAAAGTTCCATGGCTACCCTCTGTAGCGGAGGCAACCGTGTCTTCCTCCTCCTCCTCCGCCTCCTCCAATTGTCGCTGAGAAGACGAAGTGAGGGTGCTCTGGCTATCACCTTGTGTAAGCTCTTCCTCCCCCATTTCCACCTCTTCCACATGCAAAGCGTCGGTTTTAATTGTGAGCAGCGAGCGTTTCAGTAGACACAGAAGTGGGATGGTTACACTGATAATAGCGTTATCGCCGCTCACCATCTGTGTCGATTCCTCAAAATTGCGTAAAACCTCACAGAGGTCTGACATCCATTCCCACTCCTCACTTCTGATTACAGGAAGATGAACGGAGAGGCGACGACCGTGTAACAGCTGGTACTCCACTACTGCCCTCTGCTGCTCACAAAGCCGGGCCAACATGTGGAAGGTGGAGTTCCAGCGCGTGCTCACGTCACACAGCAGCCGGTGAGCTGGCAATTGTAAGCGCTGCTGCAGCTTCAACAGGCCGGCCGAAGCTGTAGATGACTTACGGAAATGTGCACACACGCGGCGCACCTTGGTCAAGAGATCATGCACATTGGGGTAGGTTTTTAGAAATCGCTGAACCACTAAATTAAATACATGCGCTAGGCATGGTACGTGTGTGAGCTTGCCGAGCTCCAAAGCCGCCACCAAGTTACGCCCATTATCACACACAACCATGCCTGGTTGCAGGTTGAGTGGCGAGGGCCACTGCTCGGTCTGGTAACTAATCCCCTGCAACAGCTCTGAGGCCGTGTGCTGTTTGTCCCCAAGGCAGATCAGCTTCAGCACGGCCTGTTGACGCTTCCCCACTGCAGTGCTACACTGCTTCCAGCTACTGGCTGATGGGGGAGTGGCGCTGCGTGTAGAGAATTCGGAGGTGGAAACGGAGGAGGAGGAGCCAATAACGTAGGTGCTGGCGGAAACCCTGATGGAGGTAGGGCCCGCAATCCTCGGCGTGGGTAGCACCCGTGCCATCCCAGGGTCCGAGTCGCTTCCAGCCTCCACGACATTCACCCAGTGTGCCGTCAGGGAAATGTAGCGTCCCTGGCCACAAGCACTTGTCCATGTGTCAGTCGTTAAGTTGACCTTCCCAGTAACTGCGTTGGTCAGGGCACGGGTGATGTTACGGGACACATGGTGGTGTAATGCGGGGATGGCACACCGGGAAAAGTAGTGGCGGCTGGGGACCGCGTACCGAGGGACAGCTGCTGCCATCAGGCTGCGGAAGGACTCAGTGTCCACAAGCCTAAATGGCAGCATTTCGATGGCCAGTAATTTGGAAAGGTGTGAGGTTAGTGCTATGGCCTGTGGGTGGGTGGCTGGGTACTTTCTCTTGCGCTCAAATGCCTGGGGTAACGACATTTGGACGCTGTGCTGGGACAGGGAAGTGGATGTGGTCGCTGATGGTGCTTCAGATGCTACAGGTGCAGGGCGGGAGGTATGCGGGCCTGCGCCTTCGACAGGCGATTGGCCGGCACCGAAAACAGGGGAAGAGGAGGCAGTGGTGTGGCCTGCAGACACAGATGGGCGATCCAGGCGTTCCTCCCACTTACTACGGTGCTTGGATGCCATGTGTCGGATCATGCTGGTGGTGGTGAGGTTTCTAGTGTTCATGCCTCGGCTCATTCTGGTGTGGCACAGGTTGCAAACTACAATTCTTTTGTCGTCCGCACTTTCCTTAAAAAAACGCCATACCGCGGAACACTTACCCTTTGGCAAGGTAGATTTACGCAAGGGGGTGCTCCGTGGAACATTTGCGGGCCGGTTTGGTGCGGTCCGCCTTCTTTCTGTAGCCACACCACTGCCTCTTCCAGCCTGTTGCGGTGCTGCAGATGGCTCACCCTCAGGACTGCTGTCATCGCTCGGCTCTACACCTTCCCAGGTGGGGTCAGTCACCTCATCGTCCACCAAGTCCTCCTCCACTTCCTCACTCTGATCATCCTCCTCATGTCTTGATCCCACCACATACTCAGTCATTGACAACTGTATAACATTCTCCTCAACAAGGTCTTGAGACGGAAATAGTGGTTGATTTAATGGCAACTGTGTCTCATCATCATCATCATCATCCACTACTTCCTTTGACCTTAAATGCCGTTCACATCTGTCATCTTCTTGTGATTGGGTAGCCTCTAGAGGTTGTGAATCAGGGCACAAGATGTCATGTTCCTCTGCAAGCGTGCTTGGAGAGAGGGTCAAATGAAGGATTGGTGATGAGACGAGCTCCTCACTATATCCCAGTGTGGGATCACTTCTTTGACCAGACCGTGTATGGTGGGAGGAAGGATGATCAGAGTGAGGATTATGTTGACCAGACTCTTGGCTACTGAGAGTGGACTTGGTGGAAGACAGGGTGGTGCTTAACCGACTGGAAGCAGTATCAGCTGTCATCCAACCGACCACCTGTTCGCAGTGGTCGGACCTCGAGAGTGATGTCCTGCGACGCCCTGTAAAATTAGACATGAAGCTAGGTATGGTGGATGTCTTTCTTTCTTGTGCTCTGGCACCAGGCACAGTTTCTACGCGTCCTGACCCGCGCCCTGAACTATCAGGATCACGTCCACTTCCCCGTCCCTTTTTACCCGCCTTCTTCATCTTACACGGAATATGTGACTTTAATATTTGAGTTTGAAAACTTAACAGTATTTCTTCCTATTCTGCAACTGTGCAGAGTACACAGAATAGGCTGCTAAACTGCGGTGACGAACACAGAATGGAATATGTGACTTTAATATTTGAGTTTGAAAACTTAACAGTATTTCTTCCTATTCTGCAACTGTGCAGAGTACACAGAATAGGCTGCTAAACTGCGGTGACACACACTGAATGGAAAATGTGACTTTAATATTTGAGTTTGAAAACTTAACAGTATTTCTTCCTATTCTGCAACTGTGCAGAGTACACAGAATAGGCTGCTAAACTGCGGTGACACACACTGAATGGAAAATGTGACTTTAATATTTGAGTTTGAAAACTTAACAGTATTTCTTCCTATTCTGCAACTGTGCAGAGTACACAGAATAGGCTGCTAAACTGCGGTGACACACACTGAATGGAATAAGTGACTTTAATATTTGAGTTTGAAAACTTAACAGTATTTCTTCCTATTCTGCAACTGTGCAGAGTACACAGAATAGGCTGCTAAACTGCGGTGACGAACACAGAATGGAATATGTGACTTTAATATTTGAGTTTGAAAACTTAACAGTATTTCTTCCTATTCTGCAACTGTGCAGAGTACACAGAATAGGCTGCTAAACTGCGGTGACACACAATGAATGGAAAATGTGACTTTAATATTTGAGTTTGAAAACTTAACAGTATTTCTTCCTATTCTGCAACTGTGCAGAGTACACAGAATAGGCTGCTAAACTGCGGTGACACACACTGAATGGAAAATGTGACTTTAATATTTGAGTTTGAAAACTTAACAGTATTTCTTCCTATTCTGCAACTGTGCAGAGTACACAGAATAGGCTGCTAAACTGCGGTGACACACACTGAATGGAAAATGTGACTTTAATATTTGAGTTTGAAAACTTAACAGTATTTCTTCCTATTCTGCAACTGTGCAGAGTACACAGAATAGGCTGCTAAACTGCGGTGACACACACTGAATGGAAAATGTGACTTTAATATTTGAGTTTGAAAACTTAACAGTATTTCTTCCTATTCTGCAACTGTGCAGAGTACACAGAATAGGCTGCTAAACTGCGGTGACACACACTGAATGGAAAATGTGACTTTAATATTTGAGTTTGAAAACTTAACAGTATTTCTTCCTATTCTGCAACTGTGCAGAGTACACAGAATAGGCTGCTAAACTGCGGTGACACACACTGAATGGAAAATGTGACTTTAATATTTGAGTTTGAAAACTTAACAGTATTTCTTCCTATTCTGCAACTCTGCACAGTACACAGAATGTGCTGCTAAACTGCGGCGACGCACACTGAATGGAATATGTGACTTTGATATTTTAGTTTGAAGACTTAACAGTATTTCTTCCTATTCTGCAACTGTGCAGAGTACACAGAATAGGCTGCTAAACTGCGGTGACACACACTGAATGGAAAATGTGACTTTAATATTTGAGTTTGAAAACTTAACAGTATTTCTTCCTATTCTGCAACTGTGCAGAGTACACAGAATAGGCTGCTAAACTGCGGTGACACACACTGAATGGAAAATGTGACTTTAATATTTGAGTTTGAAAACTTAACAGTATTTCTTCCTATTCTGCAACTGTGCAGAGTACACAGAATAGGCTGCTAAACTGCGGTGACACACACTGAATGGAATAAGTGACTTTAATATTTGAGTTTGAAAACTTAACAGTATTTCTTCCTATTCTGCAACTGTGCAGAGTACACAGAATAGGCTGCTAAACTGCGGTGACGAACACAGAATGGAATATGTGACTTTAATATTTGAGTTTGAAAACTTAACAGTATTTCTTCCTATTCTGCAACTGTGCAGAGCACACAGAATAGGCTGCTAAACTGCGGTGACACACACTGAATGGAAAATGTGACTTTAATATTTGAGTTTGAAAACTTAACAGTATTTCTTCCTATTCTGCAACTGTGCAGAGTACACAGAATAGGCTGCTAAACTGCGGTGACACACACTGAATGGAAAATGTGACTTTAATATTTGAGTTTGAAAACTTAACAGTATTTCTTCCTATTCTGCAACTGTGCAGAGTACACAGAATAGGCTGCTAAACTGCGGTGACACACACTGAATGGAATAAGTGACTTTAATATTTGAGTTTGAAAACTTAACAGTATTTCTTCCTATTCTGCAACTGTGCAGAGTACACAGAATAGGCTGCTAAACTGCGGTGACGAACACAGAATGGAATATGTGACTTTAATATTTGAGTTTGAAAACTTAACAGTATTTCTTCCTATTCTGCAACTGTGCAGAGCACACAGAATAGGCTGCTAAACTGCGGTGACACACACTGAATGGAAAATGTGACTTTAATATTTGAGTTTGAAAACTTAACAGTATTTCTTCCTATTCTGCAACTGTGCAGAGTACACAGAATAGGCTGCTAAACTGCGGTGACACACACTGAATGGAAAATGTGACTTTAATATTTGAGTTTGAAAACTTAACAGTATTTCTTCCTATTCTGCAACTGTGCAGAGTACACAGAATAGGCTGCTAAACTGCGGTGACACACACTGAATGGAAAATGTGACTTTAATATTTGAGTTTGAAAACTTAACAGTATTTCTTCCTATTCTGCAACTGTGCAGAGTACACAGAATAGGCTGCTAAACTGCGGTGACACACACTGAATGGAATAAGTGACTTTAATATTTGAGTTTGAAAACTTAACAGTATTTCTTCCTATTCTGCAACTGTGCAGAGTACACAGAATAGGCTGCTAAACTGCGGTGACACACACTGAATGGAATAAGTGACTTTAATATTTGAGTTTGAAAACTTAACAGTATTTCTTCCTATTCTGCAACTGTGCAGAGTACACAGAATAGGCTGCTAAACTGCGGTGACGAACACAGAATGGAATATGTGACTTTAATATTTGAGTTTGAAAACTTAACAGTATTTCTTCCTATTCTGCAACTGTGCAGAGTACACAGAATAGGCTGCTAAACTGCGGTGACACACACTGAATGGAAAATGTGACTTTAATATTTGAGTTTGAAAAGTTAACAGTATTTCTTCCTATTCTGCAACTGTGCAGAGTACACAGAATAGGCTGCTAAACTGCGGTGACACACACTGAATGGAATAAGTGACTTTAATATTTGAGTTTGAAAACTTAACAGTATTTCTTCCTATTCTGCAACTGTGCAGAGTACACAGAATAGGCTGCTAAACTGCGGTGACACACACTGAATGGAATAAGTGACTTTAATATTTGAGTTTGAAAACTTAACAGTATTTCTTCCTATTCTGCAACTCTGCACAGTACACAGAATGTGCTGCTAAACTGCGGCGACGCACACTGAATGGAATATGTGACTTTGATATTTTAGTTTGAAGACTTAACAGTATTTCTTCCTATTCTGCAACTCTGCACAGTACACAGAATGTGCTGCTACACTGCGGCGAAGCACACTGAATGGAATATGTGACTTTGATATTTTAGTTTGAAGACTTAACAGTATTTCTTCCTATTCTGCAACTCTGCACAGTACACAGAATGTGCTGCTACACTGCGGCGAAGCACACTGAATGGAATATGTGACTTTGATATTTTAGTTTGAAGACTTAACAGTATTTCTTCCTATTCTGCAACTCTGCACAGTACACAGAATGTGCTGCTAAACTGCGGCGAAGCACACTGAATGGAATATGTGACTTTGATATTTTAGTTTGAAGACTTAACAGTATTTCTTCCTATTCTGCAACTCTGCACAGTACACAGAATGTGCTGCTAAACTGCGGCGACGCACACTGAATGGAATATGTGACTTTGATATTTTAGTTTGAAGACTTAACAGAATGTGCTCTAATCTGCAACTTTGCACACTAAACAGAATGTGCTCTAATCTGCAACTTTGCACACTAAACAGAACGTGCTCTAATCTGCAACTTTGCACACTAAACAGAATGTGCTCTAATCTGCAACTGTGCACACTAAACAGAATGTGCTCTAATCTGCAACTTTGCACACTAAACAGAATATATATTTTTTTTTTTTTTTTTTTTTTCCCCCCACACAAAATAACCTGCTGCCCCCACACACAGTAGTCCTAAAAAGGACTTTTGGTTCTTTTTTTTCACAATTTTGCTTTTTTTCCTCCCTACACTGACTTTCCCTTCCTATCCTCAGCTCTCCCTGGCTAAGACTGAGCCGAACTCGATGGTCAGGTGCTATACAGCACCCGACCACGGGTTCTGGCCAGCCAATCAGTGTAATGCCAGCAGCCAACATGGCTGCTGGCATTACACCGATGTCAGAGCCTCCCTGCACGTTTATTGGCTGCGCAGCAGCCGCAAAACGTGCGGGGAGGAGACCCGAACATGGCGGGCAAGCACATGCGGTACTCGTACGAGTACCGCCATGTGCCGAGCAGAGCGATGCTCGAGCCGATCCGAGCATCGGCCGAGCATGCTCGCTCAACACTAGAGAATGATTATTGTATCAGTGATACATGAATCACTGAAAGGATGGCAACTAACATTTTAAGTCTTCCTGAACAGTGGTGCCAGCCCATGCACTGGCGGTATTTTTTTATTATCATAAATAATTTGTATATTTTTCTTGGAATTAGCACATTGTGCTACAAACACATTACATTTAATTTCTCAAAAACTACTCATTTTACATAAACATAACTAACACAACATATAGGCAGATTTGAATTCTCTGTTAAATTAATCTTGTTTTAAGTGACCATATTCAGGAGGATTTTTCACTGAAAACTATCCAATCTGGTAAAAAAATGACCAGATTGGACAGTCATGCTAGCTAAGTCTGATCGGGCAGGCCAAGTTGGTAAATTTGGTTGGATGGTTGATTTTGTGTGTCTGTGTGTTGTATCTCATCAGCAGTCATCAATCTGAATAGCCCTGTGTATGTGTACCTTATCCCTTTGAGTGCCAAAGGGGTGTCCAACGCATCCATTGGACACCCCCTTTGGCACTCAAAGGGTTAATTGACAGTAACTTTTTAAAAGAAAGAACTGTTTTAGCTTGGATACAGGCATTCCTCTCATTACTTTATGTGATTCAGTGGTAATGTTGAGACTTCTTCTACAACTGATGCAGTGTAGGGTATCAAATCAATTAGTACAGTAATTAAGACAAGCTCTGAAAAATGAAAATGGATTTCAGAGAAATCTATTGCACATCACTACATCTTTTCTCCCTTTCTTCTTGTATGCACAGTTAATTGATTTTTTTCACATAAATTACTTTACTTAACAATGGCCCATCACCACCCAAACACTGATATGTTGGTTTTTGTGAGGTTCCACATAACAATGAGGCTGATGGATTCAGTAGAAAAGGAACAATTCTAGAACAATCCGACTTTACCTTAGAGCACAAATAAAAATTATTGTTTATTTAAGTGTGGCTTTTAACCCCTTGAATGCTTGAGAGATCTCCAACGTAGTGCAAAGAAATGTGTTGGAGATCTTTCTTCATTCAAGGTATTAAAATCTCAATTTAAATCAATGGGAATTGTGTTTGTATTTGGTTTGCCCCAGAATGTCTTCAGTTCTTAATACACCAGGCTCAGTGGGGCTTGAATTCCAGTGCAGGTGATGACTTTGTCACTGGCTTTAGCTACAAATTTCCACATAGACTTTGGTAGGAATATGTGCGATCAAACCAGTAATAAAATTTATCACCTGCAATGGAATTCAGTATTCAGTTTGTTAAATTTTCTAAGGACCAGTGACGTGCCAGGGCCATCACAACTATCCGTGTGTTACGGACCGGTGACAGTCCTGGCACATCATGATTTTTTTGATCAAAGCGCACTTGCAGGAACACTGTGATCATGTGGGGAGTATAAAACTGACTGCTCCATGACCAGAGCAGTCAGTTTCAGCCTGTTCCACTGTGAGCTGGTATGTTTGATCGTTCATACATACTGGCTCCCCAAACAAAATGGCTTTGTTCCTCCAATGCGCATCTCCCCTGGTCCTTAACCCCTTAACGACAGCCAGATCTGGTGCACGGGCAGCCGACAAAGACCATGGAGTTTTTAGCATATTATTCTGAGATGGCAGAGCAGCATGCAGCCATGCTGCCATCCCAGAATTCCATGATGTGCCAGGACCGTCACTGATCCTTAAGTGCCAGAACCATTGTGATGGTCCTGGCACATCATGGGTCATTAAGGGGTTAAGTGGCTGTATAGTCTAAGCTACACTGAATCCATTTATTGGAGCATCAATGGTTTAGATCAGTAGTTCCTGACCCAATCCTGAGGGTCCCCTAACAGGCCATGTCTTCAGGATTTCCTTTCTTCTGCACAGGTGAGTTAATCCGAGGCTCCAGTGGTGTAACTTGTCATTGGAGGGCCCCAGTGCAAAAACAATGTTGAGCCCCTTGCACAAAAATATTCTCACATATGTATAACTAGAGCCTATTGGACCCTGTGACAGGTGGGTCCCCTGGGATTCTGGGCCCAGGCACAACTGAACCCTCTGCACCCACTGCAGTTATGCCCCTGAGTGTCTTGGTCATTTTATTTACTCTCCTGTGCACAAGTAGGGAGACACTAAAGACATGGCATGTTACTGTGTTAGGGGACCCTGAGGAAAGGGTTGGGAAGCACTGGTCAAAGCCATTTTTGCTCTTTAAATTGAATTGCACTACACATTATTTTCCTGTGTAACATTTAAGACCTTAAAGAATAGAGAAGCTGTTAGATAAAACTGTTTATACTAAAGGACATGTTGCCTTGAATTAAGTGACTTTCAAATGAAGTTACATAACTAGTAGTTGTGATATTTGTTATCATCAACAAGTACCAGAGGAGTTAGGAGGCACCAGCTCTATATCCAATTTTAGTCTTCTGAGATTCTCTGATTTTACAGGGACCTGGCAACTACAAACTTTTTAGCTCAAAAGATCTATGCATGATGTAAATATACATTTTCTGTCTTTGGATCTTCTCAGTAGTATGGTGTCTGAGTAGTAATGTGGCCTTATGACAGTGTTTCTCAATGCTGGTGTGCAACAATGACTAGAGCTGAGAGTCACGGCCTTATGACATAGTAGCATACTGAATATGAACAAAACTGAAAAAAATGAATGAATCAAGAATAAAGTACACACTGGGGTGACTGTATCAGGCATTGGAATATATTTTCACTCCCTATGCCTGCCTAATGTTTATTTACTGAACTATGCATGCCACAACTTCTCTTACAGCTTACTCCAAGGAGATGTTAACAGGGCACTCTGTGTGTTTCAGGGAATTTTTCTACCCTTTGTTTATGGCTATGCACTGAACAAGTCATATAGGAAATAGTGTGAGTGTACACTATTCCCCTGTGAATGCTATGAGGCTGGCATACAGTGCTTGCTGGCATTGAAGTCCTAACAATGGTGGAGATTGTCTGCCAGTATGCACTACAGTGCTCATACACTGTACTGCATAGTTTGAGGTGCTGCCACTAACGTTAGAGATCAGTGGTGCTGCACTAGTGAATCTGTGCATTGTTTATTGATATTGAATAAAACATTATGTACTTTTTCCTCAAGTCTATAAGGATGTCCAGTGGAAAATGAATGCCTTCTTTAATTAACAATGACCTTTTTTGCCTGGGAAAAGCTAACAGAAATATTTTTTTTCCGAAAATATACAGTATATGTAATATCGAATTTGCACTATTGAAAATATACAAGCTCAATCTTCTGAATGTGAAAATTTACCCAGTGTCACTGACATATTGTACTTCCCATCTGACTGCTTATGCTATGTCCAAGAAACCAACTGTAACATAAACTACATGGAAAACCTCCACAGTCAAGAGCACCTTACAGATGGATAATCCTTACACACCAACAGCGATAAAATAAGTACATCTATATGTTAAAAAAAACAATTGAGCATTTTGCATGCTGCTTTAGGGAACTGCTGTGCTTTATCCAAACAGATTCTGTACTGTAAGTGACATTGATTTGTCCTTCAACCATTTGGTAACTCTGCAGTTGAGTATGCAGGAAATAACCTAAATGCAATATTCACAATTTATATTTGTATTCATATGTTCTCCAAATATTATTGTCTTATTCATATTTATTAATTTATTGTATTATATATTTGTTTTTATCATGTTGTACATTTAAATGGCTGTATTTCAACAGTGTCTCAGGTAAAAACAGGGGAAACAGCAACAAAAATACATGACTTTCACAACAATTTATTTGTAATACTACAGGAAATGAACTTTCAGATTTATATAAATACAGATTTATATAAACACATTTTATAACCCAGAAAGACAAGAACGCACAATGTATTCTTTTAGATTATTGATTGAGGAGATGCAGATGGAAAACTGTAGCTACCCATTTGTAGATTATTACAGTACTATGAGAGTCCATCACAAATGGTCATGAATCCACTGCTATATTAATTTGAAGCTTTCAAAATCATCTACTGTAAATGTTGCAATAACCATTTTTATTTAGAAAATTAGTTTTTACGTTAATTAGGCTGATAGATTATGCTATTTAAGGCATTCTTATTCTGTACATTCACTTACTTGGTCCTTCATTACTTTCCATACTCACTGACCCAGAACTCTTTAAGCTCTAGGTGAGGAGGACAATGGATTGGTAGGCAGTATCATGAAATGAGGAATGCATTAGCAAAGTCAGGTAGTGCCTGCCTTCACTGTATTCCTTGATTATCACAATCTATAAAACTAAATCACTAAAAAATACAACATAAAGGTGATTTTGAAAGGTCTTTCAAATTGTCAATTCTTTTTTTAGTCCCTTTAAAAATGCCTTTTTGACACATAAAGGGGCATTTTGAAGGTCTCTAAAGATTTAACATGGCTGGGACTCTTCCTTCAACACTAGTGAGGGTTCCCTTAACCTTCACTGGTATCTGCTCTGGGAACTAACTCAGCCCTAAAAGGATGTCACAAAACCAAGATTGATACCAGGAACTGTAAGGCCTATCCTCATCCTACAGGCACCCACCACTTGTAACTTGAGAAAATAAATTAATGGACACTATAATTTGAATAAAGTAACGTTCATATACACAGTTTTACATGTGGAGGTGGGTCATCCATAAATCTTGATGTCCTTCTAGTCTAGGGCCCATTACCAGGAAAGTGAGAAAACCTCCCAAGTACCAGCTTTGCATGCACCTCACTCCTAACAAGCAACAATACAATGGGTACACATTTTTTTACCATTTTTTGTATCTAAGGCAATGGTCCCTTCATGACCACAGGTGTCTCAGTGATTCTGACAGATCCTTTTGTGCTACTGTTAATGAGATGGGTATGTTTAATTAGCTGAGGTTTATCCACAAAACCTATAGAATTGGGTTATCCTGAGGACAGGTTTGAGAAGCACAGATTTAGTATGAAGCAGCTTTCCAAGCCCATGTCTTCACACCTTATACAGATAATACTGCAACAGCTCCATCTGTTGGTAGAAACTAAATAAGTCCTTTCCCTACAAACACAAGCGCCCACTAATGAGTAAAATAGTATCATCTAACAGGTAAGTTACCTATGAGACCCTCTGAGTGCTTGAACAGTGTACAGTGTATTTGAAAGACATGTATCTCACACATACTGAAACATAAAGGCCAATGAAATATGCTAATATGACATGTCAGTCAGGAGTATTAAAGCACTTTATGGGTTCCATTTATTAAGCAGTGGAGTCATTATCTTTATTCTTCTTTGTTGGGTAAAACCTTCAGGTATTGCAAACATTTTCTGAAGTAATGCACACTTATGTAAGCTATGTAAAAAATACAATGCATGGGTATAAGTGAAACTAATTTCAAGTAAAGACCTGCTCTTTGCAAATTACAAAAGCATATCCATACACAGTTTGTGCATGTACGTTTTTTTCCACAGAGACTAATGTTTCTCAATTGTTTTGCTGTTGTGAAGCTCTTTAATTTCACACAAAATCTCTGGAATCCCATCAATAAAGCCCTTTAAAGGGATAGTAATACTTTGTTTTATCTTTATTTTATTTTGTAGGCATTAAAAAACATGAAGAACAATATAAGTCTTATCGCTCAAACCTTTATGGTTTGAGAGATATTCACAAGCAAAGATTCCCCTCCCACCCATTTTAACTAGTGTAAGCCATCTCTTCTCAGATGTGGAATCCAGTCCATAGACCAGATAACAGAAGGGGATAATCTTCTTCCTATCAGAACAATGAAAGTCCTGCACCCCTTGACAAGTTTTTCAGGTTTTTCCCTTATCTTAATTGAAGATTGCCCCTCTCCCCAAATACTATCATGATTAATTAGAGCTGCTTTTATTAGGAAACATTACTATCCCTTTAATCCATTGAATACTACAGAGGTCTCCACCACATTGCTTCACGTCCATGATGTTAACCTAGTACAAATTGCAAATGCATTTGAATGTTGGCTGGTACTGGTAACTTAAGATCTTCTATCATATGATAGCACTCTATCTTCTGATCTGCTCCCCTGGAGAAAACCTGCCAATGAATCCAAAGAACCAAGGGGGAAGTACAATGGGAGTCTGAAAAGAGAACAGTGATGTTCCCCCAGTAACAGATTGAACTGCGTCTCTAGCACAGTTTACTTCCCTGCTCAATGTAAGTCTCTATAGACCCTCTGTATTGGACTTGAATCCAGACACAGAGGGCCAATGCAGACTCCATATGAAACCGAGGAGTTTGAGGCTAAGACCTACATGCCTAGGGGTAATTGTGTATTTGGTACCAGTGAATAAGTAACAAGTTCATAGCACTGCAGATTTGAAATATATAAACACCTAAGAAAGAAAAGAGACTGAAGAGTCACAGGATAGTGGCTATGGTTTAAAGTCAGCCATCTTGATATCAGCAATGAGTTCAATGCTATTTTGATATGTAACACAATAACATAGTAACATAGTAATTTAGGTTGAAAAAAGACTTGCGTCCACCTAGTTCAACCCTTTTACTATTCTAGTTTATCATCGTTGATCCAAAAGAAGGCAAAAAAACCCTCAATACAGCAATTTCAAATTATGCCTTGAATGGGGGGGGGAGGCCTTCTTGATTCCAAATGGCAATCAGATTTCTCCTTGGATCAATAAGCACTAACTAAATATTAATCCCAATACTAACATACATAGCCCTCTGTGTTCTGCTCTTTAGTTTCCAGGCCCTTTTTAAAGGCATCTAATGTATTCGATAGCACCACCTCCTCAGGCAGTGAATTCCATACCTTTATTGTCCTTACCGTAAAGAATCCCTTCAGCTGTTGTAGATGAAATCTCCTTTACTCAAGTCTAAACGGGTGACCCCTTGTCCTTTGTACTGTTCCATTAATGAACAGGTCTTTGGAGAGCTCTTTGTATGGGCCCTAAACATATTTATTTAGTGTTATTATATCCCACCTAAGACACTGTTTCTCTAGTGTGTACAAGTTTAACTTTTCTACCCTTTCTTCTTAACTAAAACTTTCCATTCCCCTTACTAGCTTTGTAGCCCTCCTCTGTACTTTCTCTAGTTCCATAATGTCCTTTTTCAGAAAGGGCGCCCAAAATTGAACAGCAATGTCATCACCTTCTTGTGTTAGTGAAATCTGAACAGATCAAAACTTAACGTTTATTAGTTTGACATTAAACTCCATGAGATTAAGTGTAATTTAAAATATACAGATTATGTGACCATAACCCCCGTCAACAAATAACCTGCTTTAAAAACAGCTTAGAATGCAAGAGCTCCCCAACTGAGGCACTGCAAAGACTTAAATGGTTTAGTAAGTTAAGCCAAAAATATAAATATTATTACTTAATGTTGTAGTTTTATAGGCCACTGCCGATCAGTGAAAGGGCTAGAAAAGCCACTGGAGCTCAGTATGAGATGAGCACCAATTTGCCTCCTGGTTTGAATCCTTAAATGAGGTATACGTCCCTAAGTCACATCAGAAAATACTGGAAAACTATACAAGTATGAATCATTAAGATAGCTTGATTACTTTAAGGAAAATAACTAGTACACTTTCAAATATCCGTAAATTGGATAGTGGCTATCAGAAATTAATGCCTCAGTTAGAATCAAGGCCTTCAAAATAGCCTGAAATGGCCACTGAGTTTTGCCGCACATCTCTGTAGCCTCTACAGGAAGTAGTAAATTTAGTAGAACTGATTTATTCACTGAAACCAAGATGGCTTACTATAAAACAAAGCCACTATACTCTTCTTTTGTAGGTATTTCTTACATAGGGGATTATGTTCCAAACAAGGAGGTCAGTTTTCTGACCTCTGAACGATGGATAGGGGTTCCACAGAACAGTTTCATAATCACTGACACAGAATAACACAAGATATGTCAAGATGTATTTATTACCAGAACTTTTCCATCACAAAATTAAAATAGAAGAAAAACAGAATATTTGTCTTTGGAGAGAACGCCATCCAGAACACAGCCCCTGCATTGAGTCAGATCCAAATCTCCTCTTCTTCTCTTCTTGAGTTCCTACCCTTCAATAAAGTCAGTGGGAAATCAAACAAAATTAATTAGAGAATTAGAACCATGCCAAAAATGTTAATCTTTAATAATAAAAACTGTACCAATGCTTTCCATAACAGTCTTCACTGTAATAAATTTTGAATATATATATAATATATATATATATATATATATATATATATATATATATATATATATATATATATATATATATATATATAAAAGATAGTGATGGGCACTCCAAAACTTAATTTGCCTTGGTGCTCCTGCTGAAATTCCGTGGAAATATACAAAAGTGATATCATATATGATGATAACTAGCGAGGCACTCATAGGACTTTGCAATTAAAAGTTATTTTATTAAGTGTCGACGTTTCGACCCAGACGTGGGTCTTCCTCAAGACTAAAACAAACAGTGAATTTTCTCCAACATTTAAACACCACAAAAAAAACACATGTTAAGAAACGCTAGCCCGATAGATATATAGAAAGCTGTGTTTTCACTTTAGGTTTCTTGCCTGCTGTTTTGGGGGACTGGAGAACCCCCTCATTCCATTCATCTTAAAGTTGTAGTTATTGTATGGATATGTTAAGGTGAGTTGGCACTGTGAGTTTCTTTCTTCTTCTTCTGGTTTTGTGCTTCTTTTCTTACTATAGCAGTTAGAGATGCACCGATACCAATTTTTGAAGACCGAGTACGAGTACCGATACTTTTTTCAAGTACTCACCGATACCAATTACCTATACTTTTTTTGCGGTCATTTGTCAGTTTTCCAAGTACCTATATGCTTTAGGTACTTGGAAAACTGGCAAATGACCGCAAAAAAAAGTATAGGTAATTGGTATCTGTGAGTACTTGAAAAAATAAATAAATAAATAAATAAAAAAAAAATATATATATATATATATATATATACACACACACACCTCTTGATTCTCCCCTTTTGACTCTTTCTCCCCTACTTGATTCCCACCTTTTGCTTCATTCTCCCCCTCTTGCTCCCCCTTCTTTTGCCTTGGCTTTCTCTCTGTTTTGATCCCCCTTTCTCCCCCTCCTTGACTCTTGATCCTACCCTTTTGCCTCTCTCTGTTGATCCCCCCTCCTTTTGCCTCTTCTTGCCCCCCTCCTTTTGTCTCATGATCCTTCCTCCTTTTGCCTCTTTCTCCCTCTCCACCCCACTCTCTGCCCCATCCTGCCACCTTTACTCTCCTCTGCCGGGTGCTCGCTGTTCTCTTGCGAGCCCCGGCAGAGGTTAGCGTCAGAACGTTGCCATGGTAACCCGCGGCAATGCTCCGACGCTGCAGGAGTGAGAGAGGTGACCGGGGGAGCATTGTGAGCAGCTCCCCGGGCTCCCTCTCTGCAGCACCGACCCTGACACAGGGTATCGGTGCTGGCATCGGCCGCATTTGCGCGAGTACAAGTACTCGCACAAATGCTGGTATCGGCACCGATACCGATACTAGTATCGGTATTGGTGCAACCCTAATAGCAGTCTTTCACCTATCCTATTTAACTGTTTCACCACTTATTTAAATTCCCAAATATTTCACTCTTATTTCATTTTCTGTTCTTAATATGGTCTTTCATGACTAGGCCTCAAGCCTGTCACAGTGAGCATGCTCCCTGCCTGTTTGAAATGAGCTAATTCTCACATGACTTGTGGGGAGTTATTTAAAAGGTTATTTAAGGAGAGCACTGTTGGATCCACAGTCCTCTTACTTCCACACAATGCAGGCCCTTTTAGGGGTCTGTTTTATCAGGTAAGTCCCTTACATACATCTTATTATTACATGTATGTCTTTATGTCTTAATTGGGACCCACAAACATTATAAAGAGCATATTTAAAGGGTCCCCCGCTCTCCTACGTGTTCATTATAACATCTCCTCAGGGCCATTATTTTATGTAGATAGAGTTTTCAGGTGTATTAGAGTAGGACTTGCCTGAAAGTGAAATACCTTGGTGTGGTGACAAGCCTACCCACAACTTGGCCAATCTGTGACACGAAAATGTCACTTATTTACTAAGAATTATTATATATGCCCATTATAGGGCACACATCTTTATATAGAGTAGTGCAGGTTTGTTTCTTTTCTGTTTTTATATATATATATATATATATACATATATACATCCATGTTAAAAGGACGTGCTCAATTTTAGAAGACATTGTTTTTGATAATAATTAATGCTGTAATACTAAAGGGAACAGTAATAAAATAGCATCCTTTTAAATTCTATCATTCCCATAACACTGTCTCAGACTGTACACAGAGAAGCTGTGATATGATTCACACCTGTGTTACTAATAGTGCTTAGTTAATACCTACATAATGATTAAATAAGCCATAATATAATAGCTAATAGTTGGTTTGACCTTACTCTACACAATGCAAGGCAATTTCTGGCAATAGTGATCTCACTGTAGCCTTAATGACCTCATGTAATTATTGTTAACAGAGAGATCTTCTCGTATTTAATGTGAATCACCGAATGAGCACCCCAGTCTAATGAACTCATCACACTGCAATGGTCTCTAACCAGAAACAGAGATTCATTTGGAAATTTTGAGAAAAAAAATACATTAAGGAGAGGAAGCCGAGTTGATTTAACATTTTTCTTTCTGACATAAAAAGATAATGACATTGCATTAAAAAATGCACATTGACAAAGAAGACTCCAGAGACCAGTAAGGTTAGGGAATAATGCTCATTTGTTAGCAAAATTGAGTTTTGGTGTAGGTTTATATGTAGTGCACATATGGTTATTTCTGGGTTGACACATTTGTTCTATTCTGTCAATAAATTATTAAGGAGTTCAAGGGATCACTGCAGAAAATATTTGTCTGAATTCTTAAAGGAATAGTAATGCCTAAAAGTCATCTGCGGTTACATACACATACATAATCTTTACCTCATGCTAACAACCAGGGGCGGATTGTCCTATCGGGGGATCGGGCATCCCCCGGTGGGCTGCCCCAGTTGTGGGCCGGTAGGGAGATCATATGATCTCACCTCTCCAGTTCACAACGCTGGACTGTGAGGCACAACTCACCAGAACCGAGCAGCAGTGAAGACCGGGTCCTGTCCTCTCTAACTGTCCCACCCCCAAGGCTGACTTAGCCGTCCATGCTCTGCCTGCAGTGTGTGTCCTGGTACAGTGAATGATTAGCAGGCAGAGCTTCTGGGTCACAGTTTGAGATGGTAGTGTATAATTCTTCTTAACTGTCTTAGGTCTGCATATATGGAGTGTTAACCCTTTGAGTGCTAGGGTGGTATGCAACGCATTGTAAAGCAATGCGTTGCGTACCACTTTGGCACTCAATGGGTTAAAGAAAAAAGGTAACAGATAAAAGGTTTATTTTTAACTCAAGTATGGTGTCTGCTGATTTTAACCCCTTGCTACTAAGTGATATGCAAGAATTAGAGAGGGAGTCAGATCTCAGTGTTGGTAGTTATTAAGAAATGTAATTTATCATCTGTTAACCCTTTAACCTCCTGTATGCTTTAGAGAGGTATAAATAATCAGTTATTAACTCTTTGCATGCCAGAGAGGATTACAGCAATGTTTTATTCTGTTATTAACCCATTGAATTTCTCATAGGTGCAGTACCTCACTGTTTAACCCCTTGTATGCTCAAGAGGCATAATTCATGAGTAATTTACCCCTTGTATGCCAGTAAGGTGAATAAAGATGTTAATTACTGATGAATTCTGCCTCTTTAGCACACAAGGGGTTAATCATTGAGGTACACATTCCTGTGCATTTATGAGATAATCAATGGGTTAATCGTATAACACATTGCTGTATACCTCTCAGACTTGGACGAGGTTAATAACTGATAATGTATTGCATACAGTAGGTCAAGGGATTAATAGATAAGCATTTATGCCTCTTTATCAGTGCTGAGCAATGCACTATGTACCCCCTGCACTCAAATACCAGCTAGTGGGCCAGTTAAATAAAAAAATCCCCCGGGCTGGTATTGTACCACAATCCGCCCCTGCTAACAACTAAAAATGACTTGTTTGGTTCAACAAACATAAAATCTAGTCTAATATGATCTGTGGGAGTATCCATCACCTCCTTTTGCATGAACCCATTACAATACTACATACTAAAATGTGAGAGGCTCTGAGGACGAGCAAAAGCACAATGACTTGTTCTATGGCTAGTCACTGTTCAGAAGCATTTCATTTTGGTTTATATTTTTGAATACTCTTAGGAGGTCTCCTTTAGAGTGTATGGTAATCCAGATGTGGACCCCTTGCTCTCAGCACTTAGGGAATCCGGCTGCACCTCACTGATGAGGCCCAACAAGGGCAAAATGTACATCTGGGGTTAGCTGGTGTTGCAGAGGGGACTTGTCTGTCATTTTTGAACTGTACAGCTGTTTTGATTGGATTATTCTAATATGTACGTGGAAATGCATCCTCTGTAATGGCACTAGAGACCTAAATCGTGATGCTTCTGAGTGGTGACTAGCTGTAGAACAAGCCATTATGCTTTTGTTCATCCTCAGAGACTCACACATTTTGTATGTGTATTTTGAATACTCTTAGGGCAGTGGTTCTCAACTCCTGTCCTCAGGACCCACTAACAGGCCAGGACTTGGGGATTTCTCTGCTACAGCACAGGTTTGCTGATCAGAGGCTCATTCACATTGATTTACTCACCTGTGCTCTAACAAGGAAATCATCAAATCCTGTCCTGTTAGTGGGTCCTGAGGACAGGAGTTGAGAACCACTGTCTTAGGGGTCTCCATAAGAGTGAAGAGTAATTCAGATGTGGACCCCTTGCTCTCAGTGCCTAGGTAATCCAACTGCACCTCACAGATAAGGTCCAACAAGGCTTCAATGTACGTCTGGGTTTGGCTGGTGTTCCCATGCAGAGGGGCCTTGTCCATTATTTGGAACTGGACCATCCTTTTGGGCAGGGTTAGTCTAATATGGAAATTCCCATATTAGACTAATTTCTCCTCTGTAATGGCATTAGAGAGACCTAAAAGTGATGCTTCTGAGTGGCAACCAGTCGTAGATAGCATTAGAGACTTAAATGCCTAATGGCATTAGAGGCCAAAACACGATGCTTCTGAGTAGTGGCCAGCCGTAGAACAACCATTGTGCTGTTGTTCATCCTCAGAGCTTCTCACATTTTGGTTTATATATATGCCCATTACAGTAGCAAGAATTGATAGTGCTGTATACTCGGTACTGGGTCACATGCACAAAATAAAGCTGGGGTAATGCTGGGACAAACCAACTGCACCATAAGGGGGGAATAAAAGTTCCAAAACTCCCCTCTGATTTAAATGGTGTTTTTCATTCCTTGAACGCTAGAGAGGTATCAAAAGCATTGCTTTACAACATCTCTACATTTAAAGGATTAAAAGACCCATTTTAATCAAATGGTAGTTTTCTTTCTCCCTATGGGGAAATTGCTTTGCTCTAAAATTACTGCAGTGTTTTTTGTGCTATGGTCCATAATGCTGTATAATCAACAAAAAGTGATATAGAAGGTAAGATACTGGTGCCTGGCTTTGTAACTATGTTTTTAATTAAGGATAATTTTATTAAATATTAATGTAAAAGCCCATGTACACGGGTCAAGGTCCTGGTAACATTAAACCTTTGAGTGCCAGAGGGGTATGCAACGCATTGTTTTGCAATGCAGTGCATACCCCTCTGGCACTCAAAGGGTTAAGAGGCCGCTACCTCACTGCTCCATGAGATGCATTCTTGCGTCGCCTCACTCACGCGATGCAATCATGCGCAGTAGAGACTGACCGAACGTAGGCAGTCTCTACTGTGCATGACTGCATTGTGACAAACATCCTAGCGAATTATTATATAGGATGAAGGCCAAACGTGCAGGCAATGCTCTGATATTTTTCCATGTATTGTAATTTGCATATTTATCAACAATATTATTTAATATTTAACCCTTTGGGTGCCAGAGGGGTAGCTGTGTTGGATGCCTCTCTGACACTCAAGGGTTAAAGGTATAGTAATGTTTCATAATAAAACAGCTCTAATTAATCATAGTATTTGGGCCTTGGAGAGTGTTATTTCAATTCTGTCAGAGTTGTAGTTCAGGAGTAATTGAAAGATAAAGTATCCTCCTCCCACCCCATTTACTGATATAACACTGCTCACCTCAGAGCAGCAAGACTGTCCAGATGAATTGCAGAGACGGACAATCTTCAATTAAGATAAGGGAAAATTATGAAAAACCTGTCAAGGGGGGCAGGGTTTTCATTGTTCTCACAGTATAATATTGACCCTTGATGTGAGCTGTCTGGTCTATTGACTGGATTCCACATCTGAGGAGTGGGTGTTTACACTAGGTAAAAGGGGTGGTAGGGGGAAACTTTATTGTTCAATTACTCTTGAACTACAACTCTCAGTGGATCAATTGCTATGGAGATTAATTGCAGCTCCTGTTTTTGTGAAACATTACTATCACTTTAAAAGATGATATAATATAATAACAGTAAAATACCTCTACATGTTTCTCGGCTGTGTATGACCATTTCATCAGGCCACATACAACCAAGAAATGTATAGAGGTGTTTTATTAATTTGTTTATATTCTTTTATACATTAAATAGTTTAATTTTAATAAACATCACTTGCAGCCCACTTATAAGAGAGAAGAGCAGGATCTCTTAGGGGCTCCAAGAGATCAGGTAGAATTATTCACACATACCTTTATATTGGAGTGAGCCCTGGCTGAATGCTCTTGAGATGTTGATTTGTGGGCAGCAACCGAGCTAACAGATTGTTAGTATTACTGATTGTCAGCAGGTGCACACACCTTATATTTGATTCCCCTACCCTTGGGTATACAATTCATATTTGGGGTCTATTTAACAAGTCAAAAGGAAGAAAAGACAGTAGCAATTTGGGATACTGTGAACATGGTGATTAACCATAAGAAACAAGGGAGAGAAGTAATCCTTGTAATGATATTTATATACCTGTAGAAATAAGTTGCTCTATCTATGTAATCTATATATATATATTTTTAAAGAAAGTCTTCAGCTGCCTGTAGCTGCAGATGTCCATTTTCAAGTCTTTATTTAATTTGTGCTTCCTTAAAAGAGCAGTAAACTTTTTTATGAAAAAATATATATTGTAGAGCACTTCCTGTGGAGTAAAATAAGGGTATTCCTACTACTAAGAGATACATATTTCCAGAGTTGTTACAGTTTAAACCTGTGTTTCTTTACACTAGCAGTGCCCTCTAGTGATCAAATTCCAATTAATTATTCTGTTACATTCTAATGGAGAGGAAAGTCAGTGACTTACAGTTCTCCACAGAATGTGATAGAAACTGCTAGGTCACTTCCTGTCAGAACTATCAGGAAGTAAACACAGGAAATCCAATTCCTTATTATTTGAACTGTAAACAAGTTTTGAATAAAAGCTCTATAAGATATAGGTTTTCATTAAAAAGTTTACTACCCCTTTAAACATTCAGAAAAACAATACATAATAAATGTCACTCCCAGTTCTGAATCCCATATATAATAATAATAAAAACTAGCATTTATACAGCACCTTTCTCCTAGTGGGACTCAAAGCACTTTTAGCACATGCTCTCAGTATTAACCAAATCAGCAGCTGAATAATAGACATTATTATTACCCAATCCATGGTACTCTTTTATCGACCTTGGAAGGATGAAGGGGTGAGATGACCCTGCCGGGATTCGAACCTGCAAACTTGAGGTTTGAACAAGCTCTGCAGTGAGGGCATTTACCACCAAGGTATCTCACCGACCTATCTACATTGCTCCATGCAAGAAGTAGATCATATAAGGAAACGGAGGTCCACAACTAGACAACAACAGAAACTGTTACAGGAGGCTGCTGTAAAAGACTCCTATCTAGCTGAAGGCCAGTTAAAAAAAAAATCAATTATATATTTTCCCCTTAACATTTTGATGACCAAAGGGATGTGCAATGTATTGCAAAAAAATGTATTGTACATCCATCTTGTCCTCAAGGGGTTCTAGAGCAAGAGAACTCTGTCAGCCATAATGTATCCAAAATTATACAACATTGTTTTGTTCCAAGAGTTAAACTAAAATTATATAATAACATAAAGTCAGCTTCCACAGACATCCAATATTAACTGCTGTATACATTTATTTCCATATATGTGTTGATAATGGAGTTTTTTTTAAACCTGTGCTGCAAATTTTTATGATTTACTTAGAACAGATGATTAAGAAAACCCTTCTGGTGCCACAGATAGACAGCCAGCATGCATTGTTGTGCATAACCTTTTCCTTGAACAGAATATATTTAAAGCATTTTATTTATACTTTAATCTTACAGCAATTTCAGGCCGCAAAAGACACAGTTTCTTCATCGAAGCTTTGGTGCTTCCTTAATCTTTCCAATCAGTCGCCCATTACCCTCCCATGGAAATCCATCAGTAATCTCAGAACAGAAAAGAAATCTGACGGCTGTTCTGCCTGCTGCTCTCGTGTCTAATAGAAAGAGTCTGGAGATATAGATTTAATCAGGAGATATGCAAAGCATTGATTTTTTTCTTATTAAACTTAGAATGAGCCTAAAATCGATAATATTGACTTGTAGGACCTCAGGAAAGAGAACTTCAAGTGCCACATCCCAGGAATCTGTTGAGCCTGCACAAATTATATTTCAAAATATCAACATTTTTTTTTCTTTTTCTTTAGAAATAATTGGTTTCCTTTTTCAGCAGTTAAATCACTACTATATAATTTTTTGGGTAAAATGTATGTTTTTATTACATGTTATTTACAAAAGAAGACATAACAGTCAAGTTACTGTGACACATAAAAATTAACTATATTAGCTAAAAATGGCCTTTTTATTAAATTATTCAAGGAATGTTATAACTGCATTCTCCATCTTTAACACAGTGAGTACAGAGGTGCATTCATCTGTGATGATTCATTCTAGCCCAAATGACCTACTTACTTTATCTAACATAGTTTATGATTTTGTTTACTATCTCATTCCATGAACGCTGGCCACTTATAAAAGACTAGTTGAAAAGCCCGTGTACACGGGCCACAGTGCTGGCCAGTCGCTGTGCATTCATGTGCAGTAGAGGCTGCCCGTGACGCTGCTGATACGGAGGACTGCGGTCTGAATTGGGAGCACCCTGCTCCGTATCAGCCACGTCACATTCAGCCTCCACTGCGCATGACTGCAGCATGCACAGCAGTCTCTACTGCACAGGACTGCGTTGTGACAAACTTTTAGCAAATTATTATATAGGATGCATATTTCTGGGCAACACAGCAACCATTCCAATCATTTAGCAGTGGTGGGCTGATTACCTATGTGTTTTTGGCCTACAACTACCATCATCATCAGTCTCCTGAAGCTGTTCTTAGAATATGATTCACATCATCTGGCAAGACAAGGATAATGGGAGTTGCAATCCAACAACAGCTGGCCGGCCAAAGCCCAACCACCTGTGATCTTGGAGTGCAATGCTTCATATGCAGCTCATCAGTATTCCTCGTTCTTCAATCAGCTAGTGTTAAAGGGATAGTAAAGTTTCATAATAAAATCAGCTCTAATTAATCATCATAGTATTTGGACTCTGGAGAGCGTTATTTCAGTTCTGTCAGAGTTGTAGTTCCAGAGTAATTCAATGATAAAGTATCCCCCTCCCGCCCCTTTTACTGATGTCACACTCTTCAGCCAGACCAGAAGGGAGGTGCCCAGGTAGACTGCAGAGAAGGACAATCTTCAATTAAGATAAGGGAAAAACCTGAAAAGCTTGTCAAGGGGTGCAGGGATTTCATTGTTTTCATAGGAATAAGAGTGTCCCCTTCTGTTATCTGTCCAGTCTATGGACTGCATTCCACTTCTGAGAAGAGATGGCTTACACTAGGTAAAAGGGGCGGGAGGGGGAAACTTTGCTTGTGAATATCTCATAAACCATAACGGTTTGAGAGATAAGACTTGTATCATTCTTCATGTTTTTTTAATGCCTACAAAATAAAATAAAGTTAAAATGAAGTATTACTATCCCTTTAAAGGGATAGTAATAATGAAATATTACTAATCCCCATATTGTAGCTACGGTAAAAAAAAATTGAATTGTCCCCAGGTTCATCTCTCAAACCTTTATGGTTTGAGAGATAACTGAAAGCAAAGTTCCCCCCTCCCTCCCCCTTCCTTGAAGTCAGCGTTGTACTGACTGCAGGGATATCCGGTCTTATTTGCATCAGGCGGCTCTACAGCAGAGCCGAGATTGCGTTAGTAAAAAAGAATTAGTTCATCAAAACGAGCTTCTATGTCTGCTTGCAAACCAAGCACATGTAGAAGACCGTTTCAGTGAAATAATTATTTATTACTAACACGATCTCGGCTCAGCTGTAGAGCCGCATGCCTGTCGTATAATAGACTTCCCCTACAGTCAGTACAAGGCTGACTTCAGGGAAGGGGGGAACTTTGTGTTCGGTTACCTCTCAAACCATAAAGGTTTGAGAGATGAACCTGGGGGCAATTCAATTCTTTTTACTATAGCTACAATATGGGGATTAGTAATATTTAAGTATTACTATCCCTTTAAAGGGATGAGATATCAACCCTCTCCATTTGGTTTTATGTTTCATAACTTTGCCCATTACTATGTAATTCTTACTCAGTGCCAGATTTACATCTGAGGCTCCCCTACACAAGGCACAGTAAGAACTATTTGCCCAGCATGTGGTCACACCCCATCCACTGATGCTTCAAACAGAAAATTCACTTAGCATATAACATGCAAACAAAAAAAACTCTTCACCACGTGGGTGCTATAGAGATCTCCAACTCATTGCTCCTCAATGCTTTAGAGAACTCTGTAGTATCCAAGGGGGTTAAATAATCGTCAGTAAGCGGCATGGATTTAACATGCTGAAAGATGGCTGCTGCATAGGAGAGCTCCCTGCCCATATGCTCTAAGAGTGGTATAAAATCAGCCATGGTGAACACAAACAGATGTCCAGTCCTCTACTTGATACTCTTATACAGGGGATGTTCAGCAGGAGAAGTAAATCTTCTAAAGTTACAACATATCTCAGTAGCAAGAAGGTGGCCAAAGAGGACTCCCCATCTCCAGCCAAAAGCAACAGCATGACTGCCTTTGGAAAGTAGAATAAGGCAACGGGCCATGTGTTCTGCATTACTAAAGAGGACTTGACAATTCTTCAAAGCCAAGCCAAAACCTTATATTTAAGGGGAAAAACCTGAAAGGCAGAAATAAGCAGAAAAAGCAATACATCTGTTTGATAAGAGTTTCAGGTGAAAAGCTCTTAGTAGAGAGGTAAAAAGGATCCGCTGAATGTCTCATCATAGTGTGGATATATCTAACTGGAGGGATCTTACCCAGAAGATCCTACAGATCTTTTCTGCAAGGTACGGCTCACACCTTTCTTGACAAGGCACTGGCACTTGCTCTCCTTTTATAAGAAGGAATCAGCTGTACCTCATTGACAAGGCATACTTAAAGTCGTTTCTCCCATGCAGGAAAGATTTGCCTGACATTTTAAGGCTGAACTATTTCTGGGTAGTACCAGACTGATATGAATATGGAAATTGTCTATCTGCAATGCCACATGGGAGCAAAAAAAAAACCAAGACTCAGCATCATGTGGGGGAAACCATCCCCAAGAATAAGCTAATTGTTTCCATCCTCAGTGTGCACCTGGAAGGATATCCCAGGCATGGTCCCTTTCTATTCTCATACCTAGAGGGAATCAGCTGCACCTCAGTGAAAAGGACCACTAAAGTCCAAAACATACATCTGGGGTTTGCTATTTCTCTACTGAATGACACTTTATAACTTATGATTGGGGTTGATATGTAACAATGAGAAAATAGGTGGAACTAATCAAACATATTATACGTATACCTGCAGAGCCATTCCACACGCAAAAGAAGAAAAGTTTGATGTCTGTATCAAGTATCATCTGGAATATAAATACATATAAAATATAAAGAAAAAAGTATACCTTTGTGACTAAGGACTGCTATTAAAAACAACAATTAGAAAACCACATACATCCCCTTTTCAGCTCAGATGGGTAGATTCATGACCCTCTTCAATTTGCACTATCCCCTCACAAGATTTGAAAATCTTGTTATAAATCCCATATGATTCTAGAACACTTATACAATCAATGGCAAGTTTTACATGACTCCTCATACCATCTCCATTAATGTCTGTAGTGGGTAACCCATCTTTCCAGTGGATATATCTCATCCCTTTTATATGAAACTCAAAAGGCCTCCCTCTTTATCATCAGATTTATTCCTCTCCCATCCCTACTTCAGATACTTGTCATTGATAAGATTCCTTGGTGGATATATTTACAGTTGTGACATTGGTTCAACGAGATCACTTCAAACTCTGCATCCAATAGACCACTCACCACCTTTTGAAAGTTCTCTAACAAAGAGACCAACTGGCCTGAAACCACTTACTTTCTGTCATAAGCTCATATACAGAAACATTCCAATTGTTAAATTCTAGTTTTTGAGAAACTGGGAGAAGGAATTAGATCAGGTTTTAGAAACTTCTGAATGGCTTCATATTTTCTATTTCCTTAAGAAATCGTCCAAAGATATAAAAACACAAGAAATGAATTATAAGCTACTAACAAGATGGTATATGACACCTGAAAAGATCACACAGTCTTTTAAGAATTCTTCCGTCCTCTGCTGGAGATGCAATTCTGAAATTCGATCGATGCTGCATATATGGTGGACCTGCCCCCTAATTTCAGGATATTGGTCCACCATAGCATCTCAAATTAACTCTATAAAATAACTCTTCCTTTGGACCCTATGATCTGTCTTTTTCACTACACTTATCATATAACTGATTTCTCTACACCTAAAAAGTGTGCCTGTATTCAAATGCTTTTGAATGCGGGAAAGAGTTTAATCTCACTACACTGGAAACAGACAAACATTCCATCTCAACAAAACTGGGTTGAGAGTGTCAATGAGTTTACTACTCTGGAATATTATCATGCCATCATTGACCATTCTGTAAATAAACATGCAGACAGTTGGTCAGAATGGACTGAATCCTTCCCTAATTTAAATCCCCATCATTTCTAGACTCATAATTGAAAGAAGATTCTACTTCTGTTACTTATTCAATTACTAGATGTGAATGGGACCCCCGACATGTTAGATCCAAACAATTATACTGTAACACGCGATGTGCCTCTAATCAGAGGTGTGCTCATTATCCTTTCCCCCCTTCTACAACCTTCACCCCCCCATACACTCCCTTATTTCCCATTTTTATTTCTCTCTCATCTAGGTGATCTAAATTTGGTTGATATCATATTCCCTTTTACCAGAGTTATTATCTCATTACTCAATAAACTTGTATTAATTATAGGTGTAACTACTGTTTGTCTCAGACAAACGGATCCATCTGCTCAAACTCCCTATTGATCTTATTTAAAGTGATTGCTTAACACTCCATTTATTTGATATAATATTGTTTTCTTCAATGTTATTATCCATTTAATTTACTGTTTAATGGTCATTTCTGTAATAACTGTAACTTTATGTTATTTTCAATAAAGCATTTAAAACAAACAAAAAAAAGAAAACCACATGCAATGGCTTCTGATATTACTAAAACATAATACGTGGCTGCCTAAATCCTAACGTTATATCCCTGCATACATGTAATCCTAACAAAACACAGCTCTGAAAATGGAATATCTCAATATATCTCGGGATATAGCAGCTCCTCAATATATAGTCCTGGGCTCTGAATTAATTATAGCCATTACACTCGTAGTGTGCATTTTAGTAGAATAGTCAAATATTCACAGGGACCATATTTATTATTTTGGTAGCCTTATTACATCACTCAATGATAGACAGTGTATTTGTGCATATGGGAATAGGGTAATCATGAACGCATTGTGGAGAAAAGATTGGCTTATTACTGAGTGTGATTACAGTGTGGTCGCAACAGAGTATCAGGATAAGAGAAGAATACTCTCCAATATTCAATGTTGTCAGTGAAAGAAATTTATGCCTGTCACTGATATTGATGTAGATATATTTATTACTGTACTGACAAAACAGTTTAACTGGTAAGTTTAATCATGCTGTCCCTTATAGCAGTCTGCAGGGAGTGTATCACATTTGAAGTCTGATACGCTCCCTGCAGGCTGCTATAAGGGACAGTGTGAAGAGACTTACAAGTTTAACTGTTTTGTTAGTATGGTAATAAATATATCCACATCAATATCAGTGACAGGCATAAATATCTTTCGCTGACAACATTGAATATTGGAGAGCATTCTTCTCTTGTCCAGATACTCTGTTATAAATACACTGTGATCAGGCTCAGTAATAAGCTGATCTTTTCACCATGATATAGTTATGATTGCCCTATTCCCAATTCCCATACGCACAAATACACAGTCTCTCATATTGCGTGGTGTTGCCATAATTGGGAACTTCTGTAATAAGCCTACACAAAATAATAAATATGGCCCCTGTGAAAATTTGAATATCCTACTTAAATTCGCACTATGATTCTGGATTAAAATGCCTAAAATTAAAACGTTTTGTGTTCCAAGTCAGTTATCTTGTATAAGGTGATTGAAACATATTCTTGATAGTCCTATCCCTTTTCTTGCATCAACAGGGGTGTTTTTGTGCATGGGCTGGACTTGATGGACGCATGTCTTTTTTCAGCCTCGTCAACTTTGTTACTATGTCTTCAAATATTAATAATGACATTGTAATAAGGAAAAGTAAACTGCCATTCCTAGAAATACTACACCTCTGTGTTTCAGGGGGTACACAACATGTTGTTTTTGCAATGCCTTGCGAACCCCCTCTGCTATTCAAAGGGTTAATGCCAACTAATATCAATAAGGCACAGAGTATGAAGTACAAATAGAACAATTCTGCAGAAAATCAACAGCACAATAAGGTTCAAATAAGCCCCCCAATCCCCACTGATTTAATAGAGCCTTTAACCCTTTCATGCTCGAGAAGTCCCCAAATCATTGAAAAGCATTACGCAGTTTCAATAAAAGGGGATTTTTGATTCTGCTCTCTGGTACAGGTGGTTTGCACCATAATTGCTCCATTTCCTCTTAAAGGGATAGTAATGTTTCATAATAAAAGCAGCTCTAATTAATTATCATAGTATTTGGACTTTGGAGAGTGTTATTTCAATTCTGTCAGAGTTGTAGTTCCAGAGTAATTCAATGACAAAGTATCCCCCTCCCACCCCTTTTACTGATGTAACACTGCTCAGCCAGATCAGAAGGGAGGTGCCCAGGTAGACTGCAGAAAGGGACAATCTTCAATTAAGATAAGGGAAAAACCTGAAAAACTTGTCAAGGGGGCAGGGATTTCATTGTTTTCATAGGAATAAGAGTGTCCCCTTCTGTTATCTGTCTGGTCTATGGACTGCATTCCACATCTGAGTAGAGATTGCTTACACTAGGTAAAACGGGCGAGAGGGGGAAACTTTGCTTGTGAATATCTCATAAACCACAAAGGTTTGAGAGATAAGACATATCATTCTTCATGTTTTTTTAATGCCTACAGAATAAAATAAAGTTAAAACGAAGCATTACTATCGCTTTAATGCAGTAATTCTCAAACTTTTTTTAACTCATGGCACCCTGGCATTTTCAGGGCACCCATTCCATCTCATTGAGTATTTGTCATGGGCACATTAAAGGAGAAAAGCATATTACTCTTACGTGCCACAATTAGAATCACAATAATAAGCATATTTTACAGAAAAATGTCCATAAATATATATTTTTCAACTGAGTATTGACATTTTTGCTTGTCCTCAGGGAAGCGAAGTGGGTGCCTTGGTGCACCATAGTGCCACAGCACCTTGGTTGAGATCAACTGTCTTAGTGCATCGGTTTCAGTACCTGATGCTTCTTTGATATTAAAGCGCTTTCTTCCCCTTTAAACAAGGTAAACATATCACTTTTTATGTAGAACATTTTTTCTTTTCAGAATGGTCTGAGGAAAAGAAAGTGTACATCATCTCTGTGTCTGGGGAAGCAGAAAGCAAATCAGATACAAAAGCTGAACAAATATAAATTATTTATTACGGCAGTGGAAGGAGCTGTCATGTCTTTTGTGTGTTGCTAATTCATGTTCAACCAGTTTTCGGCAGGCTTGAACTACATGTTAGGACTGAGAATTCTCTGTATTATGTGTGTGTGTGTGTGTGCATCAGCAGCACTACGATTCACTTCAAGACTTGTTTATTTTATAAATCACTTGTCATTTTCCACTTCTTTAACCACTTAAAGGGATAGTAATACTTCGTTTTAGCTTTATTTTATTTTGTAGGCATTAAAACAACATGAAGAACGATATAAGTCTTATCTCTCAAACCTTTATGGTTTAAGAGATATTCACAAGCAAAGTATCCCCCCCCCTTCAGCCAGATCAGAAGGGAGGTGCCCAGATAGACTGCAGAGAGGGACAATCTTCAATTAAGATAAGGGAAAAACCTGAAAAGCTTGTCAAGGGGGGAAAGGCTTTCATTGTTTTCATACAAAGAAGATTGTCCCCTTCTGTTATCTGTCTGGTCTTACAACTAGATTCACATCTGAGAAGAGATGGCTTACACTAGGTAAAAGGGACGGGAGGGGTAAACTTTGCTTGTGACTATCTCTTAAACCATAAAGGTTTGAGAGATAAGACTTATATCGTTCTTCATGTTTTTTTAATGCCTACAAAATAAAATAAAGTTAAAAGGAAGTATTACTATCCCTTTAATGTCAACTGATATGCCAGAACTGTCACACATTTCCATCCTTTAAGAACAGGTGACAGTCCTGACATATCAAGGGTTAAAATGATCGCAGCACACCTCAGGGCATGTTGTAATCATACCGGGGATTAACCAATACTATTACTGGAAAAGTGACTATGTTACAGGCTATTTTGGTGATTTAGTTTGCGTAGGTTTGTGTGCATACATTATATAATGCATTGATTTTAAAACTGAACTGGGATACTTTCATTCATCTCTACCCAAAATTATGAATGAAAATCGAATACACCTCAAAATCTGGGGGATGATGCATTAAGGAGTGGTGAAGCGGTGATAAAGTGGAGATGACTTAAGTTATTCTATGGAGCCAGTGCACTAAGATTTCCAGTGATGGAGAAATCTTAATGCAGAATAACATCATTTAGGGAAGTGGTAACAATGGAGAAGTAATATCTACTTTATCACCTATTCATCACACCTTAGTGCATAAGCACCATTGTATTCTAGACACTTGCCTACTCATCCTAATAGAAAACCCAGTCCTGGACATTGGTTTCACTGATTCATGACCATTAGTGATGAGCGAGCACCCCAATGCTCGGATGTTCGGGTGCTCTGACCGAGCACCCCCTGAGGCTCGAGTGCTCGGCCGAGCACCCGAGCCCCATTGAAGTCAATGGGAGGACTCGAGCATTACACCAGGCACCCCCTGCTCTGATGAGGGGAGGGTGCCTGGTCCATAGGAAAAGGGCAGAAAAAGATGGAAACACTACAGAAATGGTTCAGGGACAGCATAGGGAGGATGTCTGGATGCATCTTGGACTCCAACATCGCTGCTGGGAACGATCTTTCGCCCGTAGTACGCCATTTTTACAGACTGACCGTAAAACACACAAAAAGGAAAATAAAAACGACTTTAGGCGAAAAATTGTTACCAAACAGTATTTGCTGTATATTTACTTGTATATCATCTGCAAATTCTCCCAAAAATTTCATCGATTTTCTGAAGTGAGGCCATGATTAAGAGGGAAACGTGCGCAGAGGCAAATTATCCCAAAAATTTCCTTGATTTTCAGAACTGAGGCCATGATTAAGAGGGAAACGTGCGCAGAGGCAAATTCTCCCAAAAATTTCCTTGATTTTCAGAACTGAGGCCATGATTAAGAGGGAAACGTGCGCAGAGGCAAATTATCCCAAAAATTTCCTTGATTTTCAGAACTGAGGCCATGATTAAGAGGGAAACGTGCGCAGAGGCAAATTCTCCCAAAAATTTCCTTGATTTTCAGAACTGAGGCCATGATTAAGAGGGAAACGTGCGCAGAGGCAAATTCTCCCAAAAATTTCCTTGATTTTCTGAACTGAGGCCATGATTAAGAGGGAAACGTGCGCAGAGGCAAATTCTCCCAAAAATTTCCTTGATTTTCAGAACTGAGGCCATGATTAAGAGGGAAACGTGCGCTGAGCTGACCATCTAAAACATTATGGGTGAGGGTCTGCTGCAGAGCTGACCATCCTAAACATTATATGCGAAGGCCCGCTAGTGAGCTGACGCTATAAAACATTATATGAGAGGGCCCGCTAGAGAGCTGACCCAATAAAACATTATATGAGAAGGCCCGCTGGTGAGCTGACCTATATAAAAATTGGCAAACAGGGCCCGCTGGTGAGCTGGCCCTATATAAAAATTATATCACAGGGCCCGCTGGTGAGCTGGCCCTATATAAAAATTATATCCCAGGGCACGCTGGTGAGCTGGCCCTATATAAAAATTATATCCCAGGGCATATGGAAGAGGAGGAGGAGGATGAGAACATTAAGAGTCAACCATATACCCGTTTTTGGGGTGGAAGGGGTGAATGGGAATACAGAGTATTCCCATCATTGTAAATAACATATATAAAGTGAGTTTATGTTCCCCCGGGGCTTTCCTCCAGTGGAGTGGAGAAGTCAGGGGAAATCCAGGCCTTGTTCATTTTTATAAGTGTCAACCTATCAGCATTGTCGGTGGAAAGGCGGATACGCTTATCTGTTATGATGCCACCAGCAGCACTAAATACCCGCTCAGACAGAACGCTGGCGGCAGGGCAGGCCAGCACCTCCAAGGCGTAGAGTGCCAGTTCATACCACGTGTCCAGCTTGGACACCCAGTAGTTGTAAGGCACAGAGGGATCATTGAGGACGCTGACACGGTCTGCTACGTACTCCTTCACCATCTTCCAAAACTTTTCCCTCCTTGTGACACTAGGCTGCGCATCAGGGTGAGGGTGCTGGCGGGGTGTCATGAAGGTGTCCCACGCCTTGGAGAGTGTTGCCCTGCCTTTGTCGGAACTGCTGTGTGCTCCCCTTTTCTCCCCTTCTCGGTTGGCCAAGGTAGCACGTACTCTGCCGCCAGCGTTGTCAGATGGAAAATTTTGGAGCAATTTTTCAACAAGAACCTTCTGGTATTGCACCATTTTGCTTGTCCTCTCCACCGGAGGAATGAGAGATGAGAAATTCTCTTTGTAGCGGGGGTCCAGAAGGGTGAACACCCAGTAATCCGTGTTGTCTAAAATGCGTACAACGCGTGGGTCACGGGAAAGGCAGCCTAACATAAAGTCAGCCATGTGTGCCAGAGTACCAACAGGCAAGATTTCGCTGTCCTCACCAGGAGGATGACTCTCAATCTCCTCATCCTCTTCCTCCTCTTCTGCCCACCCACGCTGAAGAGATGGAAATAAAGTTCCATGGCTACCCTCTGTAGCGGAGGCAACCGTGTCTTCCTCCTCCTCCTCCTCCTCCGCCTCCTCCAATTGTCGCTGAGAAGACGAAGTGAGGGTGCTCTGGCTATCACCTTGTGTAAGCTCTTCCTCCCCCATTTCCACCTCTTCCACATGCAAAGCGTCGGTTTTAATTGTGAGCAGCGAGCGTTTCAGTAGACACAGAAGTGGGATGGTTACACTGATAATAGCGTTATCGCCGCTCACCATCTGTGTCGATTCCTCAAAATTGCGTAAAACCTCGCAGAGGTCTGACATCCATTCCCACTCCTCACTTCTGATTACAGGAAGTTGAACGGAGAGGCGACGACCGTGTAACAGCTGGTACTCCACTACTGCCCTCTGCTGCTCACAAAGCCGGGCCAACATGTGGAAGGTGGAGTTCCAGCGCGTGCTCACGTCACACAGCAGCCGGTGAGCTGGCAATTGTAAGCGCTGCTGCAGCTTCAACAGGCCGGCCGAAGCTGTAGATGACTTACGGAAATGTGCACACACGCGGCGCACCTTGGTCAAGAGATCATGCACATTGGGGTAGGTTTTTAGAAATCGCTGCACCACTAAATTAAATACATGCGCTAGGCATGGTACGTGTGTGAGCTTGCCGAGCTCCAAAGCCGCCACCAAGTTACGCCCATTATCACACACAACCATGCCTGGTTGCAGGTTGAGTGGCGAGAGCCACTGCTCGGTCTGGTGACTAATCCCCTGCAACAGCTCTGAGGCCGTGTGCTGTTTGTCCCCAAGGCAGATCAGCTTCAGCACGGCCTGTTGACGCTTCCCCACTGCAGTGCTACACTGCTTCCAGCTACTGGCTGATGGGGGAGTGGCGGTGTGTGTAGAGAATTCGGAGGTGGAAACGGAGGAGGAGGAGCCAATAACGTAGGTGCTGGTGGAAACCCTGATGGAGGTAGGGCCCGCAATCCTCGGCGTGGGTAGCACCCGTGCCATCCCAGGGTCCGAGTCGCTCCCAGCCTCCACGACATTCACCCAGTGTGCCGTCAGGGAAATGTAGCGTCCCTGGCCACAAGCACTTGTCCATGTGTCAGTCGTTAAGTGGACCTTCCCAGTAACTGCGTTGGTCAGGGCACGGGTGATGTTACGGGACACATGGTGGTGTAATGCGGGGATGGCACACCGGGAAAAGTAGTGGCGGCTGGGGACCGCGTACCGAGGGACAGCTGCTGCCATCAGGCTGCGGAAGGACTCAGTGTCCACAAGCCTAAATGGCAGCATTTCGATGGCCAGTAATTTTGAAAGGTGTGAGGTTAGTGCTATGGCCTGTGGGTGGGTGGCTGGGTACTTTCTCTTGCGCTCAAATGCCTGGGGTAACGACATTTGGACGCTGTGCTGGGACAGGGAAGTGGATGTGGTCGCTGATGGTGCTTCAGATGGTACAGGTGCAGGGCGGGAGGTATGCGGGCCTGCGCCTTCGACAGGCGATTGGCCGGCACCGAAAACAGGGGAAGAGGAGGCAGTGGTGTGGCCTGCAGACACAGATGGGCGATCCAGGCGTTCCTCCCACTTACTACGGTGCTTGGATGCCATGTGTCGGATCATGCTGGTGGTGGTGAGGTTTCTAGTGTTCATGCCTCGGCTCATTCTGGTGTGGCACAGGTTGCAAACTACAATTCTTTTGTCGTCCGCACTTTCCTTAAAAAAACGCCATACCGCGGAACACCTACCCCTTGGCAAGGTAGATTTACGCAAGGGGGTGCTCCGTGGAACATTTGCGGGCCGGTTTGGTGCGGTCCGCCTTCTTTCTGTAGCCACACCACTGCCTCTTCCAGCCTGTTGCGGTGCTGCAGATGGCTCACCCTCAGGACTGCTGTCATCGCTCGGCTCTACACCTTCCCAGGTGGGGTCAGTCACCTCATCGTCCACCAAGTCCTCCTCCACTTCCTCACTCTGATCATCCTCCTCAAGTCTTGATCCCACCACATACTCAGTCATTGACAACTGTATAACATTCTCCTCAACAAGGTCTTGAGACGGAAATAGTGGTTGATTTAATGGCAACTGTGTCTCATCATCATCATCATCATCATCCACTACTTCCTTTGACCTTAAATGCCGTTCACATCTGTCATCTTCTTGTGATTGGGTAGCCTCTAGAGGTTGTGAATCGGGGCACAAGATGTCATGTTCCTCTGCAAGCGTGCTTGGAGAGAGGGTCAAATGAAGGATTGGTGATGAGACGAGCTCATCACTATATCCCAGTGTGGGATCACTTCTTTGACCAGACCGTGTATGGTGGGAGGAAGGATGATCAGAGTGAGGATTATGTTGACCAGACTCTTGGCTACTGAGAGTGGACTTGGTGGAAGACAGGGTGGTGCTTAACCGACTGGAAGCAGTATCAGCTGTCATCCAACCGACCACCTGTTCGCACTGGTCGGACCTCGAGAGTGATGTCCTGCGACGCCCTGTGAAATCAGACATGAAGCTAGGTATGGTGGATGTCTTTCTTTCTTGTGCTCTGGCACCAGGCACAGTTTCTCCGCGTCCTGACCCGCGCCCTGAACTTTCAGGATCACGTCCACTTCCCCGTCCCTTTTTACCCGCCTTCTTCATCTTACACGATATATATGACTTTAATATATATGAGTTTGAAAACTTAACAGTATTTCTTACTATTCTGCAACTCTGCAGAGTACACAGAATAGGCTGCTAAACTGCGGTGACACACACTGAATGGAATATGTGACTTTAATATTTGAGTTTGAAAACTTAACAGTATTTCTTACTATTCTGCAACTCTGCAGAGTACACAGAATAGGCTGTTAAACGGCGTTGAAACACACTGAATGGAATATGTGACTTTAATATTTGAGTTTGAAAACTTAACAGTATTTCTTATAATTCTGGAACTGTACAGAGTACACAGAATAGGCTGTTAAACGGCGGTGAAAGACACTGAATGGAATATGTGACTTTAATATTTGAGTTTGAAAACTTAACAGTATTTCTTATAATTCTGCAACTCTGCAGAGTACACAGAATAGGCTGTTAAACGGCGTTGAAACACACTGAATGGAATATGTGACTTTAATATTTGAGTTTGAAAACTTAACAGTATTTCTTATAATTCTGGAACTGTACAGAGTACACAGAATAGGCTGTTAAACGGCGGTGAAAGACACTGAATGGAATATGTGACTTTAATATTTGAGTTTGAAAAATTAACAGTATTTCTTACTATTCTGCAACTCTGCAGAGTACACAGAATAGGCTGCTAAACTGCGGTGACACACACTGAATGGAATATGTGACTTTAATATTTGAGTTTGAAAACTTAACAGTATTTCTTACTATTCTGCAACTCTGCAGAGTACACAGAATAGGCTGTTAAACGGCGTTGAAACACACTGAATGGAATATGTGACTTTAATATTTGAGTTTGAAAACTTAACAGTATTTCTTATAATTCTGGAACTGTACAGAGTACACAGAATAGGCTGTTAAACGGCGGTGAAAGACACTGAATGGAATATGTGACTTTAATATTTGAGTTTGAAAACTTAACAGTATTTCTTATAATTCTGCAACTCTGCAGAGTACACAGAATAGGCTGTTAAACGGAGTTGAAACACACTGAATGGAATATGTGACTTTAATATTTGAGTTTGAAAACTTAACAGTATTTCTTATAATTCTGGAACTGTACAGAGTACACAGAATAGGCTGTTAAACGGCGGTGAAAGACACTGAATGGAATATGTGACTTTAATATTTGAGTTTGAAAAATTAACAGTATTTCTTATAATTCTGGAACTGTACAGAGTACACAGAATAGGCTGTTAAACGGCGGTGAAAGACACTGAATGGAATATGTGACTTTAATATTTGAGTTTGAAAACTTAACAGTATTTCTTATAATTCTGGAACTGTACAGAGTACACAGAATAGGCTGTTAAACGGCGGTGAAAGACACTGAATGGAATATGTGACTTTAATATTTGAGTTTGAAAACTTAACAGTATTTCTTATAATTCTGCAACTCTGCAGAGTACACAGAATAGGCTGTTAAACGGCGGTGAAAGACACTGAATGGAATATGTGACTTTGATATTTTAGTTTGAAGACTTAACAGTATTTCTTCCTATTCTGCAACTCTGCACAGTACACAGAATGTGCTGCTAAACTGCGGCGAAGCACACTGAATGGAATATGTGACTTTGATATTTTAGTTTGAAGACTTAACAGTATTTCTTCCTATTCTGCAACTCTGCACAGTACACAGAATGTGCTGCTAAACTGCGGCGAAGCACACTGAATGGAATATGTGACTTTGATATTTTAGTTTGAAGACTTAACAGTATTTCTTCCTATTCTGCAACTCTGCACAGTACACAGAATGTGCTGCTACACTGCGGCGAAGCACACTGAATGGAATATGTGACTTTGATATTTTAGTTTGAAGACTTAACAGTATTTCTTCCTATTCTGCAACTCTGCACAGTACACAGAATGTGCTGCTAAACTGCGGCGAAGCACACTGAATGGAATATGTGACTTTGATATTTGAGTTTGAAGACTTAACAGTATTTCTTCCTATTCTGCAACTCTGCACAGTACACAGAATGTGCTGCTAAACTGCGGCGAAGCACACTGAATGGAATATGTGACTTTGATATTTTAGTTTGAAGACTTAACAGTATTTCTTCCTATTCTGCAACTCTGCACAGTACTCAGAATGTGCTGCTAAACTGCGGCGACGCACACTGAATGGAATACGTGACTTTGATATTTTAGTTTGAAGACTTAACAGAATGTGCTCTAATCTGCAACTTTGCACACTAAACAGAATGTGCTCTAATCTGCAACTTTGCACACTAAACAGAATGTGCTCTAATCTGCAACTTTGCACACTAAACAGAATGTGCTCTAATCTGCAACTGTGCACACTAAACAGAATGTGCTCTAATCTGCAACTTTGCACACTAAACAGAATATATATATTTTTTTTTTTTTTTTTTTTTTTTTTCCCCCCACACCAAATAACCTGCTGCCCCCACACACAGTAGTCCTAAAAAGGACTTTTGGTTCTTTTTTTTTCACAATTTTTGTTTTTTTCCTCCCTACACTGCCTTTCCCTTCCTATCCTCAGCTCTCCCTGGCTCAGACTGAGCCGAACTCGATGGTCAGGTGCTATACAGCACCTGACCACGGGTTCTGGCCAGCCAATCAGTGTAATGCCAGCAGCCAACATGGCTGCTGGCATTACACCGATGTCAGAGCCTCCCTGCACGTTTATTGGCTGCGCAGCAGCCGCAAAACGTGCGGGGAGGAGACCCGAACATGGCGGGCGAGCACATGCGGTACTCGTACGAGTACCGCCATGTGCCGAGCAGAGCGATGCTCGAGCCGATCCGAGCATCGGCCGAGCATGCTCGCTCAACACTAATGACCATGGTTTAAATAAAACTAAAGACACTCAATGAAATAGAATAATTTGTTAATTTAAAAAATCATAATACTCTCTGAAAAAGTATAGTTCAGTGCAATATATTTTAAAGGTCACAGATCAAAGATGCAGAAAATTAAAGTGATTTAACTAAAGAACATTAGCAGGGACATGCATGATATTGTACTGGGGCGTAGAATTAAAATGTAATAAATATTATGATAAAATAATTATTACTTACGAAAATATAAAATGTCTTTTTTGGATATGTTCTCTGTATATTATTTAAAAGGACAGTAATGTCCCATAAAAAAATATTCTTGTTTTGTAGAGGAAAATCCTATCTCTGAAACCTTTATAGTTTGAGAGATATTCGCCTGTAAACTTTCCCTTTTCCTGCTGTGAGCTGTAAAGACGACTTGAGGAGGCTCTTCAGAAGAGCCAAAATGCGTTATTTAAAAAGAATGACTTAATCGGAACGGTATAAAAAGTGTGCTTGCGCACACTTTGTAGACCTTTCCAATGTAGTAATTCTTTTTAAATAATGAGGTTTTGGCTCCCAGGACCTCCTGCTGTCAGCACAGCGCTGACGTCAGCAGAAGGGGAGGGAGGGAGGAACTTTACAGGCGGATATCTCTCAAACCATAAAGGTTTGAGAGATAGGATTTGTGCCACATCATTTATTTTTTTAATCTCTACAAAACAAGAATTTTTTATGGGACATTAGTGTCCCTTTAACATCAGTTTATTTTAACCGCTATTAACAGAAGACCTTAGGTATAAAAACAAAGACGAGCAATTTTGATGCATACTAACTCCACCACAGCAGAAAATATTAAATAACAAAATCCCCTTTGATCTAAAAAGGACTCAACCCTTTGAATGCTAATGAGTGGGTTAAAAATGTAATTCTATGGGAATGTTTATTTAATCTCTACTAGTGTAAAAGCCCGTGTACATGGGCCAAGGTCCAGGTGATGTTAAGAGGCTGGTCCTGCTCTGCATACTGCCGCTGCCTCACTGTCAGCAAACGCAATCCAGCCATGTGACTGGAGCATTCTGTGCAATCAGGCAGTCTCTACTACGCATGACTGCATCGTGACAAACATTCTAGCATTTTATTATATAGGATGGTGTCATTAGTTTGTCCCAAAATTGCTCAACATTGCTTTTATACATAAGGCCCAGAGTTTTTCAAGGTTCCGCAACATGCCTTTCCGCGTTAATAACTGCTTCTGTAAGGCTTATGTAAAACACAATCCTAGGTCAAACAAGCCTTATGTGATCTTGCTTTATTTCCATAATAATCTGTTATTTCCATAAGAATAAGATAGTAAGGGCACTTTTATTGCTGCAATAAAAACAGCAAAGTGATATTCTGATGGCACTTTATTAGATTTATTTTATCTTCTTTTACTGAGCATGACATACTGCAACCCTTATTTATGAAGTATAAATGAATGTATTATAGATCTTAACACAATTGCAGGAGGAATTGCCATGGCACTCTGCTTAATCTATATTTGTATCTGATACAAATGATCCAGAGATAAATAGCAGGAAATTATTTTTACTTGTGGGTATCCATAACAACCTGTTATAATTTGTTCTTTCTTGACTCGCTCTTCTCTTCGCCATGGTGGAAAGCAAGTCTTGGAGATAGAGATCAAAAGTCAAAGTGGTTGCATCTTCACAATGGTTGGAAAGCATAGGCCATGTCTAGTTCAAAATGAAATGCAGTTTTTTTCATGTCCATATTGAGCTGTTTAGTCCTTGACAAACTATCTGATACTTTATGAGTCGAGAAGCAGCTGACCAGCTCCAACAACAAGTACAAATTAGGACACTTTGGAAACATTGTACTGCTGCGTATTGGGCATTCATAGTAATACTTAAAGGGATAGTAAGACTTAAAATGTAAAAAAAAAATATGTTGTAGAGTTTATCCCCCTGAGTAAAACAAGGGCACTCCCACTGCTGAAAGGTGTTTCATTCAAAAGTTATTAATTTTCAAAGTTGAATTTTTTAGGTGCAATATCACAGTGGCCTGAAATTGTACAGTGGTTCTGTTGCTACACGATCCTATGGAGATTTATGGTCAACTGACCAGAGCTGTCCATAGGAACATGTAGCAACAGCGCCACTGTACAATTTCAGGCCACTGTGATATTGCACCTAAAAAATTCAGCTTTGAAAATTAATAACTTTTGAATGAAACACCTTTCAGCAGTGGGAGTACCCTTGTTTTACTCAGGGGTATAAACCCTACAACATATATTTTTTTACATTTTAAGTATTACTATCCCTTTAAGCTTGAATTGTTAGAATAAGTATTGATTGTAACCCTTTGAGGCCTAGAGAGGCATACAAGGCATTAAAATACATCTCTGGCACTCAAAGGGTTAAAATGGGTAGAGGAAGAAAGAGTACAGAGCAAATATCCTAAGATAGGCTCATTTTCATATTTTATCAAATATTACTTCATTGCAAGTTCATGCAAGATTGGTATATAAGTCAACAAAAACTTCTTATACCATTATACAATGTGCATCTTTGCCATTTGTACACACTGTCTTAGCCTCTCCAAATATTTTAACTAGGGGTACCAGATGGCTTTGTATTTGTTCTCCCATCCATAATCTCCCAGTCATTCTCTCCATTTATTCATTAGACTTAATCAAATTTCCAAATAGGAATGAGGGGACTTTTTCTCCAGTTGCTTGCTATGGTAAGGCGATGTACCATAAGAATGCATACAGCTAGATATGATGAGTTTATGTGGCTCTTATTTAGATCATGTTAAATAATGCATTTCACGTATCAATAGCAATTTTATAACCATAACAGAATGGATTAACCGTAAACATTTTCTCCACAACGAAGTTACTTTTGGAGATAACCTCCAAATATGGTAGACAGACTCATCTGAGTTAGCACATGAAAAACTTTGCGGCAAAAACTGGCATCTTGAGATGCAATAATATTAACTTTTGAAAACTTTTTGAATGTGCGAACAGATGGCTATGTTGCTGCTCTGCAGAACTGGCCAGCAGTAGCATGATTTTTCAAAGGCAATGAAGTACTGACTGCATGAGTAGAATGGGCAGTAACCCAGAAAGGAGCCAGAATTGACTTAAGACTTTAGGCTTCTCTTATAGTCTCTTTAATCCTTACAGGGATGGTAATGTCTATTTAAAAGTCGTTTGCCGAGTCTTATTTTTATTATTAACAGATCACGCTATGTGTAAGTCCTTACGTTTGTGTAGTTCAAAAGTTATGAAGAGATAAAGATCCCCCACCCTCTGGCCACCTCCCTCTGAATTTCAAATCAGGTTGTACAACTCAATGACTGCAACGAGGGACAAACTTCATTAAGTATAAGGGAAATCCTGCCCCCCCCCCTTGACAAAGGAGGGCAGGATTTCCCTTTGCTTACTGAAGTTTGTCCCTCACTGCAGCCGTCCTGACCAGACTGCAGATTCAGAGTGAATTAGTTAAAAGGGGCTGGCAGAGGATATTTGTCTCTTCATAACTTTTAACTACACAAAAGTAAGGACTTACATATAGTACAATCTGTTACTTTTAATACAAAGAAGGCTCAGCGAACAACGTTTAAATAGACATTACTAACTCTTTAAGGCAATAGTTGTTTTGGAAGTTGGTCTGCCCTTTTTAGGGCCATCGGGTATGACATACATAGCATCCATTTGTCTAAAAGGATGGATGACTTGAACATACTTGACTTTGAACCAAATCTAATGTATGTAGGACTTCCTCTTTTTTGTTACTTGGATTAGGACAAAAGGAAGAAGAATTAGTTATTGATTGATGTGTTTAGGTTGGACTTCAGGAACAGTTGTTAACATCACTTTTTGTCTGAATAGAACATACTATGGCTAAATGCACATGTTAACGCACTGAGTTCTGAAACTCTTCTTTCTAAAAAATCACAATAAGATCTTTGTCAGATTTTTTAAAGAAGCTGAGGATAGCGGTTCGAAAGGAGAAGACTCAAGTACTTCTAAAACCAAGCGTGGCAATAGCATTGTTTGAATGACTGATTTACGCAATCCCTTGTTTCTCAACTCTCTGTTGGTTCCATGGCTACTATTGCGGACCTGATTGATTCCATATTGAATTTGGGTACTCTCAGGAACTGGCTTCGGGCCTTTAAAAGGATAGTAATTAGTGATGAGCGAGCGTGCTCGGCCGATGCTCGGATCGGCTCGAGCATCGCTCTGCTCGGCACATGGCGGTACTCGTCGAGTACCGCCATGTGCTCGCCCGCCATGTTCGGGTGGCGGGGATCTGTGCCGGAAGAGGCACAGATCCGAAGACGCTCCGCTGGACCACCAGGGACTGGAGGTACGGGGGCATTGCGGAGATGAAGGGGGCATTGCGGAGATGAAGGGGGACATTGTGGAAGAGGGGCATAGACTCTATGCCCCTCTTCCACAATGTCCCCCTTCATCTCCGCTATGCCCGTCTTCCACAATGTCCCCCTTCATCTCCGCTATGCCCCTCTTCCACAATGTGCCCCTTCATCTCCGCTATGCCCCTCTTCCACAATGTCCCCCTTCATCTCCTCTATGCCATAGAGGAGATGAAGGGGGACATTGTGGAAGAGGGGCATAGCGGAGATGAAGGGGCACATTGTGGAAGAGGGGCATAGCGGAGATGAAGGGGGACATTGCGGAGATGAAGGGGGCATTCGGAGATGAAGGGGGCATAGCGGAGATGAAGGGGGCATTGACCAGGCACCCTCCCCTCATCAGAGCAGGGGGTGCCTGGTGTCGCCCCATTGAAGTCAATGGGGCTCGGGTGCTCGGCCGAGCACTCGAGCCTCAGGGGGTGCTCGGTCAGAGCACCCGAGCACCCGAGCATCGGGGTGCTCGCTCAACACTAATAGTAATACTTAATTTTCACTTTACTTAATATTGTTAGGCGTTAAAAACCAAATCATACCATCTATGTCTCACTGCCCTAACTTGTATAGTTATTTAGCAATTTCCATTTATATTTTCCCCTCCCATCCCTTTTTACTACATCATCTCTCAAGCTCTAAGAACAGAAATCTGGTCCCAGGACCGTAGGGGGTGTCTAGAGGGAAGAGATACAGAAATACAGCCCCCACTGTAGAATATAGTGCCTGAGTCTCCCCCAAGTGGAAGATTTTTGGGAAACTCTGTATTCCCACCTTCATGTTGTGGTGTATTTTGGTTCAGGAGCTTTCTTCTGGACCCAGGTTGGTTTGGTTTTACCTCTGTATTGAAAGGGTTCCCCCGACATATTAGATGCCGAATGTCATGGGTTGCTTCTAAAGTCTCTGTTAGAATGATATGTTGAGCTTCTCTTTTTGAATTCGAACCTGCGGGGTTTGTTTTGTGGTAAAAGAATAATTTTACCTCTAGTGGCTTGACAGATGATCTTATCTAATTCTGAGCCAAACAAAAGTGACCCACTGAATGGTAATGCTAACAATGCTTTATTGGAAGCAGAATCTGTATTCCACATTTCAAGCCATAACATGCATCCAGCAGCCACTGTGGTAGCTGAACAACATGCTGTTATTTTGGTTATCTCTATGCTACTTTTCCAGTGTATACAGTGGCCTCTTGGAGGAACCTAATAAAGTAAGAATATCCTGATTTGGTGCAATGCCTTGGATAGCTTGCTAAATTTGAGTTTGCCATGTTTCCAATGCTCTGCATGCCAATACCAAAGCAAATTCTGCCCTAATGATAGCTTTATGTCCTGAGAATAGTAGCCTGTTAAATTAATCTATTCTCTTTTCTCCTGTATCTTTGAGTGAATTATATTCCAAGCAATTGGAAAACCATTGTTTTACTCAGCATGAAATCCCTATAATGTATATTTCTTTTCATTAAAAAAAATTTACTCATCCTCCAAACATATGGCCCATTTTTCTGTACTGCTGATTTTCAGTACCAGTAATATAAAACAAACTTTGAAAGCTGTCTTCAAAAACAAGCCCTCTGTTTTACTTATTAAGCAATGCCAAATATGTCCTATTTATTTGAAGCAAATGTTAGGATAAAATAATCAGTATTTAATACCCATCCTGGTTCTCAGTGTACAGACAGCTAATTTAAAGACAGATGCCTTTCCAAATGTATCCCTGCCAATTACTCTCCGAAACAAATCTAACGGACTTCTGTGCATTAACTGGTTAGATGCTAGAGACATCTCTACCGCAATACAGAGCAATGTATTGGGACCTTCCCTAGCATCCAAGGAGTTAAACAAAAGAACAAAATAAGAGGACAGGACATCCTTTGGTCATGCAACTTATAAGAACAGCTACATACTATTGTAATTTGCTAAATGAGAAGCAGCTGCTGTACTGTAAAACGTTATGAATTTATCTGTTCTACAATATGTCATATTTATTTTGCCAGTCATATTTTGGCTCTAGACAGTGCCTGGTTTGTAGACAATTGACAGACTATGTAATCAGTTTGGTATCTTGCTTTTCTTTGATTTCACAAAAATTATCAGCCAAATGTTTTGATTGCTTACTGAAACAGTCTTCATTTACTTAATTTGCAGCGTATTCCTTCTTTTCTTGCAGTTGAGCAACAATAATGTGGATTTAATTTTACATTGCTCTCTGAGTTATTGCTTTTTATTGAACCCAGAAAATAAAGACCACATTTAATATGACCATCCTTTCAGTGGTTGGTACCTATCAGCTTCCGATCGGTACAGATGATACATTTCCGGTGCAGCTGCTAGTGGTGTTATCTGCTCTACAAGGAAGAAAATCTGGCAAGAACAGAAGCAATTTAGTAACACTAAACAACCTTTCTTTCATCAACACCAATTCATTGTTTACATCATTAATCATCATTAACCCCTACAGGAACAGATGTGTGTGAAACAGCATTGAGAAGAAACATCTTGCACACCTGTCTGGTCCTCAAGAGGTTAATAATTTATACTGAAAACCATTATTGGGATTAACCACTGATGTACCATACCATGAAGCTCAAGAACTAAGCACATGAACCATTATGGAGAAACCAGCTGCATCTGAGGGGACAAATAACATTTTTTCAAATATCTATGGATTTTAATGGTGATTTTAACCCCTTGAATGCTAGAGATATAACCAACACATTTCTTCATTTGTTCTCTAGGGAACAGAATTGTTGCCTAGTAGTAACCGGTGTGAGATGCCAGGTTTTCCAAAAATATCTATGTATACTGTCTGAGTTTTTATATTTGTCTCCCATGGTCCAGTTGGTTTGACAAGGACAGTACCTCTTTAATTTATCAAATGTGGCCCCTAATGCCTAGTGTCACAATGTGGGGAGTAGGAACCCACGTTGGCCTATCACTGGCTCAGTAGCTTGGGTGCTTTGCTTGAGAGCAAGGCTAGAGTTTGGTGACTGCGTGCTAGGTGCTCCCTTGCTGCAGCAGAAGCTGGGTAAAGGTGCTGGTCGCAACACCAGATTGTTCCACCCCAGCTGAGCCGGGATGCAACCAGGATAGGAATACGCTGGGAATCAGGCCAAAAGGACAAGCTGAAACTGAACTGGTAATAGGGAATTACCACGACAAAAGTCAGCGAGGACTAGAAGGGCCAAATAAGCAGTCAAAGCCGTGGTCTATTGGAAGCCAAAGTCAGAAGCCAGGTATGCAGTGAGGAGACAATGCCGTGGTCAATAGGAAGCCGAGGTCAGTAGCAGAGTATGCAGAGAGGAGACAATGCTGTGGTCAGCAGAGAGACGAGATCAGTAGCCAGGTATGCAGAGAAGAAACAATGCAGAGACAATGACATGGTCAGTATCAAGACGAGGTCAGTAGCCGGGTATACAGAGAGAAGAATATGCCACTGTCAGTAGCCAGGTATGCAGAGAGGAGACAATACCATGGTCAGTAGAGAGCCGAGGTCAGTAGCCAGGTATGCAAGGAGGAGACAATGAATGGTCAGTAGGAAGCTGAGGTCAATAGCCAGGTATGCAGAGATGAGACAATGACATGGTCAGTAGGAAGATGAGGTCAGTAGCCGTGTATACAGAAAGGTGACAATGTCATGGTGAGTAGGAAGTCGAGGTACGTAGCCAGGTATGCAGAGAGGACAATATGCTGTGGTCAGTAGTCAGGTATGCAGAGAGGAGACAATGCCATGGTCAGTTGGGATCCGAGGTCAGTAGCCAGGTATGCAGAGAGGAGACAATGCCGTGGTCAGTAGGAAGCCGAGGTCAAACCAAGAATCAGACAGGATACTAGAATGGAGAGCACTAACAAACACAATAGAGCTCGTGGAATGGGTACCCACTTCTGTGGGTGTCCCATTTAAAAAGAAGATGGAACCAGTGACAGGGCTCATGGAGGAGGCATGTCTAGACCCTCCAAACAGTATGGACCAAATCTGGCCAGCAGGAAGACACGGTTGCCCCGCGTGCATGTGCCGCTCAAGGAGATGATGCGGCTAAAAACACATTCACCGGGAGAAGAAAAGGAGACAGAAAGACAACTCTGCATGGGAAAAGGTGGAACTGCTGCCAGACAGAATGGTAACAACTAGCAGGGCCACATCCTTGCCTAGTGGTAAGGTAGTGTGTTGTTGCTTGGTGTCAATCATGTTCCTTAGAAGAGATGAGGCTTGCAGGTCATAGATTGTCTAAAAGGAACCATTTTACCCACAAAAGGTCAAAATTTCTCCTTTTTTCCACAAATTTAAATCAATGTTCATAATGTATAATTCCCTCCAGGTACAGTCTTCTGTCCTGTATTCACTTCATACAAAAATAAGCACCAGTTTACCAAGTTGTCAGTCTGCGCTGACACTCAAAGATTTTAGCTTCATGTTTACATTGTAGTGGTTACTGCTGCACAGCAGGAGAATGGAGGGGAGTGCATGATAACCATGTGTGGATACAGCCACTCAATGGGTACAGAATGTTTTGAGCAGCTCAGATTGGCAGGGCTGACCTGGTAGAGCACGGTCTGTAAAGCAGAGAAGATTCCAGTCACTATATTGCTGCTGTGACTTGCTGGACATGGGATTGGGCCTTGTTCAGTTGAAGGAGCCACTGCCCATGTGCTGTCCATAATAGGAGATCTTCAGTAACCAAGCATGGGTAGTTCACAGAGATTAGGGAGCTCAAATATCACTGAAGTGTTAATTGATATTTCTACTAGTACACTGAAATGCCATCATCTGCATCAGCCCATTATTACAGTTGGCTGTTCAGTGTTCACAGTTGCTAGGACATATATATTTAAATTAAATTGATTGCGTACTTCCATAAGCTTCAGGGAGAAAAGGCATGTGACTACATGGAGAGTGCAAATAGGCTGACAAGCCAAAGAGGTCATCACATCTGCCAGCCAGTGCTCTGGGCCCCCACTCCACCACTTATAAATCAATGTGGGATGGGCAGGGGAAATCCTTCATTCTTCCCAACTGACCAAACAGGGGATGCTCAATCATGAATTAGCGTTGTTTACGCGAAAAACGCAGATCCGTGTGAGATGCCTTGCTGTACATCTGACTGCTTGTACCCATAGCTTTACATTTCTCCATTGACTACAAGTATTGATGGACTTTATTGTACAGGTATGTCTACCGCCATTGAATAAAGATTGTTGTTTTTACTATGAAGACCTCTGTGAATTCTTTTTGTTGCATGTGCGTGATTTTTTTTTCTGTATTCAGATGCTCGATCCTCCGCAAGAATAGTCAGCCCATGTTTATATAAATGTAGCAACTTTCAATAACATGGTCACATTTTGAACATTTGTTTAAGCAGGTTGCACCTGTGAGATCTTCGACAACACAAGCACAACAAATGTAAAAAATTTCAAACTGTAGCAAGAAAGACACAAAGGAGAAAACACACAGAAAGCTCCCCTGTGTGTATCAGTCAAATGGATATTTCTCCCAGAAACCCCCAAAGGGATATACTCACAAGTGGATTTGTCGGCTACTTGACTTATGTCAGAACCAACATTCAGGCATCTGGGTATCTACTGTTCCCAGTAACAGTTCCAGATTAATTCTCCCAAACAGATATAGGGCTGCTCTCTTCACACTCCTCCTCTCCTCAGCGGCATAAATGCATAGAAACAGAAAAATAAAGGAAAGCGCCCAATAGTGTGACATTTCTTGTTCTATATACTTTGACTTGTGAGCTTTGAAAAAGCGGCCTAGAACTGCAAAACGTGTGTTAAGAAAATTTGAAAAACATTTTCACAATTGTTTTTATATTAGTTTTGTAATAAACTATTGATTATTCCATTTTAATTAAAACACCCCACTTGTTTATCTGCAGGAAGAACATCATTCAACTGTGGATACAACTCCAGAGATCCCGAATGGAGAAGGGATGATTGTCTCTGTATGCCTGTGAATCAGACCGTATATAAACACTGATATGACAATAAGTAAATGTGAGCACCTGAACCATTTATTTCTCTTTAATATCTAGTGTTACAATATCACACTGTTGGGTGCTTTCCTTTCTTTTTCTATGCAAATAATTTGAAATGACCATTTGCATGGCACTGTAAAAGGAGTACACTGCTGGGGGCTGCAGATTTTGTAGAAAGAGGGTCTGTGGGTGACCTATTTGACATGCCTGCCTTACGCTATTATTTTGCAGTGGTGAAACTAATGAGTGATGGGCCCAGATAAAGAAAAATTATTTGACCCCCTCCCTCAGGACTGCAGAGGAAGGATACACACACCTAAATACACTATTAAAATAATTTTTGGAGATCTTTTGAACACTCTGTGAGAGAATACATGTGAGCTGATAGAGTGCACAGGGTGCTGTGAGTCCTTGTGGTCAGCTGTCACAGAGCTTTGGGGGGGTCTGTGAGTATACAAGACAGTAGTTCTCCAACAGGGTGCTGTGTCACTTTGATGTGCCCTGTTTACTGTACCCCATTTTTTTTTTTGAAGACATAGAACAAATTTGAGTTCCAAATGTATATTCATACCTGGGAACTCTCAGGGTTTTGACTTAAATCTCAGGTCTCACAGAGTAGAGCCAAATTCTCTGGAGAGAGCCCAGTATTACCTATATCATCTACCCCAATTAACTGCTTATTTAGTCCCTAATTTGCTTCCATATATATAAGGACAGAGTGTGATGTCCCACTTTTATTTTGTATGTTCAGGCAATGAAAACTGTAAGTTACAGCATGTTAAGGGTTCCTTATGCACTTATATGACCAGTTGCTGGTTAAGTGCAATATGCTATATGTTGCCCATCTGACTTTGAGAGCTAGAATCACCGTACATGTATATATTGTTCTCTGAAGTCCATGAGATATTACCCATAAATTACTATAGGTGCCCTGAAAATTCAATATTGCATGATAAGGATGACGAATGAAAAAAGACTGAGAAAAACCAATATAGGGGCTGAGAGAGTACTCGATACATGACCGAGAGGGAGATGCGCAACTATATAACAAGTGAGAGGACTTGAACATAAGCCAAACTCACCTTCTGTTGCTAGCCTCTGTGATTGGTTGCTTCAGTTGTGAATGGGCGTGGTAAACTCATTTCCCGGGAACTGTCTTCAGAAGGGGGGGAGGAGGAGTGATAATGCCCAGTTTGCTGTGTGGGAGATTAGTTGAAAGCTTTGGGTTTGCATAGAAAGGGAGAAAAGGGATGGCACATCATTGCTGTTGGCAGTGGGTTGCAACGTTGCTGCTGAGATAGAGGAGACGGCAGGGAGAGACATGTAACCATTTGTGAACTTATTTTCGGGTTAAACATTTTAACAAAGTAGCGCCTACAGCTGGAGTGAAGAGAAAACCCCTTCAGGATGGAAGAGCAGTGAATGAGAGAGCAGCTGAATATTTCCATTTAAGTGTGGTACCTGTTGCCTTTCACCACATGAAATCCGTCCCTGAACGAACCGCTTACAATGTGTCCTCCCTAGCACCGGAGATGTGTGGTGCGCTTTCCCGCAACTGTTATTTTCCTGGCTGATACTGTGTCTGTCCTGCAGCGCTTTCACTCAGGTGTCAAAGTCACGACGAGTGAAACAAAGGTTAAAATTAAACTACACGGGCCGATACCCTGAAAGCCTCATAAAGCCCCACTCATTGAGCATGAGAAACAAATGACGTCTCAATGTTGGCTTGCACAAGCAGGGTTACATAGTTGCACATATGAGAGTAAATGGGCCCCCAGAGATTCCGGGTCCTGGCGCAGCTGTACTCACTCTTGTTACACCACTGGTGTCTTTGCCCTCCCAGATATAACTTCATGACAGTGACTCAGATTCCCTTTTATTGAAATGAACTGTTTACCTCTTGGGTGCAAAGGGTTGAACGGCAGTATATAAATTAAGGGCGTTTGGGGAGTTATCCCTTCCAGTATTTTTCCTAGTTTGTTTTGTGCATAAGGCCCTAAATCAGTTATCACTGAGAAATAAAAAAAACATCTGTTACATTATAATCTATAGAAATAGGTTAATTTGGAATTATACCCTCGGAGTTTGAACATATTATTTACCAACTGCTGTGGTTTTAGACTCTTCATAGGAAACAAAGGGAAACCTCTGGCATTTATGGGGTTGTAAGACAAATATAAACAAAGAGAATGATGGGTATTTTTTATTTGTTCTTCATGATGCTGTTGTTTTGCTCCAGAATTTATCCTCCTAACACAGACATCCAGTTACTCCAGAAAATTGCCAATAAAAGGAGGGGACTTGAAGTTCAAAATGCCTATGTGTGTGTGGACTTTATAACACAGTAATGGATCACTCATCTGTGTGCTCTCTGGACTGCAACTAAAAGCTGAAGCACTGTAACACATCTTTAAACTTTAAATGAAATCCATAATCTTTTCTTTTCAAGAGTTATGTCTCCAAGAGTTCGGACAGTTTGTATAGATTGTCCATGAATCACATATTAGGGCTTTCCAGCAGAGGTCATAGAGCGCCGCTGAACCAGAATAATGCAGCAGACTGGTGTCTGAATTTAAATTCATTAAAATCTGACAACCACCAGCGCTTCTATTTTTTGTGACATTGACCCAGAACAAATCACTCTGATGTTGAGTACTCAAAACCATTATAAAACAAAGGAAAGGGCAAATGTAGCTAAGAACCTCATAAAACTTTATTAAGAAATCTGGAGCAGAGTTTGCTATCAAAAACATGAGAACACAAATATCAGTATGCCATTGTACTAAAGTTAGGACCTTTGCTACTAGAAAGGGGCCAACAGCATAGGAATAGGACCAAGGAAAAGCAATCTGGAGATAGTAAAATAGTAAATTAGGTTGAATAAAGACACAAGTCCATCAGGTTCAACCTTTGCCTCACAACCCAGGGACATGAGAATTATATAGCTTTCCTGCTACCAACTAAGTTAGTCTTTATCAGACCTTCCTGATTTGCCTACTAATATACAGTATAACCCTGTATGTTCCCTTTTGAAAGAAATGTATCTAATCTTCTCTTAAATGTATCCATTGTATCTGCCATAACAAACTCCTTCAGCAAGGAATTCCACAATTTAACAGACCTTGGTGTAAAAAAACCTTCCTCTGCTGAAGTCTAAACCTCCTTTCCTCTGATCTGAAGGGGTGTCCCTTGGTCACCTGATCTGGCCTTGGAATGAATAGCTCACCACAGAGATCCTTGTATTGACCTTTCATATACATGTATATATTTGCTTGCTATTTGACATTGATGACTGTTTCCAAGTTTGTAGTTGACAAGGATACCCAGGTCTTTATCTAGGAACAAGTCCCCTAAAGTGATTCCATTAAGTTTATAAGTAGCCTTGGGATTATTTCCTCCCAAATGCATGGCTTTACACTTTCCCACATTAAACTTCATATTCCATTTGTTTTCCCAATCTTCCATTTTATGTAAATCCTTCTATAGAGAGCAAATATCCTGTTCTGAATTAATTACCCTGCATAATTTAGTGTTAGATAGGAGAATGTGAAGAATAGATGAGACATTCAGGACTTCATACATCCAGCTGTAAAAAGTGCAATTCTGGAGCAAACCACCTGCACCATAGGGGGAAATTAAAATTCGTATTTACAAGTGTTTGTAATTAATAATTTGAATAAAACCCAATTCTAGATTTTGGGGTTTTCTTTCTGGCATCTGGTAGAAGAGATTCTTTTATGTAGAAGAACCATAGTTTATGTAGTGATAGATGATGCAGCTAACATCAAAAGAGATATATACAAATAAGTACTTCCTTCCATGTAGGTAAATTCCTGTGAAAAGGTGACAACCTCAGTTTTTTCTTTTTTTGTCATTTTAATGAAATTAACAGTAACATATCCCCCACATGGAGGGTTTATCCCATGTATCCTCACCATTCTAGTATAGAAGGGGTGTCAGTGCCCCACACATTGTCAGCCTGTGCTTGTGGGATAGAGAAACAAAGCAGATGAATTTTGCAGTCTAGTTAATGTAGGTAGACATGCAAAGAGAGAGGGAGCTTGAGTTGCTTGATAGGAGTATTGATGGTGGCTACTTGTTCCCTGGGTGAGGGCAGTAAGAGATAAGTTATGTTAAAAAACAACAACAACAATAAATTTGATTGATAAGTGACAGCCAGCCAGGTTGGGGATCATTCCTTCCTGAGCTGGCTTAGACTGTACTGAGAGTGACATAGGCTACCCGGAGAAAAAAAATAATCATACAATGCAAGACAAATAGATGAAAATGCTGAAATACTGTATACATTGCCAAACTCGCTTCAGCATCAGCAAGAACAAGAGATACATGCATTTACCAAGATGTGGTGGGTGCTGACCAGTTGATGTATTATTTTATTGCAAGCTGGCAATTCTGGAGTTAACACATGTATATCCTGTATTGTAAAAGTTAGCATTGTAGTTCTTGGAGAGAAAGGTAGCAGTAAAATACATTTTAGTAACATAATAAATAAGGCTGAGAAAAGATACAAGTTCATTGTGTTAAATCTTTGCCTCATAACCAAGAGACATGATAATTATATAAGCTCTCCTGCTGCCAAATAATTTAGGTTTTATCTGAATGTCCTGTATTGCCTACTAATGCACAGTATAACCCTGTATGCTCCCTCTTGAAATAAATGTATTTAATTGTCTCTTAAATTTGTCTGCCATAACAACGTCCTTGGGCATAGAATTCCACAATTTAACAGACCTTACTGTAAAAAACACTTCCTCCGCTAAAGCTGAAACCTCCTTTAATCTCAAGGGGTGGCTCCTGATTATTTGATCAGGCCTTGGAATGAAAAGCTCACCAGAGAGATCCTTGTATTGACCTCTGATATAATTGTACATTGTGATTAACATTTTGAAGTTAGCATTTTTAAAATTAAGAGTTTTGGTTGAACCTATACTGTTTTCCTTTGCCAAACGGATCTCAAGTGTAGCCATCATGTGATCACTGTTTCTCAAATGTTCACCTACCTTAATATTGGACATCATGCCTATGTTATTTGTTATCACTATGTCCAATACACTGTTATTTCTTTTGGCACTTCCACCATTTGTGCCATGTAGCTATACTTAAGCATACTCACACACCTGCTTCCCTTAACACTCTGTCAAGTCTCGTTTCCAGGGTAATTTTGATACTAACTAACTAGTGTTGTAGAGGCAGGCAGCTAAAGAAGTAGAGCTGGAGTTGACCTTTTTAGGACTAGAGCCTGCGACTCTGATGTTTGAACAGATCCTACACATGTGCATTAACCAACTGTGCCATCTCACTGGCTTTCAGTGGGGGAAGTAGAGAAAGATCTTCTTGACTGCACGTCTTCACCCCCAAATCTACCTGAAGTGTCTTGTGGTTCTGGTATTGCTGTTGTCTCACCATCAGCATTAACAGTAGGAAGTGGAGTATCCACCTGTCCCATATCACAGCTGGTACTTTTGGTACAGTCTTTGGTGTAGATGATGACTCCACTCTCATCAGTACCCAGCATGATGGACACAACAGCCTGATCTTGCTATGACATTTCAAAATGCTGGTGGGACTGGGAGTCTGGAAATTTGGCTGCAGAAACTGAACACTGCAACTATATCTTGTCAAACAACATCATGTCAGTGGTTGTGAGACCCATTCCCACCATGTCTTGCCTACTCCTCTCCTGTACAAGCCAGGAAAGCACTCATCATGTCACCATTGCTACCATAACCCTCATCAACAGTAGCACCACCACCATATTCCTCCTTTTCTCTTGCTGGTGTGGATGAGGGCACCTGGTTTCACAGACACCAGCAGTGGACAGTCAGCAACACTTCCCCCATCTTTCCCATCTCCAAATATGTCCTCATTATTATCCACCCTTCTACTCCACCCCCTTGTCCTCACTGACAGGTATTTATATGAATAAAACAGCATTCACTGTATTAAAATCAGTGGGAACTTATTTTAAAAAACTTAAAGCTGAAACCTCCTTCCTCCTCCACCCAACATAAAAAATATAGAGCCATGTGTGCCAAAGGAGATAAATTCTGCTGCAAACCATCTGTACCAGCAATTAAACATTACAATTTCCTTTTCCTGTGTAATGTTTTTTTAGGCATGGGATGTTTTAAGTTTGTGTTTTTCCAAGTTAAGTAAGTTGGGTTAAAGAGACAATCAGGGAAATCTGGGTTATCTACAATAAAAGAAACAGGTGAAGGGCTTTGGGATAGTTTATGAGCCTTGTTAACCAGAATCCAAATGTCATGGAGATGAGTGTGAATGATATGGGAGGTGTAGCAATGTTTTGGGATTTTAGGGCTGAGCCAAAATCAGTTGGAAGAAGTCAATAGGGTATAGGGCTTCCATCACAGAAGTTGTCCATCTTTTAGGGGAAGATGGTCGAAAGTCAAAAAACCTGCTGATAGCAGATAGATTCATGCCCCCACATTTGAGTGGTCTCAAAAGTATATCTCCACTCAGTCTTGGCAGTTTATTCGCCTGGGTAAAGGAAGAAAAGTGTGACTGAACAAGTTGTATTAAAAAGGGAGCTCTATGAAGAGGAAGAGAGTTAAAAATATAGAGAATTTTTAGAAAAATTATAATTTTGAGCACATTCATTTTCCAAAACCAAGATAAGGGAAGGCATAACTGATTGTTCAAATCATCAGCAATTACCTTAATCAAGGGACCTATATTCTGGTAGTGATGTGAGACTGGAGGAAAGAAGTGTCCCTAAATATTTAGGAGTAGAAGAAGGCCAACTGAAGGGATATTTCAGTTTACGTAATTGCATAGAACGGTACTTTAGTGTTATATTTAGGACCTCAGATTTTGAGATATTTATTTTAGTTTGTGAGAGGGCAGAAAATTGTTCCAGGGAGTGCAATAAATGGGACATTGATCTCTGTGGATTGACAATGAAAAACAGAATATCATCCTCATACACCGCAAGTTTCCTCTGAGACAATGCGGAACCCTTTGATATCTGGACAGAGTCTAATGGTGTTCAAAGAAGGGTTCCAGGGCTAGAAAAAACAAAATTGGTGATAGGGGGCAACCATGTCACATCCCATTAGTGATCTGAAACAGAGCTGAGCATGTACCATTTACCTTCACTCTCGCCTGTGCAGATGAGTACAAACTTAGTATACCATTAAGTAGTCTCTGATGTACATGGATTAATGAAGGTAAATGCAAAAGGATCATATTCGCTAAAATCTTTGCATACATTTTTTAATCTGTGGAGCGGTAATTACCACAATCTGTGGGGTTTTTCCCGTCTTTTGGAATTACCGCAATCATTGCCTCAAGTTATTGGAAAATGAATGGCAAACCATCTAGAACTGAATTAAACGTCATAAGCATGTGAGGAAGGTGAGTTTGTTTAAAGGAATGATAATATAAAGTTGTAAGCCCATCAGGGCCAGAGCTCTTACCTAATTTCATGGAGGATAAGCATGTCTCCAAATCCGAGAGGGCAATTGGTGCTTCATGATTGGATTGTACCTGCAAAGACAAACTGGAAACTTTGGCAGCATCCAAAAAAGTTTTAAGAAACTTGTTATCTAATGATTTCCCAACGCATTATCAGGTTCTAGGTTGTAAAGGCAGTGATAGTATTCCCTAAATGCGGTGATGATGTCGGGAAAGGTTTTAGTTAATAGTCCTTAAGAATTCTTGACACCTAATACAGCTCCTGTCTTCTTACTTTTAATTATAGATGCCAGCAGTCTACCACATTTATTACCTTCAATATAGTATTTATATCTGACCCACATGTGAGATTTAATCCGATTCTGTTGTAGAAGATCTTTCAATTTCCACCTCATCAAGTCGAGAGAGGACCTATCATCACGGTTAAGCGTACATTTATGTTTTGTTTCTAAGATTCTGATTTATGAAATCCAACCATCAATGTGGCTCCATCTTTCTCTCTTTTTATACGCTCCTAGTTTAATAAGATGCCCTTGCATGACACATTTGTGTGCTTCCCACACTTGGGGAGGAGCAACCCCTTTATCAGAGTTACTGGAGAAATAGTTCATCAAATGGTTTTGTAGGAGACCAAGCAAACTCTTATCTTTCAAAAGAATCTCATTTAGGCACCAAGTACGCAAAGCTGCTGCTTTTGTCTGTAAAGAAAGTGAAAAAGAAATTGGGGAATGGTCTATACAAGTAGCTGTTTCTATCCGCGAATCTTTCAACTAGTGCAAAAGAGGTTGAGAAATAAAAAGATAGACAATACGACTATACGTATTATGAGGAAAAGAGAAAAAGGTGAAATCTTTATCATCTGGATGTAGGACACACCAAACATCAACCAGTTACAGACAGGCTAGGGATGTGCGGAGGTGTTTAAGTTGAGAGAATTTAAAGTGACACGATCCTGAGGAGGAATCCAAAGTTTGGTCTAGCGCAACATTGAAATCACCTCGAAGAATTCTAGGACAGTCAGCAAAATCATCTAGGGTTTTACGAAATTTGGAGAGAAAAGAGATGTGATTCTTATTAGGTCCATATATATTCGCAATAACTACTGGTTTATTGAAGAGAAGACCTTTGAGAATTAAATATTGACCACAATCATCTGATTTTTCATCCAACAAAGTCCAAGAAACAGAAGCTTTGAATAAAATGCCTACACCTCTCTTTATTTCAGATGCAGATGAAAAATATGCAACAGGGCATTTCCGAGAGTGTAGAAGTGATGAAGAGGAGGGAATAAAATGAGTCTCTTGTAAGAAAACTACATCTGCAGCTAGTTTGTCAAAATAGGTTAATGCAGTTGAGCATTTTCCCAGAGAGTTAAGACCATAAGCATCGACGGTCTTCAGCTTAAGGTTATATATTAGGATAAAGTGACTGAGTATTGGCTTCGCCCCTCACCTGTATCAATATGTGTTGGGGAAAAAAAAACAGGGAAGGATGAAGGGAGTGGGGTAGCAGGTATGGGACTGCTGTAGAGTAATGCCTCTGATATCAAATGTAAGGTTTGTACTGTGTTTAGAAATACATGCAAACAGTAGGAAAAAAACTGAATAACAATAAAATTTAAACTGAAAGCATGAACAGTGCCTAAAGCACATTGGGCTGTGAACTGAGTGAGTGTCACGACTATACGGTGACAGAGTCTCCAAGTAAGAACAGAAAGATGCTTATAAAACATAGAAAAAGTGAAATATATCCAGATGAACTTCAATGGACCTAATTTCAATTGAAATGAGAAAAACTACAGTATACATGTAAGTATATGGATATTAATATAAAAATAAACCAAATGGTTGGCGGTGAGAGGAGAGAGACAAGTCCGACAACGGAGACATATAACAATCAGGAATGTTCCACCGCTATAGCATGTGAGTCTAGAGATGATAAACATGAGTCTAATGTCAAATGTCATCCTCAGATAACAAAATATGCCTCTGAGTGAATACCAACCTGATATAATATACATCTTGTCAACTGACTATCATATGAACCATTAAACCCATTACTCTTTTTTCCCCCTCTCTTAACTCCTTTAAATAGAGTAATCCCAGTGTCTTCCCACCCGACTCTCACCCCTAAGCAGTTTCTCCTTAAATAATCATTCTCTCCTGATATTGCTTTATATGAACCCAACCCCTGTCCCTTCTCCCGTTAACAAAGCCACCAACACCCCCAACTTCAGATGCTAACCCTGCCACTGACAACTATATATGGAATGCTTTCTAGTTGACTAGTGAAAAAACAATCATGTCTGCTAGATAAGAGTAACAAATCTATATTCAAACATTTGAAGTGAAACAGGCAGATTGGAGCACAAGGTAAAACTTTATTATAACCCAGATAATGAAAAGTAAGAAACAACTCTCCAAACATTTTTGGATAGACGGGGCAATAGCTATGTTTAACAAAAGGAGATAGCCACACCCATCTCCTGGGTCAACCCAAAAAGCATCCTTCACCACATCTCTCGCACAGTGCGATCTGTGAATTGTCCCAATAATTTGCATAGTTCAAACAGCCCAGCAGAGCTTATGAAACCCCTTAGGTCAAATTCCACCTTACCATCGAAAAAGCAAACTCTCATGATTATCAGAACCTCGCCATAGTCATGACCCACACTGCAATGTGGGTGACCAACAGAACCAATAGCCAGTCCTGGACATCCCCAGTGGAGAGAGACAGAACCGACAAGCTTTAAAGCAAGTAAACAAATTACTCAAATCTAGGAGATAAATGCAACATTTTGAAATATAAAATCTTATTCAGAAGTGGAGAGGGGACAACGGAGGAGGAAGAGCACACCACTTCCCAATATGTTCAACTGATGAGAGGGAAATGGATGGTAAACAGGAATAAAACCATAAAATTATGTAGGAATGATTAAGAAATTTGAATAGGTCCACAGAAGTGGGTTTAAACTGGTTCTGGAATATAGTTGAGGAAGGATCCCACTTTCCATTTCAATGTCCTTTAACTTATGTTCACCTCCTCTACCTAAATCCTACAACCATACGCCCATCCTCCATTAAAGCAACCCCTTTACTATCCCCTGCTAGTCAATTCTCCTCCCAACCTGTAGCCTAGTGAAATCAGATTGTAGAATAATTGTCTATGTGGGCATTTATTGAAGTACCTGTAAAAAGGGAAGGGACCAATCGTGACACAAATGAAAACTGTAGTCTGCTCTTCCTCTAACCCAAGAGAATCATGGTTGCCCTAATGGTGAAAATAAGGGTAGTTATGTGTACAATTCACCAAATAAAAGGATGGAACATAAAAATAGAAACCTAAGTCTCCTTATTAAACCTGGGACTGCCATCACCAAACCAGTAGTCTGACTTCCAGGAGCAGGCAAAAGCAGCGATGAGAGAGGTATCCCTCCAAGGCAAAAGAAGACCATTCATGTCCAGGCTACAGCTGTAGCAGATGTCTGAGGAAATGCTTTATCAAGTTTCTTTTGCTTCTTCTTGTTCAGAGAGCCAGGAGACCAATCAGACCTCTTCTTTGATCTCTGCTGCTGGGCAATCTCCATAGGTGGCTCCGTCTCAGGTAGAGAAATTCTAAGAGTGGAGCAAAATGCAGGAATAGCTGCCTGAGTGAAGAGAATCACAGATTTCCCCTCATGAGATGCATGTAAGGCCCCCAGTGATATTTTATTTGCTGTGATCGCAGATTGTTTGTCCGGGGCTATATTTCCCTTTTGAGTTGCAATGTGCGAGGAGAAAGATCATTGAATAGACACACTTCTGTGTTAGCAAAGCATATACTCCCCATATTTCTGTTCTTCCACATAATGCCCTCCTTCATTGTTTAGCAATGTAGATTGACAGTGACATCCCTTGAGGTGGCTCCGGAGTTATCCTGAGGGCTCTATGCACATGCTCAATTAGAATTGGGTCTTAGGAAGTACCTCCCAAAATCTGTTTGAATAGGGCTGTTACTGCCAACATCAGTTCTTGGGGTGAGATTGATTTTGGTGGATTTTTTGATGCAAATATTAGATCTCCTCGCTCTGTTTTTAGTGTTGTCAATCCTAGTTGTAGCTGATGAATGCTGTCTCTTTGTTCCACTACCATTTTTTCTAAGTTACAAATATGTTCCGCCTCAGCTGTCCTTTCTTCCTCTATGAATGCGATCCTTTGACTCAGCTGAGAAATATCCGATTTAAGTTAAGAAATCTCACCCCACAGCCAGGTTTTCATCTCATCCATATAAAAGTGGAAGTCAGATTTGGTCATTAAATTAGTCAAAAGTTCTTTCAAATCCACCCTTGTACGCAGGGACTCCATATCGGTGTTTTGTTCAGAAGCCATCACAACAGCTGTCTCCTGTCCCTTGTAAGTAGGACTACTCAGGAAAGCTTCCCGGTCTGAGCTAATCATAGCCGTCAGCAGCAATTGCCCTGTATTTTGTGCAGCAGACTACGACTCCAGAGAGAGAGATCTATGTAAAGATCCTGGGTTCCGGTGTTTTTTTGTTCTTTTCCCTCCCATAAGTGTGGAGGAATGTGTGTAGAGTGAGATTGATATGTTAGGTATAAGCTATAGTTACCTAAAGATTTCTGTTTGTTGGACTTGGAGCTCCTATAACATGCAACCTATTCCATGTTCTATCAGGCCACACCCCCAAATACGCCTCTTTTAACTCTTTCAATGTAAGGGGCTTGTGCCATTTCCTGTAGCCTGTACGCCTGACATATTTTAAGCATTTTTGCTATCCATCTGTTCATTTCCACTGATAACTTTCTAGTTACACATGGAAAAATATATATCCTTTTTTTTTCAGAACAAATTGAACTTTTGCATGGTGCATCACATTTTGCATTGTGCGAAAAGCTATGATGTCATAATTACAAAAAAGTTAAAAATTTCTTATTTTGCCAAAATCACATACTATATTTCAAAAACATTTATATTGATTATGAAAGTTTCAATTATTTGAAAAAGCCCTGAGTCCCCCAAGTACAACAATACCAAATATATATATTTATAGTTTTACGTACGTTCATAGCCTATGCAGAGTCCTAGTTACCAGTAGCACAAAATGGTATTTTCAACTTTATGAACTAACATGCACATTCTAGTAGCTACATGGTAAAACTACTTTGAAACAGGTGAACTACTAAAACTATATATTTTCAGTAGATATTCTACTGCATCAAATGAGGGGTCACTTGCCTTTCTGTCCCTAGCCTGTTGAGCACAAATTTTTCCAGAATTTGGCACTAGAGGAAACAAAATTACATTTTTTACATTTCCAAACCTTCAAATGTACTAAAACCTTTGCAAACTATTGAATTCCCTACTAAATTCATTAGCTTGTGCTCTTAGAAGATCAAATGACACACCACTGATATGAGGCCGCATACTACAGGGCATGCTAGAAGTATAAAACTACACCAGTTGCAACCGTTTTTCTTACAATTTTTCAAACATGACTTGCCTATACTAAAATTACTGTAACAACTACATAAATGAAGAAAAGGTAGACAAAGAACACCATTTTAAAAGGAATATAACCTACCACATCAAATGAGATGTCACTTGCCTCCCTACCAGTAGCCTGGTGTGTACAAATGTTCCCAAAAGGTGATGTTAAAAGAAAAAAAATTGCATTTTTTACATTTCCACCCCTTCAATTGTACTGAAATCTGTGACAACTATGGAATTTCCAACTGTATTTATTAGCTAGTGCTCTTAGGAGAAAAATGGCACCCTATTGGTCATAACTATTTGAGATATGAAGGAAAGGTATGCAAGGTATACCATTTTGGAAAGTAGTCATTTACCCACATCAAATGAGGGTTCACTTGCCATTCTATCCCTAGGATGAAGTTCACATATATTTCCAAAAATGGCGCTATAGGAACAAATACGTTTTTGTTTTTTTACAATTCTGCCACTTAAAAGAATTAAATACTGTATTCAATACCTCCTACCAGCCTGAAAACATTACCCCATTTGTGTGAGTTAACATACAATATGGAGGTGCCAGGAACACTAATCTACACCTGCCACTTTTCTTTATGAAATAACCTGCCTGCACTAAAATGGCTATGACCATTACAAATATGAATGAAAGTTAGGCAAAGTATGACATTTTGGAAAGTAGACATTCACTCTCACCAAATGAAGCATCAATTGCCTTTTTACCCCTCGGCTGATGAGCATAACTGTTTCCAGAAGGTGACGCTGTAGGAAACAATTGAGCTATATTACATTTCTATCTCTTCAAAGATACAGATAGCTTTGAAAATGCATGGATTTTAAGACTTCTGTTCAAGAAAAATCCCACCCTATTGGTATGAATTGACATACTTTGTGGGGTTGCCAGAAACACAAAACTACGCTAGCTGCAATCTATCATTTTTTTTATACATTTTTCAACTATGACTTGTCTGTACTAAAATGGTTATAACAACAAGAGAAATTAAAAAGGTAGGTAAAGCATGCAGTTTTAGAAAGTAGACAACTAGCTGTGAATTATTTGTGAATTTCATGAATGTCTAAAACTAAACCTTGGGAGAGCAGTATGTAAAAGGTGCAATAAAACAATAGGGCTGGAGGCACAGAATAACCAAATGGAACACACTAGATGTAAATAAGTGTATAGCTTACACAATATGATCTAAAATCAATATAAAAACAATACAACATATTGTATTGTATAAATGCTGCAAATAAACTAGTGGAAACAATTGCCCAGATAATAGGGATCCAGTTGGTGTGTGGTCTTCACCAAATGCTGGTGGGTAGACGGCTTAGGTAATAATTTCATGAGGACTGTTGGCAGAAGTAACTTTGATGATGGCTATCGTTTGAATATTGGCCTCAATTGCATAGACGTCCCCTTAGTGTAACAAAAAGAAGCCCTAACAATGGTGTCTAAACTAACTGAAATACTGAAGAGACTCACATCATTAATATGATAATACTCTGGACTTATTAGTGATACTAAACAACTTTTCCAACTTGTTTCGTATCAGACTTATAATTCTCCAGAATGTGACGCCATAGAAACAAAAATGTTTTTTTAAACATCAGTCACTTCAAGGATACTAAAATGGATCAACACCATGGGAATTCCTATTGTATTCAGGACCTCCTGCCAGCCTAACAAAAATGGTACCGGACTGGTTGGCTTGACATACCATATTGGGTGCCAGGAGTGTCGTTACCAGAGGAACAGAGATGGGGAAGCAAACAGTTTTTGTGTGTGATTCTATGGATTCCAGTTGAAACAGGCTAGGGTTCAACCAGTCTATGTGTGGACCTGTGACTGCCAGTGGAAAAGGCAGGGAGGAGGGGGGTCAGGCAGTGTTTGTGGGTATGTCTACCAGTGGGCATCAGAGTAAGGATGGTGGGGGGGAGTCAGAGAGTGCATATCGGGGATCCGTGACTACCAGTGTGAACCCCTCCTGATTCCCTCCAATCAGGTGTGAAAAGAAAAAATAACCTTGCAAACAGTACATCCTGTGTGTTCCACAGGGGTGTCTAACACATTGGACCCTGTGACTCATACAGTATTTTTTTTCCTTTTTTACAAAATATAAAAAAAAACATATATCCAAGTGCCAAAATAATTATTAATAAAATGTGAATAAATCCCTAAAAAAAAAAAATAGAAAAGATACGAGGCCAAAGCAGAACAAATATAACCCCTTAAGGACCATTGCCTTATCAGGATCGTCACGGCGGTCCGGCACTTAAGGACCACTGACTGTCCTGGTACGTCATGGAGTTCAGGGCTCCCAGCACGGCTGCACGCCGCTCCGGAAGCCCTGAACTGGATTCTCTAAAAGAAAAAAGCCCCGTGGTCCTCAAGTGCCGGCCGTGCGTGCGCGCCCCGGTCCTTAAGGGGTTAACTATTCTATATCTGGTACTATAGCAATAAAAAAAATTCAATAATCATATAACATAGATAATATACATAAAAAAGTGTTGATGTTAAGCATATGTAAAGTATACCTATTGCGACAACACCAAATCCTCCTCCACCAAAATAAAAATGATAATATTAGACTTTAGGATCTCAAAATAAGCTAAAGAGGTACATTGCATGAAACATAGGGAGTACAATATGCCATTGTACACACTGCACCTGAGAACTAAAGGCTCACCAGGTACATTGTATAAAATACAGAAATACAACCAGCTGTTCTAACCCATGCACCTGAAAATTAAAAACCTATATATAAACCAAAGTGATAGGCTGTAGAGTTTAAAAAAAGATATGCAAGATGAAAAGCTACAGTATGTAACGGAATATCAAAATGATACCATAGTAATAAACATGTGTATATATATATATATATATATATATATATATATATATAGATAGAGATATAGATAGATATATTTATTAACCCTTTGAGTGCCAGAGGGGTACAGAACGCATTGCTTTGCAATGCGTTCCGTACCCCTCTGCCACTCAAAGGGTTAAAAAAATACAATAGTATAAGATCTTATACCAAAAAATAAGATATATCCAATAATAAAAAATAACATATATAGAATAAATGAAATGATGCATCAAACAAAACCGCAATAAATCCAAATAAATCCAAATGAAGAGGACTGAAGAACATAGATTATTATGTGAAAATTGGTAAATTATCTTGAATTGAGGAAGAGACACGTTATGCCAAAACTGTTGGGCAACTGGCACAATCATTTCCAGCAATATAAATTGGATCACAACTGGAATGATCACCTCCACTTTCATCAACACCAAGCAGGTTATAAAATATTGTGCACTCATCACTGCTGTTTTTACTTATACTTACTAGCCTTCACCAGATCTGAAATATCTTTTCCTCTTTAAACCACAACAACCAATCTCCTTCATGTATTGCAGTTCTCTTACGTTATTGATAGCTTGATCCACAAAACATGCATACTCTCTTCAGACTGGAATGGGGACTTATAATTAATTCAGTAAAAGACTGATCATTACATTAGGCAATAAATGCACTAGCTAACGTGTTTCAGAAGAGTAGCTTTTTCCTTTTTCAAGGCTTAAACATTAAATGAAGTTGCCATTTACCTGTGGCCATGATAAATCCCTAAAAACCCGCCAGTTTCATAAAGGTGTATAGAACAGCTTTGTAACACCTATTCAAAAAAAAAACAAAAAAACTTTATAACATTTCCATAAACTCCCCCCCCAAAAAGCTCCAAATCAGAATTTAGACCTTTTGATTGCAAAGTATCCATGTTAAAAATCCATTTGGACTCTACTTTGGACATAGCTGCTAAATGATTACCTCCTCTCCAATTCCTCTGGACCCTTTCAATACCAAAAAACTGCAAATCATATACTTCAGAATTATGGAATTCTTTAAAGTACTGTGATATACTGTGCTTTTTCAAACCCTTTCTCAATATTTCTCATATGTTCAGCAGTTCTTATATTTAACTTTCTTTTTGTACGTCCAATATATTGTTTGGGACAGCTGCATTGTAAAGCATATATCAGTTGAATTACATGTAATAGTTGATTTAATTTTACATTTTTCTTGTATACTAAGGGAAAGAAACAAAACTGGGACTTTTTTTAAACATATACATTTACCATAGCTAAAGAAATCAGTAATTCTTTTGTTTAACCAGAAGTCTTTTATAGAATTACATTTATTCCCATAATTTCTTATTGTGGGAATAATTATATTTCCTAAATGTTGTGCTTTTTTTAATATATCATTGTATGTCTATCAGATAGTAAAGAAGCTAAAATGTTATCTTCCTTTAAAATGTGCCAATACCATCTAATGATATTATTAAAATATTTATCATCTGTATTAAACTGTATTACAAAAGCTAATTGGAACGATATATTAAACATTTTTTGAGTCACTTTTTGTAAAGCCTGGTTGAAATTACTCTGGTTATAACCTTTTGCTATTATTTTTTATCTTTAATTCTGGTTATTCATTTTTGAATATGCTTTCGTCTGTACAATTTTTTAAACGTCTTACTTCCCCATACAGAATATCCATTAACCATTTATTATAGTAACAACTATTAGAAATAATTAAACTATTTGTATCCACTGGTTTACATTAATTCTTAGAGTAAATTTTATAATTTTGACTATACATAGTGATATCCCAGAACTTGATGGCAGTGGAGCTGTAGTACTCAGTAAATTAAGTATTGTCATTAATATAATTGATAAATTCTTTTAGGAGAGAAATATCTCCTTTCCAAATAAAGAAAATATTGTCAATGTAGCGCCACCAGAGCACCATATTTGGGCCAAAGGGGTTGTTGTTGTTCCAGATAAACTGATGTTCCCACAACCCCATAAATGATTTGCATAACTTGGAGCAAATCTAGTGCCCCTGGCACAGTCCAGAATCTGAAGAAAAATAATTATGGGTTAAAATAAATTGTATACTGGAAATAATGAAATGCATATGTTCTACATTTAAAGTTTCATCTTGTGTTAAATAGAATTCTGCAGCTTCACAACCCCTTTCATGGTCTATCACTGAGTATAAAGATGTTATATCCAGAGTCCCTAAAACAAAATAATTTGCCATTTAAAATTATCAATAATACTGAGAATTTGCATGGTATCTCTTATATATATATATATATAATTTAAGTTGTTTGACTGGATTTTGTAGAAACCAGTCAACATATGCTAACAAATTAGAACTAATGGAGCCAATCCCAGACACGATTTGTCTACCTGGAGGATTTAGCAAACACTTTTGTATTTTTGCCAAATAATAGAAGATCGGTAGTCTGAGGTTGGCAACATGAGTTTAAAATACCACTGTCTCTGCTTTTCTCCAAGAGAATTTTAAGTTCTTCATGAGAAGTTCTGGTGGGGTTATTATCTAACCTTTTATATGTATTAGTCTCCAGTAAAATTCATATAGCTTCTTTATGAAAATGTATTTTATTGAGAAGTATTATAACTCCCCCTTATCTGCTGAATGAATAAGAATGTCTTCATTATCCCTCAAATTCTTGATTATATTTTATTTCTTTCCTTGATACTTAAACATTCTTTTTTTAGGATTAAATTTCTGTATACTTTTCTCTAACAAATTCTGTAAAGTGTCAATTTTAGTACTTATCTCTTCTCTCCTGACCTAGGTTTAAAAGCTATGTATGTAAAGGAACCCTGTTGGTTAACATAATTGACTTTATTTTTGATGAAATATTTTTTAAACACAAATTCCTCACAAATATTTTAGTTCTAACATACACATCAAACTTATTAAAGGATACACTTGGTGCAAATTTAAGCCCTTTGGATAGTACCTATTCTTCTTCTTTAGTAATACATATGCACTAAGAATAAATACACCTGCTTTTTGTGTAACTTTACTTTTTTATATTTGTTCTCCTTGAGAGTCCCCTTCCTCTACTTCCTTTAAGCAGTCTTTTTTTGGTCTATATTGTTGTGTTTTGTAGTTCTCTTGTCTCTCACCAAAAATAATAATAAGAATCATGTCCCCTAGTACTTCAAATCTGTTGGCTTGTGGGAGATAATGTTTTTTTACACTATTTTTTTTATTGGGTCCAAAGTAATGTATTGATGAAATTTATTCATACCTTGTTGATTTCTGCACCTATAACCTCCATGTTTAAGCCCTCTATTGTAATGATTCTTAACATATGAAACCGTATGCCATATTTATTTATTACCAATCTCTTTATTTTCTGTATCTCCATTAATCCATTATAGGGAACCCTATCTTTAAAAAATGTACTGTTCTTTATATATATATATATATATATATATATATATATATATAATTTTTTTTTTGTAATATAAATTTTTGTTGATTATTTAGTAATACAGTTCATCAGATAACATACAAAAATGTGTATATTGCAAATGACAAATAATGATAAAGCAAATCAAGCTTAGCTTCACATATATAGTTTAGTTATCTACTATAACATACCTTAGGGTAAATCTCAGACTTTAAAATAGGAATAGTGAGCCAGCTAAGCTAAATACTGTTCTTTATTTTAATAATATTATCTTGAATTTTAGAAATAGTTTATTTTGGTCTGTTATCCAGTCTTTAAAATGCATTTTGTTTTTGAAAGAGTCCAAGAACACCAAAGAACTTTTGATCTTATTTCTATATCATCAGCAGCTGTTTTTTCAATATTTGATTATTAATGTCATCAAATCACAAGAATACTAATATTGTACCATTCTTTTCTAAATTTTTCATCTTTTAAATCAAAAGCTGGAGTCTTTTCTATCTTTAACACTTTTGGTATTATATACATTTCTAAATATTTCACTAAAGTCATCCTTTCCCTATAAAGATTTGTGTCCTTTATCAAAGTTCTTTCTAAATCTTTAAATTTATCCCATATTTGTCTTTCCATATCCTCTCCACCAACAGCAGAAACCTCACCTGGTTCTTTGTGTATAAATACTTGTGAACTTTTAAATTTCTCAAATTCCTCGTTTGCCATAGTAGAGAATTTTCAACAACCATAGTGAATGCAGCAAAAAACTAGAATTAATGGTAACTGAACCAAAAATGAAACAGCAAAATCTCTAGTACTGAACAGAAAATAAACAATAACAGGCATACATGTGGGCATCTATAGAATATACAAGATGAGTAAAACAAAGTGTAACTACAAAATATAAAAAATATATATCCAAGCACCCAAAATAATTAGTAATAAAATGTGAATTAATCCCTAAAAAAGCAAGAATAAGTAGAAAACATATGAGACCAATGCGGAACAAACCTAACTAGTCTATATCTGCTACTATAGCAATATAAAAGCCTCAATAATAAGATATCATAGATAAGACACAAAACTGGTGCTGAAATGAGAGGGAGAAGTGGTGATGTCACACATATGTTAAGTATATCTATAAATGAAAGCACCAAATCCTTCACCACCATAAAAGCACACAAAATAAAAATCATAACATTAGACTACAGGATCTCAAAATAAGCTAAAGAGATACACTGCATAAAACACAGGGAGCACAATCCACCACCGTACGTACTGCACCAGGTATATCAATTAAAATACAGAAATACATCCAACTGCTCCACCATTGCACACCATAGTACTAAACATACATAATTGTATTAAAAATTACACAATTGTATAAGATCTTATATATTCTTTTTGATAATTTTTAGTCAGCCCTCATGTCAGGGCACCTCCTGATGCCCCTCCACCCCAGTTATTGATCTTCCAGCTGATTGTACTGGGAAATCAATATTGGCGATACAGGAGAACAATATGCTCTCCTGCTTCACTCATACACCAACCAGTAGGAGTACAGAGGATCGGGGAAAGCGTTCTGACATAACTGGTGAACATGTCATCAGTGATGTGAGGAATCTTTCCCAGATCCCGCCCACTTCTACCTGTGTAGCAGTGAAGGAGAAGAGCATGCTGCTCTCCTGTGTTGTAAATATTGATCTCCCAGCATGAACTGATTCAAGATCAATAACTGGAGAGACATCAGGGGGTCATGATGTCTCCCACAAGGTCATGCTTTTTTTTTTTTTTAATGCGGTCCTCATGACGGTTTTACCTGCTTATACAGTGACCACATTTCGATTGTACAATGTCCAGTGTCCAAGCTCATATGGTCCTGGCACTCTACAGGGTAAACTGGTGAGCCCTCACAGCTATATAAACTGAGTTCCTGGATATTTAAACCTGTGTATTCTCTCTCTGTTTGTCCTGCAGATGTTCTGGACTGTGTGCCTCACTCCTAGCTTATAGAAGGAGATGCAAGATTGCAATTCTTCTCTGTAGAAAACCTATGTATGTGAATCCACTGTCAGTGGGTTTCTATGGCATATAGAGAAATCTTCCATAAGCTCTTAGTGAAGGAATTACATCACCAAGTCCAACGGATCTCTGTGATCTGCAGGGAAAGGGAAATAGAAGGAGTTATTTCAAAGCTGCATAAATTTGGTTTCCATAGCTGTGAAATCACTGACAATAGCTTAAAAGGTTCTTCTACTGACTCTTAACTGCCCCTTTAAAATATATATTATTAAACTAGAAAGTGCAACAAATTTAATAAAGGGATTAGAAGATTTTGTTTATAAAAGAGAGACTTGCAGACTGAGATTGTTTTAATCAGAGAAGTGGTGTGAGATATGTTTACTGTCTGCAAACATTCATGCCCAATATAAAGAATTCTCTGGGAACACTTTGCTCAAAGGCGTAGGCAAAAAAAAGGAGGCATCCATTGATGTTAGAGGAAAGGCACTTACAAATACACAAAAGGCACGTGTTTTTACAATAAGGGAAGTAAGGATGTGGAATCATTTGCCTCAGAGGGCTGAGTTGGCAGATATTATACATATATTGAAAAGGGTTAAGGTACTGTGGATAGGGGAAATCTGATGAGGTCTACCAAGACTTCACTGGAGCCCTAGAAAATTTCAAAGGAATTCATCTGATGTCTTTGGTGATGTCCGTGGGGACACAGTCCTACGGAAAGGAAAATAAAATAACAGAAATTAGTGTAAGTAGACATTTTCTGCGTAGTCCTGCTCACCACTGACAAAAGACATATGCAACTCACCCATGTGTATGTTTTCTCATACATAAGAACATGGCCTTGTCCTGCTTAAAAAAGCTAAAAATATGGCTGCCACATATTGATAAATTGAACTGAAACACAACATAATTTCTGATATTTTTTAATTCATCCTTCAATAAATTAACCCCACTGTGTGTATTTATTTTGTAGTGTAAAACAAAGTCCCAGACATGAAATGTTCAACCCATGATAATCCAACCTTTGTTCAACAAGCTAAAGAGGTGCAATTCTAGAGCAAAATCTATACCACAGTGTGAAATTACATTTCCACACAGAGGCGTTGATTTAATTGGGGGTTTTAACCCCCTTAATGATAGAGAGGTGTCCAATGCATTGGCATTGGAGACTTTTCTAGCATTTAAGTGGTTAGAAGGCCAGTAGATAAAATCAAAGACAACTCTGATCTTTGCTTCCATTCCTGTTAATGTAATGGACCCTTCCTGTATATCTGGAGGTGTGTGAGGTTGTGGCTAAGCACTGGAAATGATCTGAATGCCTAATGTAGGATATCCTTGAACTCCTTGACTTCATTCTTAACCCTTGGACTGATGTACTGAGCAGAGCAGTGGATAACCCCTTACAACACCACTTGTCAATTCCATCTCTAATTCACAGTGATTCACCTCTGTATCACAGTAGTTTGTCTTTCAACCTGAATTGAGATGGACTGACACCATAGTACTTCACAATGTTATCTTTCAAATGGAGTGACTCTGCTCTCTTTTCCACAACATAACAGAGAGGTTTTTATTAACTGGCAACCTTAAAGGGATAGTAATACTTCATTTTTTCTTTATTTTGTAGGCAATAAAAAAACATGAAGAACGAAATAAGTCTTATCTCTCAAACCTTTATGGTTTGAGAGATATTCACAAGCCAAGTTTCCCCCTCCCGCCCCTTTTACCTAGTGTAAGTCATCTCTTCTCAGATGTGGAATCTAGTTGTAAGACCAGACAGATAACAGCAGGGGACAATTTTCTTTCTATTAGAACAATGAAAGCCCTGCCCCCCATGACAAGTTTTTCCACTTTTTCACTTATCTTAATTGAAGATTGTCCCTCTCTGCAGTTTACCTGGGCACCTCCCTGCTGCCTGAGCTGAACAGTGTTACATCAGTAAAAGGGGCGGGAGAGGGATACTTTATTATTGAATTACTCTTGAACTACAACTCTGACAGAATTTAAATAACACTCTCCAAAGTCCAAATACTATGATGATTAATTAGAGCTGCTTTTATTATAAAACATTACTTTCCCTTTAACGTCTCCACCAATTGGACACTGTTCTTCAGATCTGCAGAACTCCCTAACAAAATAGGCATGTGGTTACACACACACACACCTCAAGTGGCCTGCCTATCTTTAACCATCCCTTAACCTCACCCAGTTAATTGTTGATGCATTTACTTGTATGAATTGATTGACTGCTCTTATGTTACTGGTGACTTATGTCTATTGCTCTTATGTTTATATATGTTTGTATAAAAAAATGTTTAAAAAAGCAAATTTAAATGAGTGGCAAATCTCCAGTCTCCCCCTACTCCACAGAGGACTCCAGTAAATAATGAAGCAATGTATTGACATCTCTAGCATTCGAGGGTTTAAAAAAGGCCATAAATCAGTGTGAATTCTGGGGAATTTTTATTTGCCCTCAGTAGTGCAGTTGATTTTCCTCAAAATGACTCCACTATGTCTTGTACATAAAGCCAAAAGGCCAAGGTATTGTGTTGATACATAGAATAAACTTTAATTTTCAGATCTAAAGATTGTAGAATCAAGTACTTTTGTACACTGAATCATGATATCCACCTGAAGGGCATTGTCAAATCAATGTTCTGCAGCATCTCAATATTCCCATTATTTTTGATGTAACTGTTTCTTTTCCTTCTGTGGCAGATTCGTACATAAACATACAAACACCAGAGGATTCTTTTATCTTCTAATTTATGATAATTACAATGCATCAATAGAAACAGTTGTTGTAGAAGCAAACTGTATTTGAATTGTCAAGGCTTTTGATATTGTAATGTATCACAGTCTTTAGCTTAGTATTTTCATCTTTACTCAAAAGAAAATGACCATTTCACAGTCATCTTATAGAAGTGTCTTTATATTTGTGTTTGTTCAATCTAACTATAACCTAGGGATTCTCTTGACATCTTAAAACAAGCACCTTGAAGAGACAAGCTCTTTAATCTATTGCACATAGGATTTTGAAGTCTTTCACTATGCTTTCTTTTGTTGTTATAGACAGGGAAAGTTCCCTGTTCTGTTTTAAATTTTCACACAGCATTGTGAGATTTAATAATAACAAAATATAGCTTGTACTCTCTTATAAATTTTTCATGTCCAAATTGTTTTACTGAGCAGGATTCAAATATACGAGCAGAAATGCAAATAATTCCTTTTATCTTCTAAGTCCTGTATTTCTACATTTGAATAACTAACACATATGCTTATGCTGTAGGAAAGGTTAAAGATGAATCTTGCCTACAGAAACTTGCAATAAATAAATAAATATACAAATAAATAAATAATATAATGAATGAAAATGATCTTAAATTAAGAATGTTTATTGGGATCTTGGTAAATGAAACATCACAACTCAACATCTTCTTACTTTACTGCTCTTGGGTTTATTATAAGAACTGAAAAGCTGGCAGGATGTACATATTGATTGTCTGCCACAGTGTAAAAATGCAGGCCTAACCAATAGAATAATAAATCTAAGTACCAGGGCAACACAAATCTATGTTCTTGGACTGTGTGGCAGGCAGTGCAGATGGTGGATGAGAAAAAAAAAGATAAAACGTGATCAATAAATCTTTTTTTATCAGCATGTTTGTGAAACATTTGATTTCTCAAGGAAGCAAAAAATGATAGGAGGCCTTATAGAGCCACAATGGAATGATGTGGAGCTTTAACAGCCGTGAGTTCTGAAATTCATATCTGTTTTGCCTTGAGGCGTATGTTTTTATTAATGTTCTTTTTAGAAAAATGTTCATTAGCAAGTTAATTATTTCCCCCTTTTAACTAATTGATGTTGGTGATCTACAAACATGAATGTAAATCAGCACCCTGGGAAGCTGATTTTTAAGCTGGTTTTATTGATTTTTTTCCCATCTTAATGCAAGACAAACAAAAATGAACATAAAAATGGAAGGGGGATCCTTATCTATATGGCTCAAGTAAATAATAGACAATTTACAGTTTCCCAGCAATTCACATAAAATCTTACATTTGCAGAGTGTTTCACCCAAATTATTTTATAGACTTGATAGCAAATTTAAGGTTAATGAAATGGAGGTAATGAGATGGATGGATAGGACTGGGGAGGTAGCGTTATTATTCAGTTTTGTAATTTTATATGCAGTCTGAAATACTGGACTCATTACAATTGAATCATGAATAACACTTCAGTTTTGTTCCATTTAAATTTATAGTGTAAGTAGTTTAGCAGACTATATGTCTAACAGAAAAAACAGATTCACAGCATGGGCAAAATACAAATTCCACTGATTTAAATGGAGTGTTTAACCCTTGATTGCCAGAGGTGTATCCAACTGGTAACATAGAAAATTAGGTTGAAAAAAGACACAGTCTCCTAATAAACAGTATAACCCTGTATGTTCCCTTTTGAAAGAAATGTATCTAATCTTCTCTTAAATGTATCCATTGTATCTGCCATAACCAACTTCTTGAGCAAGGAATTCCACAATTTAACAGACCTTGCTGTAAAAAAAACCCCTTCCTCTGCTGAAGTCTAAACCTCCTTTCCTCTAATCTCAAGGGGTGTCCCTTGGTCACCTGATCAGGCCTTGGAATGAATAGCTCACCACAGAGATCCTTGTATTGACCTTTCATATACTTGTATATATTTGCTTGCTATTTGACATTGTTGACTGTTTCCAAGTTTGTAGTTGACAAGGATACCCAGGTCATTCTCTAGGAACAAGTCCACTAAAATAATTGTGTCTAATCTTTTTTTAAATGTATCCATTGTATCTGCCATAACCACATCCTTGGTCAAGGAATTCCATAATTTAACAGACCTTACTGTAAAAAACCCTTTCTTCTGCTGAAAATGAAACCTCTCCTCTAATCTCAAAGGGTGGCCCCTGGTTATATGTTTGTACCCTGCTAGCCAGACATATTTTCAGCATATTTGCTATCCATCCGTTTAAGTATGACTTCCATTGGTAACATTCTAGTTATATATATAAAACATTGTTCCATGTATATATGGAAAACTATATATCATAATTTTCTAAACTAATTCCGTTTTGTCACTGCATCTCATAAGAACTAAATTTGGGATCATACTACAAGCTATTATGTCATAAATTCAAAAAAATGTTTTGCCACTATCAGAAACTATATATCAAAAACATGTATGTGGTAGTGAAAATTTCAGTTATTTTTAAAAGTCTTGAACCTTCTTAGTACCCAAAGAGTAAATATGTATAATTTTACCTACATATATAGCCTGCACAGACTCCTAATTAACAGGAGAGAAAATTGTATTTTGGTTGCATGGTAAAACTGTCCTAACACTGCTCAATAACTATATAAAACCATACATTTCCTTAAAGTAGACCAGCTGCATCAAATGAAAGGTAACTTCCCTTTATACTCTTATCCTGGTGTGCACACATGTTTACCGAAGGAGGCACTAAAGCAAAACATGCATTTCTTTATATTTCCACCACTTCATATGTACTGAATTCTGTAAGAACTATGAAATTTCCTATTACATTCATTAGCCACTGCTATTATAAGAAGAATAGTACCCCTTTGGTATGAGATGACATACTGTAGGGCAGGGCTTATAATTTTAAGTCCTTTGCTACTAGCCAGACTTGAAAAGTTACTTGCCACTGCAAGCCATAACATACCCACCAGGGCTGAATTTCTACTCGCCAGGGCTGAATTTTCACTCGCCACTAGTGGAAATTTTGAGCCCTGCTGTAGGGGATGCCAAAAGCACAAAATTACACAATGTGTAAGCGCTCATTTTTCTTGCCTTTAATTCAATTGTTTTACCAAATACAGAATTGAAGAAAAGGTAGACAAAGCACACCATCAAATGAGGGGCTACTTTCCTTTCTACATGTAACCTGATATGCACAATTGTTTCCAGAATGTGGAGCTAAAGGACATAAATAGTTTTTTTTTACATTTCCACCTCATTAAATATACTAAAATCTTTGAAAGCTATGTAATTTCTTACTATGTTTATTAGCATCTGTTCCTCCAAGTAAAATGGTACTCCATTGATATGGATTGACATACCATAAGGGGTGCCAGAAGCACAAAGTTACACCTACCTGTTTCTTTTATTTTATTTTTTAATAAGCTGCCTGCAGTAACATAGTAAATTAGGTTGAAAAAAAGACACAAGTCTATCAAGTCCACCACTAAAATGCTGTCAAGGTTTGGATGAGCTGTTTTTACTCTGCTGCTTGATTCTGCTGTCTGAGCTAATATAGTGCTCTGCTATCCATTGCTACTGCCTTCCCTGTTCTGAGTCTGGCTGAGTCTGCTGACCTCTCTGTGATTGCTCACCTGACTGCTATTGGCCAACCCTCCCAGGGTATTTAAAACAGCATGGCTCACTTCCTGATTGCCCTTTTGTTTGCTTCTGGCTGCAAGAGTATTCTACTGTGTTCCTGATTTCCTGTGCATGACCTTGCTTCCACTGACATCCCTTCTAGTTCCAGACTCCTGGCTTGTTCCTGAGATCACTGATCTCCGTATTCCTGACCCCGGCTTGGCTGAGTACCTGTCTTGGTTCCGGACCCCAGCTTGTCTTTTGGTTTACGCTTCTGGATCACAATTTTGCTTTATTTGCTTTTGTTATTTTAATAAAGGTGTTTTGCATTTTATATCTTTGTGTCTGTCTGGTTCCTGGTCCCTAAAAAATGGTTCTGACTATTAGATATGATGGAAAGGTATGTAAGGAATACCAATTTGGAAAGAATACATTCACCTGCATCAAATACGAGTATTTTTGTTTTTTAATGGCTGGTGTGCCCAGTTAAGGTGGTCCTATAGGGAATTTCTTTTTTTAATTTCTACCACTACAAATGTACTAAAATATTTGAAATCAATGACATTTCCTGCTATATTTGGTGCTTTCTACCAGCCTGAGAATAATGGTACCCCATTGGTATGGAATGAAATGCCAGAAGCACTAACCTAAGCTGGACAGTTTTCTTTTTTGAAGTTACCTGTCTGCATTAATGGTCAAAAGCATTAGAGATATGAAGAAAAGGTCAGTAAGGCATACCATTTTGAAAGCAGACATTCACCCACATCAAATGAGAAGCCATTTGCTTTTTTGTCTATAGAACAGTGTGCACAACTCTTTCCAGAATGTGGTACAACAGGAAAAAAACACATACTCTTTTTTTACACTCCAGTCACTTCATATATAATAAAATATTTCAACACCATGGGATTTCCTGGAATTTTCATTACCTGATATCAGCCTTAGAAAAACAGTACCCTATTAACATGCATTGACTTACTGTAGTGGGTGCCAGGAGCATGGCTACTGGGGGAGAAGGCTGTATATGTGTGCAATTCCATGACTACCAGTGATACAAAGCTGGGGGAGTCAAAGTGTGATTGCAGGGGTCTGCTACTAATAGTACATAACAGAATTAGGCTGAGGGGTATGACAATCTATGTGGGGATCTGTGATATCTAGTGGGCAGTAGAACCAGGCTTGGGGGTCTACAGTGTATGTGGGGGCCTGTAATGGAAGCAGGTAGGGGGGTCATGATATCTCCCTGTCACGCAAAGGGTTACATTCAGACCTTGTGCGGGGCATCAGAATCCCTCCTTATGTCCCCTCAGCTACTGATTCTGATTCAGCCGGGAGATCACCAGAGGCAACATGGGGGGTAGCATGATTCCAGCCACATGTGGGACATGGGCCTGGTCAAGCAGGTGCACCAAGCCAGTGTCCCACATGTGGCTAGCACTCTTGTATTAAAGGACCAGAGGGGTTCACAACACATTGCGAAGCAATGTTTTGCTCACCCCTCTGGTCATTAAAGGGTAAAAATGACCATGTGAATTTGGTGGAGTTTGTGTCTTGTGGTCCTGCTAGCAACTGTCATGTCCCCCCTCCATGGATAGGCATCATGACTGATTGAAATTGTTAAACAAAGACAAGGGCAAAGTTCAGAAGATCCATGAGAATTTTCAGGCCATAGTAAAGTAAGTGAGGAGATATTATTAGGAGATGTTCCTCCCCATTTAACCATTTGACATAATTACCTGTTACCAGCTGGATTCTCTTTCCAGTGTGGGTAATTAGGAGGGAGTGGAGTGCTTAATTAGAGAGAGGTGCACTTAGGAGTCTTGGAAATGTATCTTTCTATCTCCCACCCCATTATAGCATTTCTGAATTGGCTGATCAAATCCTGGACTTTATAACAAGCTGATAAGCAAGCAAAACAGAATGAGATTTGCGCATCTAGTATCACGTAATAATGATAATAATAATAATAATAATAAAAATACAACTTTTTTTAAACTTCAAAGTTTTAATTGAAGATTCATAATGGATATTTAAAAGTACAATATACACAGACACAGCTCACAGAGTCGTGATACCAATATAGGAAATACTTACTTATGTGAATAAGTAACATCAGAGAAAAAATGAAAGCAGAGATCTGACATTAATATTCTACATATTTTAAATTCGTCCTAGGACACACTGCTCCTTTAAGTGAGCTGTTTTACTAGATTATTGAACATGGATATACGTTCTAGTAATGATTTTATTCCTAACAAAACATTTTATATTACAGTTCTAGTTGCTTCCCGGAGCGTGAAAAACTAGACTTTCAGTGTAAGCAAGGTGAAAGACAGTAATTATTTTGATATAACTGCTGCGTGCCAACCTCTTTCTACTCTCAGTGGGAATTCTCATTTGCTTAACAGCAGTAGTAATAAGAGTAACGTTATGGCATGTCCCCAATCACATTCTTTAACATCTGGATTATTAAATATTTCAACATACACAGAACCTACCAGTACATTGTTATGACAAATTTCTCAAACAAAGCAGCATCACCAGCTGGAATATTATTGTCTACTGATGGCATCAACTACTGAGGCACCGTTTACTTAAGTAGGAGTCACAGTGATTCTCTCAGTAGCTCTATTTGAGGTTATAACTAGAAATGATATTTAAATGAATAGTAAGGTTTTTCTACTGAAAAAAGATATATATTGTAATTTGTTTTCTACTAAGTAAAACAAAGGCATTCCTATTGCTGGGATATTTTTCATCCAAATGATATTATAGTTTAACCCTCTGAGTGCCAGCCAGTTGTGCAACTGTTTGCAATGCAAAGAGTTACACTCTTTTAATAAAACTGCAATTTTCTAATGTGCTCACTAGGGGATGCTGTTCCTTTCGCTTACTGTGGTGAGACCTAGGGCTGCATTCTATTGCAGCTGATAAATGTTAACACCCGTTTTATCAAAAATGTTCCTATTGATGTCTATGGGGAAAACTGGAGATAAAAGCAGAGATAAAATTAGCACCTGCAATATAATACAGCCCCCTATCTCTTACTCAAGCTCTTCCAAAAGTGCATTATAAAAAAAGTGTATTTTTGGACACCGGTTTGGCTCTTTTACTTAAAAAAAAAATAAGTCTGATCTGTAATATCTTTTGAATGAAAACTGGCCCAGCAACTGGAATAAAACTGTTTTTTGTAGCAGAAAAATAAAGATTTATTACCATTCATCGGTCAATGGAGAGTACAGTGATTCTGTAACTTCGAAATTTGTACAAAACGTTCCATACCATCTCGCAAGACAGGAAACAGGTCTTGCAAAACAGGTGTTTAGTTTGGTTTGCTGTGTCAACCAATCATATTACAGGAAAATAATCATGTGATGTCTTGGAAAAAAAAACAAAAAAAAACAGGTTCGCTTATCTTCAGATGCCAGTCAAACAAGTACCTTGATCACATGTCTGAACAAAGTAGGAGGGTTCCTTTGGTGGATTAATAGGCAGGACTTCTGAATGATTCTCCTCCTCTCACGCCCTCTCTTCTGGTTCTTTTTCCCTTTTTTTGCCCACTGATGTTTTACTCATCTCTAACGGTGACCTTTCCGCTGATATAGTTTTTCACTCTGTGCTTCAGAAGACAGCTGAGAATCTTCCTTACCTGGCGCTTTAAGGGTACTTTTTATGCTATTAACCCTTTGAGGCCAGAGTGGTACACAATGCATGTTCTGTACTCCTCTGGCACTTAAAAAAGTTAAACTTTATTTGTGTGTGTGTTTTGTAGCATAGAACCAGTTCTAATAATTTGTGTTACTACTGGTTAAAAGCAAGTTCTATGTTTTATGCTCATTGTTTACTTTACCATTATATTTTATAATAACATTTTTATTCTTCAATCTATCCGATTGATCCAAATCTGCCTGATTCTACTTACTAATCTAATTTCACTAATGAAAGTTGAGTCATCTCATTGTTCATGCCAGCATTACATGATTGTATAATTGCAGTGGCAACCTATTATTCTAATTATGAAATCCTACATTAAATGTACTGGGACAGCTTAATTTATGAACAAAATACTTATGAAAAATATCTACTGTTAAGGAAATGTTCAGGTTTTAGAAGTGTCCAGATTCCTGGCTATGCAGGATCAGGCTGGAGGAAACATACAAAAGTCTGGCATCGGAAAGATGGGATACCAGAGACAGAGATACAGTCCCAAATGATTATGTGGTAGCACGATTCACACTCATATTTAGGGGGGTCCTTGTGGTCTAGATGTGATCTCTGTGCTGGTCATTGTAGCATTCTGGCATTATTTTCATCAAACCAAGGATATACAAACCTTACTTTAAGCTTAAGTCTTGGCAGTCTCCTTTTATACTTTGAATTGTTTATTTGGCATCTGAATATTTAAATGCAAACCTATTTATATTAGTTATTAGTATTTTTTATGGCAGTTTAAAATGTAAACACACAAATATAAATGCAGTCATTCCAAGGCATGAATAACAGTCTCATCAAGGACATATCTTTCATGAATGTACATCATCTTAATATTTTCTTTGCTAAAGTGAGGCTAAATGGTAAGAGACTATAGACTACCATCAATTTCTGTATATTTAAAAAAAAAAAAAATAGACTATATAACTACCAATATAGCAAAAAAAAAAGATTTTGTGAAATGGGCAGGAGACGAGGAGAAGGAGAGGTATCACTTCTGAATTTCAGACTCTGTGAGCGTTTGAACTAATAGAGTGACTACCTCACAACAGAATCAGTGTAAAGAAATAAATAAGGAGAAATTCCTTGAGGAAGGGACCCCTATAGCCACAAATGTACCTTGAAATTACCCTGTGGGTTTCCTTAAACCATCTTGGAGATTTGCGATGTCACTTTCAATTCATTAGCATCTACAAATGGAAGGTGGAGACGTGAGATTTAAGCTTATCAGAGGTGCATAGAACAAATGTATACATCACAGCCAAGTTCCACACACAAGGAAAGCAGCTTCTGCAGTAAAGGGTAGATGGCGCTCTGATCAGCAGCAAAGGAGGTGGACACAAAACATTAGAAACTGGGACTGAGGGGCACAGCTTGTTGCTACCAGTGGATAGTTTCAGTAAAGCACATACCCATATGTGTGCTTCAGTGTGTTCATTTTTTTTCTTAGCGTTACTACTGTTATTAAAATACTAGTTAGAAAGCCCATATACACAGGCTGGTCCGGAGTGGGGAGCTCCGGACGACTCAAGCCTGTCTCTGCTCCCGGCTCCAGGGCAACAGCGGAGGCCGCTGGGTGATAGTTTGTCACCCAGTGGCCTCCTCTGCTGCCCCGGAGCAGGGAGCACAGACAGGCTGTGATCCGTCTGGAGCTCCCCGCTCCAGATTAGCCTGTGAAGCCAGTCCCTACTGAGCATGACTGCATAGCTCCAGCAGTCTCTACTGCACATGTGCTTTTTAACACACAGGGAGCTTCCCAGGCTAGCGTGTTTTATATATGTGTATATATATATATATATATATATATATATATATATATATATATATATATATAGATGTTACCTTGGATGAGGTTTTTCTTTGTTTTCGGATTCCAAATTTTATGCAAGATGAATGAGGCCTTCCCAAATAAGCAGTAACAACCCTTCATTTAAATATTTGATTATTTTTGTTTTATTTGTTTTGCATCTTTTTTTTATTAGGACTTTACAGTGTTATTTAATGTGTATGTTTTAGCTTATTGTGCATTCAGTAGTTTTCTGAATTTGATTTTACCATGAATCTGTATGTTCTGGATAATTATGTTATTTACTCTTTTGTCTGGTCTGGGCAGTAATGTAAATAAAGATAAATATTGAGATTTGACCAGAGTAATTCTGGATCTATGATTGGTTCTTTTGAATTCATAAACATTCATGTTTTACATTCAGTTAATAAACCTTTTTACAGCTGTAATTATTTTTATAAATCCTCACTTTGTACTTCCTCTGTTGTTGAAAAACAGGGTGCTTGGAAATCAATAGGCAAACCTGGAAGTATTACCTAACAATTCATCATGGCTGAAGACCTGACAGCCCATAACGTCACAGGTCTGCACCAGAGAATCCTGGGAGATGAGATGGAGAGCTGCATAAATATATCTACTCTACATTCAGGTTCTTGTAGTCTCTGACCCTTAACCAGTCAACATATGTCACTGAGTCTGTGTATAGAGGACCCTGGGGTATAAGTGGAGCACTGAATGCAGTAAGAAGACCCTTAAGTAGAAGAAAGTTACATTTCCATTTCTAAACATATTGTTTCCGAGGACATTTAGTGAGATGGTCATCTCTTTCAAGCTTCGTTGGTCTCTGTCAGAAAGAATTATTGGTCTTCTTAAACATCCTCTAACTGTAGGATCACCATTCATCTTCTGATTCTACAGTTCATTGCCAACAGTATTACTTGTGAATGTCTAATTGTAATGTGATAGTGGGCATTAACAGTTAGCTAAATTGGAAACGAACAAGCATGTTACTCTAAAATGCTGTTTGCTCAGCACCATGGCCTATCCTAGTATGTACAAGAGATAACTACATGCCATTATGAACATAAATCAATTTTATATACTTCTAGATGGCAAAATTTTGCTGAGTTAACCCTTTGCATGCCAGAATAGTGTCCAACAAATTGCAAAGCTATGCAATGGGCACCAGTCTGGCACCCAAAGGGTAAAAGTGGTAGTACTGTGTAATACTGAATATTTATATTGCAGGGTTTATTTTACTGAGTACCAAAAGGGCACTCCAGCTTCTGAGACATGTTTAATTCAAAAGTTAATGCAGTTCAGGCTGCATTTTGTGGGGGGTACATTACCTATATGGCCTGAAATTTACAGTGGTCTATAGCAGGCTATTGACACTAACAATAGCAATCTATAGACTGCTGCTCGTAAAATTTCAGACAATGCAAACACCACACTCAAAAACACAAGGTTAAGCCACAATAAGTTTTGAATAAAACATATCATGGCTGTGTGAGCGAGTATATAACACAAAGTTAAAGCAATCACAGTCTGCTGGCCTAGGTGATGCTTGATGTATAATGTATAGAGGTAAGTAAATGGTGAGATCACCAAATTGCAAGAGCACACAGAGGTCTTAAAAAAGATGTAAAAATTGCATTTTATTAGTCAACGTTTCGGTCCACTGAGGGCCTTCCTCAACACTTGGTTTGATCTAGATATTTTTTTAAAGCATTCTTGCGTTAGAGCATTTTTCTCCACACCTGCCTAAAACTTTTGCACATTACTATATATATATATATATATATATATATATATATATATATATATATTAATGTGCATATATATATATATATATATATATATATATATATACATATATAGATAAGTCTTGATAAAGGCCCTTTAGGGGGCCGAAAAGTTGACACAATAAACGTTTGTTTCTTTAAGTCCTGTGTGTGCACTAGTTGTATGGCATATCACCATTTCTATTTATATATATATATATATATATATATATATATATATATATATATATATAAATGTGCATATATATATATATATATATATATATATATTAAGTAGCTATCTGACATGGTAGTAAATATATATGTCTAAGAGTCTTGTTAAAGCATAATAATTTTGATGTGAAAGTGATAGAACTTAGCATATACAACTGTATGAGTGCTACTTTTCAGCAGGCTGGGGAAAGCAATTTTTCTTTCCACTTCTCATTTACAGCTGTTCTATATAGCAGAGTGTACACATACACAAGAACACACTGAATTTCAGCATTTGTGTTCCTTTAACACATTTGCATTCTTACACATGTTTTTAATAGAGGTTATTTCTAAAAGTACTTTTTTGCTACCATTCAGAGGTGTCCCACATTTTAGCATAACTGAGTCATTGAATTTCAAATCTAATCAAATTTAATTTAACTGGTTTGATGGTAGTGAGGTCTCTAAAGCATTGCTTGGCAATGAGTTGGAGACCTCACTAGCACCCACAGAATTAAATAACACAAAAGCATAATTATTTTGTATATATTTTATAGTCTCAAAGGAATAACAGCCATCAGTTCCCCTGTGCAATCATATTTCAGCTATCAAGGACATGACCCTGATTTATTTTCAAACTATAATGAGACTGTCCAGGGCTGAGCTTTACCATAAATAAACAGGTAAAAGTGCTGAGTTTTATGAAATTCACCATGATTACACAGAAGACGTTATTATTATACTAAAATGAAATAGCGTTTGTAATCACTGAATTTATGTTCTTTACTACCTAGAATCTCATTATATTTTAAAGCAAGTCATGCAAAACTCTTCATTTGGCTAAGCTGCTGTAGTCATTAAAATCTCAACCCTCTTATTGATGAGTCCTAGTGTGCAAACTCATAAATAACAAGGGTGATGTGACGGTTATTTGTTGATAATCATGTAATGATGGGAGCATGCATCATTGTGTTCCTTGCAAGGAGTGAACCTCCGCTCTTCTTTTTAGTGTATAGTAGCAAAAGTCCAGAAAAGGGATGCAACTAAATCAAGAAGGAGACAATATCTTTAAAAGAGGAGTACATATTTAAGATGTACTTCTTAAAGGGAAACTATACGTAAAGGAATAAGTGTCTCTTAATGTGTTTAATAGATATATTTTCTTAAGTAGGACCCCCCTCATTGAGCTTTTCAGGATATCTTCAAAAGTTGCCTGTTTTTACTATACTTTCTATTAGTCCACCTTTAGATTTCCCCTCTTAACAATAGAAATAGATTTCAACGCTTCAAATGATAAATACTTAAATGGATAGTAATGTTTCAAAATAAATGAAGCTTCAATTATTCTTTATAGTTTTGGGCAATGTAGAGCGATATTATGATTCTCTACGATGTATAGTTCCAAAGTAATCGAAATATAAAGTGTCCCCCTCCCACCCCTTTTACCTATTGTAAACCGCCTCCCCTCAGATGTGGAATCTGGTCGCTTGACTGGACAGCAAGCAGCAAGGGAAATCTTCTGGCTGTGAGCATAAGGAAAACTCTGGCCCCTCCCCCTCAAGGAGGAGGACAGGTTTTTCCTTATGCTCACAGAAGATTGTCCCTTGCTGTGATCCATCCGGACCATCTCTCTGTGTTTTATTCAGCGGGATAAACCCCATAATATACATTTTTCAATATGAAACATCCTTTTAACTCAATAAGAATTATAATTTGTGTTGGTTTGCTACACGATTGCTAATCATTTCTTTTCTGCATTCAGTTCTTCTAACTACAATGCAAATGTCAACAACCTAATCCAAAATATCAGATAAAAGTAATACTACTGCATCACAGTTGCATTAATCTCCATTATATTCTCATGTTTCTCTTTCAGTTAGAAGTTAGTAATAATTAAACTGCAGAGCTTGGAGTGACTGTGAGTCTTTTATTGTGTTGGTCTTATTATTAAATGTTTTTGTGTGTCCCTTTATAGCTTGTATACACAGTATGCCATCTTCACTAACCTAACCATTTTCCTGCTAATCCCAGTCATATCGTCTTTATATTATTTGCATAGCAAATTTTTCTTATTAACACTGTTGGAAATTGCCTGACAGAATAACAGCTTGATGCATTGCTGTTTACATAGATTCACAATATAAAAGAATATTGCTACTGCTACCATTGTTGTTCTTCAAGAGTTTTTAAGGATTCTTTTTTATAACTATGTTATCCCTTTCAGTGCCAGAAAGGTATCCAGCCATTGCATTGCAATGCATTGTATACCTCTCTCGCATATAGAGGTTTAAAGGCATAGCACACAATCAAAAATACAATTCATATTGAATTCCAGTTATCTATCAGTGAGGCTGATGTCATAAGATTACTGGGCAAACTAACCACATCATAATAGACAAATGACAATTCATATTAATATAAATTAGTCTTTTAACCCCTTGAATGTTAGAGAGGTCTCTATCAATGCATCAGAGTCCTCAGTATCATTCATAGAGCTAAAATCTCCATTTAAATCAGAATTTTTGAATTTTTTGTTTGTTGTCTGTGGTGCAGTTTGCTTGTTCCAGGATCACTCCAATTGTTCTTAGTACATCAGCTTCATTGGGTGGAATTTACGAATAAACCAGCACTGCTCATGTTCTGCACTCAGATATTGGCATAGAATGTTGCACTTTTAATTCAGGGTACATACAAGCACATATGATCAGTTTAGAACATACTGGTACACACTGCCTGCCAGACTTTAATGTGAGCAAGTCTTCCGAATATCATATGCAGGAAGTTGGACTATTGTTATGCCAATTTCTACTATGATGTTTTAATACATAGCAAGAAACAGGAACAGAGGAACAGAATGTCCCAAAACATCCAGACACTGCCCTTACCTTAGGTCAGGTAGGGTAAGGAGGATAATTTTCAGCTACAACAGCATAGTAAGTGAAGTTTAAGTAGAAGTAGACAGCAAAAATTGTTCCAGAGCGTATGCAGCATGGAATCATATTAGTACATCACCAAGGAACAGAAAGAAAGGTATACCAACAACAGCAGTAATCAGTCAAAATTACTGAATTATAATATCCAGATCACAAAAATAGTAGGTGTCAGACCCTTTTAAGTGAGAAAGCTAAGGGGTTTTAGTTTTTATTATGCTTAATAATTGACTATCCTGGTCTATGAGTAAGCTTTCATGATGAGCAAAATAACTTAGCTCTCAGGCATCTAGTATAAGAAGTTCTGATGAAGTTCTGATGCTTGCAAGTGCTTGAGACACTTGATGTGCTTCTAGTTAACTAATAATAATAATGGATATCTCAATAGATATATGATTTTCTTGGACAACATGGATCTAGCAGCCATGTAAGAAAAGTTAACCCATAAAGGACCGGTGACGTGCCAGGACAGTCAACAGTGTCAGTGCCTTAAGGACCGGTGACGTACTGGAATGTCATGACTTTTATGATCACAATGCTCCTGCAGAAGCACTGTGGTCACTATGGGAGGCTGAAACTGACTGCTTCAAGACTGGAGCATTCTGTTTCAGCCTCTATTTCATGGAGCTGTTTTACGTGATTGCTCACATGTGCTGTCTCTCCAAATGAAGTCTATGCAGTCCTTAAGGGTACAAGTACCCCATGTCCACTGGTTGTTAAGGGGGTTAAAATTATATAAACTAATGAATATAATCTTTGAAAGTAATAATAATTAATATTAGCCCTTTGAGTCCCAGAGTTGCATACCCATCTGGCACTCAAAGGGTTAATAATCTATCTTGCCCCCCTCTCTCTCTCTCTCTCTGTCTCTCTCTCTCCTCTCTCTCTCTCTATATATATATATATATAAATATATATATATATATAGAGTTTGATTTTAAGGAGATAGTAATGTTTCAAAATAAAAGCAGCTCCGATTAATCTTTATAGTATTTGGACCATGAAGAGTGTTATTTCAATACTGTCAGAGTTGTAGTTTAAGAGTAAATGAATGATAAAGTATCCCCCTCCTGCTCCTTTTGCTGATATAACACTGCACACCTCAGAACAGAAAGGTGGTGTCCAGATGGATTGCAGAGAGGGACAATCTTCAATTAGCATAAAGGAAAAACCTGTCAAAGGGGGCAGAGTTTTCATATGCTCACAGTAAGTTTTCCTTATGCTCACAGTAAGAAGATTGTCCCTTGCTGTGACCTGTCCGGTCAATAGACCAGATTCCACATCTGTGGGGAGGCGGCTTACACTAGGTAAAAGGGGCGGGGGGATACTCAATCATTCAATTACTCTTGAACTGCAACTCTGACAGTATTGAAATAACACTCTCCATGGCTCAAATACTATGACGATTACATTATATCCCTTTAAATGCAGGTATATTGCTAGCTGTTCAAGAAAAGACTGAATACTCTGTACTGTTCTTAACACAATGGCTGAAAAATTGATTTTTCCCTGTATTAGTGCTGATGATGCCTTGAACATAAAAAATAGCCTGTAAGTCAAAGTACAGAATATTTCAACTAGGTTCCTAATTAGTACTACTAATCACTTGATCCTTCTGCAAGAGAATTGTATATTGTGAAGCTGAATTAAGAAATACATCATCCAGGATATATGTCTTCTTAAAATGACACTCCTGAGATGGTAACAATCAATTGCATTTCATCAATCAGATAAAATATTGTTCTGTCCTAGGTAAGAAGAATGGTAAAGTCAGATCAAAGCAGATAGACACAAAGCTACAATATTTCAAACACAGATTCATTACCATGCATGTTCAGAATATTTAGTATGCAACATTTTAAAAGGAAACTATTACTGTAGGAAAAGTGGCTCATAATAGAAACAATTACATAAGTATGTGTCCTTTATACAGTAGTAAGATATAGCCATATCCTTTTTATATTGGAACTCTATTATTGGACAAGGACACTTACAATGTTCTAAGGCACAGTTTCTCTAATATGGTCCTCAAGTACCCCAGACCAGTGCAAGTTTTCTGGATTTCCCTGCCTGAGCACACGTTTATAATCAGTGGACCTTTCATTCTGATTCATTCACATGTACTCAGACAGGGAAATCCAGAAACACCTACACTGTTAGTGGTACTATAGAAATATAGTAGCTAAACTGTACTCTAATGAACGATGGTTAATTAAATCAAAGATAACTGTGGGAATTTCTATTTTCCAGTCTTGTGCAGTTGGTTTACACCTCTGTAGCTTATTGAATATTGTTAGAGCTTTTCTCTATATGATCATTTATTCGGTCTGTTAACGCCGATAATCTGTTGTTGGGAGATGTGAACTAAAGACAGAATTTTTCTTCCTTGTTCTTTTTCCTTCCGGTCTACACAGACGGCACCCCAAGAGCCCTATCTTCTCAGGACAGGAAAATAAAACTCATAAAAGGACCTACCACCCTCTGTTCCCAACAGTGTAATAATAAAGGTGAAACAAACACAAGAAATGTGATATAAATGTACTTTACTGGAAACAAGCACAAAGGAAAGTCGGTGTGCTACCTAGGAGACCTGAAGGAAAGAGAATTGTCAGTAAGAAAAATAATCTCTTTCCTTCAGGGTCTCCTTCGTTGTGCACCAAACAGAGCTGAACAGACTGGGAGGGCATCAGAAAACTGCTTCTAAAACATTTTGTTGAAAAAGCATTTCTCACCATTGCAGATCCAGGCAATTGTGGACACTTTGTCAGGTAGCAACTCTACAGATCTGTTCAGTTTCTGCTCCTGATGTAACTACAGCTCTGTTTAACTATGCTCTGATAACCACCAGAGGTTTGATATTCTGAGTTTCATAGGCATGAAGAGGTGAAGAGAATCACCGGCTGTATAAGTATTCTATGCGACCATTCACTAGGCGACACGAGAATCTCTCCCTGTCATGAACTGTGAGATTCTCATGTCTCCATTTTCATCCAGGTGACATGGTCAAAGTGTTAAATGGCCACACACTCTTTTTTGCGTTTGACCTTTCAAAAGTATACCATAAAACTCAACCCTTCAGAGAAATCATCCAAGATAAAATCTAGGAATGTTGGCATAGACAAAAATGAATCAATATTGTAATCTTTGCTTCAGAAGAATAAATGCTTCCAAGTTCCAGCTATAATTCTAATCTGAAGATGCAGTTTAATTATGTAACTGTAGGAGCATATGTAATGACAGGCCAGGTAGAAAAGTGGGTCCTGGATCTTTACTTTGTAGGGTAGTGGTGTCCCTAGTTTGGTTCCCAGAGGTAAATGAGGATTTGATTTGTGGTCAGTTTTTCCAGGCCCTAGATTTGCTTGCCATTTGATTACCACTTTGTACATTCCCCTCCTTGAAATCCAAAACACAAGCTGCTAATGTTATAGCAGGAGTGGCCTTAGAGAGGCGGGGAGGCAGATCTGTTTAGCAGAGGGGAGAGGATGTCTTTAAAGGCCTGAAGAGAAACAGGCCTGCTGGAAGGGACAAGGTCCAGATATCATGAATGATGGCTTCTGCACTGCTGATCTACATACTACCTAATGGTCTGAGATATGCTGTGCATATTGTATGTGGGAACTGCTAAATGTTCTTTGAGCCAGTTTAGAAGATACCTCAAGAGGTCTTAAGGCTATAGAAGCCTCTCAGAGGTATTATTGATTGGTGAGACACCCCTGCTGCCTGTGTTTCCCCATCACAGCACATTAATCACATTTATGGACAGTCCTTACTATATATACCATGGATAAGTCAGGAGACTGGTAGAGAAAAAGTGATAATTTCATTGTAGTTTTAGAGTGCAAGCTTTGGAGATTTCTTTTCATCACACACACACACACACATATGCACAGCTCATAATCATCACACATTCATAACAGGTAGATACACACATTTTGATTACTTTTAATTCTACTGAAGGTGACAATCTTATCACCAGTCTCTCTAAATTACTCTCTAGGCTTCAACTGGACCATCTTTTACAATTTACAATTAAATCCAGTTCCCAGTATGAAATGTGACCACCAAAATTCAAGAATTATCTCCTTTTTGAAGTGTTGATTGCTTTAGTATTGCTCAGTGTGTTTTGGGAGTTAGCAGTTTGTAACCAAAATGACAAAGTATATTGAATTTGTGGGTACAATACATTTATTACATGGAACAATGTGACATCATTAATAATAATGATAATAACAATTATTAGAGTAATCGATGGAGTGGTGCTGCTCCTTTAAGGTAGCTAGTTACTCTTTCCTGCTGATCACATCTTCTGTAGTACAAAAAAAAAAAAAAAATTACAGACACTCTAAGCGTAGGTTTCAGTCAGGCTGTATAACTTCGATCAAAGACACTCTCAAGGTGTATACCTGATTATTTGAAAGACATATAGAGCCTCTCTTAATAAACACTGACACTGTCTTATACCTCAGTTAGATAATCATCTATTCCTTGTTTAGTGCAATGTACTAAATAAGGTGTAGAGAAAATTACATTATTTTATGCCATTTCTCTACAGCTATCAGTGTGCTGTACAGGGTTTGTTAGCATTAAAGTGGTATAAAGATTGTCTGCCTGTATACACTATAGTGATCATGCAGTGTAGTGCAGTGGTTCTCATCCAGGGAGCTGTGGCACTTTGGTGTGCTGCAGACATTTTTAGAAGGTTACTTGTTTTCCATGAAGATTTAGACAGAAACATGAACTTATATTTAAGGGAATTGATATGCAGTGAGTGGGCGGAGTCCCAAGTGGACCAGAGCTCCCTCATCCCACTTTTTTTTTTAATGATCTTTATTTGGTTTTCAAAATATAAATGTAACGGAAGCTGAGAAGGGACCGCGTCGCCTTCCGCCGTCGTTCCTGGGTCTCTCCTTCTCGACGCAGATAAGCGCCGTCAGGTGCACCAATTGAAGTATGGACGGTCACTGGAAACAGCCACAGGATCACTGGAAGCAGGGAAGAGTCCACGTCGCTGCCTGACAGTCCACGAAGTTAGGTTGCAGGAAACTGGCAGCAGGCGGTCAGCGATTCAGGATACTTGGCGCAGATGGGTATCAGAGTGGATACTTTAGACCATAAGCAATACAAGACTCCAGGACTCCTTGTTCACTCCAAAACAGAACTCCTTTTATTGAACCAAAGCACACATATTTATACAGTTTCAAACCACACTAACTTAGAGCACAGTACAGGAGACTTAATTCAATCACAGTTCATCAATAGGACACAGCAAATGGTAGGGCAGAATACAATGGAGTAGTCACAGGGATAATTCAGTCACCACAAAGGGTCCAAGAACCAACAACAAATGATTCAGGGAAACATAATAGGGCAGACATGATTGGATTAATCACACAGCAGGGGGCCACAAGACAGTGCTCAATACAATGACTTGAGTAATTAAGCAAAAGGCTTGGGGGACTACAAAACATATTGAAAGTAAATATGCTCAAACTCAAATGATTAACCCTTTGCAGGTCAGAAGAGTTTGCAGCACCCAAGCCTTGAATTGTTCTTGCCTCTGGCACAGCTGCCTATCCACATAAGGCTAGCCAAAGTCTCTTAGTCCAGGATAAGGGCTTGAGAGATCGTATGCCAGGGCACAAAGGAGTGTCCAATATCCATAATCCTTGGGCCCAGGGGTGAATAAATGCCATGCCCAGACAAGAGCTCCCAGTAACGGGTAGGATCCGTTACATTTCTCCCCCTTTTGGTTCCAAGCCAGCGGGTGCGGTAGTAAACGCTGGCTGGGAGCTGTAGGAGGGCATGGAGGTGGTGAGGCACTTGTCTGGACAGTGCACTAGTCCGAAGGCCTTGGTCCTAGGCCAGTTTCTACTGAGGTACCCCTTGTCCTGGGCCAGTGGTTAAAGTAGTCTTTCTGTTCTGGGCCAGGGGGAAACATGAGCCCTTTGTCTGGGCCAGGTAGGGGGAAACAAGGCCCTGGTCCTGGGCCAGGGAAACAATTGCAAGTCCCTTTGTCCTTAATCCTGGGCCAGAGGGTGAAGCAGTCTTTTTGACCTGGGCCAGGGGAAAACATGAGCCCTTTGTCTGGGCCCGGTAGCGGTGTACAGGGCCCTTGTCCTGGGCCAGTGAAGAAAATGCCAGTTCCTGTGTCCTTAAACCTGGGCCAGGGGAACTGATGCCTGTTTGTCCTGACAAACATCAAAACAGGTGGCCTCTCCTGGGCCCTTCTCCAGGCAGTGCTGAAGTCAAATCCTTCTGGGTCTGGGGCCAGTGGCTCAGGGTCAAGAGCCAGTCTATAAGGGGGATCTTCCTGGGGCAATTGTGTCTCTGGCTTCTGTGCATCAGAGTGTGGGGAGAGAGGCATATCTCCCCCTTTTAGTTGGGCCAGGGCCCCAGAGGCACAGGAGATGATGTTTGTCCCACTCCCCTGTGCTGGGGCAACGTTCTGGGGCACATTCCCACCCCCCATGCAGAACTCAGGGAATTCAGGGGGCACAATCGTTGGGCTGGGGATGAGGACTGTTGTCCCATTCATCCCAGCCAGAGTTTCACAGGGCCTGGTGCGCTCGCTCCCACGCCCCACGCCAGGGGTTACAAGGGTGCTGATGGGGAACGCATTCCCACCCATCAGTTCACAGTTCAAATCCACAGGAGGAAATGGGGTCTTGGGGCAACATCCAGGGTCTTCCGGGGCAGTAGCAGCACTGCAGTGAGGCAGTGTGTTGGACCCTTCTTCTTTCTGGCCCCTCACATCAGGGCCATCTCTTCTCTTGGGGAGGAGGGCACTCTCAATCCTTCTAGCCATCTTATCCATGTACCTGGAGAATACATTCTTCCCCTTCTCCAGGGCAACAGCAACAGGGGACGGACTGGGGCTGCTGGTGGGGACCTGCATCTCCTTCACCACAGCAGGGGTTTCCCAGACCCTGGTGAGCTCGCTCCCACTCACCAGGTCAGGGTTTACAGGGGGGCTGATGGGGCACTCTTCTCCACCCATCAGTTCACACAACATATCCTCAGGAGGGCCAGCAGCACTGCTCTCTTCCAGTCCGCTGGGGTCCTCCTCTTGTAGGCCATCACTTTCCAGGGCCTTCTCTGCCTTGAGGGAGACCGCAGTCCCATCCCTCAAGGCGGCATCCTCTGTGGCCCTGGAGAGCACATACCGCTCCACTTCCAGGGCGTTTTCCAACCCCACAGGGGGCATCATCTTGGGGCTGCTGGTGAGCTCTTCCACACTCACTACAGCAGGGGGGTCATAGGGACTGATGGGCTCTCTCCCACCCATCAGCTGGGACATACAATCGCTGCTGGTGGGGACCTGCATCTCATCCACCGCAGCTGGAAAGACAGGGGAAGGGGCAACATGCCTATCAGGGGAGACGTCTGTACCATCCCCTGATGCCGAGGCATCTTCTTCACTGAGGAGGAACGCATTCCCACTCCTCAGCTCAGGGAAAATACAGTTCAGGGGCAAAGGGGTATCAGGAAGGACGATTTTCCCACTTCCTGATGCAGGGGCAACAACAGGGGCACTGGTGAGGAGCGAATTCCCACTCACCAGTGTGGAGTGAACAGGGGAAACTCCATCCAGGTCCTCAGCTTCACTGAGGCCCTCCTCAGATGAGTGACCCCCCCAGTTTTCTTCTTCCTCTAGGGCCTCCCGAATTTCTTGCACTAATTTGGCATACATGTATTCCACCTCACACTCCCAACTGACTGTGTCGCTCAAGTCCTCTTGCAAGCTCATGGGGACGTACCCCCCTAGCATATCTTCTCGTTTGGCCAAAAGCTCCAAGAAACGGTCGTTTTCTGGACTGCCAAAGTTCGAATCCCACAGATAAGCATCCCATACCAGCCCTTGGATCTTACATCGTAAGCGGGCCGGGGAGAAGGTTACTGGGAGCACGGGGCCATACTCTTGTTCAATGTGATTTACCAGCATCCAGTAGGCATCTTGCATCCGTAGCTCCTCTGTGATGCAACCACCCAGTTCTGGAATAAAGTCATTTACAATATCGCCCAGCCAGAAACTCCACTGAGACCGGATTAATTCAAAGCGATCCTCATATGACCCAAAAGCATCCTCCATATCTCACTTGATGCAACCGATGAATGAAGGAGAAATCCCACCGCTATGCCACCAATGTAACGGAAGCTGAGAAGGGACCGCGTCGCCTTCCGCCGTCGTTCCTGGGTCTCTCCTTCTCGACGCAGATAAGCGCCGTCAGGTGCACCAATTGAAGTATGGACGGTCACTGGAAACAGCCACAGGATCACTGGAAGCAGGGAAGAGTCCACGTCGCCGCCTGACAGTCCACGAAGTTAGGATGCAGGAAACTGGCAGCAGGCGGTCAGCGATTCAGGATACTTGGCGCAGATGGGTATCAGAGTGGATACTTTAGACCATAAGCAATACAAGACTCCAGGACTCCTTGTTCACTCCAAAACAGAACTCCTTTTATTGAACCAAAGCACACATATTTATACAGTTTCAAACCACACTAACTTAGAGCACAGTACAGGAGACTTAATTCAATCACAGTTCATCAATAGGACACAGCAAATGGTAGGGCAGAATACAATGGAGTAGTCACAGGGATAATTCAGTCACCACAAAGGGTCCAAGAACCAACAACAAATGATTCAGGGAAACATAATAGGGCAGACATGATTGGATTAATCACACAGCAGGGGGCCACAAGACAGTGCTCAATACAATGACTTGAGTAATTAAGCAAAAGGCTTGGGGGACTACAAAACATATTGAAAGTAAATATGCTCAAACTCAAATGATTAACCCTTTGCAGGTCAGAAGAGTTTGCAGCACCCAAGCCTTGAATTGTTCTTTCCTCTGGTACAGCTGCCTATCCACATAAGGCTAGCCAAAGTCTCTTAGTCCAGGATAAGGGCTTGAGAGATCGTATGCCAGGGCACAAAGGAGTGTCCAATATCCATAATCCTTGGGCCCAGGGGTGAATAAATGCCATGCCCAGACAAGAGCTCCCAGTAACGGGTAGGATCCGTTACAATAAAATATAGTGCAATACATAAAATATCACATAACGCTTTCATATAAGAAAAGAACACATTTTACTTTCCCAGCCAAATTAGGTCTGACAGAAAAAAATCTCCTCCCTCCCCTCCTTAAGCTGGAGAGAAGCGGAACCTCAGTCCACTTTAAAGGTATCTCCCACCCACCACTAAAAGTTTCACAAACTTGTTTATTACCTTCATTACAAATGTACAAGAGGAATAGCCAGTCAAACAAAAGGCTACACACTATGCCTTTAAAACCCTCTTTTAAAATAATATCAGATTTGCAAATATACATTTAAACTGTTTTTATTTTTTATCATTTATAACAGTGAAATCGAATGAAATATGGTGAAGAAGCAGCTAGAATGAGGAGGAAAGATATGCAAAAGCAAAGGAAGAAAAAAACTCACAGCGCTAGCACACAGTAGCATATACATATAATATTTAAATTAAAAATAAGAACCCATGTGAATAAGGTATAAAGAGCAACAAGGATTGAAGGGATTATTCAAGTCCCCAAACTAGATAAAAGCCTAAAGCAAACAAAACATTTGCCAGATTTCTTTGTTTGTTTTAGGCTTTTGCCTAGCTTGTGAATTTGGTGAATCCCTTCAATCCCTCATATTCTCCATACATTATTTACTTGGGTTCTTATGTTCAATTTATATATCATATGTATATGGTATGGCGTGCTAGAGCTGTGAGTTTCTTTCCTCCTTTGGTTTTGTAATCCAAGTTCCTTCCTGATCTGGCTGTTATTATCTCTGTGCTAGGGGAATCTGGAGGTGTGAGAAGGGAACAAAGGAGAATTACCCCAAGTACCCCAACATTCTGTGTGACTGACTGGGAAGACACAGGCAGCCCTGATCCAAGTTCCTTCCTGATCTGGCTGTTATTATCTCTGTGCTAGGGGAATCTGGAGGTGTGAGAAGGGAACAAAGGAGTATTACCCCAAGTACCCCAACATTCTGTGTGACTGACTGGGAAGACACAGGCAGCCCTGATCCAAGTTCCTTCCTGATCTGGCTGTTATTATCTCTGTGCTAGGGGAATCTGGACGTGTGAGAAGGGAACAAAGGAGTATTACCCCAAGTACCCCAACATTCTGTGTGTCTGACTGGGAAGACACAGGCATCCCTGATCTGACTGTTAGCTCTGTGTTGGTGGAGTCTGGGGAAAGAAACAGTTAAACAGGGAGTGTTTTTTGTCTTTATTTTTTTTTTTTACAGTCATAGGGCACAGTTAAGTAAAAAAAAAAATAAAATAAAGAAAAATTGATAGGTGACAGAGAGAGGGAACCTGACTTTAGTTGGGGCTGAGGAAGACTGATACTAGATGAGATAGATTATTTTGTAGAGGACAGGGCAAAACATCACGCACAATCAGTTTAATTGTGTACTTTACAGTAAAAACACACACACAGTAGTTAAAGTCCAACAAGTACACAAGTGGTCAGATAAAAAAGTAGGAACAGTGCAAGGATGTGTTAGTAGTCCAAAAACTAACTGCAGCCATGGTTGCTGCAGTGTGTGCAGTAAATGATAGTGATCACTCTGTTCGAAGAGGATGCACTTTGTCAGAGTCCCACCAAAAGTTCCACCAGCAACTGTACTATTAATAAACCATCTAAAAACACAGAAGACGACAATGAGTCACATTCTATTGTTGATGGCATAGTGGAAGAATGTGTAGCTGTTCAACCAACTGCTGCATCTGACAGCGAGACAAACAAGCACAAAAACACCTGTGTTGGAAGTAGTAGTGAAAATTGTGAAAATCCCTATAGGGGAAAAGTAAAAAGAAATTGTTTGAAACTTCAAAACGCCTAGGGGTATATAAATATGGCGGGGAAGAAGAGGTGGGTGATGTGGAGGACAATCTAATTATTGATGATGACGTTGATCTAGAATATATCCCTGCAACATCCTCTTCTTCTTCAGATACAGATGAAGTTGAGAGTGAGATGATGACATGCCCTGTAGCTGAAAGGTAAACGTTCAATCTTCCACCACTGAAAAAGAGTGATTTGCCTGTCTACAAACTGTCTGATAAATCAATTAAAGATTCCTGAAAATGCACAATAATCAGCACCATTACTGCTTCCGAGTCCAAACCCTACCCAGCCACACACAAAAAGTAATCAGCAACCCAGGTCATCAACATCCAGAATTCTAGCTGTGATGAGTGTTTCTGCTGCTGTTGGAAGTGCAGCACCTTTGACACAAACTAGTACAATTGCAACATCTAGCTCCAGTAGCAGAAGCACCTCAGCAACCTCTCAATCTGTGAAGTCCACAGTATAGAGATACTTTACTCACGATCTAAAAGCTAAACATGTTGCTATCAGTTGTCTGCGTAACCAACATGTAAGTGGGGGAAAGGTGGATTCTCATTGAGATTCCACCTGAAGTACAACCAAAGGTCTGACTGGGAGACAGAACATGAGCATGTCAGAGGTGCCACAACCAGCAACAGAAGTGCTCCTAAAAGTTCCCAGGGCTCTGTCTGGGGCATACAATAGAAATGCTGCTCCTGCTTCTTCACAATAGATGTACTGCTTCTGTTCCTGCTTCAGAGGCGTATGATTGAGTTTATGGAGATGACAAGAGTTATAATGTGCCAATACATACCACCACCTCCACAAGTCATATAGTTGAAGCAATAGAGTTAAGCAATTCTTTCACTATGTACTGCCATCCCACACTTACTAAGTTCTTCTAAAGAGGGCAGAACCTGCACAAAAATAATGTAAATGTGTATCTGTGGACTAGTAAACTTGACAAAATGTTTACTGTTGACATGTTACCCTTCTCTTTTGTTAAAAAAAGAGGCTTTGAAAAACTTCTATCATCTGTTACACCTTGCGGGAATATCCCAAGCCACAGTTATTTTTCAAGGATGCTTGTGTCAATGTTACTTCAGCAGGAAGTTAGTGTTGTGGGCAAAGGACAAAGGCATTTAGGCTTCTCACAATTTTTTTGCTATACGACTCACAACTGACTCAGAAGAAGTAATATTATGGCCAGGTTTTGCAAAGTGTTCTCCTTTCGGCAGAAAAGCAGTGATGGTTTCTGTTCAGAGTATAAATTAAAGGGATAGTAATACTTCGTTTTAACTTTATTTTATTTTGTAGGCATTAAAAAAACATGAAGAATGATATAAGTCTTATCTCTCAAACCTTTATGGTTTAAGAGATATTCACAAACAAAGTATCCCCCCCCTGTTCAACCAGATCAGAAGGGAGATGCCCAAGTAGACTGCAGAGAGGGACAATCTTCAATTAAGATAAGGGAAAAAGCTGAAAAACTTGTCAAGGGGAGAAGGGCTTTCATTGTTTTCATACAAAGAAAATTGTCCCCTTCTGTTATCTGTCTGGTCTTACAACCAGACTCACATCTGAGAAGAGATGGCTTACACTAGGTAAAAGGGGCGGGGAGGGGAACTTTGCTTGTGAATATCTCATAAACCATAAAGGATTGAGAGATAAGACTTATATCATTCTTCATGTTTTTTTAATGCCTACAAAATAAAATAAAGTTAAAACGAAGTTTTACTATCCCTTTAATGATGTTGTAGTCATGCCATTGTAAGCTATATTACAGTTGCTCTGCTAGCCTGAAAGAGTATATTAATGTCTTTGCACTGGAATACCAATGGGTTTCATTCTTATTCACTCATACTCATGTCTAATCATGGAGTACTATTCATTTTTAGAGAAGTGGCATGGACATTTTCGCTATCATATTTCAAGTTGGATGTTCATGATGTGTGCTTTTAAATGTAATAGGAATGATTGTAGAGTGAGTGACATGAATGATTATAGATACATTGATAAGTTGACAGGTAACAAATGACAGCTTTGAATACATTAATGTATACAGTTGTGTGTGTCTTTAAAGTTGTATCTTTCTAACCCATTTACTTTTAGTTGAAGAGGATTGCAATGAGTATAATAATAATCACAGCTTTGAAAGGTGCTGGTATGAAAAATGTTGCCATGACATCAGGTGACTAAGCAAAGAAAGAATGAAAACAGACACATGCTATGATTAAGCCAAGTCCTATAGAAATTATCACCAATTTGTGCATCTACTATCAATAATCGGGGGCAAGATGATGCAATCTGTACCCTGAAGGTCTTTGCCTAGTTCCCCTCAATCAGAGCCAGTCTGTTAGCATAACACAAACCCAGATATCAGGTTTACAGGCCAGAAATGCATCCCTATACAAAATAGGAAAGAGTATCTCAGATCTCTGCACTGCAGATCATCCCTCCAGAATTCAACAAAAAAAGAAAATTCCAGACTACAGCTAGCCCAGAGTATGGTAGGCAGGAATGGGCAAAAAGTCAAATGTCTTCTCTGGAATTTTAGAGTAAAACACACAATATGTTGATTTTCCTGTGGAAATTCCTAGACACAGAAAATGCATACAATTTCTTCCTATTTAGTACCACCAATGAATTTCTCAGATAAACATTCCTGCCTTCCTCCTGCTTTCTATGGCTGTGAAAATTCACATCCAAAAACTATAAAAACCCAAGATTCCCTGCTTGCTGTGATGTGTAGTTTAGTAGCTACAGTAAAGAAAGCACACAGAGAGAGAACTATAGTTTTAGAAATAGCAGTAGTTGTAGTCTGGGTTGCTGCAGTTGCCTTTCCTTGAGCAATACATAGAGGATATACTGAGGCATTCTGTCTAGAATGCACAAGAGGAGATGGAGGGCTGGTGTGCTGATGTGAAGGAGGATACTTCCAGCAGTAACACAAACAGTAGTGGAGCTCAAAGCCCAGCAGTACCACACAGTAAGTTACTGCTCAAGAGCACACCTGTCCTCCCTCTACCACCATGCTATAGTCGTGTAGGACAGTTGCTAATTTTTGAAAAACAAAAAAGAAAAAAAAAGGATTAAGAGAATAAAAAAGGTACAGACAGCATTGTATTGGGCATAATATGGCCCATTGTTAGAGTGGCTGTTTCCACAAAAGTTTCTTCAAGTCCCAGGAGAGTGGTGACAAACGGAGTGGCTTGTAGTCTTTAAGTCTGAGTGAAGTACACTGAGCTGGATTGAAAACCAGCATAAGCGTTTATACTAACACTATACTAAGTAGTGGCCTCTTTTAAATGTGAGTAGTGTTTTATGGTGTTGGTGAAGGATCGCCCCAGTGAGAAAATTCTATGCTTAGAGAACTGTTTGCGCCATTTTTTTCTTCTGTTTTTGTTTGTCCTTTGTATTTAGAGTAGGAATCCAGCTCTTGAAGAACGTCCAGCATTGATTGGATTGATCCAGTTCCAAGAAGAACCATATTGTGAAGGGACGTTTTTTAGTTTGTATGTTTTTTATGATTTTTTTACATTTGTTAAATTGATCATGCCTGCATATTGATATATGTGTTTCCTTATTTTTTCCCCCTCTTTTTTAATTTTGTTTGGGGTCCATACTGCATAATTTCCAGAACAGATTAAGGCACTCTCCTCTACACTGTGAGTCTAGTTTAGACATACAGTCTTACTTGTACACGTTTTTAATTTTTGCAAAAGCATACCTGATGATTCAAAATGACTAATGCTATAATTCTTGATAGCATAATTTTAAAATAGAAATAAGACAAATTGATATATTAAATGAAAATAATAAAGTAGATTTGGAAGAAATACATTTTTATATACTGTTGAAGACTGAGTGTGCATGCATGACTAGTACTCTGCATGTTCTCTGTATATTCTGAATTAAAACACGATTACCTTTGATACAGTGATTTTTAAATTATTTTCATAAACAACATACATGGTGATGATGACAGTAATTTATAATCTATATCATTCAACAACATAAAGATAATTAAATGAAAGTCTGAATTTAATGTGATGGATGTAGATTGTGGTGGTGATTGTGAATATACAATGATGATGATAAATGTGAAGGAATTCTAGACAAAGTATATGAGTATAATGCTTGATATCAAGAATGTATTTTTCATTGCTTCTAATGAAGAATACACGAGGATCCTGCTCAAAGTTTGCTAAAGTCATTCACCAGCTTGTTCATATTTTTGTTGTCATTGTTGTAAGAATCATAGGCCATGCTTTTCATTTTTTATGTAATATATTTGTGGAAATATCTCACAACCCCATAACTCAGGATGATAGGACCCAGACTCCTCCCCGGAGCCACACACTGTGCTGCGCACTGCACTAGGCCCGAAGTGCGGATGAAGAGGGGATCGTACTGATGCACCAGTCTCCACTCCAGGTCACGTAACCAGAGCAAACAGGGAGCGAGAGCAGGCCTGAACTATGGAACACCGAGACTGATGGTCAGGCACTCCAGGAGGGTACTGAGCAAGTAGTCAGCCAGAGCCACAGGTTAGACAAGCCGGAGACTGCATGGAGCGAGTTAGTCAGCCAGAGCCACAGGTCAGAACTGATGTGGGTAGTCAGACAAGCCTGGGTCATACACGGAGCGAGTTAGTCAGCCAGAGCCACAGAGGAAGGAAGCACAGGAAAACTTAGCCTCTAAGAGAGACTGTGATAGTACCACCCCCCTTAACGACCTCTCCACCGCAGAAGAGGACCAGCACTAGAGGCGGTGGGGGAGTGGAATTCACAGAGAAGGGCTGGTGCATGTAGATCTCTCTTAGAGACCCAGGAACGCTCCTCAGGTCCATACCATTTCCAATGAACTAGATTTTGTACCTGGCCTCTGACTCTGCGAGTGTCTAAAATACTTTTTACCTCATACTCCTCATGGTCCCCCACTTGGACAGGTCTGGGACGAACAGGAGAAGTATTATATCTGTTACAGACCAATGGTTTCAGTAGCGACACATGGAAAGCATTAGAGATGCACATATTAGCAGGGCGTTCAAGGGCATAGGTTACGGAATTAATCCTACGGAGAACCTGAAAGGGGCCCACAAATCGGGGAGCCAGTTTTTACAAGGCACCTGGAGATGGAGATTGCGTGAGGACAGCCATACTCTCACTCCCACCTGAAACACTGGAGCTGGTAGCCTTTTATTGTCTGCTTGACTCTTCTAGCAACGTGGAACTCTGCAGGGATCTCTGAACCTGTACCCATGTGGAGCGGAGCACCCTCAAGTGCTCCTCCAGAGCAGGAATTTTCTGATCCTAGAAAGACTCTGGCAACAGCGAAGTATGGAACCCGTAGTTAATCAGAAAGGGTGAGTTCTGAGAGGAGGAATTGACTGCATTATTTCTGGCCAGCTCTGCCCACGGTAACAGGTTCGCCCAATTGTCATGATGGTCCGAGATAAAACAACGGAGGAATTGTTCCAACGCCTGATTAGACCTTTCTGCAGCACCATTAGACTGTGGATGGTAAGCTGAGGAGAACTAGAGCTGGATGCCCATCTGACCACAAAATGCTCTCCAAAAATGCGAGATCTCAGACTACCACCTTGGGTATACAGTGGAGACGAATACAGGCTCTACCGGTCTTGCCAATATACCGGGCAAGAGAGCCAGATAGTCTAATACAATAGGCTCTACCGGCCTTGCCAATACCGGGTAAGGCAACCTGCAGATGGAAAGTGCCAGGTTCTACCGGCCTTACCAATACTGGGCAAGGCAGCCCAAAGGAACTTGCGTAGGCTCCACCGGTCTTGCCAATACACCGGGCAAGACAGCCAGATATATTAAATAATAGGCTCTACCGGCCTTGCCAATACCGGGTAAGGCAACCTGCAGATGGAATATGTACCAGGTTCTACCGGCCTTACCAATACCAGGCAAGGCAGCCCAAAAAAGCTTGTGAAGGCTCTACCGGCCTTGCCAATACCGGGTAAGGCAACCTGCAGATGGAATATGTACCAGGTTCTACCGGCCTTACCAATACCAGGCAAGGCAGCCCAAAGGAACTCGCACTAGGAACGCCCAACAGAGAGTACGTTTTTTAATGCTCTTGGAGCAAACCAGGGTCCACACGCTGGAACCAACAGTGATTTGTATAGCCACAAGGCTTGAAGCAAACCAGCGTCCGCACGCTGGAACCAACAGTAATTCGTATAGCCGCAAGGCTTTGGAGCAAACCAGCGTCCGCATGCTGGAACCAACAGTAATGTGTATAGCCGGAAGGCTTAGGCACAAACCAGCGTCCGCACGCTGGAACCAACAGTAATGTGTATAGCCGCAAGGCTTTGGAGCAAACCAGCGTCCGCACGCTGGAACCAACAGTAATGTGTATAGCCGCAAGGCTTTGGAGCAAACCAGCGTCCGCACGCTGGAACTAAGAATGTCGCCAAAGCGACCAGGCGTCAGGGATACATCTGGCTGGACAAGAGACGACAGGAACTCACAGGAAACCTAGCAATCAGGAAGGCTCAGTGAAGGCGATCAGCAGGAAACATCTCCCTCTCAGGACTAGGCCGGAACCACTCTGGAACAACTCTGCAGACAGGAGTCTCAGGAACAAGATGTATTCTAGAACTCAGGAACACAGCTACAGGTACTAACAAATACTGGAACACAGGGGCAGATTGTGGTGCAATACCAGCCCGGGGGATTTTCTTATTTAACTGGCCCACTAGCTGGTATTTGAGAGCCAGGGTGGGGGTGTGGGTACACAGTGCATTGCTCAGCAATAAATACTGTATGCAGTATATTATAAGTTATTAACCACTTGCATGCCAGAGAGATGTACAGTAATGCATTCTAAGATTAACCCATTGATTGCCCCATAGGTGCACACCACATTGCACAGGAATATGTATCTCAATGAATAACCCCTTGTGTGCTAAAGAGGCATAATTAATCTGTAACTGACATCTTTATACACTTTTCTGGTATACAAGGGGTCAATTACTCATGAATTAAGCCTCTAGCATACAAGGGGTTAAACAGTGAGGTACTGCCTAAGAGGAATTCAGTGGGTTAATAGTAGAATAAAACAGTGCTGTAATCCTGTCTGGCATGTAAATGGTTAATAACTGATTATTTATACCTATCTAAAAATAGAGGGGGTTAAAGGGTTAACACATCATACATTAAACCTATCTAGCAACAATACAGTTAGTTAATAAAAATTAATACCATTTGGAACTGCCAGGTAGTTGGGACCCAGAAGCTTTGCCTGCTAATCTTGCACTGCACCAGGACACACTGCAGGCAGAGCAGGGACAGCTAAGTCAGCCTTGGGGGTGGGACAGATAGAGGGAACAGGACAGCATCTTCACTGCTGCTCTGGTGAGTTGTGCCTTCGGTCCACAAAGTTGTGGACTGGAGAGGTGAGATCATCTGATCTCCCTACCGGCCCATAACTGAGCGGCCCACCGGGGGATGCCCGATCCCCCGATAGGACAATCCGCCCCTGCTGGAACATGGTCAAGGTAAAAGTGGTCGGAGACACCACGAAAGGGCAACCATAGGGTGCCCAGACCAGGTTTAAATAGACAGACTGAGGCGGGATAAAGACAGACAACCAATAGGAGCCCCCTAATGGTGACTGACAAGGAAGTGCAACAATCACGGGCACCGTGATACTCAGTCTTTGACAGTTTCTTAGAGAAGAAACCGCACGGAAGCATCGGTCTCCCAGGGCCCACGCTCTGGGTCAACAAGACGCCCACTCCAGACTCTAAAGCATCGACCTCCAGGGTGAAAGGAAAGGTGGGATTCGAGTGGGACAATATTGGCGCTTTGGCAAAACCTGACTTCAAGTCCTCAAATGACTGCAAGGCCTCAGGTGACCAGTCTGAAGGATTAGCTCCCTTCTGAGTCATGTCCGTGAGAGGTTTGACTATGGTGGAGATGTTTCGAATGAACTTCCTGTAGTAATTCATGAAGCCCAGGAAACTCTGTATGGACTTAATCCCACTGGAAGTGGTCACTGTAATACGGCAGTTTTTGCGGATCCAGGGATAGGCCAGAGGATCAAATAACGTATTCTAAGAATGTCGCCTGGGATTTGTGAAATTCACACTTTTCTAGCTTGCAGAACATCTTGTTCTCCCTGAACAGCTGTAGGACCTGGGCTACGTCTGCTCTATGTGTCTCCAAGGTAGGAGAATGGATGAGTATATCGTCCAAATATACCACAACACAACTCTGTAGTAGGTCTCGTAAAAAACTCATTTTTATTGAATTTCTGGAAGACAGAGGGAACGTTGCACAATCAGAAGGGCATCACTAAATATTCTTAGTGCCTGCTCCGGGTGTTAAAGGCTGTCTTCCACTCATGGCCCTCTTTTATTCGTACCAAATTGTACTCTGCCCTCAAGTCAAGTTTTGTGAAAATAGTAGAGCCTTTGATATAATCAAATAGCTCTGTGATCAACCAAATTGGATAGTCGTTCTTTACAATCAGTTTATTCAGACCCCTGAAATCGATGCATGGTCTGAGTTCCCCATCTCTTTTCTTAACAAAAAAGAAACCTTCACCCGCAGGTGAGGAGGACTTCCGGATAATGCCCCTAGATAAAGCATCAGCCACATAATCCTCCATTGCCTGGTTCTCCTCCACTGACAAGGGTTATACTCGGCCCTTAGGAGGTCTGGCCCCCTTTACCAGATCAACAGTACAATCTTACAGCCTGTGTGGCAGTAACGTACTGGCCTTTACCTTATTAAATACCTCTTTGTAGGACTGGTACTCAGCAGGTAAAGAGGTACAGGTACACAGTATCCCGGTAGGCTGCTGGAGGCAAGATTTCATACATTGAGAAGACAGAATATTGCAAGTCTGCCAATCAATTCTTGGGTTGTTAGTCTGCAGCCAAGGAAAACCAAGAATGATGGCATGATGGGGAGAATGTATGACCTGTAACTGTGGTGTCTCCACATGGAGTGCCCCTACCTTTAGAGTCAAAGGATGAGTCTCATGCTTAATGTGTGCCGGCTGTAGGGGTCGGCCTTCAATGGCCTCGATCGCCAATGGCTCGGAACGAGGCAGCAAAGGGATAGTGTGCTTGGCCGCAAAGTCTGCATTGATGAAAAAGCCCACTGTCCTTGAGTCCAGTAGTGCCGGTTTGTCCAGAAGTCTTTCTGGGGACTGTGAAATTCCACCCAGGGTGTGTCCCCTACCTGACCCTAGCTGCGAACGTTTCCTGGCCATATAGGAGCAAGCACACAACAGATGGCCTGGCTTCCCACAGTATAAGCAAAGACTCCTCCTCCTGAGCTGAGCCCTCTCCTCCACCGAAAGGCGTGTGAAGCTTAGCTGCATCTGTCCCCCCCCAACGGGGTCAGGACTAAGAGGTATGGGAGGTGAGGGAGGACAGGGGGGGCGTAAGAAGCTAGGTGGCAACCGAGGTAAAGGTTTACGCCCCTGTTCCTTGAACGAAGGCCTCTCACGGATTCTTGTATCAATCAGGATGGTGACTGTGATTAGCTCTTCCAAATCACCAGGCAGGTCTCAGGCTGCCGTCTTATCTTTAATAGTGTCACACAATCCCTGGGAGAAAGTGGCAACCAGGGCTTCATTGTTCCATCTTACATCTGATGCCAGCTTTCAGAATTCAATAGCGTAGTCCGCTACTGTACGTGAGCCCTGCCGTATTGTCATAAGTCTTTTGGCAGCAGAGGTTGCGTGCCCAGGAACATCAAAAGCTGTCAGGAAAGAGGCCACCAATTCCGTGAAGTTATGAATTATGGATCTCTCCGTCTCCCAGATTGGGTTGGCCCAGGCCAATACCTTGCAGGAGGGAGATCAGGAATCCCACCTTACTTCTCTCAGTAAGGAAAGCATGTGGTACCATTTCCAAAAAAATTCCCAGCTGATTGAGGAACCCCCAGCACAGAGTAGGTACCCCATCATATCTTTGGGGTAAAGGAGTGGAGCCAGACAACCCTCTACTCATGCCAGCCTCAGAGGAAGTTACCACAACTGGTGCGGGTACTGGGGAAACCACGGGTTGCTGAGTGGAGCGATCAAGGCGAGCCGTGCGATTCAATAGTGTCTGCATAGCAAAAGACAACTGGTCGATTCTCTGGTCCAGAGAATCCATCCTGGACAGGATGCTCTGACTAGGTGGACTACTTGATCCTTCAGTAGACATGGACCTTACATACTGTCACGGTTTTCAGGCAAAGAAGGACAGACACAATCATAAAATATAAATAACCACCTTGATTTATAATGTACAGCAAATAATAGTATAGTCCACACAACCCCAGGGCTCAGGATGATAGTACCCAGGCTTCTACAAGAGTCGCACACTGTGCTGCGTGCTGCACTACTGCGAGATACCGGAGACTAGGTCCAAAGTGTGGATGAAACAACAGAGGGGATAGTACTGATGCACCAGTCTCCACTCCCGGGTCACGCGACCAGAGGCAACAGGGAGCTACAGCAGGCCTGAACCACGGAACACCAAGACTGATGGTCAGGCACTCTAGGAGGGTACTGAGCAAGTAGTCAGCCAGAGCCACAGGTCAGAGAAGCCGGGGTCATACACAGAGCGTATTCTCAGATAAAGCACAGGTCACAACGGAGCACAAGACACACTAGCGGAAACACCACGTAAGGGCAATGACTCACAGGCCCAGGGAGGTTTATGAAGGAGCAGGAGAAAGCAGGACCCAATTAGGCAACACAGTCCTAGCCAGTGCCTGTTTCATGATGTCAGCAATGCGGAAGTGGCTGTAAATATGCCCGGTCACCACCAGGAAAGAAGCACAGGAAAACTTAGTCTCTAAGGGAGACTGTGATAGTAGTCTCTTCAAAGGCTCCAGCAGCTTATATGTCTTGCATTAGATGCCACTGACCAGGTGACAAAGAAGCCCACTCCAAAGCCTTTAAGTTAAGCACTGTGTATTTACTGTCCTTGTTTTGCTTGTACAAATTTTCCAGCCTGTACTTTGTGGAATTCCACCAGGAAGGAATCTCCATTTTAGGTTTGTGATTGAGGAGGGGGTTGTACATTTGCAGGGTATGCAATGCATTGTGTGCACTATAGGACAGGCTAAAATATGCACAGAATTTGCTATTGATATTTAGCATTTCTTTGAGTCTTCCAGATTCTGAGAGTAACTACGTACAGTTTGAATTAAGATGAAGTAGGGTAAATGAGCCATATCTGCTTTTCTTAAGACATCTATTATTTTTGAGTCATTGTCAATTAACACATAGCCAACTTCCAAGGCTTTGGGTACAAGCAATTCTTCTATGACCTGCTGAAGTTTGTCTAACACATCTACAGCTTTGTGGGATTGTCTTTTAAAGCTCTGCATGTATAAAATGGATTGCCATTAGTATGAACTATCTTGCAACCTCAGGCAACATTACAGGTGACCTGATGCTGCTGCCCACTGATGTAAAATATATCCAGTTGACAGTATGGTCTGTCCTCTGGCCACTTGTCCATAAATTGTGATCAGGGAAACAACCTTTGCATATGTTTTCAGCCCTTTGCCTACAACACCAACTACCTGCTTGTACAGCTCTTGCACAACTGAAAATAACTGTGAATTGGGATATGCCTGTGGGGTGCAACAAACTACACCAGTTCCTTAAGCCACTGTTTTCTTCAAAAGAATAGGGCTGCACGTCAGCCGTCAACATTTTACAAAGTTTGCCATTACATAGTATACTGGATTGTTTTGTGCAGGGTTTGACTTTTTTCTAAGAACTCAGATAGTGGCTTGGCAGCTCATAAAAGAACTGTATAACTTAATTGCTTTATCAACAAGATTACTTGCTTTGAATTACATGCATTCAAATCAGTGATGATGATGTATCCCTGCCCCACTGGCGAGTTTCCACCATGTACTTCAATGGTGCTAAAATGTAAAAGGGGTTCAATTTCACTGCATATTGTCAGTCTGCACTTTGGAGAGAGAAAGCAGCTGATTTGATTTTTTTATGCTAGCTAGTTTAAGCAGACAGGCCAAGAGAGGGTGCTGGGGTTCCAACATTTTGACTGATAAGTGACAGTCAGCGAGAGATGCAGAAATAGTTTGGAGAAATGCCTCATTATAATAATTTTTTTCACATTTGGCTTTATGAGGAAAAAAGTTTTCTCCATCCCTAAATATAGGTCCATGGTTACTCTTTTTGTATTTTGTGTCTAGACCTGTAATATCTAAGAAGTCACTGGAAGAATAGTTTATATATATGCTTAATATTTCATTCAGAATATATACTGAGTTCACTACTACAATCTGCTTTTATTTCAGCATTTCTGAAAAACTAATTTGTTTGGCAAAATGTACAATACTTCTTGTAATGGAAGCTAAAGGAGGCCGGGTTGTCCTTAGCCCTCATTCAGGGTCTCTCCCTCCTAGATGTGGCTACAAGCTGGTAGCCTGTCCGGTGAAACAGCATAACTGGGTGAATCACTGGAACTGCATGCTCAGTTAGAAACTGCTGGACTGCTACTGTCAGCTACAAGGTGGGTAGCTGAAGAAAACAGGCTAATAGCTGTAATGCTGGAACACTGGAAGGCTGGAACACAAGCTGGAAAGCTGTATACATCAACCTAGAACACTGAACATCAGCTGCCTGAATGGGGGGCAAAGGAGCCCTTTTAAACCATCCAGAATGAAGACACCAGGACTCCTTCTTAGTTCCAAACAACTAACATCTTTATTCAACAAAACTGTATTTTGGGAATTTCCCACAATGGCAACAATGTCAACATAATACATAATGGGGTTGCAACCAATGGGTACAATTGACTGTTGATGGAGGGGCTTGCAATACCATGGGACCCCCCTGAGCTACTGTACACTCATGAACAAAGGAACAATACAAATGCTATGACAGGCAGTATGATTGATATAATCAACAACACAGTACAACAGAGACATGTGTTACATATAAGCAGAACCCCAGACTAATCCTATCACAGAAGACAATAGGGGATACACAACAGAGAAGAGATTAGTAGATGGAACCCTAATCAAACTCTGCAGCAGACAGTGATACAATACACCTTTGAAGTAGAATTGCCCAAACAGAAATATTTAACCCCTAACTGCCCAGGCAAGATTGTAGGCCCAGAATTAACACAGGATAGTGTATTACCCAGTCCCTTTAAAGCAAGCCAGGATATGATTTTTAGTCTTTTTGGTAGAGCTGTTTGTAATAATGGGCAGAAAGTCTGTATGCCCAGAAATGCCTTCCAGTATCGAACTGTGGTCCGTTATACTTCTCAAACCAAAATACATAAATTTCACTGATAAAAGTAAAAAAAAAATGTTAGCATATATTAAAAATCCAAATTTTTCAATATTTGTTACTTAATGACAGCTTTAACTCTCTCTGGCATTGATTCTACAAATGTGTGCAGAATTTTACAATCCACATTATTCCAGCACTCTTTTAGAGCATCAGATAGAGTATCTAGAGATGCCATACTGCGTTTCACCTTAACTCATTTCAAATATTCCCAAAGATGTTCAATGGGGGTTGAGGTCCAGTGATTGTGGTGTGAAAGCCATGCAAATTAGGGCTCTATGCTCTTCCTTGGACTTCAGATTCACCCAGCATAGCTTTAATGTGTGTTTAGAATAGTTGCTCTGCTGGAAAATGAATCCTATTCCACACATACCATTAAGTCAGAATGATGGCATGTCTCTTTGGAATAGAGTGGTATTTCTCTTTGGTCAAAGTATACTTAATCTCGTGCAAGTCGCCAACTCCAGAATAGGAAAAGTATCCCCACTCATATACTGGTCTTCTGATGGTGTGGTTACTTTACGTCTTCCTAGTCTTGCTTTGGATGAAAATTATTTGATTTCATAAAATCTCTTCAGTGTGTGTTGTAATGCCCCCGTATAAATATTCACTTTAGGTGCAATTTGGTGCTGAGAATGTTTTGCTGCGCTCAGGAGAACAACTTGTCCTCTTATTGCTTTACTAAGCTCCTTTGACATCATTACAAAGGTATTTCTACTGATGTCCTTCTTCAAAGGCCCTAACAGAAGCACTAGTAGAAGCACTAGTAGAAGCACTAGCAGGGCCATACTAATAGAATTAATATCACATTCTATTTGTTAAAAGACAAATACAGCTCTCATGTGTGCTAGAATGTTACCTTTTGAATGAAATGTATAGTATCATGAAAGTTTTGAAAATGTATAAGCAAATGATGTGTTAAAATAATATTTATGTAAATGACAATTTCACATAGATATTTAACAAAGACAAACAGAATGATTTGTCTGAATGTTAATTAAGTATTCCTGAATAATAAGTATGAAGTGAACACAATATTTCACTACTGATTAATAAATGATCAAATGAAACCTGTCGGTGATGGTGGACTCAGACTTTGGGACCCTACTGTACATATATATATATATATTTATAGGGCTTATAATTTTAATTCCTTTGCTACTAGCCAGACCTGAAAAGTTACTCACCACTGCAAGCCATAACATACCCACCAGGGCTGAATTTCTACTCGCCATGGCTAAATTTTCACACGCCATTGGCTAGTAGCGAGTGGAAATTTTGAGCTATATATATGCTTTAAACTTGAAAAAGGGAGCATCACTCTCAAAAGCTTATCCCTAAATTTGAAGGTTAGTCCAGTATAAAAAGTATTATTACATATTTATTTATTTAATGTACTTATTTATTTAGAAAATGTTTTACCAGAAAGAATACGTTGAGATTTCTCTCTTTTTTAAGTATGTCCTGGAGATATTGTAAAATCTATTGACTTATATATCCGTTATGCGTAAATATCCTTAATGCTCTTGCAATCCCAACAAAATCTCACATGAAGCCAGTGATTATATTTTTTCTGGATGGAGTATGTTGGAACATGTCTCCTTTATGTCCAAAAACTATTCCCTCCTATATGATAGGTTCGACAACAGTTTATCTGTGTCTGGTGACCTCCTTTAGAAACTCTGAAACACACACATTTGGTGCATTTTTTATGTCCTAAGTTTGTTTGAATTTTGTAGACTGATTTTAATAAATAGCCTGCACTGTGTTTGAAATTATGAAAGCATTTTCTCCTTCATCCTAAACACATTTTAATGTATTCCACTACATTATATAGTTTGAAGCATGTCATTAAAACATGATTTATTTTTATTTTATTTATATCTACTGGAACTATTGGTAATATCTCATCAAACTCACTCTAATTCATTCATAAACCATTCAGTTTTATTACTGTGTTAACATTGGTTAACTAAATGTCAGTAACCGTTCTCAGTGTGCTTCCATACAGCCTCATGAAATTTAATGAACAACCAACACATGTAATATGAAAACTAAATGCAAAATATTAATCACAAGGTTTTCTCAATGTGTACAGTCTCAGGAATAATCAAGCTAAAGACTTTTAAACTGCCCTGTAATTTATGAACCAGTTGGAACATCATGCATTTTGTAATACAAAATTGTTACGAGCATATGTGAGGATTAATTGCTGTATTATTATTTTATAGTTTTCAGTACACATGGAGTAACAATAAGAATAATCAGAAAAGTGGAGCAATCTAGGACATTGGTTTTTAATGCATAAAATTAAACAGGACAAGACTGAAATCTTAAGTACTTATGCATTATATCAGACCTCAGTATATTAACTGCCACTGGTTTGAATTTTAAATAACGATAAAATTATATATATCTTGTCCTCTGTGGAAACATTTTCTGTCTATACATACAGCAAGAAGTATATCCATACCTGGGAACTTTCAAAATGAGCTGACCCTGAGACTGTGTAAATATTAACCCTTAAATTTCCCACAATATAGATTATCCGTGATATACCCCTCATCTCTGTAATCGAGAGTCGCTCCAATCAGCATTCACGGAGCCATTAATATACAACAACTTACAGATATCACTTCATGAACACACACAAATCAAGCAGGACTTCTCCCTCTGCCTTTCTGGTACAAGTGGCACCAGTTTAGAGACTAATGAAGCATTTAACTGGAGCAGAATATATAACAGGTAGCACTGAACTCTCTCACCCTGAGATTTTGGTTCTTCACCCTGAGACCCTGAGATTTGGCCCAAAACCCTGAGTCTCAGGGTCAAACCCTGAGAGTTCCCAGGTATGAGTATATCTTTATTTGTTTAGCACAAGGACATTTGTTCTTCATGTATTAGTTCAGTCTTTATCTCATTCTTATTGCATGTGCCTCCTCTGTGCCTTGCTTAGTGCATTGATCTAAGTATGGTGTAGAGAAAAGAACCACCCCAAAATTCCTGCAGACCTCCCCCTTGTCCTCCTCTTGGTGCAAGCAGTATAAAGGGGAGAAAATCTCTCATAGCTTAGTACTTGGACATTATGCAAGAGTAGGGACTTAAAATCAATGTTTGCTCTTTATTTAGGAATCAGTACATTCACCCCACTGTGGGGATAAAATGAGAATAATGGTAGCCTAAACAGCCTGACAGGATGCACCTTATGCATCCATTATGCTCTGTGCTCTTATTCGACTGTTGTTAAAGGGAAAGTAATACTTTGTTTTATCTTTTTTTTATTTTGTAGGCATTAAAAAAACATGAAGAACGATATAAGTCTTATCTCTCAAACCTTTATGGTTTGAGAGATATTCACAAGCAAACTTTCCCCTCCCACCCCTTTTACCTAGTGTAAGCCATCTCTTCTCAGATGTGGAATCCAGTCCATAGACCAGACAGATAACAGCAGGGGACAATCTTCTTCCTATGAGAACAATGAAAGCCCTGCCCCCCTTGACAAGTTTTTCAGGTTTTTCCCTTATCTTAATTGAAGATTGTCCCTCTCTGCAGTCTACCTGGGCACCTCCCTTCTGCTCTGGCTGAACAGTGTTACATCAGTAAAAGGGACGAGAGGGGGATACTTTGTCATTGAATTACTCTTGAACTACAACTCTGACAGAATTGAAATAACACTCCCCTAAGTCCAAATGCTATGATGATAAATTAGAGCTGCTTTTATTATGAAACATTACTATCCCTTTAAGTGACATGTACACAGCACTCACAGCTCAATGTGAAATTAGGCCTATTCAGCATATTACATAATATGAATCTGTGCATGTTTTGGTGGGAAAAAAAAGGAGAAAACATATGCTAAATTTGCTTATAAAATGTGGTCCAGCAATTTTCACTGAAACGTTCTTGATCATACTTCCTTTGGGCTGATGTTAATTAGACAGCAACCTTCTTACATTGACTAGTTCTTATATTGGTTGTAGAGGGAGAACTTTATTGGTGTCTTGATTCACTCAGACTTCTTGATGAACAAAGGATCATTTCATTTTATACTTGTGACTAGCTGCTTACCACTTTTATATTTTAGTTATTAAATAATTTTACATGCACGTGGTGTAATTGTATCGTTTTGTTTTGCAGTGGTTAACATTCACTGGGAGAGAGGAGACCAGTGTATCTATGAGTTATACCTGGGCAATACGATATATATGTATGGCATGGAACTGGGCAATTGTTTTTAAAATATTCAGTTTTTACATCTCCTCATTTTAAGTATCTGTCAAGTAGTGTTTTGAACAACAGTAAGTTACATGTCCTTTAATTTCAATACATACTTGTAAGTTTTACTGACCTGAAAAATAACAAAGAAACAAAAAAACACACTATGTTCTATCATCTGCTTCTATTGTAGTCAGTGTATATGTTGCTTTGATATATAATGGAAAAAAGATTCTCAGAATCTGCTGTGTATAATAAACAAATAATAACAATTATAATAATGATCATCATCATCAATAGTGTTGCGATATATTTCTAACGTAGTGATATCAATTGTATTCTAAAGCTTCTGAGACAACATTGGTCTCTTCTCTTCATTAATGGCAGGATATAGAATTATCAAAACTTCAAACCTCTAGCTACCACCCAATTAAATTAAATTTTAATCAACTTGCTTATATGATGCTCTTTCATTTTCTTTTCATAGAACACAAGGTAACATCTACCAAAATGATCAAAGTAGTATAAAACAAGGTAACACCTGACAAAATTATCAAAGCAGTATATCTATCTATCTATCTATCTATCTATCTATCTATCTATCTATCTATCTATATCTTTCTCAAACAATCCTTTGGAGAGATCTCAGTAAATGTATTTCTACTCAGACCGCCTAATGATATGAAAAGATTTAACTTCAAATACATCAGTGGAATTTCAATTAACAAATTAAAAATGCAAGTGGATCAGTTGGGGTTGAACTTATAGAAAAAATATATTCAAAGCGAACGGGGTATTTTATAAAATGGTTGAAATTGCTGTTTTATTATGCAATTTTTATTCAAGTATAGCCTAATGCACAAACACTGAGAAAATTATTCTGAGTGATTTGCCATTAAATTTTTAGCTAATTTATATTAAAGAGTTTAATCCCTCGGATACTAGAGATCTTTCAAAGACATTGCTTTGTAATGTTTTGGAGAAGCGTCTCCAACACAGTGGAATTAACCCCATAATGACAAGTGATGGTCCTGGCACGTCATGGAATTCTGGGATGGTACAAAAACAAAAAGGTGACGAATGCACACCGAGAGAAAACAAAATTAAGTGTCTTGTTCAAGGCATGGTGGCCTCTCAGACACTGCTCAGGTCACGTTTTCACTCTCATGTGCCACTGCAGAGAGGAAATTTCCATATCCATATCAGACTGATCCCGCCCTAAGACAGTCCAGCTCCGAAATTTCAGGCAAAGCCTCTCTGCAGGAGAGAAAAAGCACAACCCCAGATGTATGTTTTTGCCTATGTGGACCTCGTCAGTGTGGTGCAGCTGATTCCCTCTAGGCACATGGAAGCAAGGGCCCATGCCTGGGATACCCTTCTACTTAGGTAGACTACTATTGTTCAAGTCGTGTTTTTCACTCCCATGTGCCACTGCAGAGAGGGGAAAAAAATTGCCAGTATGCACTACATCTGTCATATACTATAGTGCATAGTCCTTAGTGCAGACACTGGCATTAGTTAGTTTATATATTTGTCAAACTACTATATCCCTTTTACATTCAACTGTGGATTTTTTCCATTCTATCACTCAGCAGCAACAGTAGTACTGCAGGAGGAATTTTCACTGTCATAGAAACCAAAGGAAAAAGTCAGGTATAAATTGGCAAGGTCTTTTCAGGAATTTGATGACATTTTTAAATTAGAAATGTCATTTAGCACCCATAGAGCAGGCATAAATAAAATAGAGAAACTTGTGCTTATATCTTATATGATCAGTTTCTGCATATCATGCATAGAGGAATGAAATGCCCGCACACTCAAACACTGCCCACCCATTAGTGCAGATAAAGGAAAGGGGCTGTTTCATCCTGCAAGAAAAGAAAAAAAAGCAGAGGTATCCCTGCTGCAGTCAGCATACACTTTCTAATTCCCGTCTAGAGTTGGTTTTCAACAGGGAAAGTAATTAAAACATAACAAATAATCAGATAATTTTTTAAATTATAGACAAATTTCTTATAGAATGTCGACGGGATTCAACATAGTTTTGTAACAAGCTCACAAGAGTGAAATAAAGGTGATACCTTTTAAGGGATAACAGAACATATAAAGTGGAAGCTTTCACGACACTAAGGTCCCTTCTTCAGGCATGGATTAGCAACAAAAAATACCTGAAATAGGCACCTTAGTGTCCTGAAAGCTTGCACTTCCTGTGTTCAAAGTTAGCCATTAAAAGCGGTCATTTTTACGTCACTCTTGTGAGTTCTTTGTTCCTAAAGTACACTGAATATCTTCTGCTTTACTGGCTAACACAGTACCACCTTTTTTCTTGTATTAGACGATTTCTAAATATACACTAACTCTATACTCTATCTGTTTGTTGCTTGAGCAAAAGGATTGTGGGTTATGGGCATACCTGGGAACTTTCAGTTGAGGGCTACCCGGAGGGTAGTCCTCTGTTCAGCAGGGGGTAACAAAAATGACGCTAATCGCGTAAAAAAGGGGCGGGGCTTAACTCGAGTGTTGGGGGGATTTAACCCTTTGAGTGCCAGAGTGGTACGGAATGCATTGCAAAGCAATGCATTCCGTACCACTCTGGCACTCAGATGGTTAAACGTGTCACACAGAAGGCTGGGGACGGAGGCACAACGGGAGAAAAAGCAGATGTGGCAGAGTTTCAATAGAAACTCTCCACATCCGGAGGAATCTGCCTCTGCCCCGGAGACCCGGTAAAGCTCTGTCAGAACCGGAGTCTCCGGGGCAAATCCGGAGAGTTCCCAGGTATGGTTATGGGTTATAGGCTTGCTATGTAACTTACATTTCAAACTCAAATTATGAATCACTTATTATGAAAGTATTTTTTAGACTCAAAAAGGCAAACATGGGAGTTGAACATTACACCAGGTTACCAGCCCTACAGATGGCTCTTGGTCGCCAGCCCTACAATGGCTATTGAGACCAGAATTACCTTATCTAAAGAAAGGAGAGAGTATGAGCTGAAGTCTGTGAGTATGCTCAAAACAAGCTGAAAAAATTAAAATTTGCAAGTCAGCAATGAAAAAAACTTAGCTCCCAATTACAAACCCTTAAGAGGACTTTTGTGACCTTAGCTGCCTTATCCCCTAAATGAAGGAACAATCAAGTGAAGATAATTGTGTGGCTGTAATATTAGGGTCAAAACAGAAGTTATTATATGAAAGCTGTTTTTTATTTTTTTTTAAATCAAAATACTTTTAAAGATATGCCAAATTCTGTGCTGTGAACTTCCGCATTATGTGCACAGCACAGTTCTACAGCACGTCGTATTTCTCCTCAATCCCAGCTGCCCCTGGGAGTGCATTCATGCTTCCCTTCGGTGTGCTGTGAACGGCTCCTAGCATTACAGCAAGCTATGATAGCATTATGCTGAGGTTGCAACCTCAGTATAATACTTACCGGAGCTTTCTGTAATGCTAGGAGACGTTCACAGCACACTGAAGGGGAGCGTGAACATGCTCCCTGGGGCAGGTTGGAGGAGAAATACGATGTGAAGAAGAGCTTTGCCGGTCAGCATAATGGGACACGCTATGGTGATCGGTAAAGCTCTTCTGTGCTTCAAATGGAATATCTTTAAAATAATTTGATTTAAAAAAAACAACAACTCAGCTTTCATGTAATAACTTTTATTAACAAAGCGGAGGGTAACACCTTTTTATAAGGTGATACATACCCTTTAAGCAGGTGCAGCAACAATTTTTGTTCTTATTGTTGCAACCCCTTCCTCATTGATTTCATCTAGAGGCTATCTTCAGCTGGCTCATTCTGCAGATTCTTAATTAGGCTCGCATTCAGAATAAATTTTACATTTTGTCATAAACTTACTGAGTCCTACACAGCTATGTATTATCCCTAATTGATTTATTAAAAGGTTCTACAGTAGCTATTAGTGCTCTACATGTGATCTGCTGCTCTCCTACAGTGTCACAGCCACCTTTCAGAAGACTTTAAAAAGTCTCCAAAATGTCATCCTTTAAAAAAAATTCTAAATTCTATCAGATGCTCTGCTAGATTCATAGCTTTCAAGTTCACCCTCAAATCTCACTCCTTTACAGACATCATCTGTTGTTTTTGCCAATCTTTGTCACACTTTCTATTATCTTCCTGTTTCCTTGATAAAGAGATCAGTAATTGCTGCAAAAACATTGCCTTTCCTTTGACAAATAACTTCTTAAAATGTTGATGATGTATTGATCTGTTTGACTAAATGCTTACGGGATAATTTCATTTTTCTTTAAAAAAAATCTACTCTTTTTCTAAATTATTTTCTCTGTGTTACAAACGGTTTCCTTGAATTTTGACTATTTTCATATTTTTCTATTTATGATTGGTGTCCACAATTTTAAATCATATGCAATCTAAGGTATTACCTAATAGTTTGCCTAGCTACAAATATAAGTATGATCTGTCTCTCTCTCTTATTATTATTCTCTCTCGTTATTATATATATCTATTGTACACAAAACTTAAATTATCTCAGTTGTTTCTTCATTCTGAATTGTTGCAAAAAATGTTGTAGTTTAAAAAGTATTCTCATATCTTTCAACATCAAGAATTGTTCCATGTGGTAGATAATTTTATTCTTCAATGACATGACCTTCAATGTATTTCTTCTCAACCTTAAAGGGATAGTAATGTTTCATAATAAAAGCAGCTCTAATTAATCTTCATAGTATTTGGGCCTGGGAGAGTGTTATTTCAGTTCTGTCAGAGTTGTAGTTCAAGAGTAATTGAATGATAAAGTATCCCCCTCCCGCCCCTTTTACTGATGTAACACTGCTCAGCTTAAAGCAGCAAGGAGTGTCCAGGTAGATTGCAGAGAGGTACAGTCTTCAATTAAGATAAGGGAAAAAGCTAAACAACCTGTCAAGGGGGGCAGGGTTTTCATTGTTCTCAGAGTAAGAATATTGACCCTTGATATGAGCTGTCTGGTCTATGGACTGGATTCCACATCTGAGGAGTGGGGGCTTACACTAGGTAAAAGGGGCAGGGGGGAAACTTTATCATTCAATTACTCTTGAACTACAACGCTCACAGTAATGAAATAACACTCTTTATGGCTCAAATACTATAAAAATGAATTGGAGCTGCTGTTTTTGTAAAACATTACTATCCCTTCAACTGCCATTTGTCTGTGTAACTGTCAGATTTATCGATGTTTATCTGCAGTGAAAAATACTGTGCTGTGGGATTATGGTATATACTATTGAAATTGAGACATATTTTGTATAAATAGGGGCAATATGCTTTCTATACCTTAATCAAGGTCCCTCATAGCTAAATTAAAGTGGACCAGATACTAAACCTTAAGGTTCTCATTGTATTAATGTAGTGGAATTTGAAAAGGTTCCATTTAGAACATTTCTATGTTCCCTTTCTTTCAACCAATTTTCCTTTGCAAGTTCAAATGATTTCCCCTAGGCCTAGTTCCCTTATTTTATAAAATGTCCTCCTGTGTGGCATCATATCAAAAGCTTTTTTTCAAATCCTAGCCTGAAGATATATTAATTAGCATACAGGGAATTATAACAAAGGATTGTGAGCATCAAACATACAGAAAATAGGAGTATAGAATCCCATCTTCAAAGAGCATGAGATTTAATATTAACTAGTGGAAATATTTCCTGGTCATTAATAGTAGGCTCTTTTAGAAATACAAATATTCATGCAGTCTAAAAATAAATATTTAATTATTTTAAAATTTTACCTTTCTTAGGTTTAGATTAATTTTTAAATTGAGCTTGGATATCGATATCTAAACTTTGTGAATGGTAGATTTACTTCTCTCAAACTTCCACTTGAATTGATTTTTGATGTAATTAGTAAATTAGAGCTGTGCAAATCATTTTCAGTTTGCTTTACAAACAAATTCATGCCACCCCATTTAGATCCCCAATGTAGGGTGACCACATTTCCATTCTGCCATTCCAGGACATGTGGTCACCCTAGTCCCACGGCTGAGGCTTCTACCAGCGCTGACCATCTTTCTGAAGCTGACACAGAGTCAGAGTACCCACTGGGAACTCTTACTCTCTGTCAGCCTCAGAAAGATGGTCAGCGCAGCGGAAGCCTCAGCCACGGGTCTCACTTGCAGCACCAGCATACCTGCTCCATCTCAGCTGTCTCGCACCCACCAGTCAAGCCAGCCAATGAAATGTATTTGCTGTACGGTCCTCATTGGCTGGCTCAGCCAGCCAATGTGGGCCATATAGCAAATAAATTTCATTGGCTGGCTGGACTGGTGCATGTTGCTCCATTCCGGGACTCTTTGTTGTCCCGGTGGGGGAGTGACCTGGGACACAGGACACAGACCCCCAATAAAGGACAGTCCCAGGGCATTCTGGGATGTGTGGTCACCCTACCCCAATGCAAGTTTTCTGAACTTATCCTTTTTATAAAATGCAGTGGCTAAAGTTTTAATGGTTCTCTCTTTTCACTCTTGGCTGAGTGTAGCTAACAGCAGCTGTGAAAAAATAGAGATCCACTGAGAAAAATTGAAGAAGAAAGGTAATTACTAGGAATCTAATAACATATGACTCAAATCTATATTTTCCACAATATTCTAATTAGCATAATTAAATCTTTAGATTTTAGATGTGTCACAATGCATTGGAGAACTCTCCAAAGGATTAAAGACAAACCTTGGTACTTTTCATCTGTCCAAAAGGCCAGTGACACTGGGTTTGTTTTGGCTTCTGTTTACCCCTTGGCTGTGGTTTATATGGGACATGAACATATAGATATTAAGCTCTATTCTATTCTTTATTATCATTTTGAAATATTGAAGAAAAATGAAAGTCACACTGATAGAACATTAAGGGAATTATGTAGAACTCAAAAGATGTGGAATTCTGGGTAGTACAACAATTGAACGTAAGAAATTGTAAGTGTACATGGAGATATTCTGGAGATCTATTTTGTATCCATTTGATGATATCTATTCTTCTCTTTCATAGGTAAGAATTTTATGAATATATTCCTAATTACTACCTGTAGACAAGATTCAGGGCTGATTAGATAATTGGTAAAGAATCTGAACACTGAAACTGAACACTGAGTCATTGAGATGGCTGGGATTGATGTGTTAATTAGTACCTGTTAGATCTAGTTACATACTCTTTTGCTAATTAATGGGAGTTGCCTTCTGTGTATAAAAGTAGGTTTGTTATTAGTTGGGCTAATTAATAGCAGGGCAGTACATCAATTGAAAGTGAGCAATTGTAAATGTACAAGGAGATACACTGTTGCTACACCATCCTATGGACTGCTCTGGTCTATAGACCATAAATCTCCATATGATGGTGTTGCAACAGGCCACTGTGATATTGCACTTAAAAAAATCAAGTTTGAGCTGTTAATTTTTTTAATAAAATATCTCTCAGCAGTGGAAGTACCCTTGCTTTATTTGGGGATATAAACCCTACAACATATATTTTTGTACATCTTAAGTATTACTATCCCATTAATGCAAGACAGGTCTCAACACATTTCTTCTTGATGCATTGGAGACCTTTCTAGCATTCAGGAGGTTACAGGTCCCATTTAAATCAAAGGCAATTAGTATCCACCCATAATACAGTTTGTTTTCTCCAGAATTGCACCACTTTATATTCAATCAATCAGTCAATAAAAAGATCAACATGAGTTGTTACATTTTGAATTAGATTCACTCTATTTTAAGTTAATTCAGTATTTCTCAACATTTGTGCTTGGGAAACACCAACAGGACCACTTTTCAAGACATACCTCATTTTTCACACAGGTAGCAATCAGTGGTACAATCATTATGACTGAGATTTCTGTGCTTAATTAGGGTATCCTGAAAATCTGACCTGGTGTTTCCCAAGGACTGGAGCTGAGAATCACTGAGATAATCAATGGATGGTATGTATACTCTTCCATTTACATTAAAAGAAAATGTTAATGCAAATGGAAGAGTACAAGGTTAAAAACATTAACAGAGTGTAATGCATCAGCACTAATAATCTAGTACAGAAAATAGTGAATTAAGAAAGCCACACTCAAAAATGAAATGTGACAGTGATTTATTGTAAAAATTGCATCAAAAGCACATGTATGTGATAAGAAAATGTATGAGCTAACATAGAAGGTGAGCTCCTTTTGACCTTGAAGGAAAAACTTTCTTTCCTGATGAGTTTCAGTATGTCATACACTTAGTTACACCCTTTATTTGTCTTTTGAAGCAATTGTTACATTAAGTATTTGCCAGTTTTCTTACTATAGTGTGGCCTTTCATTTCTTGGTTTTCTGTCCCCTGACATTTAGCTGAAATGTAGGCCCAATACACAAGGAAACATGATACACTTTAATATTAGAGAGAAGAAATTTATATTTTCACAATTATCTGTTTAAATGAATTTATGATAAAGGATGCAACTTATTTTGTAGAAAGTCCAAATGATCATTGTTTTGAGATGTATTTACATTAGCATGGGATTTTAATGCTAGATGCCTTGACGCTGATGTAATGAGAAGGACTGTAATTCTGAGACAAGTCAACTGCACCGAAAAGGAGAATAAAAATTCCCTTTGATTTAAGTTGGGCTTTTAACAAATTCATTATTTCACAATACATAGGTAACCTCTTGTGCAGTTACAACGTTAAAATGCCAGGTATACAGGAAAGATGATCTGCACAGCAGCCTATGCACCACGGTACAGATCTACGCACACTATCAATGAATGGCTGATCCATGTAGGTGTAAATCAATGATATGGCTGACACCCATATAATCTGAACTGAGCTACATCACAACACAGTACAAACTGCTAGTGTGAATAAGGCCTAAACAATATATTGGCATTAAAGACAAACACTACCAAAATGAGAGTTTAAAGGGATAGTAATACTTCATTTTAACTTTATTTTATTTTGTAGGCATTAAAAAAACATGAAGAATGATATAAGTCTTATCTCTGAAACCTTTATGGTTTAAGAGATATTCACAAACAAAGTATCCCCCCCCCTGTTCAACCAGATCAGAAGGGAGATGCCCAGGTAGACTGCAGAGAGGGACAATCTTCAATTAAGATAACGGAAAAAGCTGAAAAACTTGTCAAGGGGGGAAGGGCTTTCATTGTTTTCATACAAAGAAAATTGTCCCCTTCTGTTATCTGTACTGTCATACAACCAGACTCACATCTGAGAAGAGATGGCTTACACTAGGTAAAAGGGGCGGGGAGGGGAACTTTGCTTGTGAATATCTCATAAACCATAAAGGTTTGAGAGATAAGACTTATATCATTCTTCATGTTTTTTTAATGCCTACAAAATAAAATAAAGTTAAAACGAAGTATTACTATCCCTTTAAACCAACTAGTATAGCTAGGCTAATTACTTACCTTGCATTATGCTACATACACTTATCTACTCAACATTAAATGTTTGCTAAGAATCAGACACAGTCTATTATGTTTTGCAGCAGATCAGATTTTTATTAAATATAATCTGCATGCAGAAACCTAGAAACAGAATTTGATTGCAGATAAGAACAATTCAGCCCATCTAATCTGCAAATTTATACTGCTGTAAAAATCTTAAACCTTATGTGGTCCTTTGTCTTGACCTATGTCCAGGATAACCTTATGCATGCTTAAATTCCATCACTGTATTAACCTTTACCACTTCTGCTGGTAGGCTATTCCACTTATGAAATACCCTCTCAGTGAAGTAAAACTTTATTTCATTGCATCTGACCCTTTGACCCTTTAGATTTACACTATAACCTCTTGTCCTTCCTAATACTTCTACTTTAAAATATCATTTCCTCCTATACTTTGTTGAATCCCTTTATGTAATTGAATGTTTCTATCATATCTTCTATCTCTCTTCCCTCCTTCAAGCTAAACATGTTCAAGTCCTTTTGTTTTTCCTGATAGTCTCCACCATTTTATTAGGCCTTCTCTGAACTCTCTCCAATATATCTGTTTCCTTCTAGAGATGGGGTCTATCCAGAGATCTCTAGAGTAGCATGACCACCTCCCTCTTCTGCTACTAATGGCTCTAGCTATACAACCCATCACCCTGTTTGCACTCCCTGTTGATTTGTTACATTGCCTGCCTACCTTTAATTTACTAGACATAGTTGCCCCAAATTCCCTTTCCTCTGCTGTAGTTTGACAGCACTGACAGCACTGTACCCTTAATACTATAGTCTGGTTTTCTATGTCCAAAGTACATTTTTTTATACTTAATGTAATGTAAAATAAAATATAATGAAGGGCTATATTGGTTTTGTCGAAGGGCCCAAATCCAAGGGCTCAGGCCTTAGTTTGGATATCACTGTTCTAACCTGTTATGCTCACACATTCAACAAGATGTTAGTATGATCAGATTCCTTTGGCAAATGATAGCCAATTACAGTGAGATAAGCTGTATTGTTACTGTAGCCAACATTGTATTCCAACATTAATTTGCTGCAATGCTATAGTTTGCAATTGCTTATTACATTGGCAGTTCAATATTATTGTGCTGAATTGTTGTTCATGCAATCTTTTTAGCATGACAAAAGCCACAAGACTAATAATAACTATTGGTGCTTGCCATAGTTAAATAGTCAAGCCTCTTGTTGGGATAATGAATAATAACTAACCTTAATTTCTTTGTTCATTGTTTTTAACCCCTTAAGGAGCAACAGTATAGGGAAGTTATCTTCCTTAAAGCACTGCTTTGATCATTGCCGATGTGCCAGTACATGTGACTTGTTTTGTACCGGCATGCCAAGCGGAGGTCTGGGAGAGATCGCTCTGGTCTTGGAGTGGTCAATTTCACACCCCGTTTTTACTTACAGAGTTCCCACAGGAGAGCTGTAAGTAAAAAGTACATTATGTGTCAGGACTGCCACCGGTCCTTAAAGGCGATCTATCACCACTATACATGTTTGTCTAAAATGTTAGTGTATATAGCGATTAGATCTAAAACTGTTTTCATTTTTAAAAAAAATTGTTATTTTGCCCAAATTAAACATCTAAAGATTACCCTGCGGCTTTCTTCCAGGCAGACTTCGGTTACCAGCTTTGTACCACAGTCTGTCATCCTCTTCTGCTCCTCTCCCTCCATCCAGCTTCCTCAGATGACGGAGGCTTTCTGCATGTAAGCTGGAGAGCTCTTATTGGCCAAATCTAATAGCTGTATACACTAACATTTTAGACAAACATGTATAGGGGTGATAGATCCCCTTTAAGGGAAAAAAATGCAACAGTCCTGGCACGTCACGTGGTCCTTAAGGGGTTAAAAAAAAACAACTTTTGTTCTAATAATAGTATAACAACTTAGAGACTGTAAAAAGAATGCCTGAATATTTAAACAAAAACTTTATTAAAGGGATGCTATTATCTAAAAACAACTTTTTCTGATTTTGAAAGAGCTTTCAAAATCACCGGTATGTTCTTTTAGTCATACGCATTGGATACCTCTCTGTCATCCAAGTGGGTAATGTTGAAAATGTAATTGAATTATCAGTTCTGGTATACTGTTTAATTATATATATATATTTTAACTGGGCATCTTTAAATATTAATAAAATATTTATTTGCACTTGTGACCCAAACCATTCTGTAAATATGATGTCTCAAAAACCAGTGCCAATACAATGCATGTTGCAATTGTAAAACCCGTATTTATCTTTTTGATGATTCAGAAATATGGAATTTGTGCAGTTCTTAAAAACCACCGAAGCGCAATAAAGCTGTGAATTGCTTCTTACTATAACATGAAATGAATCTTTAATTTATTTATGATTTCAGGAAATCATTAATGATTTATGGCTTTCTGTGAAACAATCGTAATTGACAAGGGAAGACTAATCAACAGATGTTTGATTTAGAATATATGCAATTAATTCAGAACATTACCATGTGAATAATTAGAAATAGTGTACGAAGGAAAATCAGAATAATTTTTTGGGGGAAACAACTGCCATATAGGGAAAATGTAAAAATTCCCTAAATTCTCATTGATTTAAATGGAGATTTAAACCATTGAATAAAATGAAAGCAATATGTTGGAGATCTCTCTAGCATTCAAGGGCTTAATAACCTCACCACTGTTTATCTGTTCCCTATAGTGCAGTTGCTTTAGTATCTAAGATTTCCACTTTTACTTTGTACATCAGCCTCAATGTGGACAGGTAAACAGTACACAGAGAGAACCCACAGGAACCAGTATGCTAAAATACAATTCATTCTATGGCAGTGGTAGGCCTCATTTGGCTCTCCAACTGTTTGAGACCTCAACTCACTTTATATACAACCAGCCAGTATATCCTGTGTGCATCTGTTTTGATGGCACCATTAACTGTGACCTGGAAAGGTCCTACTAGGCCTGGTTTAGCCTAGCAGAGAGGCAGTCGGGAGTCAATGGAGGTATGGATAAATAACGCTGGGTGTCATCTGCACAGAGGTGATACTTGAGTCTGAATGAGTTAAAAAGTTTCTCAAGGGTTACTTTGTTTAGAGAGAAAACAGAAGTTTTTCTACAAAGAACCATGAGTCACCCCAACAGAGAGTTGGTTAGGAGAGGATGAAAATGTAGCAATGGAGACATTGAATGATTAGTTAGTTAGATAAGAGGAAAACAGTTCAGAACTAAGTTACAAATGCCTAGGGAATAAAGAATTTGCTGGAGGACAGCATGATCCACCATGTTAAAAGCATGTGACAGATCAGACAGGAAAAGTAATGAACAGTGACCTTCAGCAAGCTGTGGGAGCAGTGGAAACGCCAGATTGTAAACGGGTTTCGTCAGTGAGAGTGGTCTTCTTCTTAGTTTTGCAAGCATGCAAGTCGCAAACTGCCAGGTTAGTCTGTGAGGAGCTTTGCTTGTTCTAGGTAACCCTGTATCCACATGTTGTATTGTCATAGAATGTGCACTGCTTAACATGTTAGACACAGCGTCACTCAAAATATTAATTCAGAGTATTGTAGCGGCACCCAAAATGTTGAAGCCTACGAAAATGTAGTCAAGACACTTTCCAAGAAACTGCCCTGCTCTTCTGTCACCCGTGACATTTCCTTTTACATTGTCACAGGCCCTAGACACTATCCTAGGTTGCCTAGTGGCTGATGTGGCTCTGGTTGGAAACCTCTGTCGCATTCAAACTTTGAGATTTTTTTTCCTTGCACTTGTCCCATGCAGTTGGTTTGCTTCAGAACTGCTTCAGTTCTTAGTACATCAGACTTAAAGAGTGCCTTCAGATTCTCTCATAGTACTCCCATAGTACATGTTCTTGATTAACACTTTATTTAGAATATAGATCACAATCCATTTTGTCAGTCAGTAGAGCTATTAGAGGGTGACAGAAGAGCAGGGCAGTTTCTTGGAAAGTGTCTTGACTACATTTTTGTAGGTTTCAACATTTTGGGTGCCAGAGTGGAGATCACTGCAATACACTGGATTAACATTTTGAGTGCCGCTGTAACTCAAATTAGTTAGTGTTACCTAGAACAAGCAAAGCTCCTCACAGACAAACCCGGCAGTTTGCGACTTGCATGCTTGCAAAACTAAGAAGAAGACCACTCCCACTGACGAAACCCATCTACAATTTGATTTTTCCACTGCTCCCACAGCTTGCTGAAGGTCACTAGTCAATACTTATCCTGTCTGATCTGTCACATGCTTTTAACACAGTGGATCATGCTGTCCTCCACCAAAATCTTTATTCCCTAGGCATTTGTAACTTAGTTCTGAACTGTTTTCCTCTTATCTAGCTAACTAATCATTCAGTGTCTCCATTGCTACATTTTCTTCCTCTCCTAACCAACTCTCTGTTGGGGTGCCTCAATGATTACCAGACTATTTGTCATGGTCATAATTACCAGTTATTTCTGCTTTACCACTGATGGCTAGTATGTGTGCCAAAGTGGAATAATCTCATTTATGTTGTACTTTGACCTTATTTCGGTTCCATTAATGCATTTTTAAAACACTTTTCCTACCTACGTCACTGATCCAGAGCAGTTGTGATGTGTGAAACTTCCACAATCAATTTAGTGCATTGACTTGGGACACTTGGGGGGAGATTCACCAAGAGGTGATAAAGTGGAGATGACTTCTCAAGTTCCTTTGTTTTTCTATGGAGCTTATGCAGTAAGATTTCTTCAACCTTGGAGATCTTAGTGAATAGGCTGTACAGAATAGCAAGTGAACTGGAGAAGTCATCTTCACTTTATCACCTCTTTATCACCGCTTAGTGAATCTCTGCCTTAGTGTGCCCCACAGTTGTTTAACCTTTTCATCGTATATCAAAAAGCTGAATTCAAGAGGTGGTAGAAGCCTGTGAGTACCCACTTAAGAGGGTTGGGAATGTGTTACATCTAAGGTGAAAAGAATTGCTGCTCTTAGAAGATTTTTGTGCTGCTTTCCGTGACTGAGTCCACCAAGTGGATCCTAAATATTATCCCCTTTTAGGGATTTATCATATATATATAGGTGTAAGGAACATATCCTTTTCATATATAAATACTGCAATCATAAGGGACTAAATATATGACCTATTGTGTATGTGTAAATGCAACATTATAGGAGCTGAGAACTGAAGTATTCTGTTTTGTAATCCTCCCCATGTCTAATAATACATATTAAGTAATACACTCTACCCACTATAGGTTATATCATTGCTATAGTGTCTGATTCTGATAACTCCTTGGAGGAGATGCACTAAGGGGTACTAAAGAGATGATAAAGTGGAGATGACTTCTCCAGTGAAATCACATCTTCAGTACCCATGTTGTTCTATGGAGCCTATACACTAATATTTCTCAAGTGGGAGAGATCTTAGTGCATAGGCTCCATAGAATAACGTATAAATTGGTGAAGTCATATCTCCACTTTATCATCTCTTTATCACCTTAGTGCATCTCTGCCTTGTCTACAATGGATGTATCTAAAACATTGTGAAGCAATGTGCAAGAGACCTCTCAAGCATCCAACATATGAGTTAAACTTCAACCCTGGTTTGGGGTACAGACCCAACATATAAACCATGAATTCTATATGTATTATTTTATAGTCTATATGAACACTTCTTTGATGTCTCATGAGTACATTTTTCTTACAAAAAGTGTATTTGTTTATTTCTAACTAGTTGAAAAGCCTGTGTACACGGGCAACAGTGCCGGCCGGTCGCGGTGCAGTCATGCGCAGTAGAGACTGCCCGTGACGTGGCTGATACGGAGCGGAGAGCTCCAAATTCATACTGTGGTCCTCTCTGCGCACTGAATGGTGCTCATAGAGGACCATGGTCTGAATTCGGAGTGCCCCGCTCCATATCAGTCGCGTCACGGGCAGTCTCTACTGAGCATCCTGTGTTGTTACAAACTTTTAGCTAATTATTATATTGGATCATCACTAGCATTGAAGATAGTGAAAATGTTAGGGTGTCACTACAGATACATGAGCGTATTACAGAAAGCAAAATACAAGCAATTCTAACCCACTGAGTGATAGTAAGGAATCCAGCTCATTGCACCACAATGTGTTATATACCTCTCTGGCACTCAAAGGGTTAAAACAAATCAATTTGGCCAAAGGCATCTCTAGCATTCAAAAGGTTAAAAATTCCCAGTGGTAGTTTGAGGAGTTTGTCCCCCCCCCATGTTTGTATCCCCCCCTCCATATTGCAGTTAGTTTGTTCCAGAACTGCACATATTTTGCTTTTCTTCCAAACCCCAGTTTCTTTTGGAGTGTTCCAGAAAGGATTAGCACATGCCATTTTAACTTGGCACAACATCTCTCCTGTGGCTGCAGGTGTAAAATGTGCCATTCTTCCATCTGTTCACAACTAAAAGGCGAATGGACAGGGCAGTGCTGGAATTGGCACCATTCATACAGATAATTGCAATAGTAAAGCTAGAAAAAGTGGATGAACATTGAAATCAGAATGGGATCTATATAAAATTGCAATATTCAGACATGCTTTTGAGGGAATAATCAAGGCAGATTTAAGAACCTCTGAGGCCCCCAAATTGTGAATGGATGCCCAAAACAAGTTAACATTTTGGATCCTTTTAAGTTTAACAGTATCCTTCTTTTTTACCTACCAGTTTGTGATAGAAGCAGCCAGAGTGATACGTTATGCACCCAGAAGAGCCTCACTCCTCCCTGGCCATATGACTACAGGATTAACCCTTTGAGTGTCAGAGGGGTGTGCAACACACTCAAAACATTAAATTGCTCCTTCCCGTAGAGTTTGTTGGTAGCCGCTGGGAATAATATTCAATTAGGTATCCATTTGAATGGTTGCATGCATAAGAGTGTGCGACCATTCAACTGTTTCAGCAGGTCACATGGGTAAAAGAGCAAAGTGACAATCTCGCAGTTCATGACAACATGAGATTGTCACGTCACTCTGTCAATGGGAGCATTCAGGTACCACTGATCCCCACAAATAATGAGCGCATTAGGCACACGAAGGCAGCTGGAGGCAGCAAACATCTTCTTCACACAACACAACTGATCCCCGCAAATAACTCCTGATTTCCTAGCGTCAATCCTCTCTGTCTGTAGCGATAGTAGATGAAAGCACACACCCCAATATAAGACACAATATAAGCCACTCACCAGAAGTCTTTGGACATGGATGTGTAATAAGCCCGATCTGGCTTAGACAAACGGATGCCAAAATAATTTTATCACATTGTGATTTCCCTACAAATTTCATTACACATCCATTTCCAAAGGCTTCTGGTGAATGGTTTATATTGGGGTTGCGCTTTCATCTACTATTGCTACAGATGCTACCCATTATTTGCGGGGATCAGTGGTACTGTGTGGAGAAGATGTTTGCAGCACACAGAGGAGCTCCAGCTGCCTCTGTGTGCTTAATGCACTCATTATTTGTGACGATCAGTGGTACTTTATGTCGCCTATTGGCAGCAGGGATCAGTGGTACTTTAATGCGCCCATTGACAACGATACGTGACAATCTTGTGCTGTCATGCACTGCAAGAGTGACACATTGCACTTTTTACCCAGGCGACCTGCTGAAACAGTTGAATGGTCTCAAGCTCTTCTGCGTACCACCATTCAAAAGCGAACTGTCTGCTTGCCCAAGACTGAATTTCCTATTAGCAAAAGTAGGCAAACATGTAAAGCTGATCTTCTCTTAAAGATAAGTTTAGTTAATGTTAAAGAGAAGTAAAGATTCAAGAGATGTTGAACTAGCAATTTCTTTGTAATGTAAATATTATTTGAGAAATTAACCTTTATTTGTTGGTGGCACAGAGGGGCACTTTATGGTAATTAGTTTAAGTGCTGGACATTATCCTCAATAACTATTTATAGTTCAGGCAAATGGCTAGTGCAATCTATCTGTCTATATCTATCTATCAGTTTTTTTTTTGTATGATACTGCAAACACTCAGAATAGTGGTGAATGAAGAATTAGTCAATTAATGGCAAAAAGAAAAAACAGAAGGGGCGCCAATAGTGCTTTATCGTAATTAAGAAGTGATAATGAACAACATAAATATTGCACTCACATGTATTGATGGCTGAGAGACCAGCTCCGCTCGGGATGCCTCCAGTGGATCTTCAAAATATGAATATGCGGATACAAATTGTAAAACACTGTTCCTCCTGGAAAGTTACTTGATCTTCATCTTGATACTGTTTGTTTAGGTATTCTGTACTCTCTAACAAATTCTGGGGCCTTGCAGAAACTTGATATTTAATCAGAGATCATTTGGTATTTTAATTGCACACAAGTGGACTCACTGGACTCATTCAACTAAATATGTAACTTCCGAAGACAGTTGGTTGCACCAGAACATATTAACACCTTGAGGACCCTTGACAGCCCTGGCACATCATGGGTTTGGGAGCAATAAAAACCCATGATGTGCCAGGACCGTCATGGAATTCAGGGCTCCCGGTGTGGTAGCATGCCGTTCGGGAAGCCCTGAACCTGTTGCACAAAAAAAAAAAAAAAAAAGGTCAGTTGTCCTTAAAGGGATAGTAATGTTTCACAATAAAAGCAGCTCTAATTAATCATCATAGTATTTGGACCTTGGAGAGTGTTATTTCAGTTCTGTCAGAGTTGTAGTTCAAGAGTAATTCAATGACAAAGTATCCCCCTCCCGCCCCTTTTACTGATATAACATTGCTCAGCCAGATCAGATGGGAGGTGCCCAGGTAGACTGCAGAGAGGGACAATCTTCAATTAAGATAAGGGAAAAACCTGAAAAACTTGTCAAGGGGGGCAGGGTTTTCATTGTTCTCATAAGAAGAAGATTGTCCCCTTCTGTTATCTGTCTGGTCTATGCACTGGATTCCACATCTGAGAAGAGATGGCTTACACTAGGTAAAAGGGGCGGGAGGGGAACTTTGCTTGTGAATATCTCTAAAACCATAAAGGTTTGAGAGATAAGACATATTGTTCTTCATGTTTTTTTAATGCCTACAAAATAAAATAAAGATAAAATGAACTACTACCATCCCTTTAAGAGCTGGATCTTAAGGGGTTAAGGGATGTCACAACAAAAGAGATGAATACTTACACAATCAAGATTTTTACTTGTTTCACTTTGTAAAATATATATACTTGTTTTCCCAATACAACATTACGGATGAGTTTGTAGAGATCAGTGTCAAAAATCCTGACTAAAACTATTTTAATACAAGGTTGTAACAACAAAATGTGGACGAGTCAAAGGGGGGTGAATACTTATACAAGACACTGTAGACAGATTTTCTACAATTCATGGATATTAAAATTTGATAAAATCATATACCTGTCATGTGCAGTGAAGACACTGAATGCAGTAATAATATGTTGATCATTATTAAGTGCCATCTAAAGCTATATGGTCCTAAGTTGCTATTTCTTAATATAAATATTTGTATTTTTTTTTTTTATTATTCTCAGATGTTTTTAGTGACTTTTTTCTTCTTTGTGTTGTTGGGATCAATTCAGATTGCAATGCAAATAATTAGTTTGTTCAATGAAGCTGGTGGGTTACTACAAAAGCCATTGACAGGTCAAGCCAAGCAAGCCATAGCTAATCCTTGGGGAAAGTTGAGCTGTAAGGAACATCAGATCTAGAAGCTTATTGTTAATGATTCATTTGGAACCACTGGATAAATGATTGGTTCCAACATCCAGAGACTAGCTGTGTCTTCGTATTTACCAGAGAATCAACCTCCCTGTCTTAAAGGGATAGTAATGTTTCATAATAAAAGCAGCTCTAATTAATCATCATAGTACTTGGACTTTGGAGAGTGTTATTTCAATACTGTCAGAGTTGTAGTTCAAGAGTAATTGAATGATAAAGTATCCCCCTCCCTCCCCTTTTATTGATGTAACACTGTTCAGCCAGATCAGAAGGGAGGTGCCCAGGTAGATTGCAGAGAGAGACAATCTTCAATTACGATAAGGGAAAAACCTGAAAAACTTGTCAAGGGGGGCAGGGCTTTCATTGTGCTCATAGTAAGAAGCTTGTCCCCTTCTGTTATCTATCTGGTCTTACAACCAGATTCCACATCTGAGAAGAGATGGCTTACACTAGGTAAAAGGGGTGGGAGGGGAACTTTGCTTGTGAATATCTCTCAAACCATAAAGGTTTGAGAGATAAGACTTATATCGTTCTTCATGTTTTTTTAATGCCTACAAAATAAAATAAAGATAAAATGAACTACTACTATCCCTTTAACATTTTCTACTGCTGCTGAGTTGATAGAAAATGCAATTACAAAACAAATTGTCATAGAATGCAACGTATTGGGGGTGTCTCTAGAATCTGTGGGGTTAATAAATTAATTACATTCATATTCCTCATGTGAAGAACTTATTTTAACATCTGGAAGGGTAAAATTAAAAGAGACAGAAGACAGGCTTTTAATTTAATTGGGGTCACAGATGTATATGATAAATTCCACTGCTGTGAAGAGGCATACAGTTGTGCCATAAGTCAGGATGATTCAATGCACTTTTCTCACCTAAATATGAAACTATGAAATCAGGTAAGGAAGCTAAACAGTAAGGACTTTTTTATTTTCAAGATCATGTGCCTTGTCCAGCATGACTTTTGTATGCATGCAGCAGTCATAAAACCAAAGGATATCATTTTATAATATGGAAAATATATAAAGTATATTACAGGGTTTATCCTGATGGTAAGTAATTGTACTCAAACTGTTGAGATATGTTCTAGTGAAAAGTTATTGCAGGTCAGATTTACATTTTATGGGTGTAGAACCTCCATGGCCTGAAATTTTACAGAACAGGCAGCGAAGCAGTGAGTCCATGCAGCACTGCAGCATATAAAATGCTTGACACAACTCTTTAAAGGGATAGTAATATTTCATTTTTGCTTTATTTTATTTTGTAGGCATTAAAAAAAAACATGAAGAGCAATATAAGTCTTATCTCTCAAACCTTTATGGTTTGAGAGATATTCACAAACAAAGTTTCCCCTCCCGCCCCTTTTACCTAGTGTAAGCCATCTCTTCTCAGATGTAGAATCCAGTCCATAGACCAGACAGATAACAGCAGGGGACAATCTTCTTCCTAAGAGAACAATGAAAATCCTGCCCCCTTGACAAGTTTTTCAGGTTTTTCCCTTATCTTAATTGAAGATTGTCCCGCTCTGCAATCTACCTGGGCACATCCTTTCTGCTGTGGCTGAGCAGTGTTACATCAGTAAAAGTTTTGCCATTGTTTCACCTGCAGTATGTGATGAGGTGTTGTCATGAAACAGGATGACACCTTTGGAGAGCTTTCCTCTAGTTTTTCCTTGATGTTTTGCCTCAACTTCATCAATAAAGCACAGTAATATGTTGCATTGATGGTTGAACCCTTTTGGAGGTAATCCACCAGCAGAACTCCCTTCTTATCCCAAAAAACTGTTGCCATTTGCTTCTGAACTGACCTTTGCACACGGAACTTCTTTGGCCTGGGGGAACCACTGTGCCTCCATTCCTTAGACTGTTCCTTTGTCTCAGGATCATAACAGTAGATCCATGTCTCATCACGAGTTACCAGTTTGTTCAGCTCCCCAGACATTAACCCTTACCCTGCCCTCTGTGCTGTTCATAAAGCAGGACTATGACATAAGGGGAAGGGGCCATGCTTGTGTGTATTCCTGGAAGTTAAGCTCGTTCACTGGTCAGTGAGCTGCATTTAAACATACTTTCTGATCACTGGTATAGTAGTAAATGTATTGCACCTGCAGGTAAATCGGTTTGACTTCCAAGAATACAGATAAACATAGCTCCACCCCCTTATGTTATATAGCCCTGCTGTGCACATACAGTGGGGTTAAGTTGTTGCCTGCCCCACCTGGTCCCCCCAGTGGCAGACTCAATCTGAAGGAAAGTGATAGGAGTCATGTTGTGACAGTAGAGTGTCAGCAGTGTTCCAGATGTGAGCTGTCTCCTCTTCTTCCCATAGAACCCCTTTATAAATTAAATCCACAATATGCTGGGCAAAGATGCAACAGGGTAGTGTGTTTGAAGTTGTCACTACACCTGTCTCCCTGTTAGAGCTGGTAACAAGCAGTGGTACCAGCGCTTATAACCCTAGACAAAGTAATCAACCAAGTGGAAGCTTATAACCCTAGACAAAGTAATCAACCGAGTGGAATGGAGTGGAAATCAAAGACCCCTATATATAATATTGAAGCTAATACAGCACTATCCCTATCCAGGCGCCCTAATGTAATTCAGTCTTCTAGTCCTTAAGTCTCTTTCAGAAATGCAATTATTCCCTATGTAACTCAGATCAATAAGTGCTCCAAAACAAGCGAGACAAAGTAGAGGGAGGCAGTGCAACAATGTAAAAAGAAAAGATACTAAAGAAGAAAGTATACTAAGTGTAGAAGGTAAATGGAAAACAAAATAAATACAAGATAACTGATATTGAAAGAAAACTCGTAGAATGAGCCTATCTGTATGGATAAGAATAGAGAAAATGAGAGAATGATCAGAACAAACATATTATTTTTTAGAAAAAATTATATATCATATAAAAGACTACAAAAAGTCCATTGGTAGTAAATTTAACAGCTTAATGTAGACTAGGGGTGGTAAATAATAAAGATGTACCCTTGCATGGTAAAATAGGAGTTTAAAAGGATAGTAACTTCGAAAAAAAGTACAGGCGAATTTATAGGTACAATTAAAGCATACTTACAGCCCTCACTCCCATCTCTCAAAACGTTATGGTTTGAGAGATGTAATAAAACAAAGGTCTCCGCTCCCTCCCACTTCCTGCTTCCGGGACCAGGCAGCGGCTCTTCAGGAGCACTGTCATCGAGATATATAACTATAATTATTTCATCGGTATGGTCTACAAAGTATGTCTGGCTTGCAAGCACACGTTGTAGACCACTCAGATGAAGTATTTATAGTTAGATATCTCTATGACAGCGCTCCTGAAGAGCCGCCTAAAGTCAGTCGACCGGATTCTGCCTCTGACAGCTTTACAGCTCATCAGGCAGTAAGGGGAGGGAGCGGAGACCTTTATTTTATTATATCTAATAAATTAGCATGTGAAACTAGAGTATAGGTGCGTTAGCATTAGCAGGCTATTAGTAGAGCACTGCCTCATTTGTAGGGTGACTACCTCAGGAAGATCACACTGTTTCCTGTTAGGGAGCACTGGATTTTTCCTGATCTCTGAATCCCTGGAGGCAGCTGGTAAACCAGTAGAGGACTCCATGGACATGACATTCAGTGCCAATTCAAGTTAACTCGTTATCCAAGGTGCAAAAGACAAAATTTAGAGTGGACATTACAATTGTTTGATCATAGTAAGGTAACACGGGTGTTATTCAGTGGTCTTAGTGTTCTTTTAATAAAACAAGAAAAAAACACAACAAACAGATAATTTAATGAGAGGTTTATTAATACTAAAACTAACAATAATACTAACACTCATACTAGCAATATTCCTAATAATAATTATAATAACAATAATAATAATAACACCTACTAATACTAACACTACTACTACTACTACTAATATATACTAAAAAACTACTACTAATAATACTACTAAAAATACAACTATAACTACTACTACTAATAAACTAACAGTATTACTAAAACTACTACTAATAATGATAATAATAAGTGGAGGTGACAGTTCCACTGTAGTGATCTTGAAGCCATTCTCGTTGTTTTCCTGGGCTCATTATTGGCTGGTGTCTGCTCACAGGTCTGAGCCCAGAAAGGAGAATCCATGGAACCTCTTCTGATCTTTTTGACTGGGTGGATCCAGTAGTTCCATATATGAAAATGGACTCTCTTCTGCCACATAAAGCTTGGTCTTCTCCTGTGGCAGCTGTAGAGAGAAGATAAATGCATTGTCTTCAGTATCATGTAATCAACTGACATACTAATGCCATTCTGCACTAAAGTAGGAGCTGGGAACAAGAGCAGCCAGCTGAAGCTTAGGGAAGAACTGAAGCCTCGTATTGATTTAACAGGAGGGTTAAACCCCATGAATGTTGTTAAGCGTGTTGTTAAGCTGAAACTGACTGCTCCAAGACTGGACCATTTAGTTTCAGCCTCTTTTTCAGTGAGCCGGTACATGTGATCATTAACATGCGCAGGCTCAGTGAATGTTCTCAATTTGGTCCCATAGGGTTAAAAAATAACCCTGGTCTGCCTGGTCCTTAAGGGGTTAATGATATGTACTGACAAGATGAATAAGAAAGTGGAGTAACTGTACTCCATTTTCCTGTGCATATTATAAGTGAGGTGATGGAGGAGAGTTTGCAAGTCTGCACTAAAGCAATCATATGATCAAGTAAAGTGGTGGAAACGTGACATCCAACAGATCCCGCCAGTCTAAATCTCCCATCATTCCCCACCAGCTGATGGTCAATAGAGGAATGGTGGACAGGAAGGGGGAATGCTCTCATACATGTTGCTGTTTTCCCTTACATTTCCATTCACATGTTAATTAATGCTTTGTACTTAATTGTGAGCAAGTACTTAGGGTTGCTAATGGCGCATACAATTTCTGTAAGCCAGATTCTGGCCATTGGTGAACTCTGAAGTCAAGGGGAATTTAAATCTATGCATGCACACAGGGAAATATTACATACATCATTACTGAGGATCTAAAATTGTGTCTTGTGTGTGTACAGTCCTCTGTTTTTTGTGCTACATGGTGGTGTCACTGTACGTAAGTATATTGGGCTCTGATACAGGTGCATGTACTTACTATTGAGAATGGTGGCTGGATGTGACCTTGCTGTAGCTCCTCCCAGTTGATGGAACTGAAAAATGGGTGGCTGCAGATGGTGGCAGTCACTGACTGGCATCAGACTGGGTCGCTGTTTAGGAGCTGTTGAAAGGAATACGATTATTTGGTATCTTAATTCTATTTGTTCTTCAAGAGATTCAGCCATGTCTGCAACTTTTTAACACCAGGGCCAGATGTACATCTTAGTTATCCCTAAGCCCTACCCATGACTACCCCTTCTTTTTTCCATTACTACCCTGCCCTACCCTAGGTCTTATACAGCAATTCCACTCAGTCTATAACAGAAAAGCACCACTAACATTCACAAGGTATAGAAGCCTATCATCCAAGGAGTTAAATAATCCTATATAATAATTCGCAAAGTTGTGTGTAACGCCCAACATGCGCAGTAGACACTGCTGCGCGTGCGGCAGTCATGCGCAGTACAGACTGCCCGCGCTGCGGCTGATACAGAGCTGGGCGCTCCGAAGGAGCGTCCAGCTCTGTATCAGCAGTGGCGCGGGCAGTCTCTGCTGCGCGTGACTGCCCCGCGACCGGCTGCCAGAGGTACTGTGGCCCGTGTAACGGGCTGTTCAACTAGTGATCTATAAAGGGTTATGTAAATTTTTACAGACATCAAAAACGCAGGAGCATGTATAGGATAAAAGAGAGCTGGGAATGCTCTGACCACTCCCACACCTTGGAATGTGGGTATGGTCAAGGCAGCTAAGGCATCGCTCCAAATTTAGAGCTCCAAGACATGGCGCACATTGCCCAATATAAAATTCAGCCTTGTTGTCACATAATAAAAACACACAGGGAGGCCAGTGAAAGAATGAAGTTATCACCAGCAATATATGAGTTCATGGCGTGCTCTGGGCTACTGAGCAGTGACTGGCAAAAACTTTCATCAGAAAAGATAAAAAGTTTGAAAAACAGCTCCTTTCTCCTTTTGTGGGGCTTCCTTCAAAAAGTGCTGTTTTTTCATTTTTTTGCCACCGAGCACCTACTGACTCCCGGTCTTGTCCTATTGCATGGTAGCCACAGAACCACACATACTGACCCACCAGACCTGTCCCACTGTAGCCGCAGAACCACACATACTGTCCCACTGTAGCTATAGGACCACACTTATGACCCCCAGCCTTGTCACACAGTAGATATAGAACCTCACACACTGTTCCCCAGTTTTCTCCTACAATAATGACATTGTCCCATAATAGCTATAAAACTACATATACTGACTCCCACTCCCCAGCCTTATCCCACTGCATTGGTAGCCATAGGGAAGGGCAACGTGGGGCCCTTCAGATGTTGCCAGATTACAGCTCCCAACATAGTAGTAAACTGCAGAAGCTGGAGGCTTCACATTGCCCACCACTGTGCACAGTACCACACACAAAGATCTCCCAGCCTTGTGACACTGCACTGGTAGCCATTGTAGAAAGAAAGGTCAGAGATGCTCAATTAGGCTCATGAGCTAGCAAATACATGCAAGAAGCACTCCTGGGACTGTGTGCTCGCTCCCAGGGTGCAATCTTTTTTAGCTCACCGGTGACATACACAGAGAGAAAATCTTCTGAACCATATCATACTGGTCCTGCCAAAAGACAGACCAGCCACCAAATGCCAGACAATTCCTCTCTGAACAAGAGAAACAGCTAGCCCCAGAGGTATGTTTCAACCTTATTAGGCGGCATCAGTGAGGTGCAGCTGAACACTGTACGCACTGTGAGCAAGGGGACCATGTCTGGATTCCCCCCATTACTCTTAGGGTTACTAATACCAAGAGCAATTTGCATATGTAGAAAGAAAGGTCAGAGATGCTCAACTAGGCTCATGAGCTAGCAAATACATGCAAGAAGCTGACTGGGACTGTGCCCTCGCACCAAGGGTGCAATCTCTTTTAGCTCACCAGTGCCATACACAAAGAGGAAATCTTCTGACACATACCATACTGGTCCTGCTAAAAGACAGACCAGCCACGAAATGCCAGACAATTCCTCTCTGAACAAAGGAAACAACTAACCCCAGACGAACGTCTCTGCCTTATTGGGCCTCGTCGATGAGGTGCAGCTGATCCCTCTAGGCACTGTGAGCAAGGGGACCATGTCTGGATTCCCCCCATTACTCTTAGGGTGACCAATTCCAAGAGCAATTTGCATATGTAGAAAGAAAGGTCAGAGATGCTCAACTAGGCTCATGAGGTAGCAAATACATACAAGAAGCTCACTGGGACTGTGTCCTTGCACCCAGAGTGCAATCTCTTTTAGCTCACCAGTGCCATACACAGAGAGGAAATCTTCTGACGCATACCATACTAATCCTGCTAAACGACAGACCAGCCACGAAACTCCGGTCAATTCCTCTCTGAACAAAGGAAACAGCTAACCCCAGATGAACGTCTCGGCCTTATTGGGTCTCGTCGATGAGATGCAGCTGATCCCTCTAGGCACTGTTAGCAAGGGGACCATGTCTGGATTCCCCCCATTACTCTTAGGGTGACCAATCCCAAGAGCAATTTGCATATGTAGAAAGAAAGCTCAGAGATGCTCAACTAGGCTCATGAGCTAGCAAATACATGCAAGAAGCTCACTGGGACTGTGTCCTCGCGCCCAGGGTGCAATCTCTTTTAGCTCACCAGTGCCATACACAGAGAGGAAATCTTCTGACGCGTACCATACTGATCCTGCTAAAAGACAGACCAGCCACAAAACTCCGGTTTATTCCTCTCTGAACAAAGGAAACAGCTAACCCCAGACGAACGTTTCGGCCTTATTGGGCCTCGTCGATGAGGTGCAGCTGATCCCTCTAGGCACTGTGAGCAAGGTGACCATGTCTGGATTCCCCCCATTACTCTTAGGGGGGCCAATCCCAACAGCAATTTGCATAAGTAGAAAGAAAGGACAGAGATGATCAACTAGGCTCATGAGCTAGCAAATACATGCAAGAAGCTCCCTGGGACTGTGTCCTCACGCCCAGGGTGCAATCTCTTTTAGCTCACCAGTGCCATACACAGACAGGAAATCTTCTGACGCACACCATACTGGTCCTGCTAAAAGACAGACCAGCCACGAAACTCCAGTCAATTCCTCTCTGAACAAAGGAAACAGCTAATCCCAGACGAATGTTTCAGCCTTATTGGGCCTCGTCAATGAGGTGCAGCTGATCCCTCTAGGCACTGTGAGCAAGGGGTCCACATCTGGATTCCCCCCATTACTTTTAGGGTGACTAATCCCAAGAGCAATTTGCATATGTAGAAAGAAAGGACAGAAATGATCAACTAGGCTCATGAGCTAGCAAATACATGCAAGAAGCTCCCTGGGACTGTGTCCTCACGCCCAGAGTGCAATCTCTTTTAGCTCACCAGTGCCATACACAGAGACGAAATCTTCTGAACCATATCATACTGGTCCTGCTAAAAGACAGACCAGCTGCCAAATGCCAGACAATTCCTCTCTGAACAAGAGAAACAGCTAACCCCAGATGTATGTTTTCAGCCTTATTGGGCCGCGTCAGTGAGGTGCAGCTGATCGCTCTAGGCACTGTGAGCAAGGGGACCATGTCTGGATTCACCCCATTACTTTTAGGGTGACTAATCCCAAGAGCAATTTGCATATGTAGAAAGAAAGGTCAGAGATGCTCAACTAGGCTCATGAACTAGCAAATACTTGCAAGAAGCTCACTGGGACTGTGTCCTCACACCCAGGGTGCAATTTCTTTTAGCTCACCAGTGCCATACACAGAGAGGAAATCTTCTGACGCATATCATACTGGTCCTGCTAAAAGACAGATCAGCCACGAAACTCCAGTCAATTCCTCTCTGAACAAGGGAAACAGCTAATCCCAGACTCACATTTTGGCCTTATTGGGCCTCGTCGATGAGGTGCAGCTGATCCCTCTAGGCACTGTGAGCAAGGGGTCCACGTCTGGATTCCCCCCATTACTTTTAGGGTGACTAATCCCAAGAGCAATTTGCATATGTAGAAAGAAAAGTCAGAGATGCTCAACTAGGCTCATGAGCTAGCAAATACATGCAAGAAGCTCACTGGGACTGTGTCCTCACACCAAGGGTGCAATCTCTTTTAGCTCACCAGTGCCATACACAGAGAGAAAATCTTCTAACGCATATCATTCTGGTCCTGCTAAAAGACAGACCAGCTGCCAAATGCCAGACAATTCCTCTCTGAACAAGAGAAACAGCTAACCCCAGAGGTATGTTTCAGTCTTATTGGGCCGCATCAGTGAGGTGCAGCTGATCACTCTAGGCACTGTGAGCAAGGGGACCATGTCTGGATTCACCCCATTACTTTTAGGGTGACTAATCCCAAGAGCAATTTGCATATGTAGAAAGAAAGGTCAGAGATGCTCAACTAGGCTCATGAACTAGCAAATACTTGCAAGAAGCTCACTGGGACTGTGTCCTCACTGCCAGGGTGCAATCTCTTTTAGCTCACCAGTGCCATACACAGAGAGAAAATCTTCTGAACCATATCACACTGGTCCTGCTAAAAGAGAGACATGCCAGACAATTCCAGACAATTCCTCTCTGAACAAGAGAAACAGCTAACCCCAGAGGTATGTTTCAGCCTTATTGGGCCGCGTCAGTGAGGTGCAGCTGATCGCTCTAGGCACTGTGAGCAAGGGGACCATGTCTGGATTCACCCCATTACTTTTAGGGTGACTAATCCCAAGAGCAATTTGCATATGTAGAAAGAAAGGTCAGAGATGCTCAACTAGGCTCATGAACTAGCAAATACTTGCAAGAAGCTCACTAGGACTGTGTCCTCACACCCAGGGTGCAATCTCTTTTAGCTCACCAGTGCCATACACAGAGAGGAAATCTTCTGACGCAAATCATACTGGTCCTGCTTAAAGACAGATCAGCCACGAAACTCCAGTCAATTCCTCTCTGAACAAGGGAAACAGCTAACCCCAGACTCACGTTTTTGGCCTTATTGGGCCTCGTTGATGAGGTGCAGCTTATCCCTCTAGGCACTGTGAGCAAGGGGTCCACATCTGGATTCCCCCCATTACTTTTAGAGTGACTAATCCCAAGAGCAATTTGCATATGTAGAAAGAAAAGTCAGAGATGCTCAACTAGGCTCATGAGCTAGCAAATACATGCAAGAAGCTCACTGGGACTGTGTCCTCACGCCAAGGGTGCAATCTCTTTTAGCTCACCAGTGCCATACACAGAGAGAAAATCTTCTAACGCATATCATTCTGGTCCTGCTAAAAGACAGACCAGCTGCAAATGCTAGACAATTCCTCTCTGAACAAGAGAAACAGCTAACCCCAGAGGTATGTTTCAGCCTTATTGGGCCGCATCAGTGAGGTGCAGCTGATCACTCTAGGCACAGTGAGCAAGGGGACCATGTCTGTATTCACCCCATTACTTTTAGGGTGACTAATCCCAAGAGCAATTTGCATATGTAGAAAAAAAGGTCAGAGATGCTCAACTAGGCTCATGAACTAGCAAATACATGCAAGAAGCTCACTGGGACTGTGTCCTTGCGCCCAGGGTGCAGTCTCTTTCAGCTCACCAGTGCCATACACAGAGAGGAAATCTTCTGACACACATCATACTGGTCCTGCTAAAAGACAGACCAGCCACAAAACTCCAGTCAATTCCTCTCTGAACAAGGGAAACAGCTAACCCCAGCCTCACGTTTTGGCCTTATTGGGTCTCGTCGATGAGGTGCAGCTGATCCCTCTAGGCATTGTGAGCAAGGGGTCCACATCTGGATTCCCCCCCATTACTTTTAGGGTGACTAATCCCAAGAGCAATTTGCATATGTAGAAAGAAAGGTCAGAGATGCTCAACTAGGCTCACGAGCTAGCAAATACATGCAAGAAGCTCACTGGGACTGTGTCCTCGCGCCCAGAGTGCAATTTCTTTCAGCTCATCAGTGCCATACACAGAGAAGAAATCTTCTGAACCACATAATACTTGTCTTGCCAAAAGAGAGACCAGCCATCAAATGCCAGACAATTCCTCTCTGAACAAGAGACACAGCTAGCCCCAGAGATATGTTTCAGCCTTATTGGGCTGTATCAGTGATGTGCAGCTGATCCCTCTAGGCACTGTGAGCTTCCCCCCATTACTTTTAGGGTGACTAATCCCAAGAGCAATTTGCATATGTAGAAAGAAAGGTCAGAGATGCTCAACTAGGCTCATGAGCTAGCAAATACATGCAAGAAGCTCACTGGGACTGTGTCCTCGTGCCTAGGGTGCAATCTTTTTTAGCTCACCAGAGCCATACACAGAGAGGAAATTTCCTGAACCATATTACACTGGTCCTGCGAAAAGAGAGACCAGCCATGAAATTCCAGACAATTCCTCTCTGAACAAGAGAAACAGCTAACCCCAGAGGTATGTTTCGGCCTTATTGGGCCTCATCAGTGAGGTGCAGCTGATCCCTCTAGGCACTGTGAGCAAGGGGTCCATGTCTGGATTCACCCCATTACTCTTAAGGTGACTAATCCCAAGAGCAATTAGCATACATAGAAAGAAAGATCAGAGATGCTCAACTAGGCTAATGAGCTATCAAATACATGCAAGAAGCTCACTGGGACTGTGTCCTCGTGCCCAGAGTGCAATCTCTTTTAGCTCACCAGTGCCATACACAGAGAGGAAATCTTCTGAACTATATCATACTGGCCCTGCCAAAAGAGAGACCAGCCACAAAATGCCAGACAATTCTTCTCTCAACAAGAGAAGCCGCTAACTCCAGACATATTTTCCAGCCTTACTGGGCCTCATGAGGGAGGTGCAGCTGATCACTCTAGGCACTGTGAGCAAGGGGTCCATGTCTGGATTCCCCCCATTACTCTTAGGGTGACTAATCCCAAGAGCAATTTGCATATGTAGAAATAAAGGTCAGAGATGCTCAACTAGGCTCATGAACTAGCAAATACATGCAAGAAGCTGACTGGGACTGTGTCTCCCAATGTTGTGCACTGTTAGCCATAGAACCATACACACTGCCCCCAGGCTTATCCCACATTAGCCATAGAACCACACATACTCACCACAAGCCTTGCCTCACTGCAGTGCTAGCCATAAAATCACACATACTGACCCCCAGCCTTGTCCCAGTGCATTGGTAGCCATAGAACTACATATAGTGAGTGTGACATTTTTATGCAGAGGAATTTTCATGGAAAAAGTGGCAAACTTTAGGTTTTCCATAATAATTCCCACTGTAAAAAAACATAATTTTTTGCCCTGCTGTACTACTGAGTCTAACTTAGTTCATTATTACTGCATGTACAACCTTTGGGCCATATGCAGAATGCTAAAGAGGAGCAGCTTGGGGTAAGCAATAAATTAAGTCAAATTGCCACTAATTTGTGGATTGTTAAAAACATTGGTGACTTCTCTAGCATTCAAGACATTAACATGGCCTTGTAAATCCATGGAAATGTTTGTTTGTCCTCTATGAAACAGCTGGTTTGTCCCAGAATTGCTCCAATTTTCACTTTGTGTATATTGCCCCTGTGTGATGGTATGATTACTGGGAGATAAGCAGGGCTATAGATAAGGCCCTTGTTACATTGTCTCTGCATTTCTAGCTGCCGAAAGTAGACCAATGGACAATATATGAAGCTGCTGACACTGGCGTTTTCATCCCGTGTGATGCAGACTGAAGCAGTGTGCTGGATGCAATCTATGTACCTCTGCTCATACCCACCTTGATGATCAGGTCCTTTGCCTTAATGTTGACTGATTTTGGGAATTTTAGCTTCCACCTCGATGGTGAGTGTGCTGGAAATTTCCCAGTCACCATATTATATAAAATGACACCAAATGAATACCAGTCAACAGATTAATTACATTTCTTTCCTTTCAATATCTGCAAAAAGAACAGAGAGAGAAAGAGAGTTTATTTCCAATCAACACACACAGACACAAAACCTCTGCAACCAATCCATGCACAGGCACAGAGCCACTACAAGCTATATGCACGCAGGCAAAAATCACACACAGGCACAAATCCACTGCAACCTATCCAAGCACACACACGTAGACGCACAAAGCCTCTACAGTCTTCCCTCAAACATACAAAGCCTCTGCAATCAACCTACATAAAGGCACAAAGCTACTACAACCTACAAACACACAGACACAAAGCCTTCACAAGCAACCAATACACAGGCATAAAGCTACTACAACATATACATACACAGGCACAAAACTTCTGTTACCTACCCACACACAGGCACAAATCCATGGCAACACTCTCACACAAAGGAACAAAGTAGCTGCAAACTACCACAAACAGGCACAAAGCAGTGGCAATTTCCCCCCATATAAACAGGCACAAAGCAGTGGCAATTTCCCCCCATATAAACAGGCTCAAAGCAGTGGCAATATACGCACACACATACACAGGCACAAGTAGTGGCAATGTACCCACACACATACACAGGCACAAGTAGTGGCAATGTACCCACACACATACACAGGCACAACTAGTGGCAATGTACCCACACACATACACAGGCACAAAGTAGTGGCAATGTACCCACACACATACATAGGCACAGCTAGTGGCAATGTACCCACACACATACATAGGCACAAAGTAGTGGCAATGTACCCACACACATACACAGGCACAAAGTAGTGGCAATGTACCCACATACATACACAGGCACAACTAGTGGCAATGTACCCACACACATACACAGGCACAACTAGTGGCAATATACCCACACACATACACAGGCACAACTAGTGGCAATGTACCCACACACATACACAGGACAACTAGTGGCAATGTACCCACACACATACATAGGCACAACTAGTGGCAATGTACCCACACACATACATAGGCACAACTAGTGGCAATGTACCCACACACATACACAGGCACAACTAGTGGCAATGTACCCACACACATACATAGGCACAACTAGTGGCAATGTACCCACACACATACATAGGCACAAAGCAGCCACAACAAACCCCCACAAACAGACCAAATCAGTTACATCATACCCACCTAGATCAAACCAACTGTACCACAGGGAACTTAAATGAGGATTTTAACCCCTTGAAGGCTGAAGATTCCAGTGCTTTAAGAGGCAATGCATTTGAGTCCTCTCTGACTTCCAAAGGGTAAAAATCTTCATTTAAATTTCTGGAAATGTTGAGAGTTTTTACCCCCCCCCCCCATTAGTGCACTTGGATTGCTCCTGGACCGGTTCCCTTTCTACATTTGGTTCTCTGTGTGCATAAAAAGGAGGAACAATTCTGGATAAAAACAACTGCACTATAGGGTAAGAAAAAATTCTATAAACTTCTCTTGAATTAAAATTGGATTTTAACTCCTTGAATACCAGTGAGGTCTCCAAAGCATTCAATGGGAAAAAAGTCCAGTTTAAATCAATGGCCATTTTTACTTGTCCCCATTGTGCCATTGCCCCAGAGTTCCTCCTGTTCATCTTAGCGCATCAGCCTCAATGTACTGCAGATCTCTATAGCACTCCAGGGGTTAAAAAGCCACAGTTAAATCAATGAAGATTTTTATTTGTCCCCTGTGTTGCAGTTGGTTTGTTCCAGAATTGCTCCACTTCTGTTTTGTGCATGTGGACCCAAGTCTAAAGAGTTGATAACTAATAAAGATAAACTTATAAAGACGTAACGTTAGGGGCAATAGAAGTGTGCACCCCAAAGGGCATCCTTCCTCTCCTCTCCTCTCATCTCACCCTGATACACACATTATCAGCACTTAGACATGATCTGCCCCTGACCTCTATGGCAAAGTAACCTTGTGTTCCCGCATAGCCTGTTACTTCTTGGTCACAGGACATGGTCTCCAGTGTAAGTCCAAAGCCTCCGATCTTCACGTGACCATCACTGTTGATCAGAATGTTCTCGGGCTTCAGGTCTCTGTAAAGAGGTATAATGTGAGTGACATCTCTGTGTGACTTATAGAGTGTGGGGACACAGCACAATCTGAAAAGCCCACTTGTACCTAACGGTTTTGGTTTTCAGTTAGCAGATAATTAAACTATTGACTTTCTTTTCTATGTCTTCTGCTAGCCAATGAGCTCAGCTGGTTTCTCAGACCTGTTTTTTTAGAATTTGGCACCATCTGAATTCTAATATTAACCCCATAAAGACCAGAGGAATGTGCAATGCATCAGAAAGCAGTATTTCCAACACCCCTTTGGTCCTCACTGTGCAATGACAGTGGACTCTGACTTCATTGTGTAATAATATTTAGTTCATTCCTGCTCACATGTCAAGTAGTACAGTCCTTCACCTACTTAGTACAGTAGACAGAAGACTGTACTATACTGGGAGCTCAGGAGGTAAAGCTGTTTCACATGAAGTAGAGGAAGAATCTCAGGTAAGAGACAGGACAGTCCCAAGGGCAGGGTGAGGGCAAGTAGGAGGAGGGACAGAGCAGGGACCGCACAGAATGGAGTGATCAGAGCTGTGATAGGACAGAGAGGAGAGGGCATGGGGAGCAGAGCTGTATTAGGACAGAACAGATTAGACAGGTAATAAGGAAACATTGTTACTTACCGATGGATAATGCCTTTATTGTGTAGGAATTTTATTCTGCAAAAATTTCTGCTGCAAAGAACCCGATGGACAGAAGAATATATATATATATATATATATTTCCACAAACAGTTATTGGAATGAATGGCACCCCTGAATACCTAGGATCCCACAGAGCTAAGACAAAAACTAAGTGCTGCTTTCCTCAGACTCTGTCAGTGAACAGAATCAAAAAAACTACATGTAGATATATTACGGACGGCTTTGACATGGACGGCATTAGCATATGCTGCTTAGATAGCTGGTAGTTCAATAACCGTCTCTGCAACCTTGTTTTATATTGTTTTATTATTCTGTTCACTATATATATATATCAGGGCTTATAATTTGAAGTCCTTTGCTACTAGCCAGACCTGAAAAGTTACTCACCACTGCAAGCCAAAACATACCAACCAGGACCGAATTTCTACTCGCCAGGGTTAAATTGGCAAGTGGAAATTTTGAGCCCTGTATATATATATATATATAGGACTGAATGGAAGAAAGGCAGCACCCATGATAAAATGTGGTAGATGCCTGGGTGCAAGATAGATCATTTTCAATATTTTATCAGAGGTCAGCACTCACAGGTTTTTTTGTAAAACTTTAAATGAGCTTTATTTTAAATTAACGTTTTGATCCCTGTCTGGGATCTTTATCAAGACACCAAAACATTACAAACAACCATCTTATATACCCTAAGTGAGGTGATGACCCCAAAAACCCACCAAAATTTGTGTTGAAAACATATTTTTGATTCACATATAAAATCAACTTAAAATCTTCAGGGAGATTTCTAAGCAGGCTCTATATGCTTACAAAAAATAATAATCATTATCTGAGAGGATGGGAATGGATGCGCAGCGATGCATGTATCCCCGTAATATCGTTTTCAGGTTAGTGTAGAAGGTTATTGTATTGTTTTAATAACAATTTTAGATAGGGTTTCATTCATGAAGTTGCGGTATTGGAGCATCTTTGATTCCCAGAGTTGATTAATGATAGTGAGGTTTATCGATACTGCACTCCGATGTTCTGTGTTGGTTATATCAGCGCATGATACACGGAAAGAGTCTAAATATCAAGTTGAAACAAGTTATCAGTCATGTTGCTTATTCTTTAACTTTGTGACAGGCCTATCAGCTTAAGAGGTGAATCGTTACTATACTGTGGGTATAACAATAGCATGTGAATTGTTGATTACTTAATTACTTGGTTGAATAATTAACCTAATTGATTCAACTATGATTAACAACTGTGGTTAGTTCAACCTAATGTAATATAACTATAACTTTTTATTTATACAATTAGTATTTTTGTAAGCATATAGAGCCTACTTAGAAATCTCCCCGAAGATGTTAAGTTGATTTTATATGTGAATCAAAAATATGTTTTCAACACAAATTTTGGCGGGTTTTTGGGGTCATCACCTCACTTAGGGTATATAAGATGGTTGTTTGTAATGTGTTGGTGTCTTGATAAAGATCCCAGACGGGGATCAAAACGTCAATTTAAAATAAAGCTCATTTAAAGTTTTACAAAAAGACCTGTGAGTGCTGATCTCTGATAAGATAATATATAGGACTGGATATATTTTGTATACATAGAGGAGATCTCCTTAGTATTTCCCATTTATCCTGTGTTCTATTGCATAATAAATTGTATTTTTTTTTATATTGACATACTTGCGCTTTCCTCATTCTTTGTTTTTATATATAAATATATATATTAGCAATGTGGGACAGCGTTGCCCGTCAGATTATGTCGGGAATGTATGTTTCAATGGGCTAATGTTATCAGTGAGCAGGCAATTATTACATGAACCCCTTCTGTGCAAAAGATGTTTTCCCCACATACAGGGGATATTTGTGGCACTGGAGAATGTATTGTTAAAAAACTTTTTTTATTGTTTGGAGCAAAATAATATTATATGCATATGGGGAAAACATCTCTGGCACTCAAGGGGTTAATAGATCCAAAAGCAGAGAGATGTTATTATTTTTTCCAAAAAAAAAAAAAGGTTTTGAACAATACATTCTCCAGTGCCAGAAATGTTCCCTGCATATGGGGAAAACATGTGTGGCACTGAAGGTGTTACTACATCCATTTGCAGACAATATTAATTTGGGCAAAAATACAGTTTAATCATACACGCAGACACAAATTTGCAGAGGGCAACACAAAGGAGATCCGTGGTCAGTTCACTTGTGAGAAATGCAATCTGTAGAACTGTGGCAGTGAAAGGATTAAGCTACTACCAGAGCTGCTCAAATACCTTTCTCCAGCAGGGGGCATTTGGGAAAAAGTGAAGGGTTACATATGAGTTCGAGAAGGGACAGTGAATGGCTTGCTTCTCTGTTGTGGCTCCCGTGCAGGAGCTGCTTGAGTCAACATGGATTTGTGACGTGTGACACCCTTAAGGTCCTGACAGGGAACCACCATGCATTAAATAAGAGCACACCGCTGTTTCAAAATATGGTGGTGCCCTTCGAGGAGCAGAAAATCATCACATTGCACAAACCTATGGTGAAAGAAAGAGTCCTTCATGGGAGCGAAAGCAGCGGCCGAACCATGGAGCAGCTGGGCATCTACTTACTCCCTTTCAGGGCGTTTTGTCCCCATGTAATGTTCTGTGTGCCTTCTCCATTTTGTGCTATAAGTCAGCAAATGATGATTAATTCAGAAGGTGGCATGGTTGTGTTTGCGACTGCTTCTTCCAGTGCTCCCTTACAAGATCCTTGGGGTAGGTGGAAATTAATGGAGTGCGCTGTCGGGACCTTCACAGGGCAGTACTGTAGTGTCAATGTGCAGTGTGTGAACGTTGAATTTGTGTGCCTCTGTGCACGGATAAGGCATGTGACCTCTCCCCTGGCTGCCATCGTTTCACAGCAGCTTATAAGAACACAGTTTAATGGAGTTTGTGACTTTCTAAAGGCTGCAATAACCCTTTCAGTAGCAGAGAGGTGTGGCACTGAAAGGGTTATTGCAGCCTTTACAAAGACACAAACTCAATTAAACTGTGTTCTTAAAAGCTGCTGTGAAACGATGGCAGCCAGGGGAGAGGTCACATGCCTTATCCGTGCGCGGAGGAACACAAAGAGTTAAAGCTATGCGGCCCGTTGAATGGATGGAAGTGACATCCAGGGCAGGATGACACACTGCTCCTACCTGTACCGGAAGAAGAGTCTGGGCAGCGGATTGCAGAGATGGAAGGTGGAGCGGAGTAGGATAGTAACTGAATGCTAGAGGGATACGCTACAGTGGCTGGAAGTGAGTTGTGCAGGGGTTTTTTTCCTTGAAGCTGCAATAGTGTATTCCCAGGGTAAGACAACCTGTGCCTCTTTAGCTGTTGTTGGACTGCTGTTTCCATCATACCCAGCTGCTCATTGGTGGTATGAGGATGAATGGATTGGCAAACATCTAGAAAGCCACATGGTTTCCACTGCTGCACCACAATCTCAGATACAATAGTGGGCAGAGACTGAGGGACATGAGAATTGATTTGCTGTAGTAGGGAATCAAGGAAGAGCCCATTGGGGAAGGGAAAGCAATCCCCAGAATAGAGTGGGGGAGGCAGAGGAATAGTGCTGAGAAAGGGACAGATTAATACCAAGCGGAAACTGGAGTAATTAACAATGAATGTTTAGGGGGAGATGGGGCACAGAAAAGATGTATAGATGGGTTTGTAAGATGAATGGTGGGGTGGTAGGAATGGACAACACAGTTATTGTTTTGCAGTAGTATAATAATTCATTATAAAGCCATGAAACTGTACTGCAGACGCCATTGCTTACCTTGCCATAGCTGCCTTCTCCAAGTTCACGATAAAACGTGAAATCATCCAGCGTTAGGGATGCCCCTTTGATAGAACTTGAAGGGCAAACAGAGTCTCCACCTATTGGGGTAAAAAATATGTATATATATTATTTAATAAGAACACAGCCACTGAATTTCTAATAAATGCTATGTTCTTGACAGTACCATGGGTGTCCCCCCCATACACACACTTGTCCCTTCACATAACCATAAGGACCGGGCGGACTGGCCTGGGTCTTATTATGGCTTTGTCCCCCACTTCCCACCTCCAGGACCGGAAAACTTCTGTGCGCAGCCCTGTACAACACCTGGTGAAGCAGTCAATAATCAATGAGCATTTGTAGAGTGAATTAGATGAGGGGAAGTTCACAAAGGTTAGGTCTTTTATTACCCACTGAGTCTACAAGGGATTCAAATGATCTCACTCTCTAGTAATTGGGGTTAGGACTGAGCTGGATGTCACTAAAGTTGTTGTTGGATTACATTTATCATAATCCTAAGCAGGTATGTCATCACTGTAGCCAGCCATTGTTAGTAGTTGTATTCCAACAACAGTTATAAGGAAGCAAGCTGGCCGCACACATCCACATTCGTGCATCTAGACCCATCATTATTTTTAGTAGATAAATTAACCAAATGAAGCTATAGATTACCAGGAGGGTTTTCAGTGGTTGCAAAGCAATGTGCTGGATATCTTTCTGTCATCATTCAAAGAGTTAAAAATGAATTAACACCTTAAGATAACTTATGTTCATCTGAAAGAGCTTTCAAAATCATCTATAAGTCATGGTATCCAATTTTATTTACAGAACAGTTTATGGGATATTTAGTTATATTTATTTGTCAGTTTAAAGATATAGTAATGTCATAAAAAAAGTATTAACTATATCGTAGATACAATTAAAAGAGAGTACTTGCACTTATTCGCATCTCTCAAACTGTTATGGTTTGAGAGATATAGGAAAATAAAGTTCTCCGCTCCCTCCCCTTTCTGCTTGACGAACTATGAAGCTGTCAGAAGCAGATTCTGGTTCCTGGATCAGACAGTGGCTCTTCAGCAGCGCCGATATAGAGATACCTAAAAATAAATACTTATTCAGAACGGTCTACAACGTGTGCTTGGTTTGCAAGCACATGTTGTAGACCGTTCCAATGAAGTATTTATCTTTAGATATCATTATATCAGTGCTGTTGAAGAGCTGCATCTGGTCAAGTGACCAGATTCTGCTTCTGACAGCTTTACAGCTCATTAAGCAGATAGTGGAGGGAGCAGAGAACATAATTTTCCTATATCTCTCAAACCATAACGTTTTGAGATATACAAATAAGTTCAAGTACTCTCTTTTAATTGTATCTACCATATAGTTAATACTTTTTTATGACATTACCATCCCTTTAAGGAAGACCTATTTTTGTAGCTTTAGTTATAAAGTAATGTACAGGCACTTATCATAGCTCTGTGTTCTGTGAAACCACAGGTTATTGTGATACCAGCAGTCTTGTTGGTAGGCCTAGTTTTGCAACACAAATGGGAATTTGCAGAATTTTCATTCCTCCTGGGGTGCTGTTGGTTTGTTCTTACATTGCTCCACTTCAGCTTAAAGGGATAGTAATACTTCGTTTTAACTTTATTTTATTTTGTAGGCATTAAAAAAACACGAAGAATGATATAAGTCTTATCTCTCAAACCTTTATGGTTTATGAGATATTCACAAGCAAAGTTTCCCCCTCCCGCCCCTTTTACCTACTGTAAACAATCTCTTCTCAGATGTGGAATCCAGTCCATAGACTGGACAGATAACAGAAGGGGACACTCTTATTCCTATGAAAACAATGAAATCCCTGCCCCCCTTGACAAGCTTTTCAGGTTTTTCCCTTATCTTAATTGAAGATTGTCCCTCTCTGCAGTCTACCTGGGCACCTCCCTTCTGCCCTGGCTGAAAAGTGTTACAACAGTAAAAGGGGCGGGAGGGGGAAACTTTGCTTGTGAATATCTCTTAAACCATAAAGGTTTGAGAGATAAGACTTATATCATTCTTCATGTTTTTTTAATGCTTACAAAATAAAATAAAGTTAAAACGAAGTATTACTATCCCTTTAATGAAAAAGGCCCATAATATGTTTGGTCCTCAGAATGAAAGGAGTTTAATTGAAGCCCTGAATAAGATGGCAGCCCCACCCCGGCAGTATCTTATACATATTTAGTAAATGTGGTTAAATAGATGTCTAGCCACCCAAAATATTGTTACCAAACCTGATAAGCATATAAAATGAATAGAAACAACAGCAGCTCATTCTGGGCCTGACTTAACTCTTTGAGTGCCAGAGGGGTACGAAATGCTAAGAAATAGCATGTGATGGTGGGGTGAAAATCAGGTCAAACAACCTGCTACTGGACTGGGACCTCAGACAGCCAAGCCATCACATGGGGAACAGAGCAGGTACATAGTGAGGACTCACTGCAGCAGAGCAGAGGAATTGCTCTGGTCTGGATAGATCCCAGAGAGAGTGAGGGGTAATAGTGCTGCTGTCTGTGTATTAGTATAACATTTGCACCAGCAGCTCCCTGCTCAGTGCTTCTAAACTTGCATTGAGTCTGTCTGCCAGATTGTTTAGCTTGCAGTTAGATATAGGGTGACCACATTTCCCTTCTGCCATTCCGGGACGTGGTCACCCTAGTTGCCCCGTCATACCTTAAGTCCCTGGTGGTCTAGCGGCGTGGAGTGTGCTCTGTGCCTCCTCCGGCACAGAGCTGAAGCTCCCGCGCGGTATGCTCAGTAATGCAGAGCGCTGGGAGATGATGTCATCTCCCAGCGCTCTATATTACTAGAGCGCTTGCCTCCAGGTAAGCTGCATTGCCGCCCTGGATGTCAGCCTGCAAGCGGTGTGTCACATCATGGACGCCGCGAGCGGCGTCCATGATGTGACACACCGCTTGCAGGCTGACATCCAGGGCAGCTTGGCTTCATTCTGGGACACTTCATTGTCCCGGTTGAAGGGGACCCGGGACGCGGGACATAGCCCTGAAATAAGGGACAGTCCCGGACGTTCCGGGACCCGTGGTCACCCTAGTTAGATAACAGACTCCCAGTCCCATACAAGCACAGAAGCACTGGGCGGAGAGCTGCCTGCACATTTAGCAGGACACTTAATAAAAAATGAAGTGAAGGGCAACCGGGCGAAATAAGGCAGTGAAAATTGCATGTAATGAAAGGGGAGACACCGGCACCAGAGCAGACCCATACCTTCCAAGTGTCCCTCTTTTAGACCCAAATCCCACTGTCCCTCTTTCTCACCCTAATGTCCCTCTTTTTAGGAGATCAGACTGTGTGGTGTGTATATAACTGTATCACATTGCTCCACAGCAATAAAACTCACATTATTGTTTCTTTAAACGTCAGTATATGTGTGTATAAATTAGTGTGCTTAAATAAAATACTTTGGTCTTGTTATAAGTCATTTATTAGATTATACAAGGAGGTGTTAATAGGTCAGCCTGAAAATTCTCGTTAATGCCCCGCCCACCGGCCACAACCCCAGCCACACCCCCTAAAACACAATTGTCTCTCTTTGGCAATTTGGAATGTAGGGAGGTATGCAGATCTCAACTCTGTTAAAGCGATAGTAATGTTTCATAATGAAAGCAGCTCTAATTAATCATCATAGTATTTGGACTTTGGAGAGTGTTATTTCAATTCTGTCAGTTTTGTAGTTCAAGAGTAATTCAATGACAAAGTGTCCCCCTCCCTCCCCTTTTACTGATGTAACACTGTTCAGCCAGATCAGAAGGGAGGTGCCCAGGTAGACAGCAGAGAGGGACAATCTTCAATTAAGATGAGAGAAAAACCTGAAAAACTTGTCAAGGGGGGCAGGGTTTTCATTGTTCTCATAGGAAGAAGATTGTCCCCTTCTGTTATCTGTCTGGTCTATGGACTGCATTCCACATCTGAGAAGAGATGGCTTACACTAGGTAAAAGGGGCGGGAGGGGAAAGTTTGCTTGTGAATATCTCTCAAACCATAAAGGTTTGAGAGATAAGACTTATATTGTTCTTCATATTTTTTAATGCCTACAAAATAAAATAAAGAGAAAATGAAGTATTACTATCCCTTTAAAGAGCTGTGTCAAGCATTTTATATGCTGCAGTGCTGCATGGACTCACTGCTTCGCTGCCTGTTCTGTGGTTAGTCGACGGCTGCTGAGCACCGCTTAGTTCCCCTTGCCTTTCTACTTCCTGTCCCAGTTGCCTGGATACTGATAGGAGGACCCCTACTTGAGTCAGGTGACCTGGTGAGGACTTGACATCAAACGTTTCCTTCTTGCAGGGCCGGATTTGTCATAAGGCAGAGTAGGCATCTGCCTACAGGCGCACCCCACAGAGGGGCGCCTGTCATTTGTAAGGTCACCCGCATGGTAAGGTCTGTGCTGAGAGACCTCTAGCTGCTGAGCTCCTCCGGCTCTTTAGTAATGCAGAGCACTGGGAGATGACATCATCTTCTAGCGCTCTGATTACTAAAGAGAAGACGGCATGGGAGCTCCAGCAGCTACAGGTCTGTGCAGAAGCACAGATCTCTCCTGCCGCCGGACCACCAGGGAGGTAGGAAAAGGGTACTGGGGGCAAAGTGGGGGCAATGTGGAGCTGTTGGGGGCAATGTGAGGGCAAGCTGGAGCTGATGGGGCAATGTGGAGATGATGGAGGCAATGTGGGGGCAAGTTGGAGCTGATGGGGGCAATGTGAGGGCAAGTTGGAGCTGATGGGGCAATATGGAGATGATGGAGGCAATGTGGAGATGATGGAGGCAATGTGGGGGAAGTTGGAGCTGATGGGGGCAATATGAGGGCAAGTTGGAGCTGATGAGGGCAATAAGGAGCTGATGGGGGCAGTGTGGGGGTAATATGAAGATGGGGGTAATGTGGAGGTTAGGAGTATTGTGGAGGTGTCCAGCGGAGATGGCCGGGGGGGTGGGGCGCTTCACATTTCTGTGCCTACAGGCTCCTGAGATGTAAATCCAGCCCTGCCTTCTTGTCCTCTCAGCCACTACTCCAGTAAATGTGGACTCTTACATCAGGTAGTGAGATTATTATGTGACCTTCTACCTTGATCTATTTTGCCCCCACTGTGCTCTTTACCCTCCATTTGCTTCTCTTGTACCTCTCTTTTGCCTAACATTTAAAGGGATAGTAATAATTGAAAATAAGTTTATTTTATATTGTAGCCTCTAAAAAAACTTGAAAAATTATATAAGTCTTATCTCCCAAACCTTTATGGTTTGGGAGATATTCAGAAGTAAAGTTTCCCCTGGAGTGACGTCATTGCTCCACCCTTCAGATTTGGAATCCGGTCCCGGGACCGGCCGTGCCTCTCCAGAAGTGCTGAGATCACCATCTTTAAAAAGAATTTCTTAATTGGAATGGTCTACAAAGTGTGCTTTCAAGCCAGGCACACTTTGTACACTGTTCCAATGACGTAGTTCTTTTCAAAGATTGTGAACTCGGCACTGCTAAAGAGCTGCCGGTTGCTCTGTGGACCGAATTCCAAATCTGTCCACTAGATGGCAGACTTGGCTGAAACAGCCAGGAAAAGAGCATTTTACTATATTTTACATGTGAATATCTCCCAATCCATAAAGGTTTGGGAGATAAGACTTATATCATTTTTCATGTTTTTTTAAGGGCTACAATATAAAATACAATTATTTTCAAGTATTACTATCTTTTTGTGTCTCTGTTTCTGATATTCTGCCAGTCAATTGCCCCATAAGCCACTTTGTTGTCCATCTTTGCTCCCTCATGCCCTTTTCCCATTGTGCCTTTGCTTCTCCAGAATGCCCATCTCATAGTTATGTATAAAGGCAAAGTGGAGTAGAACACCTCTCTAGCATTCCAGGGGTTAAAACCCCTATTTATATAATTCCGAATTTTAAAATATGAATTTGTCCCCCAAAGTTCAATTTCTTTGCTCCAGACTTGCACAACATTGACTTTAACCCTGTGGGGGCAAATTAATATTTCCAAACTTCACATTTATTTATATTGCGCTTTTAACCCCTAGAATGCTAGAGAGGTAATTTTATTTTTCCCCTACTATGCAGTTAGTTTTACCTGTAATTGATCCACTTTGCCTTTATACACATGGCCCATTGAAGTGGATCGATTTTGGAGCAAACCGACTGCAATAGGGATAATAAAAATGTCCAAAATACACACTGATTAATATAAGTTGTTTAACTCCTAGAGTGCTAGTAATGTCTCCAACACTTAGCTACAAAAAGCATTGGAGACCCCTCTAGCATTCAAGCAGTTAAAAGGATAATTTAAATATAGAGGAGAGTGATCGGGACATTGTACCTATTGTGGGGTCCCTGTCACTTGCACTTTTCCCAGGACCTAGGATTTCTGATAGTGGCCCTAAGTGATGACACTGACAAGTAGAGAACTGCAAGAACAACCCAAGGGCAGATCATCCTATGGAGGGATCAGGTATTGCCCAGTGGGCCATGCAGTCCTGGGCCAGTTGGGGAGGTCATAGACTCTTCCCCTGAATGACCTACAATAATTTGCTTACCCAGGGCAATAATGGCCAAATCTCACCCCTTCCTAGCTCCCACTCAGTGCAGGGCTAGTCCTAAGTATTGGCCAAGTCTATCTCATCCCTCCCTAGCTCCCACTCAGTGCAGGGTTAGTCCTAAGTATTGGCCAAGTCTATCTCATCCCTCCCTAGCTCCCACTCAGTGCAGGGTTAGTCCTAAGTATTGGCCAAGTCTATCTCATCCCTCCCTAGCTCCCACTCAGTGCAGGGTTAGTCCTAAGTATTGGCCAAGTCTATCTCATCCCTCCCTAGCTCCCACTCAGTGCAGGGTTAGTCCTAAGTATTGGCCAAGTCTATCTCATCCCTCCCTAGCTCCCACTCAGTGCAGGGTTAGTCCTAAGTATTGGCCAAGTCTATCTCATCCCTCCCTAGCTCCCACTCAGTGCAGGGTTAGTCCTAAGTATTGGCCAAGTCTATCTCATCCCTCCCTAGCTCCCACTCAGTGCAGGGTTAGTCCTAAGTATTGGTCAAGTCTATCTCATCCCTCCCTAGCTCCCACTCAGTGCAGGGTTAGTCCTAAGTATTGGCCAAGTCTATCTCATCCCTCCCTAGCTCCCACTCAGTGCAGGGTTAGTCCTAAGTATTGGCCAAGTCTATCTCATCCCTCCCTAGCTCCCACTCAGTGCAGGGTTAGTCCTAAGTATTGGCCAAGTCTATCTCATCCCTCCCTTGCTCCCACTCAGTGCAGGGTTAGTCCTAAGTATTGGTCAAGTCTATCTCATCCCTCCCTAGCTCCCACTCAGTGCAGGGTTAGTCCTAAGTATTGGTCAAGTCTATCTCATCCCTCCCTAGCTCCCACTCAGTGCAGGGTTAGTCCTAAGTATTGGTCAAGTCTATCTCATCCCTCCCTAGCTCCCACTCAGTGCAGGGTTAGTCCTAAGTATTGGACAAGTCTATCTCATCCCTCCCTAGCTTCCACTCAGTACATGGTTAGCGTTGCAATATTGGTTAAAGGGGAACTACCACCCCGTAAAAACTTAAACTGGATTGATTCTTCATCTGGCGACTAGCTGCTTAGTAGCGCTAGTCGCCAGAAATATTACCCGGTTCTGAAGATTTCGGCCTTTTTCTGACGGTCACTGGAACAGGAAGCACGGCTGGCTCAAAAGGGACTGACAGCACAGCCACACGGACGTCACTGTGACGAGACGTCCGTGCTTCCTGTTCCAGTGACCGTCAGAAAAAGACCGAAATCTTCAGAACCGGGTAATATTTCTGGCGACTAGCGCTACTAAGCAGCTAGTCGCCAGATGAAGAATCAATCCAGGTTAAGTTTTTGCGGGGTGGTAATTCCCCTTTAAAGGGATAGTAATACCTAAAATGTAAAAAAAAATATGTTGTAGGGTTTATCCCCCTGAGTAAAACAAGAGTACTCCCACTGCTGAAAGATGTTTCATTCAAAAGTTATTAATTTTCAAAGTTGAATTTTTTAGGTGCAATATCACAGTGGCCCTGAAATTTTACAGTGGCGCTGTTGCTACACCATCCTATGGAGATTTATGGTCCTGAGACCAGAGCTGTCCATAGGATCGTGTAGCAACAGCGCCACTGTACAATTTCAGGCCACTGTGATATTGCACCTAAAAAATTCAACTTTGAAAATTAATAACTTTTGAATGAAACATCTTTCAGCAGTGGGAGTACTCTTGTTTTACTCAGGGGGATAAACCCTACAACATATTTTTTTTACATTTTAGGTATTACTATCCCTTTAAGTCTATCTCACCTCTCCCATCCTTTTAGTATCTCTGATCATTCCATGTGTTAACCCTAAATACATACTGTAAAACTCGTAATCATACCTTTAGCTGTATGAGTGCAACGCGTTGCGTACCCTTCTGGCACTCAAAGGTTTAATTTAATCATTTTGGTTTCAGGGGGTGCACATCACACAGCAAAGCTTTGATACTTAAAGGGTTATAACCTGCCATTCAGTAAGCTAAAGAGGTGAAATTCTGATGCCAACCAACTGCAGTATAAAAAACAAATATATATTCTTCAAATTCCCATGTATTTAATTGGGACTTTTAACCCTTGGAATGCTAGAGAAACATTTGCAATGTGTTGTAGACCACTTTAGCATTTAAATGCTTAAAGACACCAATTTAAATCAATTAGTATTTTCATTTCTTCCCTACTGGGCAGCTGGTTTGCTCCAGAATCACAACTCTGTCTCTTTAGCTTACTGACTTACTGTCATAACCCCTTAAGGACCAGGCCTTTTTTGACACTATAGGCCAAGATCAGTTTTGGCCTTTTTAGTATTCCTTTGTAATCCATGTTTTTCCTCTACTTCATTTAGTACACTAACACACACAAAATATATACCATTTTTCAGCATAAGCAGGGCTTTTTTAATAACTTGATTGATATATATTTTGTATATTATGCATATTTAAGTTAATATACAGTATTTAATTATTTATTTTATATTTAAGTTAATATATTTCAATGTAAACAGTTTTGTTATATATTTAAAATGTTTATAATTTGTTGTTGCTAACCCCAAACATGGTTCATATAGTCTGGAGTGTGTGTGTGTGTATACGTCTCAGCACCCTGCCATTTATTTACCGGCACATCCTCCACCCCATTCTGCCTATGCCTCACCCTTTTGTGACATCAGCAGAACTGGGCGGAGTGTGGATAGGGATAACATTTCTTCCTCCCCCGGAAAAATTTCTGCGGATGTCCATGTCAATATGTATTCATAGACAATTAAAACAGGAGCACGTTTCACAGATTCACCACACTTACCCATAGATCCACCCACAACTAATGTACATTGCAAGTGCTGAAAAACAATAGGTGCAAATCAATATGACAACAAAATGTTACCTGGAACAAACCAACTGCATGACAGAGGACAAAGAAAAAGTCCTCCTATATCACAGATGATTTAAATGGAGCTTTTAACCCCTGGAATGCAAAATAATGAGTTGGAGAACTATCTAGCATTCAAGGGGTTAATAGTACCATTTAAATCAGGGCCGTCCAAGTTCCATCCTTAAGCCCTTAAGGACCAGCGGTCCTGGGGTGTGTGGTCCTTTAAGGACCAGATAGAAAACTTTGACGTGCCGGCTCACGTGACTGATCATGTATGCTGGCATGCCAAACAGGGGACTGATAGAGATCGATCTGGTCTTGGAGTAATCAACTTCAGTCCCCACTATTACTCACAGCACTCCTGCAGGAGCACTGTAAGTAAAAAGTATGTGACGTGCCAGGACCGTCACTGGTCCTTAATGTCAAAATAGCAGTGACGGTTCTGGCACGTCATTGAACGTTAAGAGGTTCAGGGCCACCAGCTGTCCAGGATGTAAGGATTTGCCTGATTAAACACAGGTGAGGTAGTCAGTGGATCATTCATGCTGATTGGCCCGCCTGTCCTCAACAGGGAAATCCTGGCCTGTTGGTGGCTCTTGTGGACCAAATTTGGACAGCCCTGATTTAAATCAGTAGGAATGTTCATTTCTCTCTTATGGTGCAGTTTGTTTTCCCCAGAATTGCAAATCTTTAGTTTGTGGAATAAAGCCCCAATTCACATATTTAAAGTAGAAAGCCAAATAATAAGAACTCCCCACTTACTGTATTTAATCCATTGTTATGTAACTAGCATAAAAGCCCCATGTAAATCAGTAGGAAGTGTTATTTCTCCCTTATAGTGCTGCTGGTTTATTCTAGAATTTAACCTCTTTAGCTTATTAATGAGAATTATTTTCCTCTCACATTCCTTACCTTCGTCTCATACACAGCATTGCAAAAACAGTGTTAAATTAACCCTTTGAGTGCCAGGTGGTACTCAATGCATTTCTCTGCAATGAGTTGAGTACCTGTCTGGCACTGAAAGGGTTAGTGAGGATGTTTTTCCCTTAATAACTACTTTGTATACTTTTAATCCAAATAAGTTGCAAAACGAACAGAGATATCTTGGACTTTCCTCATACAAGGAATACACTGGATCCCACAGTCATTGGGGCCTACCTGTGTGAGAATGTGGGTATGTACATTTGTTTTACATACATGTTGTGTAGTTCCTGATATATGTCATCTCCACAGGTAGCGATATTGAAATCATAATTACATTTATAAAGGTATAGCATTAAGTCATACAGAAAAATGTATATTGCAGGGTTTCTGATGATTAAACAAAGGCATTTTGTAGTGAGATGTTTTCGACAAAAGTTATTGCAGCTTAAAACTGGATTTTTTTGGGTGTAGTACCTCCATGGCCTGAGATTTGAACGTGGTGCTGGCGCTACAACAAACTGTTTAGCGTTATTGTCACTGATCAGATCTGTCCATATACTGCTGTAGCATAAATATGTCAGGCCATGGAAATATTAGACTAAATGAGAATCACTGACCTAGTCCTTGCCAATTTCTAGGTATTTGTACCAAGTTGACCCTAAACCTCTCCTTTAACTGCAGATACATTGGAAATATGCATATTTCAGGGCAATACTGCAAACAAAGTAGCCCTGCAGTATGTAATTTTTCATCTGTCCCCAGTTAAAGATGTATTCTGTCATCCTAATACAGAGCTTTCCAAACTTTTCATGTTGGTGACACACTTTTTAGACATGCATCATTTCGTGACACAGTAATTCAGTTTTGCTAGCAAACCAGAGGTTAAACTAATAATCCCTTATAAGAGATACGGACAGATACATAAATTGTAATAACAAGATGTATGGGGACACAACATATCTCATGAAAACCTTTCATTCGTACTGAGGAGGCATTAAGCATGACTTAAAAGAGGTTAATTAAAAATAGATATATGTAACATATGAGTGCCAAAACCCGACTTTGCATGGTATAGGATAAAGGCAAAGGATCCTGTATATAAAGGCAGGGGAGAGAGAAGAGAAACACCAGCAAGCAAGGGGAGAGTGTAAGAGAGAGGAGAGACACCAGCAATGGGAGAGTGTAAGAGAGAAGAGAAACAGCAAGGGGGGGTAAGAGAGAAGACATACACCAGCAAGGGGAGAGTGTAAGAGAGAGGAGAAACACCAGCAAGGGGAGAGTGTAAGAGAGAAGAACACCAGCAAGGGGAGAGTGTAAGAGAGAAAATAAACACCAGCAAGGGGAGAGTGTAAGAGAGAATAGACACCAGCAAGGGGAGAGTGTAAGAGAGAAGAACATCAGCAAGGGGAGAGTGTAAAAGAGAAGACATACACCAGCAAGGGGAGAGTGTAAGAGAGAGGAGAAACACCAGCAATTGAGAGTGTAAGAGAGAAGAGAAACACCAGCAAGGGGAGAGTGTAGGAGAGAAGACATACACCAGCAAGGGGAGAGTGTAAGAGAGAGGAGAAACACCAGCAATGGGAGAGTGTAAGAGAGAAGAGAAACAGCAAGGGGGGGGTAAGAGAGAATAGACACCAGCAAGGGGAGAGTGTAAGAGAGAAGACATACACCAGCAAGGGGAGAGTGTAGGAGAGAAGACATACACCAGCAAGGGGAGAGTGTAAGAGAGAAGAGAAACACCAGAAAGGGGAGAGTGTAAGAGAGAAGAGAAACACCAGCAAGGGGAGAGTGTAAGAAAGTGTAAGAGAAAGGAGAAACACCAGCAAGGGGAGAGTGTAAGAGAGAAGAGAAACACCAGCAAGGGGAGAGTGTAAGAGAGAGGAGAAACACCAGCAAGGGGAGAGTGTAAGAGAGAAGATAAACTCCAGCAAGGGGAGAGTGTAAGAAAGTGTAAGAGAAAGGAGAAACACCAGCAAGGGGAGAGTGTAAGAGAGAGGAGAAACACCAGCAAGAGGAGAGTGTAAGAGAGAGGAGAAACACCAGCAAGGGGAGAGTGTAAGAGAGTGTAAGAGAGACACTAGCAAGGGGAGAGTGTAAGAGAGGAGAAACACCAGCAAGGGGAGAGTGTAAGAGAGAAGAGAAACACCAGCAAGGGGAGAGTGTAAGAGAGAAGAGAAACACCAGCAAGGGGAGAGTGTAAGAGAGAAGAGAAACACCAGCAAGGGGAGAGTGTAAGAGAGAAGAGAAACACCAGCAAGAGGAGAGTGTAAGAGAGAAGAGAAACACCAGAAAGGGGAGAGTGTAAGAGAGAGGAGAAACCAGCAAGGCGAGAGTGTAAGAGAGAGGAGAAACCAGCAAGGCGAGAGTGTAAGAGAGAAAAAAAGAAAATGCAAAAAAAAAAAATTAAAAAAAAATGTAAAAATGCAAAAAAAAAAAAAAGGGGGCAACATGCAGAAGGGGGTCCACATCCCTTGCCCTGGGAGGATATTTGTTTTATTTCTATCCTACAAATGCTTCTGCATGACCTATATCCCGTCGAATGACAGGCTTTAACCTAGTGTATATATATATATATTGCTTTTACGTACTTTTTTAGATATTTAATCTTCATGCTGTGCACTTCCGCATTATGCGGCACGTTGAATCTTCAGCACAGCTCTTCAGGACTTCCCAGTGCTACTTCATTCTCCTAGCACCTCCCTCCCTGCTGCCCCAGAGAGTACGCGCACGCTTCCCTTTGGTATGGTGTGAATCACTTGTAACATTGCAGCAAGCTCCAGTTATGCTCAAGACATGCTTAATTAGCATAATATATGAAACTAGCTTGTAAAACTAGAGTATAGGTAACCTAGCATTAGTAGTCAATTAGTAGCGTGCTGCCTCATTTGTATGGTGACTATAGGTTGCCTGAGGAAGGTCACACTGTTTCCTGTTAGAGTGCACAGGATATTTCCTGATCTCTGGTTCCTGGGAGGCAGTTAGTGAACCAATGAAGGACTCCATGGACATGACATTCAGAGCCAATTCATGTTATCTCTTTATCCAAGGTTCAAAAGACAAAATTTAGTGTGGACATTACAATTTTCTGGTTATAGTAAGGTTATTAAGAGGTCTTAGTCTTCTTTTAATAAAATATGAAAAAAAAACCAAACAGATAATTTAATAAGCTATTTATTAATACTAACACTAACAATACTACTATAACTACTACTAATAATGATAATAATAAGTGGAGGTGACAGTTCCACTGTAGTGATCTTGAAGCCATTCTCGTTGTTTTCCTGGGCTCATTATTGGCTGGTGTCTGCTCACAGGTCTGAGCCCAGAAAGGAGAATCCATGGAACCTCTTCTGATCGTTTTGACTGGGTGGCTCCAGTAGTTCCATATATGAAAATGGACTCTCTTCTGCCACATAAAGCTCGGTCTTCTCCTGTGGCAGCTGTACAGAGAAGATAAATGCATTGTCTTCAGTATCATGTAATCAATTGACATACTAATGCCATTCTGCACTAAAGTAGGAGCTGGGACCAAGAGCAACCAACTGAAGCTTAGGGAAGAACTGAAGCCTCCTATTGATTTAACATGATGGTTAAACCCCATGAATGCTACAGAGGCCTGCAATGCATTGCTTTGCATATGTCCCCAGTTTGCTAGTGACATCTTTTGTGCCATGTGGAGGGCAGTGGGGAAGTTTATTCCTGGGTGTTCCTGTCCTTTGTGCTTTGTTTAACCCCTTAACGGCCGTGGAAGTGCCAGGACCGTAACAACTTTTGGTCTGTTAAAGTGATAGGAAAACTTTGATAAAAGTATCTTGAATTGTGTAGGTATTAAAAAACTAAATTAATTACACTCAGTCCTGTCTCTCAATCCTCTATGGCAGTGCTTTCCAAACTGTGTGTCGCGACATGTTAGTGTGTCGGCTGCAGTGTGTAGGTGTGTCACAGGCGAAGGTGCCGTTTACACAGCGTGAGATTGTCAACTGCAGAAACTGCAATGGGAGTTGAAATAAAACACTACTACTTAATGGTCGCATTTACACAGCGGGAGATTGCCTCCGTGTGCTGTGTACAGCTGGAGCGCCACAAAAGATTTGTAACAGCTTGAGTGCCTCTGTGTGCTGCATACATACTATGTATGCAGCACACGGAGGCACTCCAGCTTTTACAAATCTTTTGGCGCTTCAGCTGTTAAAATCTTTTGAGATGCCACCTCCTCTATACCTCTGCCCTCTCTTTGGGCTGCCAAGCTGGAGGTGTCCCTGTGCACCGAGGCTCCCTGTCACATGGCTGCTACTTGTGGCGCCGATGAGACAGGAAAGACAGACAGTACGTCTAAAATCAGTTATGTTCTATCTATTTAATAATGCAACATGAGAATCTTGCTCTTATATGTAGCGCAACATTCTCACGTTGCCCTTTTAAAAACCACACGACATGCTTAATGCCTCCTCAGTATGAATGAAAGGCTTTCATGAGATATGTTGTGTCCCCATACATCTTGTTATTACAATTTATGTATATGTCTGTATCTCTTATAAAGGATTATTAGTTTAACCTCTGGTTTGCTAGCAAAACTGAATTACTGTGTCACAAAATGATGCATGTCTAAAAAGTGTGTCACCAACATGAAAAGTTTGGAAAGCTCTGTTGTAGACCGTTCAAATGAAGTATTTCTGCCTAACTAACATGATTATGGCCCTGCTGAAGAGCGCAGGACGGTCTGTTGAACAGGATCTGCTTCACTGACACGGAAAGCTGACGTAAGTGCAAGGAGAGGGAAAGGGGGACTTTCAAAGCTTATATCTCTCAAACCATAGAGGTTTGAGAGATAGGACTGAGTGGAATTAATTTAGTTTTTTAATACCTACACAATTCAAGATACTTTTATCAAAGTATTACTATCACTTTAACGGACCAAAAGTTGTTACGGTCCTGGCACGTCCACGGCCGTTAAGGGGTTAAACGAAGCACAAAGGACAGGAACACCCAGGAATACCTGCACACTTCCCCACTGCCCTCCACATGGCACATATCACAGCGTGCCTGAGAGTGTGCAGTGAAACTGCCAGAAAGCTGAAACTGAAGCAGTCATTTTCAGCCTTTTCTTCAGCAAGCTGGTACATGTAATTGCGCGCATGTAGCGGCTCAGCGAGCATACTCAATTTGGTCCCGTAGGGTTAAAAAATACCCCTGGTCTGCCTGGCCCTTAAGGGGTTAATGATATGTACTGACAAGATGAATAAGAAAGTAGAGTAAATGTACTCCATTTTCCTGTGCATATTATAGGTGAGGTGATGGAGGAGAGTGTGCAGGTCTGCACCAAAGCAATCATATGGTCTAGTAAAGTGGTAGTAACGTGACATATTCCATATCCCGTCAGTCTAAATCTCCCATCATTCCCCACCAGCTGATGGTCAATTGAGGAACGGTGTACAAGAAGGGGGAATGCTCTCATACATGCTTCTGTTTCCCATTACATTTACATTCACATGTTAATTAATGCTTTGTACTTAATTGTCAGTGAGCAAGTACTTAGGGATGCTAATAGTGCATACAATTTCTGTAAGCCATATTCTGGCTGTTGGCGAACACTGAAGTCAAAGGGAGTTTAAATCTCTGCATACACACAGGGAAAGACTAAATACATAATTATTAAGTACAAAATAAAGTCTGGCACACAAATGGTGGTTAGAAAATTATTCCTATAGAATATAGAGAAAATACTCAAAATGCCATCAATAAAAAATATTTTCAGTTTTATATGTGAATAATACATAATAACACTATATATATATATATATATATATATATATATATATATATATATATATATGGGAAACACTATTATATAAATTCCTACAATTTGTGTAATGGAATAATATCACCATGTACATCAATCTGAAGTGCCCAATCTATCGACCAGATAGGGCAACTACAGATCTATATCCCAAACAAATTACTTTGCAATGCTGACCCTGTGCATGAGATCCCTCATTACACCTGGGTGCACTAGCACAATGGATTGGATAACTAACAATATGCAAAAATATACATACAATACAGTTGTGAAACCCTCAATCTAGGGGATTCACAAATAAAAACATCTACACAACAAATATAAAATCGAATACACTAGAGACACCTACTACTACTACTAGTACTAAAATCCCCTTGACCCTACAACTAACTAAACGATCAATCATTCAAAAATAAAAAATATAAAAATAAAAATGTAAAAAATTTAAAACTGTCGACAAAAAAGATATCATTCAATATATGTCTCAACTTCTCTTCCTTCAGACAGTCATCCGACAATATATTCCTCCAAGTTGTGTATTTCCAATCTTTCTTACTACGAACTATCTTGTATATTCTGGATGATTAAATCAATACAAAACTTGAGACTCCTCCATATTTCTTACATCAGTTACAAAATAACACTTATATATATATATATATATATATATGTATGGAACAATCTCTGAATTAGACCAATATCTGGAACACGTGTGATTCCTTTACTGTGGATATCCAATCCGTTACCACATTGCATAAATGTATTGGAACATATAAGATAACTCTTCTTAATTCGTGTTTACCAACACTTCACAAATACTTGTATGTAACCATGATGCAAAATTTCACTTGGTAACTTCAAACATATATATAACCCATTCTTCGTTAATATTATCTGGCACTTCACGGGTGTTGTGCTTAATATTTTCTACCATTATCCACCCAATTTAAGCTTGTTCTTTAGTAGAATAGATATACAAACCTATCTCTCTCAACCTATAAGAAATGGGTGTCACTGTACTTAGGTATATTGGGCTCTGATACAGGTGTATATACTTACTACTGAGAATGGTGGCTGGATGTGGCCTTTCTTTAGCTCCTCCCAGTTGATGGAACTGAAAAATGGGTGGCTGCAGATGGTGGCAGCCACTGACTGGCGTCGGACTGGGTCGCTGTTTAGGAGCTGTTGAAAGGAACAAGATTATTTGGTATCTTAATTTTATTTGTACTTCTAGAGATTCAGCCAAACAAGCACGACCACCATCCACAACGTATTGAAGCCTATCATCCAAGGGGTTAAATAATGACCTATAAAGGGTTATGTACATTTTTACATAATCCAGACATCAAAAGCCCAGGAGCATGTATAGGATAAAAGAGAGCTGGGAATGCTCTGGCCCCTCCCACACCTTGGAATGTGGGTATGGTCAAGGCAGCTAAGGCATTGCTCAAAATGTAGAGCTCCAAGACATGGTGCACATTGCCCAATATAAAATTCAACCTTGTTGTCACATTATAAAATCACACTGGGAGGCCAGTGACAGACTGAAGTTATTACCAGCAATATATGAGTTAATGGTAGGCTCTGGGCTACTGAGCAGTGACTGCTAAAACCCTAGCCTTGTCCCACAGTACCTATAGGACCACACTTACTGACCCCCAGCCTTGTCTCACAATAGGTATAAAACCTATCATACTGTCCCCCAGTTTTCTCCTACTGTACTGGCATTGTTCCATAATAGCTATAAAACTATGTATACTGACTCCCTCTCCCCAGTCTTATCCCAGTACACTGGTAGCCATAGGGATGGGCAACATGAGGCCCTTCAGATGTTGCCAGATTATAGCTCCCAATTTAGGAGTAAACTGCAGAAGCTGAAGTCTTCACATTGCCCACCAAGTTGCATAATAACACACAGAGATATCTCCCAGCCTTGTGACACTGCATTGGTAGCCATAGAACCATACACACTGCCCCCCGGGTTATCCCACATTAGCCATAGAACCACACATACTGACCCCCAGCCTTGCCCCACTGCACTGCTAGCCATAAAACCACACATACTGACCCCCAGCCTTGTCCCAGTGCATTGGTAGCCATAAAACCACACATACTGACCCCCAGCCTTGTCCCAGTGCATTGGTAGCCATAGAACTACACATATTGACCCCCAGCCTTGCCCCACTGCACTGCTAGTCATAAAACCACACATACTGACCCCCAGCCTTGTCCCAGTGCATTGGTAGCCATAAAACCACACATACTGACCCCCAGCCTTGTCCCAGTGCATTGGTAGCCATAGAACTACACATATTGACCCCCAGCCTTGTCCCAGTGCATTGTAGCCATAGAACTACATATACTGACCCTCAGCCTTGTCCCAGTGCATTGGTAGCCATAAAACCACACATACTGACCCCCAGCCTTGTCCCAGTGCATTGGTAGCCATAAAACCACACATACTGACCCCCAGCCTTGTCCCACTTCACTGCTAGTCATAAAACCACACATACTGACCCCCAGCCTTGTCCCACTGCACTGCTAGTCATAAAACCACACATACTGACCCCCAGCCTTGTCCCAGTGCATTGGTAGCCATAAAACCACACATACTGACCCCCAGCCTTGTCCCAGTGCATTGGTAGCCATAGAACTACACATACTGACCCTCAGCCTTGTCCCAGTGCATTGGTAGCCATAGAACTACACATATTGAGTCTGACATTTTTATGCAGAGGAATTTCCAAGGAAAAAGTGGTAAACTTTGAGTTTTCCATAATAATTCCAACTGTAAAAATCATGATTTGTTTTGCCTTGCTGTATTACTGATTCTAACTTAATTCATTATTACGGCATGTACAACCACTGGGCCATATGCAGAATGCTAAGGAGGAGTAATTTGGGGTAAACAATCAATTTCCCCAAATTACCACTGATTTGTCTATTGTTAAATGTGTCTAGCACTCAAGGCATTAAATGTTCTTGTAAATCCATGGAAATGTTTGTCAGTCCCCTATGATGCAGCTTGTTTGTCCCAGAATTGCTCCATTTTACTTTGTGTATATGGCCCCTGTGTGCTGGAATAGTTACTGGAAGACCAGCAGGGCTATAGGTAAGGCCCTTGTTATATTGGCTCAGCATTTTTAGTTGTAGAAAATAGACCAATGGACAATATATGAAGCTGCTGACACTGGCTGTTTCATCCTGTGTGATGCAGACTGAAGCAGTGTGCTGGATGCAATCTATGTACCTCTGCTCATACCCACCTTGATGATCAGGTCCTTGGCGTTAACGTCGACTGAGTTAGGGAATTTTAGCTTCCGGCTTGATGGTGAGCGTGCAGTAAATTTCCCAGTCACCATATTATATAAAATGACACCAAAAGAATACCAGTCAACAGCTGAATTATATTTCTTTCCTTTCAACATCTGCAAAAAGAACAGAGAGAATAAGAGAGTTTATTTCCAATCAACACACACAGACACAAAACCTCTGCAACCAATCCATGCACAGGCACAGAGCCACTACAAGCTATCTGCAGGTAGGCACAAATCCTATCCAAACACACACGCACACACATAGACACACAAAGCTTCTGCAGCCTTCCGTCACACACACAAAGCCTCAGCAAACTCTCTACATACAGGCACAAAGCTACTACTACCTACAGACACACAGGCACAAACCCTCCACAACCAAGCAATACACAGGCATAAAGCTACTACGACACTGATTCTCAAACAGGGTGCCGTGGCACTTTGGTGTGCCACGGACATCATCTTAGGGTGCCCCACATTTTCTATGAAGACTAACAAAAATGGACTTTAAAATAAGGATTAATAGAAACTGTCCTGCACAATATGTTTAGTTTTGTTACGATGATTGTAAGACCTAATAATAACTGTATATTTATGTATTGTACCCTTCATTATGCCCTTGTTAAAGTACATTAAACATGTTAGGGGTGCCCCGAATGTTCTAGATTATGTGTTAGGGGTGCCCTGAACAAAAAAAGATTGAGAATCACTGTGCTACAACGTATACACACACAGACACAAACCCTCTGCTACCTTCCACACACAGTCACAAAGCCATAGCAACACTCCCACATACAGTCATAAAGCCATAGCAACACTCCCACACATAGGAACAAAGTTGCTGCAAACTAACCACTCACATGCACAAACAGTGGCAACGTACCCACAAACACAGGCACAAAGTAGTGGTTATTTACCCACATACTCACTACCACACACACACATTGGTACAAAGCAGTAACAACTATTCTAAATACACAGGCACAAAGTAGTGGCAATGTACCCACACACATACACAGGCACAACTAGTGGCAATGTACCCGCACACATACACAGGCAAAAAGTAGTGGCAATGTACCCACACACATACATAGGCACAACTAGTGACAATGTACCCACACACATACTCAGGAACAACTAGTTGTAATGTACCCACACACATACATAGACACAAAGCAGCCACAACAAACCCCCATAAACAGACAAAATGCAGTTGCAACTTACCAACCCCCCCCCCCCATTAGTGCACTTGGATTGATTCTAGACCTCTCCGGGTTCCCTTTCTACATTTGGTTCTCTGTGTGCATAAAAAAGAGGAACAATTCTGGAAAAAAACAACTGCACTATAGGGTAAGACAACAAATGTATAAATTAATTTTGAATTAAAATTGGATTTTAACTCCTTGAATACCAGTGAGGTCTCCAAAGCATTCAAAGGGAAAAAAGTCCAGTTTAAATCAATGGCCATTTTTACTTGTCCCCATTGTGCCATTGCCCCAGAGTTACTCCTGTTCATCTTAGCTCATCAGCCTCAATGTATTGCAGATCCCTATGGCACTCCAGGGGTTAAAAAGCCACAGTTAAATCAATGAAGATTTTTATTTGTCCCCTGTGTTGCAGTTGGTTTGTTCCAGAATTGATCCACTTCTGTTTTGTGCATGTGGACCCTAGTCTAAAGAGTTGATGACTAATAAAAAAAATAGAAAAATAAATAATAAAGACTTAACATTATGGGCAATAGAAGTGCGCACCCCAAAAGAGAGCCTTCGCCCCCTCTCATCTCACCCTGATACACACATTATCAGCACTTGGACATGGTCTGTTCCTCACCTCAGGGGCGATGTAACCTTGTGTTCCCGCATAGCCTGTTACTTCTTGGTCACAGGACATGGTCTCCAGTGCAAGTCCAAAGTCTCCGATCTTCACGTGACCATCACTGTTGATCAGAATGTTCTCGGGCTTCAGGTCTCTGTAAAGAGGTATAATGTGAGTGCCATCTCTGTGTGACTTATAGAGTGCGGGGGCACAGCACAATCTGAAAAGCCCACTTGTACCTAACGGTTTTGGTTTTCAGTTAGCAGATAATTAAATTATTGACTTTCTTTTCTATGTCTTCTGCTAGCCAATGAGCTCAGCTGGTTTCTCAGACCCTTTTTTGAGAATTTGTCACAAACTGAATTCTAATATTAACCCCATAAAGACCAGAGGAATGTGCAATGCATCAGAAAGCAGTATTTCCAACACCCCTTTGGTCCTCAATGCGCAGTGACAGTGGACTCTGACTTCATTGTGTAATAATACTTAGTTCATTCCTACTCACATGTAAAGTAGTACAGTCCTTTACCTACTTAGTACTGTAGACAGAAGATTGTACTATACTGGGAGCTCAGGAGGTAAAGCTCTTTCACATGAAGTAGAGGAAAAATCTCAGGCAAGAGACAGGACAGTCCCAAGGGCAGGGTGAGGGCAAGTAGGAGGAGGGACAGAGCAGGGACCACACAGAATGGAGTGATCAGAGCTGTGATAGGACAGAACGGATTAGACCGGTAATAAGGAAACACTGTTACTTACCGATGGATAATGCCTTTATTGTGTAGGAATTTTATTCCGCAAACAATTTCTGCTGCAAGGAACCTGATGGACAGAAGAAAATAGGGTACAATTCTAAAATATAAATCTATAAATATATAGAAGTGGAAACATCATGTGACAGGCAAGTCTGTCTGAAGCCAAACACACCCAGGGGCGGCAGTAAGGATGGGTTATGCAGATCTCCTCTATACTGCCTGTCCAGTGGTGTAAGCATGGGACGTGATTTTCACAGGAGTGGGCAAGGGGACAATGGGGGACCTATGCACTTTGAAAGCAAGGTATTGCTCTGTGAGGACCTCAAGGTCCCCACATGGCAGGAATGTATGTTGAGCAGAAGAGGACCAGGCCAAGGACACACACAGCATTGGGGGAAGCTGCTGCCAAACTAAGCATGGCGCACACTGCCTCCGGAAGGTGTGGGGGTGACGGTCTTGCTCATTTCACCTGCAGTTCAGTTAAGTGCTCCACTTCTGAAGAGGTTAGATCTAATATTTTACTGTGCAATCATTCATTCGTTGAATACTTTTGAGCATTTCCGGAGCTGTACGATTACCAAGTGTAACCCTTATGAGTGCAATGGGTTGCATACCCCTGTGCCACTCACAGAGTTAACACACAGGCAACGCCATTCAAAGAGTAAATTATTACTGAGAAATTCTTGGATCAGTCCACAATACTTTCCTATCAGCTTCCTCCCTTCACATTAATTTATTAAAGAAATGACCAACCAGAAAAGGTTTTTTTTTTACTTTAAATTAAAATATATCTATACTGAACAGCAGCAGAAATCATAAATGTTTGATGTTTAGATAAAAGATGTTTAGATTCTTGTGCACAGAAGAAACAAGGCATAATTCTGAGACAAGCAACTGCACCAAAGGGGAGAAATACAATTCATCAAAAGTCCAGTTGTTTCAACTGGACTTTAAACCCCTAATATGCCAGAGAGGTCTCCAATATTTTGCTTTTCAATACATGGGAGACCTCTCTAGTATTCCAGTCCATAGTTATATTGATCAGAAGTGATATTTCTCTCTTATGGAACAGATGGTTTGCCCCTGAATTACTTCTTTTATCTTTCGTGCATAAGGCCCATAGTGTTTTATTTTAATTCCCTTCCCCTTTATGGTGATGCCTCTTCTGCTATCTGCCTGGCACTGTATGTAAATAAGTTAATTTTCTTTCAGTGCCATTCACTGTGGGACAGTAATATGACCCTAAGCATGTGAGGAATACAAATAAAACGTTTAACATCTCTGCCACTCTCACATCTTGGCCCAGTAGGTGCTGCCTGCACACCTGACTTGTCCCATTCATGTAAGTGCCCCTTGGCATGTCCCTACTCTGCCTAATGGGTAATAGAGTCCTGTTATTCTGAATGGGCTCCTGTATCCCCCCCCCATCTTCTATCCCGATGTGCTTCACTTTTTTATAGTCCTTACGTGGTGGTGAGAGGATCCAGTGGTCCATTTTTGTTCAGCAGTTGGAATAGGTCCCCTCCAGCAAGATATTCCATCACGAAATAAAGGTTGCACTGCTCCGTAAGAGAAAGTGGGACAGAGGTTACAATGAAGATCTTGCTAATATCAGAGTGAACACAACATATACTTTATCCATACCTATGAGTTCATGTTTTGTCTTTACTATACAAAGTGGGACCTGCCCTGTTTATCAGACCTAATGCAATATATTATACATACCCACTCATGTCTCTGTCCTTACTCTACACGGGATTGTGGGTACACCCTCTATATCAGTCTTAATACAATATATTGTATATACAAACTCATGTATCTGTCCTTACTACAAATTGCTGTACAATGTACAAAGGGAAGTCATGTTCTTACCTGGGTTTGGAAGGTTGCGTAGGAGTGGATAAGAAATGGACAGCCACTTGCAATCTCTATCACCCGACGCTCCACCATGATATTGTCCACATCTTCCTCAAGAAGGACCATCTTCTTGACAGATTTTACAGCCAGCCACTTGCTACTGGCAGAGCACCGTGCCAGCATGACCTGGAAGGGATACAGTGAGGTCAATTAGTTGGAGAGTGTGTCACTACATGGGAGATCAAATAACTGCAGGCACTGGGTGAAACTACTGTCGGTGCAGCCAGAGCAAAACACTGGGCCTGTAGGTAAAGGGGCCTATTGAGCTGAGAGAAGTGCAGGAGGTCTGCAATTGCCCTTCTGTTTTTCTGTTCAGTATCCTTAAAGGGTTAGTAATGTCCCTTTAAATTCTTTTGCTGAGTCTTCTTTATATTACAAGTATCAGTTTGCACTATGTGTAAGACCTTTCTTGTGTTAAGTTCAAAAGTTATTAAGAGATAAACATCCCCTGCCCGCCCCTTCTGGCCGCCTCCCACTAAATCTCTAAAAACTTGAACGCTGCAGCGAGGGACAAACTTCAGTCAGTAAGTATAAGGAAAACATCCCCCTTGATGAAGGAGGACAAGATTTCCCTTTGCAGTGGTGTAACTATAGGGGTCGCAACCACGACCGGGTCCGTCACTCCAGAGGCCCGGCTGCCCCCTACGACCCCTCCGCCTGGGGCCCGCAATCTCCCTCCGGCTCTCTAGTAATACAGAGCGATGGGAGATGACATCATCTCCCAGTGCTCTGCATTACAGAAGAGGACCACGCGGGAGCACAACGTGCCAGCCCGTCTCTCCTGCCACTCCACTGGACCATCAGGGATTGGGAGGTAGGAGATGGGGGTATTGTGGAGGGCCCGGCGGCCAATGTGGTTGGGGGGTGGGGGGGGCCATGGCACTTCTTGCACCAGGGCCCGGAGGGTTCTAGTTACGCCTCTGTCCCTTTGTTTACTGAAGTTTGTCCCTCGCTGTAGCCTTCCTGACCAGACTGCAGCTTGTGTATGACATAACCAGGAGGCGGGGGATCTTTATCACTTAATAACTTAATAACTTTTGAACTACAGACAAGTAAGGTTTTAGAAATAGTGCAATCTGATACTTTTAATATAAAGAAGACTCAGTGAACAATTTTTAAAGAGACATTGCTTTACCTTTAATGTTGATAACAGTGAGGCATGGATTTTGGATAAGGAAGGGGGACAAGAGGGGGATAATTTACAATGTGATTCTAACCAACCAGGAGGAGAGGAGCATTATAATGTAGTATAAAAGTCTCGCCCTTCCCTTCATTTGGTTCCAAGTGCCATTTAAAACAACAGGAAACTGTATTTGTTCCCTGTACTGTGTCCAGAACGTTACTAAGAACATCAGCCTCGATGAGGTGAATGTAAAATGGCAATTCTGCTCAATAACAGGTGCTGAAATCAATATATATTTGTCTATTGTGAATTTACTAAGCTACATATGTCAGATGTTCTCACCTTAATGCCAGCTATGCCTAATTGTGGACAATGGGGCAGTCTGTGTATGTTTTTTTTTTTTTTGGGGGGGTAGTGAATATTGGGCTTGCTGGCATTAAAGTTCAATTCTGTGGATATTTCTGATGGTATGCACTACAGAGATCAGACAATGAGTGCCAGAGGGGTATGCCTTGCAATATGTTGGATTTCTCATGGCAATCAAAGGCTTAACCCTTAATGACCGGCCATGCAGGCACGTTGCTGTCTCTACAGGACCACAGAGCATTTTTTTTTTATTCACCGATCCGACTCTTTAGCTGTTGTTGAACTGCAGTTCCCATCATACTCAGCTGATCATTGGTTGTATGAGAATGATTGGATTTACAACCATCTGGAGAGCCACATGGTTTCCACTGCTGCACCACAAACTCAGATACAATAGTGGACAGAGTGTGAGGGACATGAGAATTGATTTGCTGGAGTAGGGAATTAAGGAAGAGCCCAATGGGGAAGGGAAAACAGTCCCCAGAATAGAGTGGGGGAGGCAGAGGAATAGTGCTGAGAAAGGGACAGATTAATATCAAGCGGAAACTGGAGTAATTAAGAATGAATGTTTAGGGGGAGATGGGGCACAGAAAAGATGTATAGATGGGTTTGTAAGATGAATGGTGGGGTGGTAGGAATGGACAACACAGTTATTGTTTTGCAGTAGTATAATAATTCATTATAAAGCCATGAAACTGTACTGGAGACGTGATTGCTTACCTTCCCATAATTGCCTTCTCCAAGTTCACGATAAAACGTGAAATCATCCAGAGTTAGGGATGCCCCTTTGATAGAACTCGAAGGGCAAACAGAGTCTCCACCTATTGGGGTAAAAAAATATATATATTATTTAATAAGAACACAGCCACTGAATTTCTAATAAATGGTATGATCTTGACAGTACCATTGGTGTCCCCCCCCCCCCACACACACACACTTACCCCTTCACATAACCATAAGGACCGGGCGGACTGGCCTGGGTCTTATTATGGCTTTGCCCCCCATTTCCCACCTCCAGGACCGGAAAACTTCTGTGCGCAGCCCTGTACAACACCTGGTGAATCAGTCAATAATCAATGAGCATTTGTAGAGTGAATTAGAGGAGGAGAAGTTCACAAAGGTTAGGTCTTTTATTACCCACTGAGTCTACAAGGGATTCAAATGATCTCACTCTCTAGTAATTGGGGTTAGGACTGAGCTGGATGTCACTAAAGTTGTTGTTGGATTACATTTATCATAATCCTAAGAAGGTATGTCATCACTGTAGCCAGCCATTGTTAGTAGTTGTAGTCCAACAACAGTTATAAGGAAGCAAGCTGGCTGCACACATCCACATTCGTGTATCTAGACCCATCATTATTTAATTAACCAAATTAAGCTATTGATTACCAGGAGGGTGTTCAGTGCATTGCAAAGCAATGCATTGGATATCGTTCTGTCATCATTCAAAGGGATATAAATGAACACCATACCCCCTGGCACTCAAAGGGTTAAAAAAACTGGTGTTCATCTGAAAGAGCTTTCAAAATCATCTATAAGTTATGGTATCCACTTTTATTTATTTACGGGATATTTAGTTGTATTTATTTGTCAGTTTAATGAGGTTAAGCAGTACTGGCTAGCACAGCCGTGTGCCAGATATTAACAGTCCACACTGCTCTGACTCCCAACTGCCACTGCTTCATGTCCTTCCTTAACTTCCCTTACCTGGAGGAGAAGAGATTATCATCACCCTGATTTAACTCCTTGGGAATCAGAGGGGTGTACAATACATTACTTTACAATGACCTCTGATTCCCTACTTACCAGAGATTTCACCTCTGTTCTTTTTCTGTGGGGGCTCTTCTTCAGAGCAGGTATTGTTGTAACGCCTCTTTGTACCAGATTCAGAGGATTTTAGAGGAATTGCCCTTCTCCTTTTCTTCTTTGGGAAGCACTCTTCTGAATCAAGATGAGGGCGCTTGATGCCTTTTACACTGGTTTTTGCTTTGTTGGAATTATCTGAGCTACAACTCAGTGTGCTGAATCTCATCCTCTTGGTGGGCCCACCAAGATCACCCTCTTCACTCATATTGGATGTTTCTCTTTTCCCTTCCAAAATATCACCTTTCTGCCTTTTTTGGCCTCTCTTCATCATTAAAATTTTCTCAATTTCTCTCTCTCTCTCTACTACTTGCTTTGTAAAGCGTAAATAAGTTTCTAACTGTATTCAACAAACTTTAAAATTTAAATAGTCTAATAATGAAGATGACTAGAGTGATGTCTGAGAATTCTATGAAGCTGCTCATGACTCTGATGTCACAAGCCCTGCTAACAGTTCTATCTTGTAGCTTTAGTTATAAAGTAATGTACAGGTACTTATCATGTCTCTGTGTTCTGTGAAACCACAGGTTATTGTGATACCAGCAGTCTTGTTGGTAGGCCTAGTTTTGCAACACTTATAGAAATTAAGATCATGTACATATGAGTAAATATACTATAGAGATATATAGGACCTTATTCATCAAGTTAAAGGGATAGTAATACTTAAAATGTAAAAAAAATATGTTGTAGGGTTTATCCCCCTGAGTAAAACAAGAGTACTCCCACTGCTGAAAGGTGTTTCATTCAATAGTTATTAATTTTAAAAGTTTAATTTTTTAGGTGCAATATCACAGTGGCCTGAAATTGTATACTGGTGCTGTTGCTACACGATCCTATGGATAGCTCTGGTCCCGGGACCATAAATCTCCATAGGATGGTGTAGCAACAGCACCACTGTACAATTTAAGGCCACTGTGATATTGCACCTGAAAAATTAAACTTTGAAAATTAATAACTTTTGAATGTAACGCCTTTCAGCAGTGGGAGTACTCTTGTTTTACTCAGGGGGATAAACCCTACAACATTTTTGTTTTTACATTTTAAGTATTACTATCCCTTTAAAGAGGTTTAATTCTTGAGCACACCAACTCTATAGGGGAGTTTAAAATAATACATTTCTTTTTAAATTGGGATATTAATCCCTTGTATTCTACAGAGGTCCCCAATACACTACTTCATAAGACATTGAAGACCTCTCTAACATTCCAGGGGTTAAAAACCCTATTGAAACAAATGGGAATTTGTAAAATTTTCATATCCTCCTATGGTGCTGTTGGTTTGTTCTCAAATTGCTCCTCTTCAGCCTAATGAAAAAGGCCCATAATATATTTGGATCTGGGAATGGAAGGATGGTCTGTGAGCTGTAGCAGAGTGAACCGCAGGAATTTAAGTCAGCCCCTGATTAAGGGACAAAGGTTCCTGCTCCTCTTCCTAGGATGGCAGCCCCACCCCGGCAGTATATTATACCTGCTTAGTAAATGTGGTTAAATAGACATGTAGCCACCCAAAATATTGTTACCAAACCTGATAAGCATATAAAATGAATAGAAACAACAGCAGCTCATTCTGGGCTTGACTTAATCAGGGCTGTTAGTGAAACAGTAAATGGCGTTAGTTTTAGGTCACAGTTTGGTATTCTGTTACCTGTGCTGGGACTAACTACCAAAAAAAGCAGTAGAGAGCACAGCTGTATCCAACCACACAGTCCAGGGATAAAATCACAAATATCTATCTTATTTACAGCAATGGTAGTCTATCAGCTGTTGGAAGCTAAAACTGTCGTTATCCTCAAGTAGCCAAGCAATTAATTGGAGATTAATTTAGCATTAAGAGGGTTAAAAGTCCCATTTAAATCAATGGACACGTAGGTATATTTTTATTCATAAAATATGGTGCAGTTGGTTTGGCTCAGAATTTCTTCACTTTTCCTTCATGCAGATGGCTCTTGGAGTGTAAAATATGCATTTATGCTACGACTGGGGTTCAGCTCGTCCATTTACTACAGCTGGATTATGCACCCGTCTGAGATGTGTACACATATACAACACTTGTTCGGGAGGAAACAAAATAAAAGTTGACCTGTCTATACAGACCATATAAAGAAAAGGAAGACTGTACATATGGGATAGCAGTTATATACATATAAAATCATCAGTATAAATGGGCTTTTGGGGGGAGGGGCAATTCCCCCCTCTGGAAGGGCACCAATCAGAATGAGGCAGAAAGAAGTAGTGTGTGATGGTGGGGTGAAAAGCAGGTCAAAGAACCTGCTAGTGGACTGGGACCTCAGACAGCCAAGCCATCACATGGGGAACAGCATACCTCCCAACATTTCAAACTGCCAAAGAGGGACACTTGTGTTTTAGGGGGTGTGGCTAGGGATGTGGCTGGTGGGTGGGGCATTAAAGAGAATTTTTAGGCTATTTCATGACCTACTGACACATTCTTCTGTACTAATAAATGACTTATAACAAGACCAAAGTATTTTATTTACACAGACTAATTTATAAACACATATACTTATGTTTACACAAACAATAATGTGAGTTTTATTGTAGTAGAACAGTATGGTACACTTATATACACACAACACAGTCTTATTTCCTAAAAAGAGGGACATCATGGTGGGAAAGAGGGACAGAGGGATTTGGGTCTAAAAGAGGGACTGTCCCTCTTAAAGAGGGACACTTGGGAGGTATGGAACAGAGCAGGTACATAATGAGGACTCACTGCAGCAGAGCAGAGGAATTGCTCTGGTCTGGATAGATCCCAGAGAGAGTGAGGGGTAATAGTGCTGCTGTCTGTGTATTAGTATAACATTTGCACCAGCAGCTCCCTGCTCAGTGCTTCTATACTTGCATTGAGTCTGTCTGCCAGATTGTTTAGCTTGCAGTTAGATAACAGACTCCCAGTCCCATGCAAGCATAGAAGCATTGGGCGGAGAGCTGCCTGCACATTTAGCAGGACACTTAATAAAAACATGAAGTGAAGGTGGACCGGGCGAAATAGGGCAGTGATAATTGCATGAAATGAAAGGGGAGACACAGGCACCAGAGCAGTCCTCAATTCTGTTAAAGAGCTGTGTCAAGCATTTTATATGCTGCATGGACTCACTGCTTCGCTGCCTGTTCTGTGGTTAGTGGAGGGCTGCTGAGCACTGCTTAGTTCCCCTTGCCTTTCTACTTCCTGTCCCAGTTGCCTGGATACTGATAGGAGGACCCCTCCTGTGAGTTAGGTGACCTGGTGAGGGCTTGACATCAAACATTTCCTTCTTGTCCTCTCAGACACGACTCCAGTAAGTGTGGACTCTTACATCAGGTAGTCCTAGGGTTGCCACCCAGACGGTATTTTACCGGCAGGCCGGTAAAAAATTGGCTTCTTTCCAATGTTAAGTCTATGGAGGGAATGCGTTGGCCGGTATTTGTTTGAAGAAAAGGTGGCAACCCTAGGTAGTCTGATTATTATTTGGTTATTATGTGACCTTCTACCTTGTTCTATTTTGCCCCCACTGTGCTCTTTACCCTCCATTTGCTTGTCTTGTACCTCTCTTTTATCTAACATTTAACTCTCTGATCTCTTTTTTTTTGTGTCTAGGGTTGCCACCTTTTCTTCAAAAAAATACCGGCCATGTCATTCCCTCCATAGACTTAACACTGGACAGAAGACAATTTTTTGCCGGCCTGCCGGTAGAATACTGGCTGAGTGGCAAACCTATTTGTGTCTCTGTTTCTGATATTCTGCCAGTCAATTGCCCCATAAGCCACTTTGTTGTCCATCTTTGCTCCCTCATGCCCTTTTCCCATTGTGCCTTTGCTTCTCCCGAATGCCCATCTCATAGTTATGTATAAAGGCAAAGTGGAGTAAAACACCTCTCTAGCATTCCAGGGGTTAAATCCCCTATTTATATAATTCTGAATTTTGAAAATATGAATTTGTCCCCCAAAGTTCAAATTCTTTGCTCCAGACTTGCACAACATTGACTTTAACCCTTTGTGTGCCAGACGGGTGCACACTGCACAACACATTTGCCAGGTCTTGTGATCTTGTTGTCAGCAGCATAGACCAAATGGTCTAAACCCTTTGAGTGCCAGAGGGATGTGCAAGGCATTACAAAGCAATGGATTTTCTTCCCCTCTGGTACTCAAAGGGTTAAAGTCAAAGTTGTGCAGTTCTGGCGCAAACCATCTGTACTGTGGGGGCAAATTAATATTTCCGAACTTCACATTTATTTAAATTGGGCTTTTAACCCCTAGAATGCTAGAGAGGTAATTTTATTTTTACCCTTCTATGCAGTTAGTTTTACCTGTAATTGATCCACTTTGCCTTTATACACATGGCCCATTGAAGTGGATCAGTTTTGGAGCAAACCGACTGCTATAGGGATAATAAAAATGTCCAAAATGCACACAGATTTATATAAGTTGTTTAACTCCTAGAGTGCTAGTAAGGTCTCCAACACAAAAAGCATTGGAGACCCCTCTAGCATTCAAGCAGTTAAAAGGATAATTTAAATATAGAGGAGAGTGATCGGGACATTGTACCTATTGTGGGGTCCCTGTCACTTGCACTTTTCCCAGGACCTAGGATTTCTGATAGTGGCCCTAAGTGATGACACTGACAAGTAGAGAACTGCAAGAACAACCCAAGGGCAGATCATCCTATGGAGGGATCAGGTATTGCCCAGTGGGCCATGCAGTCCTGGACCAGTTGGGGAGGTCATAGACTCTTCCCCTGAATGACCTACAATGGTTTTCTTACCCAGGGCAATAATGGCCAAATCTCACCCCTTCCTAGCTCCCACTCAGTGCAGGGCTAGTCCTAAGTATTGGCCAAGTCTATCTCATCCCTCCCTAGCTCGCACTCAGTGCAGGGTTAGTCCTAAGTATTGGCCAAGTCTATCTCATCCCTCCCTTGCTCCCACTCAGTGCAGGGTTAGTCCTAAGTATTGGCCAAGTCTATCTCATCCCTCCCTAGCTCCCACTCAGTGCAGGGTTAGTCCTAAGTATTGGCCAAGTCTATCTCATCCCTCCCTAGCTCCCACTCAGTGCAGGGTTAGTCCTAAGTATTGGCCAAGTCTATCTCATCCCTCCCTAGCTCCCACTCAGTGCAGGGTTAGTCCTAAGTATTGGCCAAGTCTATCTCATCCCTCCCTAGCTCCCACTCAGTGCAGGGTTAGTCCTAAGTATTGGCCAAGTCTATCTCATCCCTCCCTAGCTCCCACTCAGTGCAGGGTTAGTCCTAAGTATTGGCCAAGTCTATCTCATCCCTCCCTAGCTCCCACTCAGTGCAGGGTTAGTCCTAAGTATTGGCCAAGTCTATCTCATCCCTCCCTAGCTCCCACTCAGTGCAGGGTTAGTCCTAAGTATTGGCCAAGTCTATCTCATCCCTCCCTAGCTCCCACTCAGTGCAGGGTTAGTCCTAAGTATTGGCCAAGTCTATCTCATCCCTCCCTAGCTTCCACTCAATGCAGGGTTAGCCCCGCAATATTGGTTAAGTCTATCTCACCTCTCCCTAGTTCCCACTCTGTGCAGTGTTAGCCCTCGCCTCTGTTTTACCTGACACCCTCCTTTTCACCAGCCCAACACAGTGTTAGCTGAATCACTTCCCTCCTGCACAAAGAAAAGGTTTAGCCACACTCTCCTACCCAGGGAAGAATTATCCCACTCTCCCCTATACTATAGAGGAATACAAATGTGTTTACAAGTAGTGATCCCAAACACGCTGTTCTCTATGTGTTTTTGGGGAGTCTGCTTTTACCCTCCCATCCTTGCCCAGCCTGTCTCCTTCTCTTAGTATTGCCTCCTACTGTCTAACCCCTCCCTTTTAGGCCACTCCTCCTCTCTCTCAGCCCTCTTCTCGGCTCCCCCATCATTTTGGTATCTCTGAGCATCCCATGTGTTAACCCTAAATACATACTGTAAAATCCATCATCATACCCTTAGCCCTTTGAGTGCAAAGCGTTGCCTACCCCTCTGGCACTCAAAGGTTTAATTTAATCATTTTGGTGCCAGGGGGTGCACATCACACAGCAAAGCTTTGATACTCAAAGGATTATAACCTGCCATTCACTAAGCTAAAGAGGTGAAATTCTGATGCCAACCAACTGCAATATAATAAACAAATATATATTCCCCAATCACATTGATTTAATTGGGACTTTTAACCCCTGGAATGCTAGAGAACAATTTGCAATGTGTTGGAGACCACTTTAGCATTCAAATGCTTAAAGACAATGAGTATTTTCATTTCTTCCCTACTGGGCAGCTGATTTGCTCCAGAATCACACCTCTGTCTCTTTAGCTTACTGACTTGCTCTCATAACCCCTTAAAGGGATAATAATACTTCATTTTATCTTTATTTTATTTTGTAGGCATTAAAAAAACATGAAGACCGATATAAGTCTTATCTCACAAAACTTTATGGTTTATGAGATATTCAGAAGCAAAGTTTCCCCTCCCGCCCCTTTTACCTAGTGTAAGCCATCTCTTCTCAGATGTGGAATCCAGTCCATAGACCAGACAGATAACAGCAGGGGACAATCTTCTTCCTATGAGAACAATAAAATCCCTGCCCCCCTTAACAAGTTTTTCAGGTTTTTCCCTTATCTTAATTGAAGATTGTCCCTCTCTGCAGTCTACCTGGGCACCTCCCTTCTGGTCTGGCTGAGCAGTGATACATCAGTAAAAGGGGCTGGAGGGGGTACTTTGTCATTGAATTACTCTTGAACTACAAATCTGACAGAATTGAAATAACACTCTCCAAAGTCCAAATACTATGATGATTAAATAGAGCTGCTTTTATTATGAAACATTACTATCCCTTTAAGGATCAGACCTTTTTTTTTACACTAGAGGACAAGAGTAGGGTTGCCACCTTTTCTTCAAAAAAATACCGACCATGGCATTCCCTCCATAGACTTAACATTGGACAGAAGCCAATTTTTTACCGGCCTGCCGGTAAAATACCAGCTAAGTGGCAACCCTAGACAAGAGCAATTTTGGCCTTTTTAGTATTCCTTTGTAATCCATGTTCTTCCTCTACTTCATTTAGTATTCTAACACAAAATATATACCATTTTTCAGCATAAGCAGGGCTTTTTTAACCCCTTTAAGACCAGCGGTCCCGGGGTGTGCTGTCCCTTAAGGACCACATAGAAGACTTTAACGTGACGTCCCACGTGACTGATCACGTGGGGCGGCACGCCGAACGGAGGGACTGAAAGAAATCGCTCCAGTTTTGGAGCGATCAAGTTCAGTATCCTGTATTACTCACCGCGCTCCTGTGATCAACAGGGAAATCCTGGCCTGTTGGTGGCTCTTGTGGACCAAACTTGGACAGCCCTGATTTAAATCATTAGGAATGTTCATTTCTCTCTTATGGTGCAGTTTGTTTTCCCCAGAATTGAAAATCTTTAGTTTGTGGAATAAAGCCCCAGTTCACATATTTAAAGGAGAAAGCCAATATAATAACAACTCCCCACTTACTGTACTTAATCCACTGTTATGGAACTAGCATAAAAGCCCCATGTACATCAGTAGGAAGTTTTATTTCTCCCTTATAGTGCTGTTGGTTTATTCACCTCTTAAAAACTTTTTACCATATGTTTAGTTATTAAACTAGTATTAGGAAACCTATATATATATATATATATATATATATATATATATATATGTTGCTTTTATATACTTTTTTAGATATTTAATCTTCATGCTGTGCACTTCTGCATTATGCGGCACGCTGAATCTTCAGCACAGTTCTTCAGGACTTCCCAGTGCTACTTAATTCTCTTAGCACTAGTGTTGAGCGAGCACCCCGATGCTCGGGTGCTCGGGTGCTCTGACCGAGCACCCCCTGAGGCTCGAGTGCTCGGCCGAGCACCCGAGCCCCATTCAAATGAATGGGGCGACTCGAGCATTACACCAGGCACCCCCTACTCTGATGAGGGGAGGGTGCCTGGTCAATGCCCCCCTTCATCTCCGCTATGCCCCCTTCATCTCTGAATGCCCCCTTCATCTCCGCAATGTCCCCCTTCATCTCCGCAATGTCCCCCTTCATCTCCGCTATGCCCCTCTTCCACAATGTCCCCCTTCATCTCCGCTATGCCCCTCTTCCACAATGTCCCCCTTCATCTCCGCTATGCCCCTCTTCCACAATGTCCCCCTTCATCTCCTCTATGGCATAGAGGAGATGAAGGGGGACATTGTGGAAGAGGGGCATAGCGGAGATGAAGGGGGACATTGTGGAAGAGGGGCATAGCGGAGATGAAGGGGGACATTGTGGAAGATGGGCATAGAGTCTATGCCCCTCTTCCACAATGTCCCCCTTCATCTCCGCAATGCCCCCTTCATCTCCGCAATGCCCCCGTACCTCCAGTCCCTGGTGGTCCAGCGGAGCGTCTTCAGATCTGTGCCTCTTCCGGCACAGATCCCCGCCACCCGAACATGGCGGGCGAGCACATGGCGGTACTCGACGAGTACCGCCATGTGCCGAGCAGAGCGATGCTCGAGCCGATCCGAGCATCGGCCGAGCACGCTCGCTCAACACTACTTAGCACCTCCCTCCCTGCTGCCCCAGAGAGTGCGCGCACGCTTCCCTTTGGTATGGTGTGAATTGCTTGTATCATTGCAGCAAGCTCCAGTTATGCTCAAGGCATGCTTAATTAGCATACTATATGAAACTAGCTTATAAAACTATAGTATAGGTAACCTAGCATTAGTAGTCAATTAGTAGCGTGCTTCCTCATTTGTATGGTGACTATAGGTCGCCTGAGGTAGATCACACTGTTTCCTGTTAGGGTACACAGGATTTTTCCTGATCTCTGGTTCCTGGGAGGCAGCTAATGAACCAATGAACGACTCCATGGACATGACATTCAGAGCCAATTCATGTTATCTCTTTATCCAAGGTGCAAAAGACAAAATTTAGTGTGGACATTACAATTTTCTGGTTATAGTAAGGTTATTAAGAGGTCTTAGTGTTCTTTTAATAAAACATGAAAAAAAAAAAAACAGATAATTTAATAAGCTATTTATTAATACTAACAATACTACTATAACTACTACTAATAATGATAATAATAAGTGGAGGTGACAGTTCCACTGTAGTGATCTTGAAGCCATTCTCGTTGTTTTCCTGGGCTCATTATTGGCTGGTGTCTGCTCACAGGTCTGAGCCCAGAAAGGAGAATCCATGGAACCTCTTCTGATCGTTTTGACTGGGTGGCTCCAGTAGTTCCATATATGAAAATGGACTCTCTTCTGCCACATAAAGCTCGGTCTTCTCCTGTGGCAGCTGTACAGAGAAGATAAATGCATTGTCTTCAGTATCATGTAATCAACTGACATACTAATGCCATTCTGCACTAAAGTAGGAGCTGGAACCAAGAGCAACCAACTGAAGCTTAGGGGAGAACTGAAGCCTCCTATTGATTTAACATGAGGGTTAAACCCCATGAATGCTACAGAGGCCCTAAATGCATTGCTTTGCATATGTCCCCAGTTTGCTAGTGACATCTTTTGTGCCATGTGGAGGGCAGTGGGGAAGTTTATTCCTGGGTGTTCCTGTCCTTTGTGCTTTGTTTAACCCCTTAACGGCCGTGGAAGTGCCAGGACCGTAATAACTTTTGGTCCGTTAAAGTGATAGGAATACTTTGATAAAAGTATCTTGAATTGTGTAGGTATTAAAAAAACTAAATTAATTCCACTCAGTCCTATCTATCAAACCTCTATGGCAGTGCTTTCCAAACTGTGTGTTGCGACACGTTGGTGTGTCGGCTGCAGTGTGTAGGTGTGTCACAGGCAAAGGTGCCATTTACACAGTGCAAGATTGTCATTCAACCCAAGCAGAAAGTACAATGGGAGCTGAGATAAAACACTACTAATTAATGGTCGCATTTACACAGTGGGAGATTGCCTCCGTGTGCTGTGTACATCTGGAGAGCCACAAAAGATTTGTAACAGCTCGAGTGCCTCTGTGTGCTGCATACATACTATGTATGCAGCACACGGAGGCACTCGAGCTGTTACAAATCTTTTGGCGCTTCAGCTGTTAAAATCTTTTGAGATGCCACCTCCTCTATACCTCTGCCCTCTCTTTGGGCTGCCAAGCTGGAGGTGTCCCTGTGCACCGAGGCTCCCTGTCACATGGCTGCTGCTTGTGGCGCCGATGAGACAGGAAAGACAGACAGTACGTCTAAAATCAGTTATGTTCTATCTATTTAATAATGCAACATGAGAATCTTGCTCTTATATGTAGCGCAACATTCTCACATCGCCCTTCTAAAAACCACACAACATGCTTAATGCCTCCTCAGTATGAATGAAAGGTTTTCATGAGATATGTTGTGTCCCCATACATCTTGTTATTACAATTTATTTATATGTCCGTATCTCTTATAAGGGATTATTAGTTTAACCTCTGGTTTGCTAGCAAAACTGAATTACTGTGTCACGAAATGATGCATGTCTAAAAAGTGTGTCACCAACATGAAAAGTTTGGAAAGCTCTGTTGTAGTCCGTTCAAATGAAGTATTTCTGCCTAACTAACATGATTACGGCTCTGCTGAAGAGCGCAGGACGGTCTGTTGAACAGGATCTGCTTCTCTGACACGGAAAGCTGACGTGAGTGCAAGGGGAGGGAAAGGGGGACTTTCAAAGCTTATATCGTCCATGGCCGTTAAGGGGTTAAACGAAGCACAAAGGACAGGAACACCCAGGAATACCCGCACACTTCCCCACTGCCCTCCACATGGCACATATCACAGCGTGCCTGAGAGTGTGCAGTGAAAATGCCAGAAAGCTGAAACTGAAGCAGTCATTTTCAGCCTTTTCTTCAGCAACCTGGTACATGTAATTGAGAGCATGTAGCGGCTCAGCGAGCATACTCAATTTGGTCCCGTAGGGTTAAAAAATACCCCTGGTCTGCCTGGTCCTTAAGGGGTTAATGATATGTACTGACAAGATGAATAAGAAAGTAGAGTAAATGTACTCCATTTTCCTGTGCATATTATAGGTGAGGTGATGGAGGAGAGTGTGCAGGTCTGCACCAAAGCAATCATATGGTCTAGTAAAGTGGTAGTAACTAGTGATGAGCGAGCGTGCTCGGCCGATGCTCGGATCGGCTCGAGCATCGCTCTGCTCGGCACATGGCGGTACTCGTCGAGTACCGCCATGTGCTCTCCCGCCATGTTCGGGTGGCGGGGATCTGTGCCGGAAGAGGCACAGATCCGAAGAAGCTCCGCTGGACCACCAGGGACTGGAGGTACGGGGGCATTGCGGAGATGAAGGGGGCATTGCGGAGATGAAGGGGGACATTGTGGAAGAGGGGCATAGACTCTATGCCCCTCTTCCACAATGTCCCCCTTCATCTCCGCTATGCCCGTCTTCCACAATGTGCCCCTTCATCTCCGCTATGCCCCTCTTCCACAATGTGCCCCTTCATCTCCGCTATGCCCCTCTTCCACAATGTCCCCCTTCATCTCCTCTATGGCATAGAGGAGATGAAGGGGGACATTGTGGAAGAGGGGCATAGCGGAGATGAAGGGGCACATTGTGGAAGAGGGGCATAGCGGAGATGAAGGGGCACATTGTGGAAGACGGGCATAGCGGAGCTGAAGGGGGACATTGCGGAGCTGAAGGGGGCATTTGGAGATGAAGGGGACATAGCGGAGATGAAGGGGGCATTGACCAGGCACCCTCCCCTCATCAGAGCAGGGGGTGCCTGGTGTTGCCCCATTCATTTCAATGGGGCTCGGGTGCTCGGCCGAGCACTCGAGCCTCAGGGGGTGCTCGGTCAGAGCACCCGAGCATCGGGGTGCTCGCTCAACACTAGTAGTAACGTGACATATTCCATATCCCGCCAGTCTAAATCTCCCATCATTCCCCACCAGCTGATGGTCAATTGAGGAATGGTGTACAGGAAGAGGGAATGCTCTCATACATGCTTCTGTTTCCCATTACTTTTACTTTCACATGTTAATTAATGCTTTGTACTTAATTGTCAGTGAGCAAGTACTTAGGGATGCTAATAGTGCATACAATTTCTGTAAGCCATATTCTGGCTGTTGGCGAATACTGAAGTCAAGGGGAGTTTAAATCTCTGCATACACACAGGGAAAGACTAAATACATAATTATTAAGTACAAAATAAGGTCTGGCGCACAAATGGTGATTAGAAAATTATTCCTATAGAATATAGAGAAAATACTCAAAATTCCATCAATAAAAAATATTTTAATTTTTATACGTGAATAATACATAATAACACATGCATATAATATATATATATATATATATATATATATATATATATATATATATATATATATATATATATATATGTATATAGGAAATACTATTATGTAAATTCCTACAATTTGTGTAATGGGATAATATCACCATGTACATCAATCTGAAGTGCCCAATCTATCGACCGGATAGGGCAACTACAGATCTATATCCCAAACAAATTACTTTGCAATGCTGACCCTGTGCATGAGATCCCTCATTACACCTGGGTGCGCTAGCACAATGGATTGGATAACTAACAATATGCAAAAATATACATACAATATAGTTGTGAAACCCTCAATCTATGGGATTCACAAATAAAAACATCTACACAACAAATATAAAATCGAATACACTAGAGACACCTACTACTACTACTAGTACTAATATCCCCTTGACCCTACAACTAACTAAACGATCAATCTTTCAAAAATAAAAAATATAAAAATAAAAATGTAAAAAATTTAAAAAATTACTCTCCTGTCGACAAAAAAGATATCATTCAATATATGTCTCAACTTCTCTTCTTTCAAACAGTCATCCGACAATATATTCCTCCAAGTTGTGGGTTTCCGATCTTTCTTACTATGAACTTGTATATTCTGGATGATTAAATCAATACAAAACTTGAGACTCCGCCATATTTCTTACATCAGTTACAAAATACCACATATATATATGTATGGAACAATCTCTGAATTAGACCAATATCTGGAACACGTGTGATTCCTTTACTGTGGATATCCAATCCGTTACCACATTGCATAAATGTATTGGAACATATAAGATAACTCTTCTTAATTCGTGTTTACCAACACTTCACAAATACTTGTATGTAACCATGATGCAAAATTTCACTTGGTAACTTCAAACATATATATAACCCATTCTTCGTTAATATTATCTGGCACTTCACTGGTGTTGTGCTTAATGTTTTCTACCATTATCCACCAATTTAAGCTTGTTCTTTTGTAGAATAGATATACAAACCTACGTCTCTCACCCTATAAGAAATCGGTGTCACTGTACTTAGGTATATTGGGCTCTGATACAGGTGTATATACTTACTACTGAGAATGGTGGCTGGATGTGGCCTTTCTTTAGCTCCTCCCAGTTGATGGAACTGAAAAATGGGTGGCTGCAGATGGTGGCAGCCACTGACTGGCGTCGGACTGGGTCGCTGTTTAGGAGCTATTGAAAGGAACAAGATTATTTGGTATCTTAATGTTATTTGTACTTCTAGAGATTCAGCCAAACAAGCACGACCACCATCCACAATGTATTGAAGCCTATCATCCAAGGGGTTAAATAATGACCTATAAAGTGTTATGTACATTTTTACATAATCCAGACATCAAAAGCCCAGGAGCATGTATAGGATAAAAGAGAGCTGGGAATGCTCTGGCCCCTCCCACACCTTGGAATGTGGGTATGGTCAAGGCAGCTAAGGCATTGCTCAAAATGTAGAGCTCCAAGACATGGCGCACATTGCCCAATACAAAATTCAACCTTGTTGTCACATTATAAAATCACACTGGGACGCCAGTGACAGACTGAAGTTATTACCAGCAATATATGAGTTAATGGTAGGCTCTGGGCTACTGAGCAGTGACTGCTAAAACCCTAGCCTTGTCCCACAGTACCTATAGGACCACACTTACTGACCCCCAGCCTTGTCTCACAATAGGTATAAAACCTATCATACTGTCCCCCAGTTTTCTCCTACTGCACTGGCATTGTCCCGTAATAGCTATAAAACTACATATACTGACTCCCTCTCCCCAGTCTTATCCCAGTTCACTGGTAGCCATAGGGATGGGCAACATGAGGCCCTTCAGATGTTGCCAAATTACAGCTACCAGTTTAGGAGTAAACTGCAGAAGCTGAAGACTTCACATTGCCCACCAAGTTGCATAATAACACACAGAGATTTCTCCCAGCCTTGTGACACTGCATTGGTAGCCATAGAACCATACACACTGCCCCCGGGTTATCCCACATTAGCCATAGAACCACACATACTCACCACCAGCCTTGCCCCACTGCACTGTTAGTCATAAAACCACACATACTGACCCCCAGCCTTGTCCCAGTGCATTGGTAGCCATAGAACTACACATACTGACCCCCAGCCTTGTCCCAGTGCATTGGTAGCCATAGAACCACACATACTGACCCCCAGCCTTGTCCCAGTGCATTGGTAGCCATACAACTACACATACTGACCCCCAGCCTTGTCCCAGTGCATTGGTAGCCATAGAACCACACATACTGACCCCCAGCCTTGTCCCAGTGCATTGGAAGCCATAGAACTACACATACTGACCCCCAGCCTTGTCCCAGTGCATTGGTAGCCATAGAACCACACATACTGACCCCCAGCCTTGTCCCAGTGCATTGGTAGCCATAGAACCACACATACTGACCCCCAGCCTTGTCCCAGTGCATTGGTAGCCATATAACTACACATATTGAGTCTGACATTCTTATGCAGAGGAATTTCCATGGAAAAAGTGGTAAACTTTGAGTTTTCCATAATAATTCCAACTGTAAAAAACATGATTTGTTTTGCCTTGCTGTACTACTGATTCTAACTTAATTCATTATTACGGCATGTACAACCACTGGACCATATGCAGAATGCTAACGAGGAGTAATTTGGGGTAAACAATCAATTTCCCCAAATTACCACTGATTTGTCTATTGTTAAATGTGTCTAGCGCTCAAGGCATTAAAATGTTCTTGTAAATCCATGGAAATGTTTGTCAGTCCCCTATGATGCAGCTTGTTCGTCCCAGAATTGCTCCATTTTATTTTGTGTATATGGCCCCTGTGTGCTGGAATAGTTAGTGGGAGACCAGCAGGGCTATAGGTAAGGCCCTCGTTAAATTGGATCAGCATTTTTAGTTGTAGAAAATAGACCAATGGACAATATATGAAGCTGCTGACACTGGCTGTTTCATCCTGTGTGATGCAGACTGAAGCAGTGTGCTGGATGCAATCTATGTACCTCTGCTCATACCCACCTTGATGATCAGGTCCTTGGCGTTACCGTTGACTGAGTTAGGGAATTTTAGCTTCCGGCTTGATGGTGAGCGTGCAGGAAATTTCCCAGTCACCATATTATATAAAATGACACCAAAAGAATACCAGTCAACAGCTGAATTATATTTCTTTCCTTTCAACATCTGCAAAAAGAACAGAGAGAATAAGAGAGTTTATTTCCAATCAACACACACAGACACAAAACCTCTGCAACCAATCCATGCACAGGCACAGAGCCACTACAAGCTATCTGCAGGTAGGCACAAATCCTATCCAAACACACACGCACACGTAGACACACAAAGCTTCTGCAGCCTTCCGTCACACACACAAAGCCTCAGCAAACTCTCTACATACAGGCACAAAGCTACTACTTCCTACAGACACACAGACACAAACCCTCCACAACCAAGCAATACACAGGCATAAAACTACTACAACAGTGATTCTCAAACAGGGTGCCGTGGCACTTTGGTGTGCCACGGACATCATCTTAGGGTGCCCCACATTTTCTATGAAGACTAACAAAAATGGACTTTAAAATAAGGATTAATAGAAACTGTCCTGCACAATATGTTTAGTTTTGTTACGATGATTGTAAGACCTAATAATAACTGTATATTTATGTATTGTACCCTTCATTATGCTCTTGTTAAAGTACATTAAATATGTTAGGGGTGCACCGAATGTTCTAGATTATGTGTTAGGGGTGCCCTGAACAAAAAAAGATTGAGAACCACTGTGCTATAACGTATACACACACAGACACAAACCCTCTGCTACCTTCCACACACAGTCACAAAGCCATAGCAACACTTCCACATACAGTCACAAAGCCATAGCAACACTCCCACACATAGGAACAAAGTTGCTGCAAACTACCCACAAACACAGGCACAAAGTAGTGGTAATATACTCACATACAAAGACACAAACAGCGGCAAATTACCCACACACACACTGGCACAAAGCAGTGACAATATACACACACACATTGGTACAAAGCAGTGGCAACATACACATACACATTGGTACAAAGCAGTGACAACTGATCCACATACACAGGCACCAAGTAGTGGCAATGTACCCACACACATACACAGACACAAAGTAGAGGCAATGTACCCACACACATACACAGGCACAAAGTAGTGGCAATGTACCCACACACATACATAGGCACAACTAGTGGCAATGTACCCACACACATACACAGGCACAACTACTGGCAATGTACCCACACACATACATAGGCACAACTAGTGGCAATTTACCCACACACATACATAGGCACAAAGTAGTGGCAATGTACCCACACACATACACAGACACAAAGTAGAGGCAATGTACCCACACACATACATAGGCACAACTAGTGGCAATGTACCCACACACATACATAGGCACAACTAGTGGCAATGTACCCACACACATACATAGGCACAACTAGTGGCAATGTACCCACACACATACATAGGCACAAAGTAGTGGCAATGTACCCACACACATACATAGGCACAACTAGTGGCAATGTACCCACACACATACACAGACACAAAGTAGAGGCAATGTACCCACACACATACATAGGCACAACTAGTGGTAATGTACACACACACATACATAGGAACAACTAGTGGCAATGTACCCACACACATACATAGGCACAACTTCTGGCAATGTACCCACACACATACATAGGCACAACTAGTGGCAATGTACTCACACACATACATAGGCACAATTAGTGGCAATGTACCCACACACATACATAGGCACAAAGCAGCCACAACAAACCCCCATAAACAGACAAAAAAGCAGTTGCAACGTACCAACCTAGAGCAAACCAACTGCACCACAGGAGAACATTTAAACTTTGACTTAAGGATTTTAACCCCCTGAAGGTTAGAGAAGTCTACAACACATTGAGAAGCAATGCATTGGAGTCCTCTCTAACTTTCGAGGGGTTAAAATCCTAATTTAAATTATTTGAAATGTTGAGTATTTTTAACCCCCCCACCCCATTAGTGCACTTGGATTGATCCTGGACCTCTCCGGGTTCCCTTTCTACATTTGGTTCTCTGTGTGCATAAAAAAGAGGAACAATTCTGGAAAAAAACAACTGAACTATAGGGTAAGACAACAAATCTATTAATTCCTATTGAATTAAAATTGGATTTTAACTCTTTGAATACTAGAGAGGTCTCCAGAGTTCCTCCTGTTCATCTTAGCTCATCAGCCTCAATGTACTGCAGATCTCTATAGCACCCCAGGGGTTAAAAAGCCACAGTAAAATCAATGAAGATTTTTATTTGTCCCCTGTGTTGCAGTTGGTTTGTTCCAGAATTGCTCCACTTCTGTTTTGTGCATGTGGACCCAAGTCTAAAGAGTTGATAACTAATAAAGATAAACTTATAAAGACGTAACGTTAGGGGCAATAGTAGTGCGCACCCCAAAAGACAGCCTTCGTCTCCTCTCATCTCACCCTGATACACACATTATCAGCACTTAGACATGATCTGTTCCTCACCTCTGGGGCGATGTAACCTTGTGTTCCCGCATAGCCCGTTACTTCTTGGTCACAGGACATGGTCTCCAGTGCAAGTCCAAAGTCTCCGATCTTCACGTGACCATCACTGTTGATCAGAATGTTCTCAGGCTTCAGGTCTCTGTAAAGAGGTATAATGTGAGTGCCATCTCTGTGTGACTTATAGAGTGCGGGGACACAGCACAATCTAAAAAGCCCACTTGTACCTAACGGTTTTGGTTTTCAGTTAGAAGATAATTAAGCTATTGACTTTCTTTTCTATGTCTTCTGCTAGCCAATGAGTTCAACTGGTTTTTCAGACCTTTTTTTTAGAATTTGGCACAAACTGCATTCTAATTTTAACCCCATAAGGAGCAGAGGAGTGTTCTATGTATCACAAAGCAGTGTGTCCCACACTCCTTTGGTCCTCAATGCGCAGTGACAGTGGACTCTGACTTCATTGTGTAATAATACTTAGTTCATTCCTGCTCACATGTAAAGTAGTACAGTCCTTTACCTACTTAGTACTGTAGACAGAAGATTGTACTATACTGGGAGCTCAGGAGGTAAAGCTCTTTCACATGAAGTAGAGGAAAAATCTCAGGCAAGAGACAGGACAGTCCCAAGGGCAGGGTGAGGGCAAGTAGGAGGAGGAACAGAGCAGGGACCACACAGAATGGAGTGATCGGAGCTGTCATAGGACAGAGAGGAGAGGGCATGGGGAGCAGACCTGTGATAGGACAGAACAGATTAGACAGGAAATAAGGAAACATTGTTACTTACCGATGGATAATGCCTTTATTGTGTAGGAATTTTATTCCGCAAACAATTTCTGCTGCAAGGAACCTGATGGACAGAAGAAAAAAGGGTACAATTATAAATCTATAAATATATAAAAGTGGAAACATCATGTGACAGGCAAGTTTGTCTGAAGCCAAACACACCCAGGGGCGGCAGTAAGGAGGGGTTATGCAGATCTCCTCTATACTGCCTGTCCAGTGGTGTGATCATGGGACGTGATTTTCACAGGAGTGGGCAAGGGGACGTAAAAAAAACAGTCCTATACCACCAACAAATGAATGTACACTCACAAATTACTAACATTAGATCAGACCTCTTCAGAAGAGGAGAGCTTAATTTACCTGCAGCTGAAATGAGCGTGACCGTCACCCCACCACCTCTGGAGGCAGTGCGATGCATGCTTGTAATTGACAGCCGCTTCCTCCGCTGCTGTGTGTATGTTCCTGCAGGGTCTCTTCCAATTAACATACATTCCTGCCAAGTGAGAACCTTGAGGTCCTCATAGGGCTCTGCCAAACTTTCAATGTGCAGACCTATTCACTTTGAAAGCAAGGTAGTGCCCTGTGAGGACCTCAAGGTCCCCACATGACATGAATGTATGTTGAGCAGAAGAGGACCAGGCCAAGGACACACACCGCATTGGAGGAAGCTGCTGCCAAACTAAGCATGGCGCACACTGCCTCCGGAAGGTGTGGGGGTGACGGTCTTGCTCATTTCACCTGCAGGTCAGTTAAGTGCTCCACTTCTGAAGAGGTTACATCTAATATTTTACTGTGCAATCATTCATTCATCGAATACTTTTGAGCATTTCCGGAGCTGTACGATTACCAAATGTAACGCTTATGAGTGTCAGAAAGGTATCCAACACATACCAAAGCAATGGGCTGCATACCCCTGTGCCACTCACAGAGTTAACACACAGGCAGCGCCATTCAAAGAGTAAATTATTACTGAGAAATTCTTGGATCAGTCCACAATACTTTCCTATAAGCTTCCTCCCTTCACATTAATTTATTAAAGAAATGACCAACCAGAAAAGGTTTTTTTTTTACTTTAAATTAAAATATATCTATACTGAACAGCAGCAGAAATCATAAATGTTTGATGTTTAGATAAAAGATGTTTAGATTCTTGTGCACAGAAGAAACAAGGCATAATTCTGAGACAAACAACTGCACCAAAGGGGAGAAATACAATTCATCAAAAGTCCAGTTGTTTAAACTGGACTTTTAACCCCTAATATGCCAGAGAGGTCTCCAATATTTTGCTTTTCAATACAAGGGAGACCTCTCTAGTATTCCAGTCCATAGTTATATTGATCAGAAGTGATATTTCTCTCTTATTGAACAGATGGTTTGCCCCTGAATTACTTCTTTTATCTTTCGTGGATAGGGCCCATAGTGTTTTATTTTAATTTCCTTCCCCATTATGGTGATGCCACTTCTGCTATCTGCCTGGCACTGTATGTAAATATAAGTTAATTTTCTTTCAGTGCCATTCACTGTGGGACAGTGATATGACCCTAAGCATGTGAGGAATACAAATAAAACGTTTAACATCTCTGACACTCTCACATCTTGGCCCAGTAGGTGCTGTCTGCACACCTGACTTGTCCCATTCATGTAAGTGCCCCTTGGCATGTCCCTACTCTGCCTAATGGGCAATAGAGTCCTGTTATTCTGAATGGGCTCTTGTATTCCCCACCCCCCCATCTTCTATCCCGATGTGCTTCACTTTTTTATAGTCCTTACGTGGTGGTGAGAGGATCCAGTGGTCCATTTTTGTTCAGCAGGTGGAATAGGTCCCCTCCAGCAAGATATTCCATCACGAAATAAAGGTTGCACTGCTCCGTAAGAGAAAGTGGGACAGAGGTTACAATGAAGATCTTGCTAATATCAGAGCGAACACAAAATAGACTTTATCCATACCTATTAGTTCATGTTTTGTCTTTACTATACAGAGTGGGACCTGCCCTGTTTATCAGATCTAGTGCAATATATTATACATACCCCCTCATGTCTCTGTCCTTACTCTACACGGGATTGTGGGACCACCCTCTATATCAGTCTTAATACAATATATTGTATATACAAACTCATGTATCTGTCCTTACTACAAATTGCTGTACAATGTACAAAGGGAAGTCATGTTCTTACCTGGGTTTGGAAGGTTGCGTAGGAGTGGATAAGAAATGGACAGCCACTTGCAATCTCTATCACCCGACGCTCCACCATGATATTGTCCACATCTTCCTCAAGAAGGACCATCTTCTTGACAGATTTTACAGCCAGCCACTTGCTACTGGCAGAGCACTGTGCCAGCATGACCTGGAAGGGAAACAGTGAGGTCAATTGGTTGGAGAGTGTGCCACTGCATGGGAGATCAAATAACTGCAGGCACTGGGCGAAACTACTGTTGGTGCAGCCAGAGCAAAACACTGGGCCTGGAGGTAAAGGGGCCTATTGAGCTGAGAGAAGTGCAGGAGGTCTGCAGTTGCCCTTCTTTTTTCTGTTCAGTATCCTTAAAAGGTTAGTAATGTCTCTTTAAATTCTTTTGCTGAGTCTTCTTTATATTACAAGTAACAGTTTGCACTATGTGTAAGACCTTTCTTGGTGTAGTTCAAAAGTTATTAAGAGATAAAAATCCCCCGCCCGCCCCTTCTGGCCACCTCCCCTAAATCTCTAAAAACTTGAACGCTGCAGCGAGGGACAAACTTCAGTCAGTAAGGAAAACATCCCCCTTGATGAAGGAGGACAAGATTTCCCTTTGCACTGGTGTAACTATAGGGGTCACAACCACGACCGGGTCCGTCACTCCAGGGGCTTGGCTGCCCCCTACAACCTCTCCGCCTGGCACCCGCAATCTCCCTCCGGCTCTTTAGTAATGCAGAGCGCTGGGAGATTACATCATCTCCCAGCGCTCTGCATTACAGAAGAGGACCACGCGGGAGCACAACGTGCCTGCCCGTCTCTCCTGCCACTCCACTGGACCACCAGGGATTGGGAGATAGGAGATGGGGGCATTGTGGAGGGCCCGGGGGCCAATGGGGGTGGGGGGGCCTATGGCACTTCTTGCACCAGGGCCCGGAGGGTTCTAGTTACACCTCTGTCCATTTGTTTACTGAAGTTTGTCCCTCGCTGTAGCCTTCCTGACCAGACTGCAGCTTGTGTATGACATAACCAGGAGGCGGGGGATCTTTATCACTTAATAACTTTTGAACTACAGACAAGTAAGGTTTTAGAAATAGTGCAATCTGATACTTTTAATATAAAGAAGACTCAGTGAACAACTTTTAAAGAGACATTGCTTTCCCTTTAAAGTTGATAACAGTGAGGCATGGATTTTGGATACGGAAGGGGGACAAGAGGGAGATAATTTACAATGTGATTCTAACCAACCAGGAGGAGAGGAGCATTATAATGTACTATAAAAGTCTCACCCTTCCCTTCAATTGGTTCCAAGTGCCATTTAAAACAACAGGAAACTGTATTTGTTCCCTGTACTGTGTCCAGCACTTTACTTAGAACATCAGCCTCGATGAGGTGAATGTAAAATGGCAATTCTGCTCAATAACAGGTACTGAAATCAATCTGTATTTGTCTATTGTGAATTTACTAAGCTACATATGTCAGATGTTCTCACCTTAATGCCAGCTATGCGTAATTGTGGACAGTGGGGCAGTCTGTGTGTGTGTTTTGGGGGAGTGAATACTGGGCTTGCTGGCATTAAAGTTCAATTCTGTGGATATTTCTGATGGTATGCACTACAGAGATCAGACAATGTAGCTCTCTTTGAGTGCCAGAGGGTATGCTTTGCAATATGTTGGATTCCTCATGGCAATCAAAGGCTTAACCCTTAACGACCGGCCACGCAGGCACGTTGCGGTCACTAAAGGACCACAGAACATTTTTTTTTATAATTCGCCGATCCAGCTCTTTAGCTGTTGTTGAACTGCAGTTCCCATCATACTCAGCTGATCATTGGTTGAATGAGAATGATTGGATTGACAAACATCTGGAGAGCCATATGGTTTCCACTGCTGCACCGCAATCTCAGATACAATAGTGGACAGAGTGTGAGGGACATGAGAATTGATTTGCTGGAGTAGGGAATTAAGGAAGAGGCCATTGGGGAAGGGAAAGCAGTCCCCAGAATAGAGTGGGGAAGGCAGAGGAATAGTGCTGAGAAAGGGACAGATTAATATCAAGCGGAAACTGGAGTAATTAAGAATGAATGTTTAGGGGGAGATGGGGCACAGAAAAGATGTATAGATGGATTTGTAAGATGAATGGTGGGGTGGTAGGAATGGACAACACAGTTATTGTTTTGCAGTAGTATAATAATTCATTATAAAGCCATGAAACTGTACTGCAGACGCCATTGCTTACCTTGCCATAGCTGCCTTCCCCAAGTTCACGATAAAACGTGAAATCATCCAGCGTTAGGGATGCCCCTTTGATAGAACTCGAAGGGCAAACTGAGTCTCCACCTATTGGGGTAAAAAATATGTATATATATATATTATTTAATAAGAACACAGCCACTGAATTTCTAATAAATGGTATGATCTTGACAGTACCACCCCCCCACACACACACACTTGTCCCTTCACATAACCATAAGGACCGGGCGGACTGGCCTGGGTCTTATTATGGCTTTGTCCCCCACTTCCCACCTCCAGGACCGGAAAACTTATGTGCGCACCCCTGTACAACACCTGGTGAAGCAGTCAATAATCAATGAGCATTTGTAGAGTGAATTAGAGGAGGGGAAGTTCACAAAGGTTAGGTCTTTTATTACCCACTGAGTCTACAAGGGATTCAAATGATCTCACTCTCTAGTAATTGGGGTCAGGACTGAGCTGGATGTCACTAAAGTTGTTGTTGGACTACATTTATCATAATCCTAAGCAGGTATGTGATCACTGTAGCCAGCCATTGTTAGTAGTTGTATTCCAACAACAGTTATAAGGAAGCAAGCTGGCCGCACACATCCACATTCGTGTATCTAGACCCATCATTATTTAATTAACCAAATTAAGCTATTGATTACCAAGAGGGTATTCAGTGCATTGCAAAGCAATGCATTGGATATCTTTCTGTCATCATTCAAAGGGTTATAAATGAAAACCTTAACCCTTTGAGTGCCAGAGTGCATTCCATACCCCCTGGCATTCAAAGGGTTAAAAAACTGGTGTTCATTTGAAAGAGCTTTCAAAATCATCTATAAGTTATGGTATCCACTTTTATTTATTTATGGGATATTTAGTTGTATTTATTTGTCAGTTTAATGAAGTTAAACAGTACTGGCTAGCACAGCCGTGTGCCAGATATTAACAGTCCACACTGCTCTGACTCCCAACTGCCACTGCTTCATGTCCTTCCTTAACTTCCCTTACCTGGAGGAGAAGAGATTATCATCACCCTGATTTTACTCCTTGGGAACCAGAGGGTTGTACAATACATTACTTTACAATGTCCTCTGATTCCCTACTTACCAGAGATTTCACCTCTGTTCTTTTTCTGGGGGGGCTGTTCTTCAGAGCAGGTATTGTTGTAACGCCTCTTTGTTCCAGATTCAGAGGATTTTAGAGGAATTGCCCTTCTCCTTTTCTTCTTTGGGAAGCACTCTTCTGAATCAAGATGAGGGCGCTTGATGCCTTTTACACTGGTTTTTGCTTTGTTGGAATTATCTGAGCTACAACTCAGTGTGATGAATCTCATCCTCTTGGTGGGCCCACCAAGATCACCCTCTTCACTCATATTGGATGTTTCTCTTTTCCCTTCCAAAATATCACCTTTCTGTCTTTTTTGGCCTCTCTTCATCATTAAAATTTTCTCAATTTCTCTCTCTACTACTTGCTTTGTAAAGCGTAAATAAGTTTCTAACTGTATTCAACAAACTTTAAAATTTAAATAGTCTAATAATGAAGATGACTAGAGTGATGTCTGAGAATTCTATGAAGCTGCTCATGATTCTGATGTCACAAGCCCTGCTAACAGTCCTATCTTGTAGCTTTAGTTATAAAGTAATGTACAGGTACTTATCATGTCTCTGTGTTGTGTGAAACCACAGGTTATTGTGATACCAGCAGTCTTGTTGGTAGGCCTAGTTGTGCGACTCTTATAGAAATTAATCTCATGTACATATGTGTGAATATACTATAGAGCTTTATATAGGACCTTATTCATCAAGTTAAAGAGGTTTAATTCCGGTGCACACCAACTACTCTATAGAGGAGTTGAAAATAATACATTTCCTTTTAATTTGGGATATTAATCCCTTGTATTCTACAGAGGTCCCCAATACATTACTTCTCAAGACATTGGAGACCTCTCTAACATTCCAGGGGTTAAAAACCCTATTGAAACATATGGGAACTTGTAAAATTTTCATTTCCTCCTATGGTGCTGTTGGTTTGTTCTTCAAATGCTCCTCTTCAGATTAATGAAAAAGGCCCATAATATATTTGGATGTAGGAATGGAAGGATGGTCTGTGAGCTGTAGTAGAGTGAACTGCAGGAGTTTAAGTCAGCCCCTGATTAAGGGACAAAGGTTCCAGCTCCTCTTCCTAGAATGGCAGCCCCACCCCGGCAGTATCTTATACCTGCTTAGTAAATGTGGTTAAATAGACATGTAGCCACCCAAAGTATTGTTACCAAACCTGATAAGCCTATAAAATGAGTAGAAACACACAGCAGCTCATTCTGGGCTTGACTTAATCAGGGCTGTTAGTGAAACTAAATAAATGGCGTTAATTTTATGTCACAGTTTGGTATTCTGTTACCTGTGCTGGGACTAACTACCAAAAAAAGCAGTAGAGAGCACAGCTGTATCCAACCACACAGTCCAAGGATAAAATCACAAATATCTATCTTATTTACAGCAATGGTAGTCTATCAGCTGTTGGAAGCTATAACTGTTGTTATCCTCAAGTAGGCAAGCAATTAATTGGAGATTAATTTAGCATTAAGAGGGTTAAAAGTCCCATTTAAATCAATGGACACGTAGGTATATTTTTTATTCATAAAATATGGTGCAGTTGGCTTGGCTCAGAATTTCTTCACTTTTTCTTCATGCAGATGGCTCTTGGAGTGTAAAATACGCATTTATGCTACGACTGGAGTTCAGCTCGTCCATTTACTACAACTGGATTATGCACCCGTCTGAGATGTGTATACATATACAACACTTGTTCGGGAGGAAACAAAATAAAAGTTGACCTGTCTATACAGACCATATAAAGAAAAGGAGGACTGTACATATGGGATAGCAGTGATATACATATAAAATCATCAGTATACATGAGCTTCTGTGGGGGGGGGTGCCCCGTCTTGAAGGGCACCAATCAGAATGAGGCAGAAAGAAGTAGTGTGTGATGGTGGGGTGAAAAGCAGGTCAAAGAACCTACTACTGGACTGGGGCCTTAGACAGCCAAGCCATCACATGGGGAACAGAGCAGGTACATAGTGAGGACTCACTGCAGCAGAGCAGAGGAATTGCTCTGATCTGGATAGATCCCAGAGAGAGTGAGGGGTACTAGTGCTGCTGTCTTTGTATTAGTATAACATTTGCACCAGCAGCTCCCTGATCAGTGCTTCTATACTTGCATTGAGTCTGTCTGCCAGATTGTTTAGCTTGCAGTTAGATAACAGACTCCCAGTCCCATGCAAGCATAGAAGCATTGGGCGGAGAGCTGCCTGCACATTTAGCAGGACACTTAATAAAAACATGAAGTGAAGGGGGACCAGGCGAAATAGGGCAATGAAAACTGCATGTAATGAAAGGGTAGACACAGGTACCAGGTGGGTACATTGTACGAGTTTGGACAGCTGTAACTGCTGTGCCAAGCTTGAACAATGTACCCACTATATGCAGTCACTGCATAATCCGGTATAACCGGCATGCAGTGGCTGCATTTAAAAAAAAAATTGCATGGCATCTATGGGGGGACATGAGGTTTGTGTACCCTTTCTTCACTTTTCTAATTGTTATAACCAGTTTTGTACAGACAAGTAATGTTTGAGAGAATGTTAGAAAAATTAGAGGTTGCAATAAGCGTAGTTCTGTACTTACAGCACCCCCTGAGGTAGGTTAACTCATACCAGTGATGTGTCACTTTTCTCCTAAGAGCCCTAGCTAATGAAAACAGTTGGAAATGCCATGGTTTTCATAGATTTCAGTACACTTGAAGGGGCAGAACTAAAAGAAAATGCCTTTTTTTTTAATTAGCGCCACCTTCTGGAGGGATTTGTGCACACCAGACTTGGGGTAACAAGGGAAGTCACCCATCATTAGATGCGACACGGTGTCTTTTTTTTCAAAATGGTATGGTTTGTGTAGCCTTTCTTCACTTCTTTAGTTGTTATAACCATTTTTTGTACAAGCAAGTAATGTTAAAGAAAATGTTTGAAAATTTGTAGCAAGTGTCGTTTTGGACTTCTAGCGCCCCCTGAGGTATGTAAACTCATACCAATGGGGTGTCATTTTTCTCCTAAGAGCACTAGCTAATGAATACAGTTGGAAATGCCATAGTTTCCACAGATTTCAGTACATTTGAAGGGGCAGAAATGTAAGAAAATGACTTTTTTTCATTAGCGCCACCTTCTGGAGGCATTTGTGCACACCAGACTTGGGGTAACAAGGGAAGTCACACCTCATTACATGCAGCAGGTTGTTTGTTTTCCATAAATATATAGTTTTATATAGTTATTCCACTGTTTTAGGGAAGCTTTACCACAAAAACCCTTGAATGCGCATATCTATATATATAAAAGAATAAGCCTCATTGCATAATTTATGTCTCATTAGGAGACACAACTCCTATTGGGTGATTGAATGAGGACTTTACTGCTCCCATTGGGTGATTGAATGGGGGCATGTTTATCATACAGGGAGTTGTCCCGCCCCCTCCAGCCCACCCACCACTATCCAACTGACAAAAAAAATATAACTGCCACTCGCTCCTGAAGTAGTGGATATCAATAACTTCTCCTGGTCCACACACACTCACTCAGGATCATGACCCCACAAACACACTGTGTCACCTCCCACAGATAATTGTAACCTTCCATACACTCTGTTTCAGTACGATGGTGTAATGTTCCCATAAAATACAAACTCAGGGATAGACTTAATAGCAACTCTTTTATTTAACTCTTCTTCTCTTCAGTCACCTCACTAACTGTCTCAACTGTCACTCCTCCACTTCCTGCTTCCCGCCCTTTCTCCTTAAAGGGAGAGAGATGCTTTGCTGTATGTTACAGAGGGCAAGCCTCAAACACCACTTTCTGTTTGTTACCTCAGCATATTGTATGCTGCCTCAGCTGAAGAGCCACAGTGTGTTATATTGCTATGTTACCTCAACTTAACCCTTTGAGTGCCAGAGGGGTACACCAGGGGCATTTCTAGGTTCCAAAACGATCTGGGTCTAGAGCCCACAGCAAAATTCAACAGAGTCCCTGCCACCAGTGGTAGTGATGATAACTCTATAGTGTGGAGTGAGTTGTCCTTACACAACATATATGTTTATTTTACTAATCTATATATAATGCAATGCAAAGAGTTAAGAAGTGAGCCATTTTATGTTCAACTCTTGCCATTGTTTTTTGTTCTAACTAACTGAAGTTATTGTGGTGTAAACCAACTGTACCACAGGGAACAAATCAAAATTCCTGTCACATTAAATAGGGGTTTTAACTTCTTGAATGCTAGAGCATTGGAGACCTCTCTAGCATTCAAGAGGTTAAAAACTCTATTCAAGTGCAGAGGATTTTAAGAACTTTTATTTGTCCCCTATTGTGCAGTTGGTTTACTCCAGAATAAAACCAGGTTGCTTTAATAAATATGAGCCATTGATGTAACTGAATAAATTATCAAGAGCAACACCAAAGTATTTTATTTACACAGATAATGTATAAACAAATATAACGATGTTTAAACAAACATTAATGTGAGTTTTATTGCTGTGGAGCAATGTGATACACTTATATACCCACCACACAGTCTGATGTCCTAAAAAGAGGGACACCAGGGTGTGAAAGAGGGATTTGGGGATTGAAGAGGGACACTTAGGAGGTATGCTTATACCCAGCATTTTTCCATTGCCCATTGGTAGCCATAGAACCTATCTCATAGTTGTGTATAAAGGCAAAGTGGAGTAAAACACCTCAATAAAAAAACACCCTATTTATATCATTCTGAATTTTGAAAATATGAATTTGTCCCCCAAAGTTCAAATTCTTTGCTCCAGACTTGCACAACATTGACTTTAACCCTTTGTGTGCCAGAGGGGTGCACACTGCACAACACATTGGTTTGCCAGGTCTTGTGATCTTGTTGTCAGCAGCATAGACCAAATGGTCTAAACCCTTTGAGTGCCAGAGGGATGTGCAAGGCATTACAAAGCAATGGATTTTCTTCCCCTCTGGTGCTCAAAGGGTTAAAGTCAAAGTTGTGCAGTTCTGGCGTAAACCATCTGTACTATGGGGCAAATTAATATTTCCAAACTTCACATTTATTTAAATTGGGTTTTTAACCCCTAGAATGCTAGAGAGGTAATTTTATTTTTACTCTACTATGCAGTTAGTTTTACTTGTAATTGATCCACTTTGCCTTTATACACATGGCCCATTGAAGTGGATCGATTTTGGAGAAAACCAACTGCAATAGGGATAATAAAAATGTCCAAAATGCACACTGATTAATATAAGGTGTTTAACTCCTAGAGTGCTAGTAAGGTCTCCAACACAAAAAGCATTGGAGACCCCTCTAGCATTCAAGCAGTTAAAAGGATAATTTAAATATAGAGGAGAGTGATCGGGACATTGTACCTATTGTGGGGTCCCTGTCACTTGCACTTTTCCCAGGACCTAGGATTTCTGATAGTGGCCCTAAGTGAAGACACTGACAAGTAGAGAACTGCAAGAACAACCCAAGGGCAGATCATCCTATGGAGGGATCAGGTATTGCCCAGTGTGCCATGCAGTCCTGGGCCAGTTGGGGAGGTCATAGACTCTTCCCCTGAATGACCTACAATGGTTTTCTTACCCAGGGCAATAATGGCCAAATCTCACCCCTTCCTAGGTCCCACTCAGTGCAGGGCTAGTCCTAAGTATTGGCCAAGTCTATCTCATCCCTCCCTAGGTCCCACTCAGTGCAGGGCTAGTCCTAAGTATTGGCCAAGTCTATCTCATCCCTCCCTAGATCCCACTCAGTGCAGGGTTAGTCCTAAGTATTGGCCAAGTCTATATCATCCCTCCCTAGCTCCCACTCAATGCAGGGTTAGTCCTAAGTATTGGCAAAGTCTATCTCATCCCTCCCTAGCTCCCACTCAGTGCAGGGTTAGTCCTAAGTTTTACCTGACACCCTCCTTTTCACCTGCCCAACACAGTGTTAGCTGAATCACTTCCCTCCTGCACAAGGGAAAGGTTTAGCCACACTCTCCTACCCAGGGAAGAATTATCCCACTCTCCCCTATACTATAGAGGAATACAAATGTGTTTACAAGTAGTGATCCCAAACACGCTCTTCTCTATGTGTTTTTGGGGAGTCTGCTTTTACCCTCCCATCCTTGCCCAGCCTTTCTCCTTCTCTTAGTATTGCCTCCTACTGTCTAACCCCTCCCTTTTAGGCCACTCCTCCTCTCTCTCAGCCCTCTTCTCAGCTCCCCCATCCTTTTGGTATCTCTAAGCATCCCATGTGTTAACCCTAAATACATACTGTAAAACCCATAATCATACCCTTAGCCCTTTGAGAGCAATGTGCTGCGTACCCCTCTGGCACTCAAAGGTTTAATTTAATCATTTTGGTTTCAGGGGGTGCACATCACACAGCAAAGCTTTGATACTTAAAGGGTTATAACCTACCATTCAGTAAGCTAAAGAGGTGAAATTCTGATGCCAACCAACTGCAATATAATGAAAAAATATATATTCCCCAATCACATTGATTTAATTGGGACTTTTAACCCCTGGAATGCTAGAGAACAATATGCAATGTGTTGGAGACCACTTTAGCATTCAAATGCTTAAAGACACCAATTTAAATCAATTAGTATTTTCGTTTCTTCCCTACTGGGCAGCTGGGTTTGCTCCAGAATCACACCTCTGGCTCTTTAGCTTACTGACTTGCTCTCATAACCCCTTAAAGGGATAATAATACTTCATTTTATATTTATTTTATTTTGTAGGCATTAAAAAAACATGACGACCGATATAAGTCTTATCTCAAAACTTTATGGTTTGAGAGATGGAAATATACACACACAGGAGGAGAGCTCATCTCAAAATATGGGATTTCTTTTAATCATTCATATATCCATGAAACTTACTTAGAATCGTCCCACCGGTCTGTTTATCATCCAGAACCGGTGTCAGCGCTAGCGGGGGATATCTCATCGTCCCCCCCGCAACAGGACACAGATACTTCCGTGAGCAAGCAAGGACTAGATACCGCAGACCGAGATAAAATCAAATAATTCCTTTAATATAAAATCACATCCAATAAAAATAACAAATAGTTATCCTAACATGTTTCGTAACCCACTGGTTACTTCATCAGAGGAATCTATCGGTCTAATATCGTAGCAAGGTTTAAATACTTTTCCACTTATCTGATCGTTAGATTGGTCTGTTCCATTAAGACATCATGTGAATTTAAAATGTATCCAATCCTAAAACAACAAACATGTTCACATCCATCTTAAATCAATTGCCTTTGTTGCAAACTATCTATTTTGCAATATCAACCAAATGTGACAGGATTAACTAATGGTCTTCTTAAATCACATACCCTTCCTTGGGCTGATTCCTCATTGGTTCCGACTCACATCAATCACCACCGTGAAAAAACACAAGAGACTATAGGACAACAAGTCCATTAATCTCAATGGTGATGGTGATCCCTGGAGCGAGGAAAAAAATACTCCTCATCATATAAATCTACATGTTGTTAACCCTACGCCTACTTCTAAGATCAACATCTTAACAAAATAACCTGTTCCCCTAAAATACTAGTATTAGTAGTGAAAAACCTATAATCTCTAACGCCATATGCCTCCTTGGATGCATATATACTACATCCATACATATAGCTGAGGGACATATAAACCAAAGTGTTCATGGAAATATCCTTGATTACAAAAAAATGTTATACCATTTATGCTATATCCAGGAAAACCATAGGTTGAAAAAAAAATAAATTTTTTTTGCTAATTTCAGAAATATGTGAAAAATATGATCTAAACATTTATCATATATGCTATAATCTGCACATTTCCATATGTGTGACACATATACACATGCATGCTCCCACATCTATGCACACACATATACATGCACACACCCACTGCACGGATATAGCTATAACTCAAATCAAGTGAAATATGTGACTATATATATGTCCAAACAAAATTATAATATATAATAAAACTACACAAAAAGTGTAGACTAATTTAAATGTATGTGAATAGTGTAAAATGGTGTAAAATATGACTGTGATAAATAAGTGTATCTATTGCGAAAAAAAATGTATCTCTAAAAATTAACAATATTATGTGATAAACTAAGTCTACCTGGGCACCTCCCTTCTGATCTGGCTAAACAGTGTTACATCAGTAAAAGGGGTGGGAGGGGGATACTTTGTCTTTGAATTACTCTTGAACTACAACTCTGACAGAACTGAAATAACACTCTCCAAAGTCCAAATACTATGATGATTAATTAGAGCTGCTTTTATTATGAAACATTACTATCCCTTTAAGGACCAGACCTTTTTTTTACACTAGAGGACAAGAGCAATTTTGGCCTTTTTAGTATTCCTTTGTAATCCATGTTTTTCCTCTACTTCATTTAGTATACTAACACACACACACACATAATATTTACCATTTTTCAGCATAAGCAGGGCTTTTTTAACCCCTTAAGGACCAGCGGTCCCGGGGTGTGCTGTCCCTTAAGGACCACATAGAAGACTTTGACGTGACGTCCCACGTGACTGATCATGTGGGGCGGCACGCCGAACGGAGGGACTGAAAGAGATCGCTCCGGTTTTGGAGCCATCAAGTTAGGTCCCCAGTATTACTCCCTGCGCTCCTACAGGAGCGCGGTGAGTAAAAGTTTGTGACATGGCACGACCGTCACTGGTCCTTAAGTGCCGGACCAGCGTGACGGTCCTGCTACGTCAATGGTCCTTAAGGGGTTAATAACTTGGTTGACTTATATTTTGTTTATTATGCATATTTAAGTTAATATACAGTATTTAATTATTTATTTTATGATATTTAAGTTAATATATCTCAATTTAAACAGTTTTGTTATATATATTTAAAATGTTTTTAAATTGTTGTTGCTAACACCAAACATGGTTTGTAGAGTCTTTATGTGTGTTTGTGTGTATATGTGTGTGTGTGTGTGTATGGGTGGGAAATGTTAGCAATGTCTCAACACCCTGCCATTTATTTACTGGCACATGCTCCACCCCATTCTGCCTATGCCTCACCCTTTTGTGACATCAGCAGAACTGGGCGGAGTGTGGATAGGGATAACATTTCTTCCTCCTCCAGAAAAATTTCTGCGGATGCCCATGTCAATATGTATTCATAGACAATTAAAACAGGAGCGCATTTCGCAGATTCACCACACTTACCCATAGAGCCACCCACAACTAATGTACATTGCAAGTGCTGAAAAACAATAGGAACAAATCAATATGATAACAAAATGTTACCTGGAGCAAACCAATTGCATGACAGAGGACAAAGAAAAAGTCCTTCTATATCACAGATGATTTAAATGGAACTTTTAACCCCTGGAATGCGATAGAGTTCATTGCAAAATAATGAGTTAGAGAACTATCAAGCATTCAGTGGAGTAATAGTACCAATTAAATGAGGTCTGTCCAAGTTCTGTCCTTAACCCCTTAAGGACCAGCGGTCCCAGGGTGTGTGGTCCAGATAGAAAACTTTGACGTGCCGGCCCACGTGACTGATCACATGTGCCGGCATGCCGAACGGGAGACTGATAGAGGTCACTTTGGTCTTGGAGCTATCAACTTCAGTCCTCACTATTGCTCAGAATGCTCCTGCAGGAGCACTGTGAGTAAAAAGTATGTGACGTGCCAGGACCGTCACTGGTTCTTAACGTCAAAATAGCAGTGACGGTTCTGGCACGTCAGTGGATGTTAAGGGGTTAAGGGCCACCAGCTGTCCAGGATGTAAAAATTTGCCTGATTAAGCACAGGTGAGGTAGTCAGTGGATCATTCATGCTGATTGGCCCACCTTTGATCAACAGGGAAATCCTGGCCTGTTGGTGGCTCTTGTGGACCAAACTTGAACAGCCCTGATTTAAATCAGTAGGAATTTTCATTTCTATTTTGTGGTGCAGTTTGTTTTCCCAGAATTGCAAATTTTTAGTTTGTGGAATAAAGCACCAATTCACATATTTAAAGTAGAAAGCCAAATAATAACAACTCTCCACTTACCATACTTAATCCATTGTTATGTAACTAGCATAACCATCAGAGATATCTTGGACTTTCCTCATACATGGGACGCACTGGATCCCACAGTCATTGGGGCCTACCTGTGTGAGAATGTGCATATGTACATTTGTTTTACATACATGTTGTGTAGTTCCTGATATATGGCATCTCCACAGGTAGTGATACTGAAATCATAATTACATTTATAATGGGATAGCATCAAGTCATACAGAAAAATGTATATTGCAGGGTTTCTGATGATTAAACAAAGGCATTTTGTTGTGAGATGTTTTCGACAAAAGTTATTGCAGCTTAAAACTGGATTTTTTTTGGGTGTAGTACCTCCATGGCCTGAGATTTAAAAGTGGTGCTGGCGCTACAACAAACTGTTTAGCGTTATTGTCACTGATCAGATCTGTCCATATACTGCTGTAGCATAAATATGTCAGGCCATGGAAATATTAGACTAAATGAGAATCACTGACCTAGTCCTTGCCAATTTCTAGGTATTTGTACCAAGTTGACCCTAAACCTCACCTTTAACTGCAGACACATTGGGAATATGCATATTTCAGGGCAATACTGCAAACAAAGTAGCCCTGCAGTATGTAATTTGCCATCTGTCCCCAGTTAAAGATGCATTCTGTCACCCTAATACAGAGCTTTCCAAACTTTTCATGTTGGTGACACACTTTTTAGACATGCATCATTTCGTGACACAGTAATTCAGTTTTGGTAGCAAACCAGAGGTTAAACTAATAATCCCTTATAAGAGATACGGACATATACATAAATTGTAATAAAAAGATGTATGGGGACACAACATATCTCATGAAAACCTTTCATTCGTACTAAGGAGGCATTAAGCATGTTGTGTGGTTTTTAAAAGGGCAACGTGAGAATGTTGCGCTACATATAAGAGCAAGATTCTCATGTTGCATTATTAAATAGATAGAACATAACTGATTTTAGAAGTACTGTCTGTCTTTCCTGTCTCATCGGCGCCACAAGCAGCAGCCATGTGACAGGCAGCCTCGGTGCACAGGGACACTCCAGCCTGGCAGCCCAAAGAGAGGGCAGAGCTATAGAGGAGGTGGCATCTCAAAAGATTTTAACAGCTGAAGCAGCAAAAGATTTGTAACAGCTGGAGTGCCTCCTTGTGCTGCATCCATGGTATGTATGCAGCACTCAGAGGCACTCGAGCTGTTACAAATCTTTTGTGGCTCTCCAGATGTACACAGCACACGGAGGCAATCTCCCGCTGTGTAAATGTGACCATTAAGTAGCAGTGTTTTGTCTCAGCTCCCATTGTAATTTCTGCTTGGGTTGAATGACAATCTCGCGCTGTTTAAACGGCACCTTTGACTCCTTGACAATTACAAAAGAACTGGAGCACAGACCAAGTTAACCACATCAGACGGTGTACCTTTAAGTTAGTGTTTTGTACCGCCGTGCCTCCGTATCTAAATATTGCTATTATACACTTTAATCAAAAATAAAAAATAGATACTTTATGGAGCACTTAAAGTGGTAAAGTTCCTATTAATCTTGAAAAAAAAGGTCATCAAATAGGCTTTCGGTGAAGTGAATTTCGGTGAATTTTTTAATTATGTGTGTAGTAAAAGTTAAGTTTTAATACTTCACCGAAAGCCTATTTGATTAATTTTTTTTTCAAGATTAATAGGATCTTTACCACTTTAAGTGCTCCATAAAGTATCTATTTTTTATTTTTGATTAAAGTGTATAATATTAAACGGCACCTTTGCCTGTGACACACCTACACACTGCAGCCGACACACCAACGTGTCACGACACACAGTTTGGAAAGAACTGCCCTAATATATACTCCCAAAATCCCCTTTGTTATAACAACCCTCTAAATACTAGATAGAATTGTTCTACAATTTTTCTCAATATTTTGTAGGGCTAAAGGGAAACATTCACCTCTTAAAAACTTTTTACCATATGTTTAGTTATTAAACTAAACATATATATATATGTTGCTTTTACATACTTTTTTAGATATTTAATCTTCATGCTGTGCACTTCCGCATTATCATACCTGGGAACTTTCAGTTGAGGGCTACCCGGAGGGTAGTCCTCTGTTCAGCAGGGGGTAACAAAAATGACGCTAATCGCGTCAAAAAGGGGCGGGGCTTAACACGAGTGTTGGGGGGGATTTAACCCTTTGAGTGCCAGAGTGGTACGGAATGCATTGCAAAGCAATGCATTCAGTACCACTCTGGTACACAGAGGGTTAAATGTGTCACACAGAAGGCTGGGGACGGAGGCACAACGGGAGAAAAAGCAGATGTGGCAGAGTTTCAATATAAACTCCCCACATCCGGAGGAATCAGCCTCTGCCCCGGAGACCCGGTAAAGCTCTGTCAGAACCGGAGTCTCCGGGGCAAATCCGGAGAGTTCCCAGGTATGCGCATTATGCGGCACGCTGGATCTTCAGCACAGCTCTTCAGGACTTCCCAGTGCTACTTAATTCTCTTAGCACCTCCCTCCCTGCTGCCCCAGAGAGTGCGCGCACGCTTCCCTTTGGTATGGTGTGAATCGCTTATATCGATGCAACAAACTCCAGTTATGCTCAAGGCATGCTTAATTTGCATAATATATGAAACTAGCTTGTAAAATTAGAGTATAGGTAACCTAGCATTACTAGTCAATTAGTAGCGTGCTGCCTCATTTGTATGGTGACTGTAGGTACGCCCGAGGAAGATCACACTGTTTCCTGTTAGGGTGCACAGGATTTTTCCTGATCTCTGGTTCCTGGGAGGCAGCTAATGAACCAATGAAGGACTCCATGGACATGACGTTCAGAGCCAATTCATGTTATCTCTTTATCCAAGGATCAAAAGACAAACTTTAGTGTGGACATTAAAATTTTCTTGTTATAGTAAGGTTATTAAGAGGTCTTAGAGTTCTTTTAATAAAACATAAAAAAAAAAAAACCAGATAATTTAATAAGCTATTTATTAATACTAACACTAACAATACTACTATAACTACTACTAATAATGATAATAATAAGTGGAGGTGACAGTTCCACTGTAGTGATCTTGAAGCCATTCTTGTTGTTTTCCTGGGCTCATTATTGGCTGGTGTCTGCTCACAGGTCTGAGCCCAGAAAGGAGAATCCATGGAACCTCTTCTGATCGTTTTGACTGGGTGGCTCCAGTAGTTCCCTATATGAAAATGGACTCTCTTCTGCCACATAAAGCTCGGTCTTCTCCTGTGGCAGCTGTAGAGAGAAGATAAATGCATTGTCTTCAGTATCATGTAATCAACTGACATACTAATGCCATTCTGCACTAAAGTAGGAGCTGGGACCAAGAGCAACCAACTGAAGCTTAGGGGAGAACTGAAGCCTCCTATTGATTTAACATGATGGTTAAACCCCATGAATGCTACAGAGGCCTGCAATGCATTGCTTTGCATATGTCCCCAGTTTGCTAGTGACATCTTTTGTGCCATGTGGAGGGCAGTGGGGAAGTTTATTCCTGGGTGTTCCTGTCCCTTGTGCTTTGTTTAACCCCTTAACGGCCGTTGAAGTGCCAGGACCGTAACAACTTTTGGTCCGTTAAAGTGATAGAAATACTTTGATAAAAGTATATTGAATTGTGTAGGTATTAAAAAACTAAATTAATTACACTCAGTCCTGTCTCTTAAACCTCTATGGCAGTGCTTTCCAAACTGTGTGTCGCGACATGTTAGTGTGTCGGCTGCAGTGTGTAGGTGTGTCACAGGTGAAGGTGCCATTTACACAGCGTGAGATTGTCATTCAACCCAAGCAGAAACTGCAATGGGAGTTGAGATAAAACACTACTACTTAATGGTCGCATTTACACAGCGGGAGATTGCCTCCGTGTGCTGTGTACAGCTGGAGCGCCACAAAAGATTTGTAACAGCTCGAGTGCCTCTGTGTGCTGCATACATACTATGTATGCAGCACACGGAGGCACTCCAGCTTTTACAAATGTTTTGGCACTTCAGCTGTTAAAATCTTTTGAGATGTCACCTCCTCTATACCTCTGCCCTCTCTTTGGGCTGCCAAGCTGGAGGTGTCCCTGTGCACCGAGGCTCCCTGTCACATGGCTGCTACTTGTGGCGCCGATGAGACAGGAAAGACAGACAGTACGTCTAAAATCAGTTATGTTCTATCTATTTAATAATACAACATGAGAATCTTGCTCTTATTTGTAGTGCAACATTCTCACGTCGCCCTTTTAAAAACCACACGACATGCTTAATGCCTCCTCAGTATGAATGAAAGGTTTTCATGAGATATGTTGTGTCCCCATACATCTTGTTATTACAATTTATGTATATGTCCGTATCTCTTATAAGGGATTATTAGTTTAACCTCTGGTTTGCTAGCAAAACTGAATTACTGTGTCACGAAATGATGCATGTCTAAAAAGTGTGTCACCAACATGAAAAGTTTGGAAAGCTCTGTTGTAGACCGTTCAAATGAAGTATTTGTGCCTAACTAACATGATTACGGCTCTGCTGAAGAGCGCAGGACGGTCTGTTGAACAGGATCTGCTTCTCTGACACGGAAAGCTGACGTAAGTGCAAGGGGAGGGAAAGGGGGACTTTCAAAGCTTATATCTCTCAAACCATAGAGGTTTGAGAGATAGGACTGAGTGGAATTAATTTAGTTTTTTAATACCTACACAATTCAAGATACTTTTATCAAAGTATTACTATCACTTGTTGTTACGGTCCTGGCACGTCCACGGCCGTTAAGGGGTTAAACGAAGCACAAAGGACAGGAACACCCAGGAATTCCTGCACACTTCCCCACTGCCCTCCAAATGGCACATATCACAGCGTGCCTGAGAGTGTGCAGTGAAACTGCCAGAAAGCTGAAACTGAAGCAGTCATTTTCAGCCTTTTCTTCAGCAAGCTGGTACATGTAATTGCACGCATGTAGCGGCTCAGCGAGCATACTCAATTTGGTCCTGTAGGGTTAAAAAATACCCCTGGTCTGCCTGATCCTTAAGGGGTTAATGATATGTACTGACAAGATGAATAAGAAAGTAGAGTAAATGTACTCCATTTTCCTGTGCAGATTATAGGTGAGGTGATGGAGAAGAGTGTGCAGGTCTGCACCAAAGCAATCATATGGTCTAGTAAAGTGGTAGTAACGTGACATATTCCATATCCCGCCAGTCTAAATCTCCCATCATTCCCCACCAGCTGATGGTCAATTGAGGAATGGTGAACAGGAAGAGGGAATGCTCTCATACATGCTTCTGTTTCGCATTACTTTTACATTCACATGTTAATTAATTCTTTGTACTTAATTGTCAGTGAGCAAGTACTTAGGGATGCTAATAGTGCATACAATTTCTGTAAGCCATATTCTGGCTGTTGGCGAACACTGAAGTCAAGGGGAGTTTAAATCTCTGCATACACACAGGGAAAGACTAAATACATAATTCTTAAGTACAAAATAAGGTCTGGCGCACAAATGGTGGCTAGAAAATTTTTCCTATAGAATATAGAGAAAATACTCAAAATGCCCTCAATAAAAAATATTTTCAGTTTTTTATGTGAATAATACATAATAACACTATATATATATATATATATATATTTATTTATATATATGGGAAATACTATTATATAAATTCCTACAATTTGTGTAATGGGATAATATCACCATGTACATCAATCTGAAGTGCCCAATCTATCGACCAGATAGGGCAACTACAGATCTATATCCCAAACAAATTACTTTGCAATGCTGACCCTGTGCATGAGATCCCTCATTACACCTGGGTGCGCTAGCACAATGGATTGGATAACTAACAATATACAAAAATATACATACATTACAGTTGTGAAACCCTCAATCTATGGGATTCACAAATAAAAACATCTACACAACAAATATAAAATCGAATACACTAGAGACACCTACTACTACTACTAGTACTAAAATCCCCTTGTCCCTACAACTAACTAAATGATCAATCGTTCAAAAATAAAAAATATAAAAATAAAAATTTTAAAAATTTTTAAAAATTACTCTCCTGTCGACAAAAAATATATCATTCAATGTATGTCTCAACTTCTCTTCCTTCAGACAGTCATCAGACAATATATTCCTCCAAGTTGTGGGTTTCCAATCTTTCTTACTACGAACTATCTTGTATATTCTGGATGATTAAATCAATACAAAACTTGAGACTCCTCCATATTTCTCACATCAGTTACAAAATAACGCTTATATATATATATATATATATATATATATATATATATATATATATATGGAACAATCTCTGAATTAGACCAATATCTTGAACACGTGATTCCTTTACTGTGGATATCCAATCCGTTACCACATTGCATAAATGCATTGGAACATATAAGATAGCTCTTCTTAATTCGTGTTTACCAACACTTCACAAATACTTGTATGTAACCATGATGCAAAATTTCACTTGGTAACTTCAAACATATATATAACCCATTCTTAATTAATATTATCTGGCACTTCACGGGTGTTGTGCTTAATGTTTTCTACCATTATCCACCCAATTTAAGCTTGTTCTTTTGTAGAATAAATATACAAACCTATCTCTCTCACACTATAAGAAATCGGTGCCACTGTATTTAGGTATATTGGGCTCTGATACAGGTGTATATACTTACTACTGAGAATGGTGGCTGGATGTGGCCTTTCTTTAGCTCCTCCCAGTTGATGGAACTGAAAAATGGGTGACTGCAGATGGTGGCAGCCACTGACTGGCGTCGGACTGGGTCGCTGTTTAGGAGCTGTTGAAAGGAACAAGATTATTTGGTATCTTAATGTTATTTGTACTTCTAGAGATTCAGCCAAAAAAGCATGACCACCATCCGCAAGGTATTGAAGCCTATCATCCAAGGGGTTAAATAATGACCTATAAAGGGTTATGTACATTTTTACATAATCCAGACATCAAAAGCCCAGGAGCATGTATAGGATAAAAGAGAGCTGGGAATGCTCTGGCCCCTCCCACACCTTGGAATGTGGGTATGGTCAAGGCAGCTAAGGCATTCCTCAATATTTAGAGCTCCAAGACATGGTGCACATTGCCCAATATAAAATTCAACCTTGTTGTCACATTATAAAATCACACTGGGACGCCAGTGACAGACTAAAGTTATTACCAGCAATATATGAGTTAATGGTAGGCTCTGGGCTACTGAGCAGTGACTGCTAAAACCCTAGCCTTGTCCCACAGAACCTATAGGACCACACTTACTGACCCCCAGCCTTGTCTCACAATAGGTATAAAGCCTCTCATACTGTCCCCCAGTTTTCTCCTACTGTACTGGCATTGTCCCGTAATAGCTATAAAACTACATATACTGACTCCCTCTCCCCAGTCTTATCCCACTGCACTGGTAGCCATAGGGGTGGGCAACATGAGGCTCTTCAGATGTTGCCAGATTACAGCTCCCAACATAGGAATAAACTGCTGAAGCTGAAGGCTTCACATTGCCCACCAACTTGCATAATAACACACAGAGATATCTCCCAGCCTTGTGACACTGCATTGGTAGCCATAGAACCATACACACTGCCCCCGGGTTATCCCACATTAGCCATAAAACCACACATACTCACCACCAGCCTTGCCCCACTGCACTGCTAGTCATAAAACCACACATACTGACCCCCAGCCTTGTCCCAGTGCATTGGTAGCCATAGAACTACACATACTGACCCCCAGCCTTGTCCCAGTGCATTGGTAGCCATAGAACTACACATACTGACCCCCAGCCTTGTCCCAGTGCATTGGTAGCCATAAAACCACACATACTGACCCCCAGCCTTGTCCCAGTGCATTGGTAGCCATAAAACCACACACACTGACCCCCAGCCTTGTCCCAGTGCATTGGTAGCCATAGAACTACACATACTGACCCCCAGCCTTGTCCCAATGCATTGGTAGCCATAGAACTACACATATTGAGTCTGACATTTTTATGCAGAGGAATTTCCATGGAAAAAGTGGTAAACTTTGAGTTTTCCATAATAATTCCAACTGTAAAAAACATGATTTGTTTTGCCTTGCTGTACTACTGATTCTAACTTAATTCATTATTACGGCATGTACAACCACTGGGCCATATGCAGAATGCTAAGGAGGAGTAATTTGGGATAAACAATCAATTTCCCCAAATTACCACTGATTTGTCTATTGTTAAATGTGTCTAGCACTCAAGGCATTAAATGTTCTTGTAAATCCATGGAAATGTTTGTCAGTCCCCTATGATGCAGCTTGTTTGTCCCAGAATTGCTCCATTTTATTTTGTGCATATGGCCCCTGTGTGCTGGAATAGTTACTGGGAGACCAGGAGGGCTGTAGGTAAGGCCCTCGTTACATTGGATCAGCATTTTTAGTTGTAGAAAATAGACCAATGGACAATATATGAAGCTGCTGACACTGGCTGTTTCATCCTGTGTGATGCAGACTGAAGCAGTGTGCTGGATGCAATCTATGTACCTCTGCTCATACCCACCTTGATGATCAGGTCCTTGGCGTTAACGTCGACTGAGTTAGGGAATTTTAGCTTCCGGCTTGATGGTGAGCGTGCAGAAAATTTCCCAGTCACCATATTATATAAAATGACACCAAAAGAATACCAGTCAACAGCTGAATTATATTTCTTTCCTTTCAACATCTGCAAAAAGAGAGAATAAGAGAGTTTATTTCCAATCAACACAGACAGACACAAAACCTTTGCAACCAATCCATGCACAGGCACAGAGCCACTTCAAGCTATCTGCAGGTAGGCACAAATCCTATCCAAACACACACGCACACACATAGACACACAAAGCTTCTGCAGCCTTCCCTCACACACACAAAGCCTCAGCAAACACCCTACATACAGGCACAAAGCTACTACTACCTACAGACACACAGACACAAACCCTCCACAACCAAGCAATACACAGGCATAAAGCTACTACAACAGTGATTCTCAAACAGGGTGCCGTGGCACTTTGGTGTGCCACGGACATCATCTTAGGGTGCCCCACATTTTCTATGAAGACTAACAAAAATGGACTTTAAAATAAGGATTAATAGAAACTGTCCTGCACAATATGTTTAGTTTTGTTACGATGATTGTAAGACCTAATAATAACTGTATATTTATGTATTGTACCCTTCATTATGCCCTTGTTAAAGTACATTAAATATGTTAGTGGTGCCCCAAATGTTCTAGATTATGTGTTAGGGGTGCCCTGAACAAAAAAAGATTGAGAACCACTGTGCTACAATGTATACACACACAGACACAAACCCTCTGCTACCTTCCACACACAGTCACAAAGCCATAGCAACACTCCCACACGTAGGAACAAAGATGCTGCAAACTACCCACAAACACATGCACAAAGTAGTAGTAATTTACCCACATACAAAGACACAAAACAGCGGCAAATTACCCACGCACACACTGGCACAAAGCAGTGACAATATACACACACACACACATTGGTACAAAGCAGTGACAACTGATCCACATACACAGGCACAACTACTGGCAATGTACTCACACACATACATAGGCACAACTAGTGGCAATGTACCCACACACATACATAGGCACAAAGTAGTGGCAATGTACCCACACACATACACAGGCACAACTACTGGCAATGTACCCACACACATACATAGGCACAACTAGTGGCAATGTACCCACACACATACATAGGCACAAAGTAGTGGCAATGTACCCACACACATACACAGGCACAACTACTGGCAATGTACCCACACACATACATAGGCACAACTAGTGGCAATGTACCCCCACACATACATAGGCACAACTAGTGGCAATGTACCCACACACATACATAGGAACAACTTGTCGCAATGTACCCACACACATACACAGACACAAAGTAGAGGCAATGTACCCACACACATACATAGGCACAACTAGTGGCAATGTACCCACACACATACATAGGAACAACTAGTGGCAATGTACCCACACACATACATAGGGACAACTAGTGGCAATGTACCCACACACATACATAGGCACAACTTGTGGCAATGTACCCACACACATACATAGGCACAACTAGTGGCAATGTACCCACACACATACACAGGCACAAAGCAGCCACAACAAATCCCCATGAACAGACAAAAAGCAGTCGCAACGTACCAACCTAGAGCAAACCAACTGCACCACAGGAGAACATTTAAACTTTGACTTAAGGATTTTAACCCCCTGAAGGTTAGATAAGTCTACAACACATTGAGAAGCAATGTATTGGAGTCCTCTCTAAAGTTCGAGGGGTTAAAATCCTAATTTAAATTATTTGAAATGTTGAGTATTTTTAACCTCCTCACCCCATTAGTGCACTTGGATTGATCCTGGACCTCTCCGGGTTCCCTTTCTACATTTGGTTCTCTGTGTGCATAAAAAAAGAGGAACAATTCTGGAAAAAAACAACTGCACTATAGGGTAAGACAACAAATCTATTAATTCCTATTGAATTAAAATTGGATTTTCACTCTTTGAATACTAGAGAGGTCTCCAGAGTTCCTCCTGTTCATCTTAGCTCATCAGCCTCAATGTACTGCAGATCTCTATAGCACCCCAGGGGTTAAAATGCCACAGTGAAATCAATGAAGATTTTTATTTGTCCCCTGTGTTGCAGTTGGTTTGTTCCAGAATTGCTCCACTTCTGTTTTGTGCATGTGGACCCAAGTCTAAAGAGTTGATAACTAATAAAGATAAACTTATAAAGACCTAACGTTAGGGGCAATAGTAGTGCGCACCACAAAAGACAGCCATCGCCTCCTCTCATCTCACCCTGATACACACATTATCAGCACTTGGACATGATCTGTCCTCACCTCTGGGGCGATGTAACCTTGTGTTCCCGCATAGCCTGTTACTTCTTGGTCACAGGACATGGTCTCCAGTGCAAGTCCAAAGTCTCCGATCTTCACGTGACCATCACTGTTGATCAGAATGTTCTCGGGCTTCAGGTCTCTGTAAAGAGGTATAATGTGAGTGACATCTCTGTGTGACCTATAGAGTGCGGGGACACAGCACAATCTAAAAAGCCCACTTGTACCTAACGGTTTTGGTTTTCAGTTAGAAGATAATTAAGCTATTGACTTTCTCTTCTATGTCTTCTGCTAGCCAATGAGCTCAACTGGTTTTTCAGACCTTTTTTTTAGAATTTGGCACAAACTGCATTCTAATATTAACCCCATAAGGAGCAGAGGAGAGTTCTATGTATCACAAAGGAGTGTGTCCCACACTCCTTTGGTCCTCACTGTGCAATGACAGTGGACTCTGACTTCATTGTGTAATAATACTTAGTTCATTCCTGCTCAAATGTAAACTAGTATTATTATTATTATTATTATTTATTAGTACAGTCCTTTACCTACTTAGTACTGTAGACTGAAGATTGTACTATACTGGGAGCTCAGGAGGTAAAGCTCTTTCACATGAAGTAGAGGAAAAATCTCAGGCAAGAGACAGGACAGTCCCAAGGGCAGGGTGAGGGCAAGTAGGAGGAGGGACAGAGCAGGGACCACACAGAATGGAGTGATCGAAGCTGTGATAGGACAGAGAGGAGAGGGCATGGGGAGCAGACCTGTGATAGGACAGAACAGATTAGACAGGAAATAAGGAAACATTATTACTTACCGATGGATAATGCCTTTATTGTGTAGGAATTTTATTCCGCAAACAATTTCTGCTGCAAGGAACCTGATGGACAGAAGAAAAAAGGGTACAATTCTAATGTATAAATCTATAAATATATAAAAGTGGAAACATCATGTGACAGGCAAGTTTGTCTGAAGCCAAACACACCCAGGGGCGGCAGTAAGGAGGGGTTATGCAGATCTCCTCTATACTGCCTGTCCAGTGGTGTAAGCATGGGACGTGATTTTCACAGGAGTGGGCAAGGGGACGTTAAAAAAAACAGTCCTATACCACCAACAAATGAATGTACACTCACAAATTACTAACATTAGATCAGACCTCTTCAGAATAGGAGAGCTTAATTTACCTGCAGCTGAAATGAGCGTGACCGTCACCCCCATCCCCTCTGGAGGCAGTACAATGCATGCTTGTAATTGACAGCCGCTTCCTCCGCTGCTGTGTATGTGTCCCTGGCAGGGTCTCTTCCACTCAACATACATTCCTGCCAATAGAGAACCTTGCGGTCCTCATAGGGCACTGCCAAACTTTCAATGTGCAGACCTATGCACTTTGAAAGCAAGGTAGTGCCCTGTGAGGACATCAAGGTCCCCACATGGCAGGAATGTATGTTGAGCAGAAGAGGACCAGGCCAAGGACACACACAGCATTGGAGGAAGCTGCTGCCAAACTAAGCATGGCGCACACTGCCTCCGGAAGGTGTGGGGTGACGGTCTTTCTCATTTCACCTGCAGTTCAGTTAAGTGCTCCACTTCTGAAGAGGTTACATCTAATATTTTACTGTGCAATCATTCATTCATCGAATACTTTTGAGCATTTCCGGAGCTGTACGATTACCAAATGTAACGCTTATGAGTGTCAGAAAGGTATCCAACACATACCAAAGCAATGGGCTGCATACCCCTGTGCCACTCACAGAGTTAACACACAGGCAACGCCATTCAAAGAGTAAATTATTACTGAGAAATTCTTGGATCAGTCCACAATACTTTCCTATAAGCTTCCTCCCTTCACATTAATTTATTAAAGAAATGACCAACCAGAAAAGGTTTTTTTTTTTACTTTAAATTAGTATATATCTATACTGAACAGCAGCAGAAATCATAAATGTTTGATGTTTAGATAAAAGATGTTTAGGTTCTTGTGCACAGAAGAAACAAGGCATAATTCTGAGACAAGCAACTGCACCAAAGGGGAGAAATACAATTCATCAAAAGTCCAGTTGGTTAAACTGGACTTTTAACCCCTAATATGCCAGAGAGGTCTCCAATATTTTGCTTTTCAATACATGGGAGATCTCTCTAGTATTCCAGGCCATAGTTATATTGATCAGAAGTGATATTTCTCTCTTATGGAACAAATGGTTTGCCCCAGAATTACTTGTTTTATCTTTCGTGGATAGGGCCCATAGTGTTTTATTTTAATTCCCTTCCCCTTTATGGTGATGCCACTTCTGTTATCTGTCTGGCACTGTATGTAAATAAGTAAATTTTCTTTCAGTGCCATTCACTGTGGGACAGTAATATGACCCTAAGCATGTGAGGAATACAAATAAAACGTTTAACATCTCTGACACTCTCACATCTTGGCCCAGTAGGTGCTGTCTGCACACCTGACTTGTCCCATTCATGTAAGTGCGTCTTGGCATGTCCCTACTCTGCCTAATGGGTAATAGAGTCCTGTTATTCTGAATGGGCTCCTGTATTTCTCCCCCCCCCCCCATCTTCTATCCAGATGTGCTTCACTTTTTTATAGTCCTTACGTGGTGGTGAGAGGATCAAGTGGTCCATTTTTGTTCAGCAGGTGGAATAGGTCCCCTCCAGCAAGATATTCCATCACGAAATAAAGGTTGCACTGCTCCGTAAGAGAAAGTGGGACAGAGGTTACAAAGAAAATCTTTCTAATATCAGAGTGAACACAACACAGACTTTATCCATACCTATGAATTCATATTTTGTCTTTACTATACAGAGTGGGACCTGCCCTGTTTATCAGACCTAGTGCAATATATTATACATACCCACTCATGTCTCTGTCCTTACTCTACACGGGATTGTGGGACCACCCTCTATATCAGTCTTAATACAATATATTGTATATACAAACTCATGTGTCTGTCCTTACTACAAATTGCTGTACAATGTACAAAGGGAAGTCATGTTCTTACCTGGGTTTGGAAGGTTGCGTAGGAGTGGATAAGAAATGGACAGCCACTTGCAATCTCTATCACCCGACGCTCCACCATGATATTGTCCACATCTTCCTCAAGAAGGACCATCTTCTTGACAGATTTTACAGCCAGCCACTTGCTACTGGCAGAGCACTGTGCCAGCATGACCTGGAAGGGAAACAGTGAGGTCAATTGGTTGGAGAGTGTGCCACTGCATGGGAGATCAAATAACTGCAGGCACTGGGCGAAACTACTGTCGGTGCAGCCAAAGCAAAACACTGGGCCTGGAGGTAAAGGGGCCTATTGAGCTGAGAGAAGTGCAGGAGGTCTGCAATTGCCCTTCTTTTTTTCTGTTCAGTATCCTTAAAGGGTTAGTAATGTCTCTTTAAATTATTTTGCTGAGTCTTCTTTATATTACAAGTAACAGTTTGCACTATGTGTAAGACCTTTCTTGCGTGTAGTTCAAAAGTTATTAAGAGATAAAAATCCCCTGCCCGCCCCTTCTGGCCACCTCCCCTAAATCTCTAAAAATGTGAACGCTGCAGCGAGGGACAAACTTCAGTCAGTAAGTATAAGGAAAACATCCCCCTTGATGAAGGAGGACAAGATTTCCCTTTGCACTGGTGTAACTATAGGGGTCGCAACCACGAGCGGGTCAATCACTCCAGGGGCTTGGCTGCCCCCTACAACCTCTCCGCCTGGCACCCGCAATCTCCCTCCGGCTCTTTAGTAATGCAGAGCGCTGGGAGATTACATCATCTCCCAGTGCTCTGCATTACAGAAAAGGACCACGCGGGAGCACAACGTGCCAGCCCATCTCTCTGCCTGTCTATTGTGAATTTACTAAGCTACATATGTCAGCTTTTCTCACCTTAATGCCAGCTATGCCTAAATGTGGACAGTGGGGCAGTCTGTGTGTGTGTGTTTTGGGGGAGTGAATACTGGGCTTGCTGGCATTAAAGTTCAATTCTGTGGATATTTCTGATGGTATGCACTACAGAGATCAGACAATGTAGCTCCCTTTGAGTGCCAGAGGGTATGCCTTGCAATATGTTGGATTCCTCATGGCAATCAAAGGCTTAACCCGTAACGACCGGCCACGCAGGCACGTTGCCGTCACTAAAGGACAACAGAACATTTTTTTTTATAATTCACCGTTCCAGCTCTTTAGCTGTTGTTGACCTGCAGTTCCCATTATACTCAGCTGATCATTGGTTTTATGAGAATGATTGGATTGACAAACATCTGGAGAGCCACATGGTTTCCACTGCTGCACCGCAATCTCAGATACAATAGTGGACAGAGTGTGAGGAACATGAGAATTGATTTACTGGAGTAGGGAGTTAAGGAAGAGCCCATTGGGGAAGGGAAAAAAGTCCCCAGAATAGAGTGGGGGAGGCAGAGGAATAGTGCTGAGAAAGGGACAGATTAATATCAAGCGGAAACTGGAGTAATTAAGAATGAATGTTTAGGGGGAGATGGGGCACAGAAAAGATGTATAGATAGATTTGTAAGATGAATGGTGGGGTGGTAGGAATGGACAACACAGTTATTGTTTTGCAGTAGTATAATAATTCATTATAAAGCCAAGAAACTGTACTGCAGACGCCATTGCTTACCTTCCCATAATTGCCTTCTCCAAGTTTACGATAAAACGTGAAATCATCCAGCGTTAGGGATGCCCCTTTGATAGAACTCGAAGGGCAAACAGAGTCTCCACCTATTGGGGTAAAAAATATGTATATATATTATTTAATAAGAACACAGCCACTGAATTTCTAATAAATGCTATGTTCTTGACAGTACCATGGGTGTCCCCCCCATACACACACTTGTCCCTTCACATAACCATAAGGACTGGGCGGACTGGCCTGGGTCTTATTATGGCTTTGTCCCCCACTTCCCACCTCAAGGACCGGAAAACTTCTGTGCGCACCCCTGTACAACACCTGGTAAAGCAGTCAATAATCAATGAGCATTTGTAGAGTGAATTAGAGGAGGGGAAGTTCACAAAGGTTAGGTCTTTTATTACCCACTGAGTCTACAAGGGATTCAAATGATCTCACTCTCTAGTAATTGGGGTCAGGACTGAGCTGGATGTCACTAAAGTTGTTGTTGGATTACATTTATCATAATCCTAAGCAGGTATGTCATCACTGTAGCCAGCCATTGTTAGTAGTTGTATTCCAACAACAGTTATAAGGAAGCAAGCTGGCCGCACACATCCACATTCGTGTATCTAGACCCATCATTATTTAATTAACCAAATTAAGCTATTGATAACCAGGAGGGTGTTCAGTGCATTGCAAAGCAATGCTTTGGATATCTTTCTGTCATTATTCAAAGGGTTATGAATGAACACCTTAACCCTTCGAGTGCCAGAGTGCATTCCATACCCCCTGGCACTCAAAGGGTTAAAAAAAAACTGGTGTTCATCTGAAAGAGCTTTCAAAATCATCTATAAGTTATGGTATCCACTTTTATTTATTTACGGGATATTTAGTTGTATTTATTTGTCAGATTAATGAAGCTAAGCAGTACTGGCTAGCACAGCCGTGTGCCAGATATTAACAGTCCACACTGCTCTGACTCCCAACTGCCACTGCTTCATGTCCTTCCTTAACTTCCCTTACCTGGAGGAGAAGAGATTATCATCACCCTGATTTACCTCCTTGGGAACCAGAGGGGTGTACAATACATTACTTTACAATGTCCTCTGATTCCCTACTTACCAGAGATTTCACCTCTGTTCTTTTTCTGGGGGGGCTCTTCTTCAGAGCAGGTATTGTTGTAACGCCTCTTTGTACCAGATTCAGAGGATTTTAGAGGAATTGCCCTTCTCCTTTTCTTCTTTGGGAAGCACTCTTCTGAATCAAGATGAGGGCGCTTGATGCCTTTTACACTGCTTTTTGCTTTGTTGGAATTATCTGAGCTACAACTCAGTGTGATGAATCTCATCCTCTTGGTGGGCCCACCAAGATCACCCTCTTCACTCATATTGGATGTTTCTCTTTTCCCTTCCAAAATATCACCTTTCTGCCTTTTTTGGCCTCTCTTCATCATTAAAATTTTCTCAATTTCTCTCTCTCTACTACTTGCTTTGTAAAGTGTAAATACGTTTCTAACTGTATTCAACAAACTTTAAAATTTAAATAGTCTAATAATGAAGATGACTAGAGTGATGTCTGAGAATTCTATGAAGCTGCTCATGACTCTGATGTCACAAGCCCTGCAACAGTCCTATCTTGTAGCTTTAGTTATAAAGTAATGTACAGGTACTTATCATGTCTCTGTGTTCTGTGAAACCACAGGTTATTGTGATACCAGCAGTCTTGTTGGTAGGCTTAGTTTTGCGACACTTATAGAAATTAAGTTCATGTACATATGAGTGAATATACTATAGAGCTTTATATAGGACCTTATTCATCAAGTTAAAGAGGTTTAATTCCGGTGCACACCAACTGCTCTATAGAGGAATTGAAAAGAATACATTTCCTTTTAATTTGGGATATTAATCCCTTGTATTCTACAGAGGTCCCCAATACATTACTTCTCAAGACACTGGAGACCTCTCTAACATTCCAGGGGTTAAAACCCTATTGAAACATATGGGAACTTGTAAAATTTTCATTTCCTCCTATGGTGCTGTTGATTTGTTCTTCAATTGCTCCTCTTCAGCTTAATGAAAAAGGCCCATAATATGTTTGGATCTGGGAATGGAAGGATGGTCTGTGAGCTGTAGTAGAGTGAACTGCAGGAGTTTAAGTCAGCCCCTGATTAAGGGACAAAGGTTCCTGTGCCTCTTCCTAGAATGGCAGCCCCACCTCGGCAGTATCTTATACCTACTTAGTAAATGTGGTTAAATAGACATGTAGCCACCCAAAGTATTGTTACGAAACCTGATAAGCATATAAAATGAATAGAAACAACAGCAGCTCATTCTGGGCTTGGCTTAATCAGGGCTGTTAGTGAAACTAAATAAATGGCTTTAGTTTTAAATCGCAGTTTGGTATTCTATTACCTGTGCTGTGACTATCAAAATAACCAGAGAGCATGCACTTATATAATTGCATCCAACCACACAGTCCAAGGATAAAAATATGACCTGCCAGGACCGTCATGTAATTCTTGAATCGGGGAAAATAAAAGGTCTGTGGTCCTTAAGTGCCAGCAGGGTGCGAGATTGGCCATTCTTTAAGGGCTTAAGCAGATATAAACAAAACAGATTAATATTGGGTCCATACATGCCAATTCAATTTATTTGCAGAACATAACCAATAAGATAAATTAATATGGATGCCAAAGCTCCCATAATAAGTTACCATATGCCAAGGATTAGGTCTGGACCCCCCACTTCCACCCACATGCACAATTTTACATCCCCACCATGTTCTACTGTCCTACTAGTAGCCATAGAACCCCACATACACTAATACCCCTGCATTGTCTCACTGTCCAACTACTAACCATAGCACCCCAGATTCACTCATACCCCCATTGTCTCACTGTTCCATTAGTAGCCAAATAACGCCACATACACTAACATCCCCAGCTTTGTCCCGTAAAGCTAAAACATAAATTAATATTGGGACTGGAGCCCAATATTAATTTTAAAAAATAAAATCCAAGGTATGAGTCCCTGGGGGACTCCTTCCTCAATGCCCATATGTCAACACCTGTCAGAGATGCAACAGTGTGTGCAACTCAATGTTTCTCTGCTGCAGCCCCCACCAAAAATTAAAATTAAATAAAGATCCTAAGAACCCTCCCCAACCTTTGATGCCACCACAAAAAAAATATATCTATCTTATTTTGTCTGCATCTGCTTAAAATAAAATAAAGTATGTGTATCCCATCATTTTTCCATTAAATAAATTCAGGGAAGAAACAAAAGTGCCCTTCCTGTACCAAAAAACAGGACCCCTTTCTTGAACTCATTCTCTTTCCTGATCCAATCAGGATAGAGAGATGAGGCATAAATATTATCCCATATATTTCACGTAAGGCCATTTTTGCCCTGAAACACAACTGAATTTTTTTTTTTTTTAACCGTTAACACCTTCATTGCTAGTTTGGCTAATACAAACTGATCTTGCCACAAAGGAGTTTATCTGAGGTTTGTTTAGGATAGAGGGAGATGGTTATTAGGGATGTATTTTTTAACTGTAATGTACATTAACCTTTCTGTTGCCTGTGATTTTGCAGTGCATTGCATTATGCACTCTCATGGCAATGGAGGGGTTAAGTAAGGTGTTTTTGTGTTTGTAGGTTGGAGGTAATTTGGGGGTACTAGGAGACACAGGGGTCAGGCAGAGCAAAGGAACAGGGTATGCCCCACCACTGCACCTTCCTATGAACACAGAGATGTCATGTTCTAGAGCATGGCATTTATGTTGTCCACTTTGCACCTAAATGCAAGTTGATCTACCTACATACACCAGAGAGTAGTTCTGGTATATGCTTTCCCACAATGCCTTATTCATTAAGTTAAAGAGGTGCAATTTTGAAAATTTCTATTCATTTAAATTGTGTTTTATCCTTAACTGGATTTTCCACATGGCAACTTTGGTCAGTGTCTAGAGTCTGTGGCAATGTAAGGGTCCTGACCACCGGGGACTCATCCATGGCCCGGGTCTCTTACAGGAGCCTGATGGATACAGAGAAATTGAGAGCATCGCTGCTGTGATGTCCTCCTCTCTATTTCATACGGAATGACCGTCATGGTGGAGGAGCACTTCCCTGGGCATCCTCTTACCCAAAACTTCAGGGTTGCACTGAGGTGATCTCACTCCAGTCCTGAAGTGTGGGGTAAGAGGTAGACCCGTGGAACTGCTCTTCCACCATGACACTCACACTTCATGAAAGTGATTGAAACTGATAGCATGGCAGGGGATGGTACGCTCAGGTTCTTCACTCCTAAAGGTATAAGGGAGGGAGGGAGGGATCAGACATGTGGGGCTTTATCTACCCATGTAATCAGGCTAGGGTGCATACAGACAATGTATGTGGGGGCTGTGACTACCATTGCAACCCAGGCTGGGGGCAGACAGTGTATCGGGGATTTGTGGCTACCAGTGGATCTGGGCTGGAGGGTCAGACAGACAATGTATTTGAGGTCTGCGACTACCAGTAGAACCAGGCTGGGGAGCAGGAAGAAAATTTATGTGGGGATTGTGACTACAAGAGGGGACGTAGGCTGTGGGGGCAGGTAGACCATGTATGTGGGAGTTGTGAATACCATTGTAACCCAGGCTGGAGGGCAGTCAGAAAAAGTATGTGGGGACTGTGACTACCAGGTGACTCAGGCTGGGGGGCAGGCAGTGTATATGGGGTGTAACAGGAACCAGGAGACCTGTGTGATCCCTGGCCATCATGCTGGGCTTCTCCCTTTGTGATGTAGCTGCAAAGGGGTAGCCATTCTGATCCAAGTCATCAGGATCTGAGGAATGGGAGTCATAGGGGACTCCCAAGTTGTTGTAGTCCAAGAACACTGTGTCTTTATTAGAAGTGGCCGCGGTTTATATAGTCACATTGTCGGGGAAGGGGATGTGACATGTAATCAGATTAATATAATCAACACATAGCACAGTGGAAGCAGGTTTTATAGACAACAACACCAGACAAATCTCATCACACAGACAACAATGGTGAATACACAAAAGTGGTAAAGCAGGCTGGAGGTCACACGGAGAATATATGTGGAGGCTCAGCCTGTGACTACCACTGGAACCAGACTGGAGGGTCAGACAGTATATTTGGGGATTTGTGGCTATCAGTGGAACCTGGCTGGGGGTAGATAGTCTATGTAGGAGAGGCAGGGAGCCTGGAACGGGCCTGTGCGGATCCCCTATTACTAGTTCTTTGGCAATAGCGAGTTGACTAGGGAAGGTTGGTCTACTACAGTGTGGAGATTGGGACAGTTGAATGATGATGATAGGCAAGCTGTAATACTTATATGGAAACCTCCTTGAAATCCTGAAATCAGGAAGTGAATTAGAGTAGAATCTTGGTGGAGAGAAAGGAGAAACTGCAGGACTCCTGTATGAATGGATAATAGTCAATTATTGTGAGATGGGTAGTGAGGACAAATAGCACAGGAGTGGGCTTTGCGGCAAATGAAGCAAATGTGTAGTAAGTGTCAGGCACTGTAAAAGAAAAAATAGAGGGGTAGAAGAGAACAAATATCCTCTATAAGTATATAGTGTACAATCATTTATTACAATATAAAACAAAAAAAAGAGTATATATGCAAATACAGTGTTTGACCAGAAATGTCGTATACATCTAAAACAAATTGAAAAATGAGATCTCAAACAAAGGTAGAGGTGCTTAGAAACAAGATATATATATATATATATATATATATATATATATATATATATATAGTGGCAGTAAATAGTAATGTGATATACAGCAATAGAAGGAGTGGTATCTGTAAATGTGCGATAAGGTGAATGATGAGTCGTACAGATGTAATATTTCAAACTATATGTGAGATGGCATCAGCGATGAAGTGTGCAACAGTGAGTCTAGCTGACTACAAGTGAAAGTCTTCAAATGCATGATCAAAGTAAACATCGGGCTCCAAGTCCCTGTGGTTCAAATTGCACTTACTTGATTTCAGTAATTATTGAGCCCATCAGCCAGACAGTCCCATCCTCAGCTGATCCGCCGTACTTCCATGCAGGTACCGGGAAGGGGAAAATGAGATGTCTTGCTGATGCAGGATAGGGTGTGTGTCTCCTGATAAATTCAGCCATGAGTTTTTGGAATTGTCCATTCTCTAAAGGAAGGGTTACAGTTCCTGGGTGTTGATGGTACATCGGCTGAAGAGGCTCCTGAGTCAGAGACAACCTAATGCTCTGACTCTTCCAATGTGATGATCCCTGAGGGAGGGGATGCAGCAGGTATAAATACCCTCTAACCAAAAAAGGAGAACAGTTTTCCATTTCATATATAGCACTGTAACTATGATACCTGCCAACATCCACTTTGTATCAATAAAGCAAAGCAAACAAGAAGACAACGGATGGGATCACTCTACGGAGCATCCAGAGACTTCAAGCCATTCAAATTTGTATCATAAAAAATACATTCTCCTTTATTTCAAAATCTTTAAAAACAGAGCAAATGCCCCAGAACACATGCGTTTCATGCATGTCACTTAGTCATAGGCTTAATTACTGCATCGCAACATTCGGTTTTTAAATGAACGTCAAGAATTTAAATGAGCCAATAGAATTACATATCTAATTAGCAATAAAACAGGATACCACCATGTATACACATCACGAGAGAGGAGACTTAATCATTTCGTTTATTAACAGTCTCAGTCTCTCTGACTTAAACTTCTAAATTGTCAAAATGGAAATGTTACGATGCATATGACAATGCTTATCTAAATGACAAAAAAAGACTGCTACTGCAGTAAACCAATTAAAAAACAAAGTGTTTAAAATATTTAAATGCAATGTTAAATCAGAGAGAATGTGTAGTCCTAAAACCACAAATACTCAATGATCAAAAACAAGAAAGCCTTGAAGGAATTTGGACCCTTATTATTCCACGCTGGGCTGCAAGCACCTATCCAACATCAATTGAGTATCCTACTAATAAATTAATTATATGCAGTCAAAGTGTGGAAAACTACTAGTCTTAAAACATATACACTAGACTAAATACAAAAATAAAAAATGCATCCATATTTGATATATTATTTATGAACAAAAAGTGATATGTCATGTTCTGAATTAAGACCTTGTGGCACACAAGTTTTTAATAAAAAAATCCATTTAACCTCCGAGTTATCAAGAAAGGAGATTAAATCTCCTCCACGTTCTGGTAAAATAACCCTCTCTATGTCTTGAGGAAGGCCCACAGTAGGGTCGAAATATCGACATTAATAAAATTTCTTTGTCTTATTAAAATCCTGAGAGTGCCTGCTTCTGATATCAAATCTATCTTTTGATACCCCTTTGTGCATTTATTTTAATAACAAGAGCACCCAGGTACTTTTTGAGCGTTCTGGAGTGCCCATCATTTTGGTTTATATATATATATATATATATATATATATATATATATATATATATATATATGCATATATATACACACACACTTGTGTGATAATGGGCACGCTAATCATGTCTTCAGACACATCTAATCTTCACTGCAAGATTCCAAATTAACTAAATATGTAAAAAAATCACATTGAACGGTTCCCCACATTAAATTGTACAAATCAGATAAAAGCAGAAAGGAATCATATGTTGCATTATATTGTATCTTGGATCACTAATCTTTAAAAATCCATATGACCTATAGTGAATTGAGATGCTTTTGTAGAGGGAGAAAGAAAATGTGTACTTGCATGTGTGTGGTTGTGCTCATCATACAATTGTAGATGTGAAGGAAACCATTTGTGTAGGAATAACTGTATCTTAGTTTGTTTAACATAACGTCTTAAACATATATTGGAACTCTTTTGTAATCTTTAGCTCTCTTTCTTTCTCTCTCTTGCCTAATTCTCACATTTCATGTGCATGATCAACAAAGGCTTAATTTTATTTGGTTTAACATTTTTATTCTATCAATCACAGAATCTTTTTATCTGAATTTAATCTAATTATTTCTTAATCAATCAAGCTTGCTTCAAAATCTTGATAGATCAAAGAAAAACCTTATCTAATTCAGACCTGAGCATACAAGTCTGCACTTCGCATGTAGGCCTCAATCCTATTACCCCCGATGCCAAAAAAGAGCAGCCAATGGCATTTCTTCAAACATGTAAGCAGTGCAATTATCTGTGCTATCAAGAAATACCAACTAAAATAAAACCACCTTGGACACTGATCTTGCGTCCATTTGTGCCGATTTACACACAACAAAATGCCTGAAATATGTCATTCAATTCCATGCTTTAGTATTAAGATACATTAAGCGACCAACGTTAAGGGATGAAAATCTCTATACAGTTTTATGGGGGGCACAGAATCCCTTACGGCATCTCAAAAGTGCCGATACAGGAACTGAACCTGAAAAAAGTTTAGAGAAAAACCTAAGTTGCCAGTGGATGTATTGATATGGGGCCCTAAGCGCAATGCTTTGGAGATCTTAATGAATAGGCTGTATAGAATAACATAGGAACTGGAGACGTGATATCACTAGAGAAGTCATCACCACTTTATCACCTCTTTATCACCGCTTAGTAAATCTCCCCCCAGTAATCCTCTTCAGTGGGGTCCTCAGCACCCTGGTTAGCTACTGTCCATCTTCTTCAGTCTCTCTCTTCTGGTTTGTACAATCTTCCTCTTCTGTCTTCTTTCCAATCTGTAGCTGAAATAGGCAAAATGTAAATGCAAGATGTTTTAGAATAAAAAAATTCCCCATATGTGAGTTAACCTATTGAATGCCGGAAGGGTAACTCCCCAACACTCAAAGGGTTAAATTCAGTCTGGCATATATGTTAAAATGAAGATGCTGCCATTCCAGTTTAACCCCTTAGGGACCCTTGACGTACCAGGACCGTCACAGTCCTTGAACTACTCAAGGACCGATGACGGTCATGGTACGTCACGTACTTTTTACTTACAGCGCTCTACCGGGAGCGCTGTAAGTAAAAATAGGGCATGAAATAGACCGCTCCAAGATCGGAGCGATCTCTTTCAAGCCCCATAGTGACGCGCCGATACACGTGACAGGTCACGTGTACCGGCGCGTCAACGTGCCCCTATGCGGTCGTTATGGGACGGAAATGTCCCATAATCTCCGGTCCTTAAGGGGTTAAGAAAATTGGGTTCACTATTGATTTGTCACCCACTAATAGGCGACCAACCAAACAGCGCATTAAGAATGTTGCCTGCTTCAAAAAGGATGAGATTCTGATGTCACAGGCTTAAGTGTCAAGATATCAGAATCTCTTGTGCATAAGTGTCAAGTAGTTAAATAAAGATGTGCAGGGAGCCAGTGTGTGGCATTCCTAGAAGGAGAAACGTGACTCTCTCGCATTACACAGCATCAGTCAAAGCATTAACTCTTAGGGCTAGATGTTCAGAAAGTGATGGTAACTGAATTAAAAAAGTTCTTACACCATGATCCGTCAATTCTCAGACATGTTTCCGTCATTTTTTGCATTCAAATCTGCCATCTCCTTCAAAAGGAAAAAGCTGTTTTAAAGTGGGTGTGGTTTAATCTTCCATCATAATGTAAAGTATTTTCAGAAAAAATATTCGTTTGAACCTCATTTTTTTGGATGCTTAATTTTTCGTTTCAAAGACAAAAAAAAGTCTTTGTTTCTTTGAAAATTTTCATTTCAAAGACAAAAAAAGTCTTTCTTTCTTTGAAAAGTTTCATTTCAAAGACAAAATCAAAGACAATTTTTAAGATCAGAATTTGTAATGACAATGTTCAATGAGATCTTCTTACCGTCATTTGTAATTCTTTAGATTAATTTTCAAACGTGACAGATTTACTTCTGAAAATACTGTCCTTCTATTACCACCAACTCATGATCCGACAATTTTTTGATCATGATAACTTTTTGAACATCTCACCCTTAGTGTTGATATGTCTGTCCAATGTGGTCACCCTCTGTGTTCAGAATGTCAGTAAAAGGGCACCTGGGCATCTGTGGGTGCTCAGATGGACATGTGTCCAGGAGATCATCCTCGGATGGGAGGTCAATCCTGTTTCCTTCTTCTCACCATGTCTCCCTGGGATGTGATGGCTCAGACTGGTCCTGTGATCTCTGTGTCTGTGCACTGGACATTTGAATACCTAATGCATGGAGACTGAATGGAGCTCAGGGGGATTCCAAGCAGTTCCTAGATCCACCCACCAAGCTCTGTCTTTTTTAGACTTGTAGAATAGATTGTAAGGAGAAGAGTTTACAATTACCACTAGTGAACTAGTTTAACCACCTATAGACCAGGGGGGAGGTTAAATCTACAACTAGAGGATGGACCAGGATAGAAAAAGTAAGTTTAGTTGATCTGATGATCTATGTGATATAATAAAGGTGGGAGGGGGCATGTAGACAGCTTTCAAGAAATTTTCATCCAGCAAACACAGAACATATGAAATAGAAAAGCAGCATTTCAGGCCTTCAGGCCCTTAGTCAAGCTCTGTATGATAATAACCGACAGATAGAGGCTATTTTGGGGTGGACAGTACTCAGGCTGTTAGGAAGATACACAATACTGTTGTAACACCTGGAAGTCCTTAGTTGGGATATTGTTAAAAGGAGATGTCTGTTTCAGCATGGACTCCAGGATTTGGTAAACTATACACATAACTGGTCCAATTGCTATGACAGAAAGTGCAATCATCTGATATTCAACACAATATGGTATTGTATTTATTATGATGAGGGATATATTTTATAGCCTGACATAGGGTAATTTAGCCATTATATTCATGAAATCTGGCATTCAAACACTTAGGCTAAGTTCACGGGGCAATCAAACATTGCTGCATTATCGCTATTCAAGATACCAGTTTCACTTACCTTCATTGTCCCTGCATTCCCCAGCAATCCTGCATAGGATATGTCGTGACGAATGGTGGTGCTCCTTTGGCACGCAGATTACTACACAAAGAGGACTGTATCAATGATGAGCTCCACAGACAAGGACACACTAAGAGTTAACACTTTGGTGTTGTGATGTCTTGACACTTAAGCCCACAACATCACAATCTCACCCTTTTCAAGCAGGCGACAATTTTAACGAGCCGTTTGGTTGGTCGCCCATTAGTGGGCGACATTTCAAAAGGATACCAGAAAATTTATGCCATTCTTATTGTCAATGAATAAAAGGCCTTTCTTAGGTACAAAATGTCCCGCCTCCGCTGGAGAAGGCAGGAATGTACATTAACACAACACCCCCCATACCTTCTGGGCCATTACCTGAGTCTGAATGAGGGAATTTTGAACAGAGACTGTCTTTTTATATTACCAGTCTCTGTTCAAAATGGATTCCAGCCTCAAATTGGCTAGGATCTGTACTTACGCACCTCCCAGCCAAACAGCTTCTATTGTGGGGGTGGGGATGACAAAACCCCCTGTGGCCCCACTGCCATGTTGGTTTCAGCTGGTAGGAAATTTAAATACTGACTTAGACATTTGTTTTTGTTGGCTGGTAGCCTGTTTTGCCCTACCGCATGTTTTATCTCAGGACTGGCACCACTGAAGCCTTTCAAAACATATTCCTTCAGAAGATTTGGCTGTAGCCCTGTCTAGTTTCTAATAACAGCATTTAAAGTTATAATGGGGAAAGCACTAATTTTTAGAATGCTCTGATTTAGGTAACATTTGCATAGTTTGAGGGAACTGGAACAGATTCTCTCATTTCTATTTTTCAACTTTATTTGTCAAATGGTTCAAAAGGTATAATCCCTTGACTATCAGTGTTTAACACATAATTTCCAATCGAACTATGACTGCTCTACCATGCAACTATAACACATGAACATATCAGACTGCTGTACAGAGGACTCCTATTACCCCACTTCCTCCTATAGATAGTGTCCCTTACGTATGTGATTTTCTAGTCTGAAATCTTTTAGCTAAAAGCTAGAAAGAAAGATGCACTGCAATTTAAATGTTTTCCTATAAATGATTATTCTTTAATGTCTTGTCTTTAAAAATAATGGGTAATGCCAATTGTATCTAAAATAGCACTTTTAAGTAATTTTATTTATGGATACAGTTTCCAATTGATGCCTAATCCAGTTTTCAGAACACAGCACTCAATAATTAACTCAGGTTATACAACAACAGTAAAAAAGGACATTTCTGCTTCAAGGATTTTGTAGTCTTTTTAATGTGATTGATAGGGTGATATATAGAAAATGAAGGGATGACAATTATAATCAGTTGAACCAAGCCTTTATAACATACCCCAATTAACAGAGAATGTCACAGGTGTCACCAAACAAGATGTAGTTTCATTGGCTTGTGCTATCTGAGTGATGTCATTTGTAACTAAAACGACAAGTCCTTCATTGTAAAATTCTAATTGTTTCAGCCTGTACTCATTTTACAGATATTAGGCAGTTATGATGGAATGCTAATTTCCATATTGAGCAAGCTGGATTGCTTCGTGCTACATTCATGAAATACTGCACATATCAAGCACATATCTAAATTTGATTTAAATGAGTAGGCAACCTTTATAAAAATAAACATATGTAGTTTTTTTTCCTGTTGAGTACAACAATGTTTTTACCTATTCAATTTCTTTCCAAAGTTATCACAGTTGAATTTGTTGGGTTCCACATTAACAGTGCCACCAGGGGGGTTATGCACTAACGAGTGATAAAGAGGTGATAAAGAGGTGATAAAGCAAAGATTTTCCAGTTCCTATGTTATTCTATAGAGCTCATGCACTAAGATCTCCAAGGCTGTTAAAATCTTAGTGCTTTGGCTCCATAGAATAGCATAGGACTTGAAGAAGTGATATCACTGGAGAAGTGATCTCTGCTTTATCACCTCTTTATCGTACCTTAGTGCATCTCCACCTGGTGTCCAGACAGTTCACCTACAGTTCATATGGTATTCAGACAGTTACTATTTTGCATTCTGTGTTATTCTGTGTTAGAGGTGAGCCACTGACTACAGTTCTCCACAGAACATGAAAGTAACATCTCCATCATGTAGTAAATCAAGAAAGACACAAAATTAATTAAAAAAGTCATGTAGAAACTCATAAGCATAAATGAAGGCACATCAGAAATATTTTCCGATGAGCTCCCTGACCATTCCCCTCTATATTGGTACCTCCACAGCAAACCAGACATTACCCATCCATAGAAGAGGTCAATTCTTATATGATGTGAGTGCATCCAAGGCCGGATGAATACTTAAGAAAAGCAGAGCACCCACAGAACCAAATTATTGGGGAGATTCACTAAGCGGTGAAAAAGAGTATGACGTCTCCAGTGATATCACTTCTCCAGTTCCTATTTTATTTTATGGAACCTATTCACTAAGATATCCAGAGTTTAAGACATTTTAGTGAATAGGCTCCATAGAATAACATAGGAATTGGAGAAGTGATATCACTGGAGAAGTCATCTCCATTTTATCACCTCTTTATCACCACTCTACCAATCTACCCCTATGTCTTTTTAGCCATCAAATAGAATCAATATTTTGACACAACGAAAGGCTTGTGACACACAGATAAAATGATGATTCTGTTGGAATCTAAAAAAAAAAAGTATAATTTAGTCCTGTGGGTGATCTGCTTTGCAAAATATATATTTTTCTGAAATGTGATATTGCTATACCTAGATTATTTCTAAGCTGAGCAGCAAGGCTAGATACAATAACTCTAGACGTCCCCAATCTAAATGCTAATCGAAAGCATCAGAAAAGTTTGTTTGTGTAGCAAACCAGGATCAGGTTTACTGGAAGTATAAAACTTTGTCCTATTTCTACTCATATGTTGTATTGACCTCTTGAATCATTCTCAAGGTGTTGAAGATGAGACATGCATTTGTTTCATAACAAAATTAAAATTACCAGAAAATTACACGATTCCTGAGATTCAGATAACAACAACACACTAATCCAGTGGTGCATGAAGTAACTAAATAAGAAATGGTACTTTCTGTGTTTTCCTGCAAATCAATTTGTTTATTCATTTGCATGCTTTCTGTGGGGAAAGTGGAAAGGGACTTGTGTAAGAGGGAAGAGTGAGAAGAAATCATTGATACACTGTGACGGTACCAGGATTTACCGGACCCTTTTGGGGTCATCGGTTCCTGAACCACCGCTGCTGCTGCCCCCCTCTTCCACGGCCGGCTGAAGCCCTGCTCCTTCCTGGAGGTCCTGGATACAACTGAATGCTGCCCCCTGGCGGCAGAGCTAGTGAATTTAGCTGTAGAATCCTATGTGGGGTTTCCAGAGGCCCTACGCCAGTAGACCGGCGAGGTAAGTGATTTCGCTCCTGCAATGGCTAAGGTGAGAATCCCCAGCCCAACCCCCTCCAGAAATACAGCTGAGACTTGTATTAAGGAGAGTAGAACAGAACAGCTTTATTAATGAAACACACTGCTTATATACACTTCCAGACACTTATCAAGATTAGAATGCAAAGCAAGGTTTGGAAAAAGGGCATTTTGACTGGACCATAATAACTTCCCCTGATTGGTCAAGGAAGCACAGCAGGAGTCAATCAACATTCCAGTCATTGTTTAGCCAAGTTACACAGATCTGAAGTTGTAAGCAAGCAAGAGTGCTGGACATAGCCTTTATTTTCTCTGCACTCTGGCTCCCAACTATCATATCCCTTTACAGGAATTACAGTAATACACCACCCACACTATTACATTATGTCACACAATGTACAACATAGGGATCAATATTTCAAGTGGTATAGTCATAAATTATTCCATCTGGTCACATACACAAAATAGCCAATACAATTTTGGCATGAAGTGTAGGGGCAGTCTCCTTGGCTGTGGTTAATCTTTGCAACAGTCTGTGAAACTCTAGCTAATCTGTGATGCATTTTATACTGATTGACAAGGGGATGACCCCTCAAACTAAAATAATCTTGATACAGGACCTTTTTCTTACTTTCACTCTAGCAGCCAGTATTTCTTATGATTACCTTCCATTTAGTGCTGAAGGCTATACTAGAGAGTCAGTGGATGAAGGTCCCCTCATTAGAATTACTTTGAATTTAGTGGGGAAATGTCCTGGGGAAGGTCAAAGAATACATTTTGTTCAAATGTCAGTCCAGAGAAGGAGGCAAGAGCCTTCCCTATTGAAAAAAAAGTAGAATAAATTTTGCCCGGCAATGAAAACATTAACAACATTCTGACTAACTGATCTCAAAGGTAAATGAAGTTTGTTTTTAACAAACATGGTTTGGTATAAACAGTTTTTCACCTTTCATAAGTCTATTGGAGATCTCTCTCTTTCACCCAATTTCTTAAAGGGATACTAATGTTTCATAATAAAAGCAGCTCTAATTAATCATCATAGTATTTGGACTTTGGAGAGTGTTATTTCAATTCTGTCAGAGTTGTAGTTCCAGAGTAATTCAATGACAAAGTATCCCCCTCCTGCCCCTTTTACTGATGTAACACTGCTCAGCCAGAGCAGAAGGGAGGTGCCCAGGTAGACTGCAGAGAGGGACAATCTTCAATTAAGATAAGGGAAAAACCTGAAAAACTTGTCAAGGGGGTCAGGGCTTTCATTGTTCTCATAGGAAGAAGAGTGTCCCCTTCTGTTATCTGTCTGGTCTATGGACTGCATTCCACATCTGAGAAGAGATTGCTTACACTAGGTAAAAGGGGCGGGAGGGGGAAACTTTGCTTGTGAATATCTCATAAACCATAAAGGTTTGAGAGATAAGACTTATATCATTCTTCATGTTTTTTTAATGACTACAAAATAAAATAAAGTTAAAACGTGGTATTACTATCCCTTTAAAGTCTCATTTAGGACTCCAGAGAATGCAGGTTTACAGTACCCTGCCTATCTATGCCTGACATTGCCCGACCAATTAAGCCTAACATTTTCTCTTATGACTGGATATTGGTTTATCAAATAGTCACTGATTCTAAATGCTGCTTACTAATTATTCCATTGATAACCCATACATTTCTCAACAGTAGCCATTTACACTTAGTATGAAGAACTTTGACCACACTGGTACAAGGGAGTTTTACGTAAGGGTGGGCAAAAAGTCAGAAACATTTCCTGCGTGACTTCACGAAAAAAAACATTTTTACTTTTTTTTGAAGAAAAACTTTATTGAATCTAATATTCAACATACAGGAATACACATTCAAATGGGGTCATAAACAGCTTTCAGGTGTGCTGGAAGATTATACATATACATTCATTATGATAGACAACAAATTAATACATTATATAGGCAGTGAAGAAGTACATCCACAGAAGCTGCGTAAGAGCAAGAGGTGGTACTCACGATACCAGTAGCGTCAGAGGACCATCTAAATATGTGTTAAGGAGAAGGAGAATATGACAATATGACCGGTATAAAACTAAGGCTCAGGGAAAAATAAGAGGAGTAATGATAAGGGCGAAGAAAGAAATAGAAGGAGAGAGAGGGGAGAAGAAAAAAAAGGGGGGGAGACCAGTGGTCCAGAGTGTCAGTCATCCCGCAATATCCTAGCCCTCAAGGCCAAGAGGAACCATGAGAAGGCAAGACAGAATCTCATCTGTCATCACCAAGAGGGGTTAGTAAGCAGAAGGGCGTACAACAAATGTGTCTTGGAGGAATAGCTGTCTATCATAGTGCATTGGATCGAGCTTGGAAGACCCGCCATGAGGACCAAGCATCTCAAAAAGGGTGGTAGTGTGAGCAGATAGGGCGTGTAGTCTTTCCATCTCTACCATCGAATCCACTTGTGCCCTCCACAGAGAAAGATCGGGTGTGATGTCTTGTTTCCAGTACTTAGGGATTAGGTAGTGAGCTTCTGTGAGTAAAATTGGGAGGAGTTTCCTACAGGCCATCTCGGGGGGGAGGGTTGAATGTGCTGAGTATAGGAGAATTGGCATAGCAAGTTGTCAAGCGGATGAGAGATATTAAGGAAAGAGTTGTTGGCTCCTAATACCCCCTGCTAGAATGGGTGGATCCGGGGGCAAGTTCACCAAATATGGGACATTGTCCCTTCATGGAGGAGGCATCTCCAGCAGTCAAAGGAGGAGGAAGGGTTAAATTTCACTACAAGTGTTGGGGTCATGTGCCAACTTGTTATAAGTTTGTAGTTTAATTCTCTGGAGAGGGTGTCCCGATGGTTAGAATAGATAGAACGAAGAATAGTCGACCATTGTGGCATATCCAATATAAATGATAGTTCCATTTCCCATCTGGCTAGGAAATAGGGTTTAACAGTGTCATCAGCATGCTGAAGAAGCTTGTAGCAGAAAAATAGCGGGTGAAGGGTAGGAGAAGGTTTGAGTATATGATTTTCCAGCTTGGTGAACTCTCTATCAAGGGATCCTAGTCTGCAATTAGATTGATACCAATCGTGTATTTGAAACAATAGCCACCAAGAGGTATTATTAGATCCAAGAGTAGACGTGAGACAGATAAGAGATAAAGCCGGAGTCCACGGTTAAGGATTTCAGGGTATGTAGACCGGAGAGCTTCCAAATAGAATACCACTGGGACTGCAATCCAGGGGGGAAAGTCGGGTTCCCAAGAAAGGATTGGAGGGGGAAGGGAGAAGGGACTAGGTGAAAGTCTTTATTGGCGACTTCCCAAGTCTTTAGGAAATGACCAAGCAATATATGCGACCTGATATGGAAAGGAACGGCTTGAGGTGTACGCCAAAGGAGTTGTAGGAGGTCAATGAGGCCAAGAATCGGAGCCAAAGTCTTGCTCCAATGTTTGGGGGGAAGAGTAGTAAAAACAAAGATCTTACAGATAGTAGCAGCATTATGATATTGTCAGAAGTCAGGCAGCTCTAACCCCCCCCCCCCCGAGCAACTAGTCTAGTAAGAAGATCCTGGCTAAGCCTGGGTTTATTTTTTGCTTAAACAAAGTGCAAGACAATGGAAATGAGAGAGTCAAAGTAATATTTGGGTATACGGATAGGCAGTTCGTTCAGGATGTAGAAGACTTTTGGGAGGACCATCATTTTAATCACATTCACACGACCTATCCAAGAGAGGTATAATGGATGCCAAGTGTCAATATTCTTAGATAAGGATTAAAGGAGGGGGGACATGTTGCGTTCAGACAGGGAGGACATGTCAGAAGATTAGTGGATGCCTAAATAGGTGATGTCAAAGTCAGACCAACGAAGCGGGAATTTGCTTTTGGCTAAATCTAAGGTGTTAGTTAATATTCAGAACCTCCGATTTAGAATAATTGATAAGTGCTTGTGAAACATCAGAGTAACGTTGGAGAGTGTTGATGGGAGGAGGAAGGGAGGAGAGAGGGTGTGTGACAAAGAACAGCACATCGTCAGTGAAAGCCACTAATTTAAAATGTTCCGTTCTCAATGTTGTGTCTGGTTTCCCGACCGGGCACAAAGCCACTCTGGTCAGGGTGGATAAGATTTGGAAGGAAGAGTCGAAGTCTGGTCGCTAAGATCTTCTCAAACTACTTTATGTCAACATTTAGGAGCAAGATAAGTCTATAATGCTCACATTTGGAGGGGTGTTTTGAAGACTTAGGAATCACCACAATGTTTGCCTCAAGGCACTGTTTCAGAAAGGATTGGCCATGGAGAACCACATTAAAGTTATCAAGAAAGTGAGGAATGAGGGAGGCCTGGAAGGATCAGTAATAGGATAGTGTGAAGCCATCAGGGCCAGGGCTTTTCCCAAGTGCCATGAAAGAAAGAGCTTTAGTGAGTTCGAATTCAGTAATCTGAGATTCCAGAGAGATTCTTTCCGTGTCAGAAAGAGTAGGAACATTAGCTTGTTTAAGAAAATCTTGGATGGCTACTTGGTGAGCAGGTAGACTATGAGGGATTCAGGTTATAGAGGTTAGAATAAAAGGAGCGAAAGGAATTAGCAATATGAGAGTATTCATGGACTGACGTCCTGTTGGGTTGCATAATTTTATGAACTCCCAAGGCACGTCTTTTTATACTGATCAGTCTAGCTAAGGTTTTGCCACATTTGTTCCCTGAGACATAGCGTTTGTATTTCGTCCACATGTGAGATCTATAGACATCCTCCTTCAGAAGAGAGTTTAATTTCATTTTATTTTCCTGAATAGCATTGAGGTCCTGAGGAAGACGAGAAGGCTTGTGAGTGGTTTAAAGGGACCGGATGGTGTCAAGCAACTCTAAAACTCGTTTGCATTTCACTCTTTTCTTAACAGCATTCCGTTTAATCAGATGTCCCCGCACAACACATTTGTGGGCCTCCCATATCATTTGGTGACATCCAATGAAGAATTAAGTCGAACATATTCCTCAATATATAACTGGATAGCAGCATGGTCTGAGGAGTCTGAGAGTAAGTAGTCCCTCAGTCTCCATGAGTAGGAGGAAGAGGAGTCCGATAAATTGGAAATGGTAACGCAGACCAAGGAATGATCCGAACAAGACGTGACATCAATCAATGAATGTTTAAGATGCGGAAGTAGATACTTTGATATAAACAGGTAATCAGTTCTGCTATATGTGCTATGTGGATGTGAAAAAAAAAGTCCTTGTCCTGGACTCATTTCTCATCTGTCGTAGGTGGGAGAGTCAGAAGGGGGATTTGCCCAAAGAAAAGTCAGTAGAAGGATCCATGGCCACATTGAGGTCTCCTCCTAAGATGATTCTACCATTAAGCAATTCATCCAAAAGAGACAATGTGTGGGATATATATGTAAACTGCCCAGTGCTTGGACAATACAGGTTCATCAAAGTAACTGGTTTGTTGTGCAGTAGACAGTGTAAAATTAAATATATACCTTCAGGATCAGCAGTGAGACTCAAAAGATTCCACGGGAGGGAAGCTCGAAAGAGAATACAAACACCCTTCTTTTTTTCTGGCGCAGAGGCAAAGTAAGCCGTGAGAAATACACAATTAACAAATTTAGGGGAAGCTAATGAGGAAAAATGGGTTTCCTGGATCAGGATAATGTCAGCTGCCCGTTTGTTAAAATATCGGAGAACCATTGCCCTTTTTTCAGGGGAGTTAAGCCCTTTGGTGTTAACAGAAATGATGCGGACATCAGTCATGGCTCATGAAAGACAATGAATACAGTAAGGGATGACATGAGCTCTGGATCCACTGGAAGGGAAAAAGATGGGTAGGGAAGAAATGAACTTAATGAGAAGGGTGGTAAGCAGTGAATAGAGAAAAGAAGATTAGCAAAATGGAGAGGGGCAGAAAATAGACATGGAAGGTGCCCAAGGGCCTGTGGAGGGTGGCCCTACAGGAGGATATGGACATGATGTACTAGTGGGTGTTCCTATATCGGCAGCATGAAAAATGCAAATGTGCTATAAGAGAGTGGAGCTGAAAAAATGTATAAGTTGGGAAGGGACCATTTAGCAGGTAGGTCTGTGAGAGAGAGAGAGTATAGCAAATATGTAGTCCAAGCACATACATGTTGGACATTGTACCAGAGGAGGTCAATTTGCTACAGCCAGTTGGGATGGCGGAGATAAGGATTTGTGCTATCAGTCGCAGCCTGGGTGTAAGCGCAAGATGAATCAAGGAGTCAAAGAGAGGGTATAGAGAAGTCAAAGCGTCTTTTGCCGCAGGACAGAACATTAGAGAGGCTGAAAGAAGGGAAAAAGTGGCCATGGTCTATATATGGTAAAGGAGATATCAGGGAGATGGAGAGAGTGGCATAAAGTCTATTAGGGGAGTGACTAATTTAGGAGACCAGGGTGAGAAGTAGTGAAATATAGGGATGCTGCATTATAGCCAGCTACATCCTTGGGACAATTGGGTAGAGACCTGTTATAAATGCTCCATCAAGGAAATAGACAAGTGAACAAGAACAAAACAGTAGGAGCATAGAATTGAGCAGAACTAGTTCCATAATATTATGGGGGAGGAGGGGTCAAGAGAGGGCTCACATGATCCAAACCTTCTCAGGTAAAAGGACCTCACAGGTAAGATGCTTTTGCTTCCTTGTCAACTCCTCCCCCCACAACATTAAAGGGGGCAATTATAACCAGCACCAAATTATAAAGATCAGCAAGTGATCCGATTTATTATCCTTTGAGAGGCCCCAAGGAGAGTGGTAAATGTATAAGGTATAATAGGGGGCAGTGAACATCGGTCTATAGAAGTGATATTAGGAGAGGACCCCCGCACACAAAAGGATACAAGAATGAGGACGGAAAAAGCTAGACGTGCAGCAAGAGGAGGTAGCAGAAGCTCTAGACACGATGCATACTTTTTTTTTCTATAAAGTTTTCTCTTTTTCATCACTGCAAAAGTTTTCTTCTTATCACCACTACCAATAAATTTTTCACCTGTTTTTTCTATGACTGCAATATTTCCCACCTCAATATTACTTCTTCTGAGGGCTGACGTGGAGAAATAAATAGCTAAAATTAAAAGTTTTGAGTCCTACAACAACATATGCCTTGAAAAGGTTGTTAGCAGGCTGAGTACCTTTGTCCTTTGCCCACTACACAAACTTCCTGCTTATGAAACATTGGCACAACCATCCTTGTAAAATAACTGTGGCTTGGGATATTCCAGCACGGTGCAACAGGTCATCAGTTCTTTAAAGCATCTGTTATCAAGAAAAGAAAAGACAGCATGAAACCACCAACATTCTGGCAAGTTTAGTATCCCATAGGCATATATACTTTTGCTGCTGCTAGTTGTGGCACCTCTGACCTGTTGATGATGTATCTCCCAGTCAGACATTTGGTTGTGATTCAGATGGGAACTCATTGATTAAGTGCCTAAGTGTGAGTCTGCTTTCCCCCTGCTCTCATGCTACTTACACAGACGAGAGGTAGCAACATGTTTAGCTTTTGCATCCTGAGTGAAGAATCTCCATAACGTGGACATCATAGTCTGTGGGGTTCCTGAGAGGCTGCTATTACTACTACTGGGGCTAGATGTTGCTGAAAGTGTACTACTGCTATGTGTTACAGGTGTTACACTTCCAAAAGCTAACTAAGGCTGTGGATGTGGATAACCTGTGTTGATGTTGGTTACTCAATGCTATTAGTGTTTGTGGCTAAATGGAACTTTGTCTTGGAAGCAGCGATGTTGATAGTGACAACTGACAGGATGACTGTGTACTTTTTACCATCTATGCTTGTCCAGGGTTAGACTTTCCAATTGTTTTTTTCTCAAACAGTTTATAGACAAGCACAGGACTCCTGATGGATGACTGACCCTTTGCCTTTCTGCTAACTTTATAGCCATGTCATCATCTTTTTCACTATTTTCTTCATGTATGTAAAGAAGAGGAGGATGCTGGAGGGAAATATTGTAGATCTACATCATAGTCCCCAGTCATTAGGTCACCTTCAGCATCACCTGCCTCTTCTTCATCACTACTTTTATAATCCTCTAAGGTTTTAGAGGTCTCAAACAATTTCTTTTTACTTCACAACATTTGCTACTACTTTCAGCACAGGCGTTTTTGTGCTTGTTTGTCACACTGTGAGATGCAGCAGTTGGTTGAGCTGCTACAACTTATTGCATTATGCCATCAAGACTGGAATGTGACCCCTTGTCATCATCAGTGCTTTTATATGGTTTATTAATAGTACTGGGGCTGGTGATGGTGGAACTTTCGGTGGGACCTTGACAAGCTACATCCTCGTCAAGAGGAAATGAATCACCATTATGTACTGCACACACTGTAGCAACCATGGCTGCACTCAGTGTTTTTTACTACCATTTAACTCACACATCCCTGCACTGCTCCTAATCCTTTCAACCTTCCTCTACCCTTGAGTGTTTTCTGGACATTACTCAACTGCTGTATGTGTTTATACTATAAAGTACACAATAGAACTGATTGTGTGTAATGTCTTGCCTTGGATTTCTACAAAATACTCAATCTTGTCTCCTATCAGTCTGCCTCAGTCACAGATCACATCAGGGTCTCTTTCTCTGTCCTCTATCAATTTTGTTTAAAACTTACTTTCTTTCTTTCTTTCTTTCTTTCTTTCTTTCTTTCTTCTATACCCACTATTCCTATCACTCAACAAAAAACACACTTCCTGTTCAACTGCTTTCCCCACACTCCCCTAGGGTAGAGAAAACATCGAGATCAGGAAGAATATTGGATCACAGTTGCCAGTGTCTTCCAATTGAATCACTCAGAATTTTGGGGTAATTCTCCTTTGCTTCCTTCTCAAACCCCCCAGACCCCCTGACAGAGATAACAGTCATATCAAAAAGGAACTTGGATCACATCTACCTGTGTCTACTCAATCACACACAATTTTGAGGTGCTTGGGGTAAAACACCTTTGCTTCCTGCTCACTCCCCTAGACTCCCATAGGACTGAGATAACAGCCAGATCTGGAAGAAACCTGGAACATGGCAGCCTGTGTCTTCCCAATCAGTCACACTGAATTGTGGGGTATATTGGATAATTCTCCTTTTCTCCCTTCTCACACCTCCAGACTCCTCCAACAGAGGTAACAGCCAGATCAAAAAAGGGAACTTGATTTTATAGAGACATTAAATCATACCAAGTAACCCAATGTTCAAAGTTTGTATGTATCTTTATTTATATAGCAGCATACATGTACACAGAGCTTTACAGAAAAAGTAATAGTACAGTACAAATATACAGGACAGGGTCAAGAGCATCAGGCTAAAATGCAATTAATGAAACAAGTGCAGCGAAGGGAATACATTGGGAAGGGACCCTGCCCCAGAGACCTTACAATCTAATTAGTAATTGTGACAACATACAGAGAGAGTAGGAGGAGGATCATAAGTCTAAGTACAAGGATTCAGTTAGGGAAGTGCAGAATAATTTTTATTTCTTTATACGTAATAACCCATTTGTTGGTTGCCCGTGTAGTCTTTTAAATCCTAATTCAAAGGGTGAGGTATGTTATACAAGTATGAGAATGGAAAATTGCCTACAGATTTCACCAACTTTAGAGATCTAAGTGCACAGAAAACATTGTTAGAATATGGAGCAAAAAATGGAGTAAGAAAATGTTGCAGGAAAACTGTGCAAGAAAATGGAGCAAGAATCAATACAATAAAATAAAGTAGGAAAACAGTGCTTAAAGTCCTGTGTACAGTGAATTATGTTAATCCCTCTCTTCCCGAGGAGTGTCCAGTTTGTCAAAGTCCAACCAAAAGTTCACCCACCACCTACACTAGTACTATAATAAACCATCTAAAACGCTGAAAACAAGAACAACTCACAATCCAATGATAATGGAAGAGTGCAAGAAGGTGTAACAGCAGAACCCACTGCTGCATCTGACAACGTGACAAATATGCACAAAAACACATGTGCTGAAAGTGATAGTGAACATTGTGAAAATCTAAAAGTCCTCTGAAAGTTTAGAGTGGGTAAGAAGTGCAGGGAGACGCTGAGAATGACATAATTACTAATAGTTATGATGTAAATCTAGAAAATATCCCTCCAGCATCCTCTTCTTTTTCAAATACAGATTAAGTTGAGAGTGAGAGAGATTTGGCATAGTCAGAACGTTAGCTGAAAGCAAATACTTAATCTTCCACCACTGAAAAGTAACACTATGCTTGTCTATAAACTGTTTGAGAAAACAAAATGGAAACTCTGACCCAGGACAAGCAAAGACATAAAAAATACACAGTCATCCTGTTGGACATCATCATCACCCCTTCCAAGTCCAAGTCCCACTGAGTCACAAACACTAAAAGAATTGAATTACCAGCAACAACACAGGTTAACCACATCCACAGCCTTAGCAAAGATGAGTGTCCCTGCCTCTGTTGGAAGTGCAGCACCTGTAACACCTAGTAGTAGTACCATATCAGCAAAATCTAGCTCCAGTTAGTTGTAGCAGCCTCACGATCTAAAAGCTAAGTGTGTTGCTATTTGTTGTGAGTGTAAGAAGCATGCAAGCAGGGGGAAAGCAGGCTAACACCTAAACACCTTGTCAATGAGGTCCCACCTGAAGCACAACCACGGGTCTGACTGGGAGGTACACCATCAACAATGCCTAGGTGCCACAACTAGCAGATGTACTCTTGTTATGGTTCTCAAGCAAGAAAAGGAGTCAGACAGTATAGTTAAAATCACCTTTATTAGAATAATAGGTAGCAATGTAAATAGCTAGAATAAAGAGAATAAGCAGAGGGTGATGGAAAAGGCCAGATACTATATCAGAAATAGGAGTCTGGCAATGGGTCAACCACAACTGCTGGAGACTAGGCTTGAGCCAACTGGTAGTCTCAATGGAAATGAGTAGAACTCAGAATAGATTTGTGATCTCCCAATAGGTAGCAACAAGGGAGGCTACTGACTCATGCCTGCAGTCAGTTAGTGAGAGCTCATCTCCAATAAGGGATAGCAAAAATGGAGACACTGACTCACACCTGCAGTCAGTAAGGCCGGAGTCTGCCAGAGCCCCAGGTTCGCATCAGGCTGGATGTCTGTGGGAAATGGGCAACACAGCGGAGTGAACAGACAGCCACTGGTCAGACAAGCCAGGGTCATACACAGAGCGCATAGTCAGCCAGAGCCACAGGTCTGCACCAGATAGGATGTCCAATAATAGTAGACAACACTGGGAGGATAGTTGAACAGAGTCCCAGGTCAGCACCACGTTGGATAGTCAGACAAGCCAGGGTCATATACAGAGCGGATAGTCAGCCAGAACCACAGGTCTGCACCAGATAGGATGTCCAATAATAGGAGGCAACACTGGAAGGATAATTAAACAGAGTCTCAGGTCAGCACCAGGTTGGATGGACAGACAAGCCAAGGTCAGACACGGAGTGGGTAATCAGCCAGAGCCACGGGTCTGCACCAGATTAGATGTATATAGCCAATGGAACGCATAGGTAGAATGGTCCGATAATGGTAGGATACTCCGACAAGCCGGGTCATACACATGATACAGGAACAACAGGAACTAGAACTGCACTGAACAACAATGAAAGGGTAATGATTAGTGATGAGCGAGCACCCCAATGCTCGGGTGTTCGGGTGCTCTGACCGAGCACCCCCTGAGGCTCGAGTGCTCGGCCGAGCACCCGAGCCCCATTGAAGTCAATGGGAGGACTCGAGCATTACACCAGGCACCCCCTGCTCTGATGAGGGGAGGGTGCCTGGTCCATAGGAAAAGGGCAGAAAAGGATGGAAACACCACAGAAATGGTTCAGGGACAGCATAGGGAGGATGTCTGGATGCATCTTGGACTCCAACATCGCTGCTGGGAACGATCTTTCGCCCGTAGTACGCCATTTTTACAGACTGACCGTAAAACACAAAAAAAGGAAAATAAAAACGACTTTAGGCGAAAAATTGTTACCAAACAATATTTGCTGTATATTTACTTGTATATCATCTGCAAATTCTCCCAAAAATTTCCTTGATTTTCTGAAGTGAGGCCATGATTAAGAGGGAAACGTGCGCAGAGGCAAATTATCCCCAAAATTTCCTTGATTTTCTGAAGTGAGGCCATGATTAAGAGGGAAACGTGCGCAGAGGCAAATTCTCCCAAAAATTTCCTTGATTTTCTGAAGTGAGGCCATGATTAAGAGGGAAACGTGCGCAGAGGCAAATTATCCCAAAAATGTCCTTGATTTTCTGAACTGAGGCCATGATTAAGAGGGAAACGTGCGCAGAGGCAAATTCTCCCAAAAATTTCCTTGATTTTATTGAACTGAGGCCATGATTAAGAGGGAAACGTGCGCTGAGCTGACCATCTAAAACATTATGGGTGAGGGTCTGCTGCAGAGCTGACCATCCTAAACATTATATGCGAAGGCCCGCTAGTGAGCTGACGCTATAAAACATTATATGCGAAGGCCCGCTAGTGAGCTGACGCTATAAAACATTATATGCGAAGGCCCGCTAGTGAGCTGACGCTATAAAACATTATATGAGAGGGCCCGCTAGAGAGCTGACCCAATAAAACATTATATGAGAAGGCCCGCTGGTGAGCTGACCTATATAAAAATTGTCAAACAGGGCCCGCTGGTGAGCTGGCCCTATATAAAAATTATATCACAGGGCCCGCTGGTGAGCTGGCCCTATATAAAAATTATAATACAGGGCATATGGAAGAGGAGGAGGAGGATGAGAAGATTAAGAGTCAACCATATACCCGTTTTTTGGGTGGAAGGGGTGAATGGGAATACAGAGTATTCCCATCATTGTAAATAACATATATAAAGTGAGTTTATGTTCCCCCGGGGCTTTCCTCCAGTGGAGTGGAGAAGTCAGGGGAAATCCAGGCCTTGTTCATTTTTATAAGTGTCAACCTATCAGCATTGTCGGTGGAAAGGCGGATACGCTTATCTGTTATGATGCCACCAGCAGCACTAAATACCCGCTCAGACAGAACGCTGGCGGCAGGGCAGGCCAGCACCTCCAAGGCGTAGAGTGCCAGTTCATACCACGTGTCCAGCTTGGACACCCAGTAGTTGTAAGGCACAGAGGGATCATTGAGGACGCTGACACGGTCTGCTACGTACTCCTTCACCATCTTCCAAAACTTTTCCCTCCTTGTGACACTAGGCTGCGCATCAGGGTGAGGGTGCTGGCGGGGTGTCATGAAGGTGTCCCACGCCTTGGAGAGTGTTGCCCTGCCTTTCTCGGAACTGCTGTGTGCTCCCCTTTTCTCCCCTTCTCGGTTGGCCAAGGTAGCACGTACTCTGCCGCCAGCGTTGTCAGATGGAAAATTTTGGAGCAATTTTTCAACAAGAACCTTCTGGTATTGCACCATTTTGCTTGTCCTCTCCACCGGAGGAATGAGAGATGAGAAATTCTCTTTGTAGCGGGGGTCCAGAAGGGTGAACACCCAGTAATCCGTGTTGTCTAAAATGCGTACAACGCGTGGGTCACGGGAAAGGCAGCCTAACATAAAGTCAGCCATGTGTGCCAGAGTACCAACAGTCAAAATTTCGCTGTCCTCACCAGGAGGATGACTCTCAATATCCTCATCCTCTTCCTCCTCTTCTGCCCACCCACGCTGAAGAGATGGAACTAAAGTTCCATGGCTACCCTCTGTAGCGGAGGCAACCGTGTCTTCCTCCTCCTCCTCCGCCTCCTCCAATTGTCGCTGAGAAGACGAAGTGAGGGTGCTCTGGCTATCACCTTGTGTAAGCTCTTCCTCCCCCATTTCCACCTCTTCCACATGCAAAGCGTCGGTTTTAATTGTGAGCAGCGAGCGTTTCAGTAGACACAGAAGTGGGATGGTTACACTGATAATAGCGTTATCGCCGCTCACCATCTGTGTCGATTCCTCAAAATTGCGTAAAACCTCGCAGAGGTCTGACATCCATTCCCACTCCTCACTTCTGATTACAGGAAGTTGAACGGAGAGGCGACGACCGTGTAACAGCTGGTACTCCACTACTGCCCTCTGCTGCTCACAAAGCCGGGCCAACATGTGGAAGGTGGAGTTCCAGCGCGTGCTCACGTCACACAGCAGCCGGTGAGCTGGCAATTGTAAGCGCTGCTGCAGCTTCAACAGGCCGGCTGAAGCTGTAGATGACTTACGGAAATGTGCACACACGCGGCGCACCTTGGTCAAGAGATCATGCACATTGGGGTAGGTTTTTAGAAATCGCTGAACCACTAAATTAAATACATGCGCTAGGCATGGTACGTGTGTGAGCTTGCCGAGCTCCAAAGCCGCCACCAAGTTACGCCCATTATCACACACAACCATGCCTGGTTGCAGGTTGAGTGGCGAGAGCCACTGCTCGGTCTGGTGACTAATCCCCTGCAACAGCTCTGAGGCCGTGTGCTGTTTGTCCCCAAGGCAGATCAGCTTCAGCACGGCCTGTTGACGCTTCCCCACTGCAGTGCTACACTGCTTCCAGCTACTGGCTGATGGGGGAGTGGCGCTGCGTATAGAGTATTCGGAGGTGGAAACGGAGGAGGAGGAGCCAATAACGTAGGTGCTGGCGGAAACCCTGATGGAGGTAGGGCCCGCAATCCTCGGCGTGGGTAGCACCCGTGCCATCCCAGGGTCCGAGTCGCTCCCAGCCTCCACGACATTCACCCAGTGTGCCGTCAGGGAAATGTAGCGTCCCTGGCCACAAGCACTTGTCCATGTGTCAGTCGTTAAGTGGACCTTCCCAGTAACTGCGTTGGTCAGGGCACGGGTGATGTTACGGGACACATGGTGGTGTAATGCGGGGATGGCACACCGGGAAAAGTAGTGGCGGCTGGGGACCGCGTACCGAGGGACAGCTGCTGCCATCAGGCTGCGGAAGGACTCAGTGTCCACAAGCCTAAATGGCAGCATTTCGATGGCCAGTAATTTGGAAAGGTGTGAGGTTAGTGCTATGGCCTGTGGGTGGGTGGCTGGGTATTTTCGCTTGCGCTCAAATGCCTGGGGTAACGACATTTGGACGCTGTGCTGGGACAGGGAAGTGGATGTGGTCGCTGATGGTGCTTCAGATGCTACAGGTGCAGGGCGGGAGGTATGCGGGCCTGCGCCTTCGACAGGCGATTGGCCGGCACCGAAAACAGGGGAAGAGGAGGCAGTGGTGTGGCCTGCAGACACAGATGGGCGATCCAGGCGTTCCTCCCACTTATTACGGTGCTTGGATGCCATGTGTCGGATCATGCTGGTGGTGGTGAGGTTTCTAGTGTTCATGCCTCGGCTCATTCTGGTGTGGCACAGGTTGCAAACTACAATTCTTTTGTCGTCCGCACTTTCCTTAAAAAAACGCCATACCGCGGAACACCTACCCTTTGGCAAGGTAGATTTACGCAAGGGGGTGCTCCGTGGAACATTTGCGGGCCGGTTTGGTGCGGTCCGCCTTCTTTCTGTAGCCACACCACTGCCTCTTCCAGCCTGTTGCGGTGCTGCAGATGGCTCACCCTCAGGACTGCTGTCATCGCTCGGCTCTACACCTTCCCAGGTGGGGTCAGTCACCTCATCGTCCACCAAGTCCTCCTCCACTTCCTCACTCTGATCATCCTCCTCATGTCTTGATCCCACCACATACTCAGTCATTGACAACTGTATAACATTCTCCTCAACAAGGTCTTGAGACGGAAATAGTGGTTGATTTAATGGCAACTGTGTCTCATCATCATCATCATCCACTACTTCCTTTGACCTTAAATGCCGTTCACATCTGTCATCTTCTTGTGATTGGGTACCCTCTAGAGGTTGTGAATCAGGGCACAAGATGTCATGTTCCTCTGCAAGCGTGCTTGGAGAGAGGGTCAAATGAAGGATTGGTGATGAGACGAGCTCCTCACTATATCCCAGTGTGGGATCACTTCTTTGAACAGACCGTGTATGGTGGGAGGAAGGATGATCAGAGTGAGGATTATGTTGACCAGACTCTTGGCTACTGAGAGTGGACTTGGTGGAAGACAGGGTGGTGCTTAACCGACTGGAAGCAGTATCAGCTGACATCCAACCGACCACCTGTTCGCAGTGGTCGGACCTCGAGAGTGATGTCCTGCGACGCCCTGTAAAATTAGACATGAAGCTAGGTATGGTGGATGTCTTTCTTTCTTGTGCTCTGGCACCAGGCACAGTTTCTCCGCGTCCTGACCCGCGCCCTGAACTATCAGGATCACGTCCACTTCCCCGTCCCTTTTTACCCGCCTTCTTCATCTTACACGGAATATGTGACTTTAATATTTGACTTTGAAAACTTAACAGTATTTCTTCCTATTCTGCAACTGTGCAGAGTACACAGAATAGGCTGCTAAACGGCGGTGACACACACTGAATGGAATATGTGACTTTAATATTTGAGTTTGAAAACTTAACAGTATTTCTTCCTATTCTGCAACTGTGCAGAGTACACAGAATAGGCTGCTAAACTGCGGTGACACACACAGAATGGAATATGTGACTTTAATATTTGAGTTTGAAAACTTAACAGTATTTCTTCCTATTCTGCAACTGTGCAGAGTACACAGAATAGGCTGCTAAACGGCGGTGACACACACTGAATGGAATATGTGACTTTAATATTTGAGTTTGAAAACTTAACAGTATTTCTTCCTATTCTGCAACTGTGCAGAGTACACAGAATAGGCTGCTAAACGGCGGTGACACACACTGAATGGAATATGTGACTTTAATATTTGAGTTTGAAAACTTAACAGTATTTCTTCCTATTCTGCAACTGTGCAGAGTACACAGAATAGGCTGCTAAACTGCGGTGACACACACAGAATGGAATATGTGACTTTAATATTTGAGTTTGAAAACTTAACAGTATTTCTTCCTATTCTGCAACTGTGGAGAGTACACAGAATAGGCTGCTAAACTGCGGTGACACACACTGAATGGAATATGTGACTTTAATATTTGAGTTTGAAAACTTAACAGTATTTCTTCCTATTCTGCAACTGTGCAGAGTACACAGAATAGGCTGCTAAACTGCGGTGACACACACTGAATGGAATATGTGACTTTAATATTTGAGTTTGAAAACTTAACAGTATTTCTTCCTATTCTGCAACTGTGCAGAGTACACAGAATAGGCTGCTAAACGGCGGTGACACACACTGAATGGAATATGTGACTTTAATATTTGAGTTTGAAAACTTAACAGTATTTCTTCCTATTCTGCAACTGTGCAGAGTACACAGAATAGGCTGCTAAACTGCGGTGACACACACTGAATGGAATATGTGACTTTAATATTTGAGTTTGAAAACTTAACAGTATTTCTTCCTATTCTGCAACTGTGCAGAGTACACAGAATAGGCTGCTAAACTGCGGTGACACACACTGAATGGAATATGTGACTTTAATATTTGAGTTTGAAAACTTAACAGTATTTCTTCCTATTCTGCAACTGTGCAGAGTACACAGAATAGGCTGCTAAACTGCGGTGACGCACACTGAATGGAATATGTGACTTTGATATTTTAGTTTGAAGACTTAACAGTATTTCTTCCTATTCTGCAACTCTGCACAGTACACAGAATGTGCTGCTACACTGCGGCGAAGCACACTGAATGGAATATGTGACTTTGATATTTTAGTTTGAAGACTTAACAGTATTTCTTCCTATTCTGCAACTCTGCACAGTACACAGAATGTGCTGCTAAACTGCGGCGAAGCACACTGAATGGAATATGTGACTTTGATATTTTAGTTTGAAGACTTAACAGTATTTCTTCCTATTCTGCAACTCTGCACAGTACACAGAATGTGCTGCTACACTGCGGCGAAGCACACTGAATGGAATATGTGACTTTGATATTTTAGTTTGAAGACTTAACAGTATTTCTTCCTATTCTGCAACTCTGCACAGTACACAGAATGTGCTGCTAAACTGCGACGAAGCACACTGAATGGAATATGTGACTTTGATATTTTAGTTTGAAGACTTAACAGTATTTCTTCCTATTCTGCAACTCTGCACAGTACACAGAATGTGCTGCTACACTGCGGCGAAGCACACTGAATGGAATATGTGACTTTGATATTTTAGTTTGAAGACTTAACAGTATTTCTTCCTATTCTGCAACTCTGCACAGTACACAGAATGTGCTGCTAAACTGCGGCGAAGCACACTGAATGGAATATGTGACTTTGATATTTTAGTTTGAAGACTTAACAGTATTTCTTCCTATTCTGCAACTCTGCACAGTACACAGAATGTGCTGCTAAACTGCGGCGACGCACACTGAATGGAATATGTGACTTTGATATTTTAGTTTGAAGACTTAACAGAATGTGCTCTAATCTGCAACTTTGCACACTAAACAGAATGTGCTCTAATCTGCAACTTTGCACACTAAACAGAATGTGCTCTAATCTGCAACTGTGCACACTAAACAGAATGTGCTCTAATCTGCAACTTTGCATACTAAACAGAATATATATTTTTTTTTTTTGTTTGTTTTTTTCCCCCCACAAAAAATAACCTGCTGCCCCCACACACAGTAGTCCTAAAAAGGACTTTTGGTTCTTTTTTTTCACAATTTTGCTTTTTTTCCTCCCTACACTGACTTTCCCTTCCTATCCTCAGCTCTCCCTGGCTAAGACTGAGCCGAACTCGCTGGTCAGGTGCTATACAGCACCCGACCACGGGTTCTGGCCAGCCAATCAGTGTAATGCCAGCAGCCAACATGGCTGCTGGCATTACACCGATGTCAGAGCCTCCCTGCACGTTTATTGGCTGCGCAGCAGCCGCAAAACGTGCGGGGAGGAGACCCGAACATGGCGGGCGAGCACATGCGGTACTCGTACGAGTACCGCCATGTGCCGAGCAGAGCGATGCTCGAGCCGATCCGAGCATCGGCCGAGCATGCTCGCTCAACACTAGTAATGATTCACAGGCCCAGAGAAGTATATAAGGGAGTAGGAGAAGGCAGGACCAATTAGGTCCCCCAGCCTGGTAACAGGTGTCCAGGCAACTGCCTGATAATGATAGCAGTAACAAGGAACCATATGCGAGGAGGCCACAGCCAAGTAGGGATGCAGCCAGAACCCCACTCCCGGCCGAAAGGCGCAGACTGAGGTAAGGCACTGTGACATCTACTAAATGTTCCAAGGGCACAGGGGTACATAAAAGAAGTGCTGTTGATGTGTCAGAGACTGTGACATGATTTTCTGCACCTGTAACACCTAGTAGTAGCGCAATTTTAGCAACATATAGCCCAAGTAGTAGAAGCAGCCTCTGGTATAGAGAAAATCGCCTAGAGATTTCACCAATCTGTACAGCGCTTAGTGCACAGAAAATGATGTTAGAAAATGAAGCAAGAAAAACGAGAAAGAAAAGAAAGTAAGAAAATGCTGAAAGAAAACAGTGCTAAAAGTCCTATTTAATTCTATGGAGCTGACGGCCTAAAGAGTTCTCCAATTTTAAAGATCTGAGTGCAAAGAAAACATTATTGGAAAACGGAGCAAAAAATGGAGAAAGAAAATGGTGCAGAAAATGGTGCAAGGACATGCAGCAATAAAAACCTGCGCAACAAAATCAGTCAAGAAACTACAAAAAGATCTATGTTAAATATAATTTTAGAAAGATTTTTTCCAAATTTAGATTGCACAGTAAAGAGCTATATAATGGAGCAAACAAATGGAGCAAGAATCAATTGAATGAAATGGAGCAGGAAGACAGTTCTTAAAGTCCGGCGTGGAATGAATTATGTTAATCTCTCTCTCCCTGAGGAGTGTCCAGTTTGTCAAAGTCCCACCAAAAGTACACCCACCACCTACAGAAGTACTATAATAAACCATCGAAAAAAAACTGAAGATGAATACAACTTACAATCCACTGATGAAAGCACAGTGCATTAGGGTGTACCAGCAGAACAAACTGCTGCATCTGAAAGTGAGACAAATATGCACAAAAATACACGTCCTGAAAGAAATAGCGAACATTGTGAAAATTTAAACCTCTCTAAAAGCTTAGAGGAATAAAAAGTTAGTGGGGAGGAAATTCTGGAACATGCTGATGATGACATAATAACTGATAGTTATGATATAAATCTAGAATATATCCATCAAGCATCCTCCTCTTCTTTAGAAACAGATGACGTTGAACGTGAGAGATATTATGACCTAGTCAGAACCTAAGCTAAAGCCAAATCTTATTCTTCCCCAACTGAAAAGTAGCACTGTGCCTATCTATAAACTGTGTGAGTAAATAAATGGAAATTCTGTCCCAGGACAAGCAAAGATGCCAAAAATACACTTTCATGCTGTCAGTCATCATCAGCATCATCACCGCTTCTAAGTGCAAGTCCCAATCTGCTACACACAAACTAATAGCATTGAGTAACCAGCAAACAGGTTATCCAAATACACAGCCTTAGCTAAGGTAAGCATCCCTGCCACTGTTGGAAGTCCAGCACCTATAACACCTAGTAGTAGTACAGTTTCAGCAACATCTAGACCCAGTTAGTAGTAGCAGCTTCTAAGGAACTCGGCAGTCTTTGAAGTACACAGAATGGTGATACTTAACTCATCATCCAAAAGCTAAGCATGGTGCTATCTGTTTTTTATGTGTAAGAAACATGTGAGCAGGGAGAAATCAGGCTCACACCTAGGCACCTCCTGAACGAGATCCCACCTGAAGCAGAGCCATAGGTTTAACTGTGAGACACATCATCGACAGTTCCTAGAGGCCACAACTAGAAGCTACAGATGCACTCCTAAATGTTCAAAGGGCACAGGGGTACATAAAAAAGTGCTGTTGATGTGTCAGAGACTGTGCCATGATTTTCTGCCCTTTTAACACATAGTAGTAGTGCAATTTTAGCAACATGTAGCCCCAATAGTAGTTGCAGCCTCTGATATAGAGAAAATTGCCTAAAAATTTCACCAGTCTGTAGAGATCTTAGTGCACAGAAAATGCTGTTAGAAAATGAAGCAAGAAAAAGGAGACAGCAAAGAAAGTAAGAAAATGCTGAATGAAAACAGTGCTAAAAGTCCTATTAAATTCTATGAAGCTGACAGCTTACGGAGTTCTCCAGTTTTAGAGATCATAGTGCAAAGAAAACATTGCTGGAAAACGGAGCAAAAAACGGAGCAAGAAAATGGTGCAGAAAATGGTGCAAGGACATGCAGCAATAAAAACCTGTGCAACAAAATCAGTCAAAAGGTACAATAATATCTATGTTAAATATAATTTTAGAAGGATTTTTCTAAATTTAGAGTGCACAGCAAAGAGCTGCATAATGGAGCTAACAAATGGAGCAAGAATCAATTGAATGAAATGGAGCAGGAAGACAGTTCTTAAAGCCCTGCGTGGAATGAATTATGTTAATCTCTCTCTCCCTGAGGAGTGTCCAGTTTGTCAATATCCCACCAAAAGTACACCCTCCACCTACAGATGTTCTATAATACACCATCTAAAATCACTGAAGATGAATACAACTCACAATCCACTGATGACAGCACAGTGATATAAGGTGTACCAGCAGAACGAACTGCTGCATCTGACAGTGATACAAATATGCTCAAAAATACACAAGTCCTGAAAGAAATAGCAAACATTGTGACAATCTATACCTCTCTAAAAGCTTAGAGGAATAAAATGTAAGTGGAGAAGAAATTCCAGAACATGCTGATAATGACATAGTAACTGATAGTTATGATGTCAATCTAGAATATATCCCTCCAGCATCCTCCTCTTCTTTAGAAACAGATGAATTTTAAAGTGAGAGAGATTATGACATTGTCAGAACGTTAGATAAAAGCCTAGTCTTAATCGTCCCCAACTGAGAAGTAGCACTGTGCCTATATATAAACTGTTTGAGAAAACAAATGAAAAGTCTGTCCCAGGACAAGCAAAGATACCAAAAAACATACTTTCATACTGTCAGTCATCATCAGCATCAACACCGCTTCCAAGTGCAAGTCCCAATCTGCTACACAAACTAATAGCATTGAGTAACCAGCAAATAACAGGTTATCCACCTCCACAGCCTTAGCTAAGATGAGTGTCCCTGCCGCTGTTGGAAGTGCAGCACTTAAAACACCTAGTAGTCGTACAGTTTCAGCAACATCTAGACCCACTTAGTACTAGCAGCCTCTCAGGAACTCGGCAGTCTTTGAAGTCCACAGAATGGTGATATTTCACTCATCATCCAAAAGCCAAACATGTCGCTATCTGTTTTTTATGAGTAAGAAACATGTGAGCAGGGAGAAATCAGGCTCACACCTAGGTACCATCTCAATGAGATCCCATCTGAAGCAGAGCCACAGGTTTAACTGGGAGACACATCATCCACAGTTCCTAGAGGACACAAGTAAAAGCTTCAGATTCACTCCTAAATGTTCCAAGGGAACAGGAGTACATAAAAGAAGTGCTGTTGATGTGTCAGAGACTGTGCCATGATTTTTTGCACTTTTAACACATAGTAGTAGAGCAATTTTAGCAACATCTAGCCCCAATACTAGTTGCAGCCTCTGATGTAGAGAAAAGTGCCTAAATATTTCACCAATCTGTAGAGATCTTAGTGCACAGAAAATGTTTTTAGAACATTAAGCAAGAAAAAGGAGACAGCAAAGAAAGTAAGAAAATGCTGAATGAAAACAGTGCTAAAAGTCCTATTTAATTCTATGGAGCTGACGGCCTAAAGAGTTCTCCAGTTTTAGAGATCTTAGTGCAAAGAAAACATTGCTGAAAATTGGAGCAAAAAATGGAGCAAGAAAATGGTGCAGAAAATGGTGCAAGTACATGCAGCCATAAAAACCTATGCAACAAAATCAGTCAAAAGGTACAAAAAGATCAATGTTAAATATAATTTCAGAAGGATTTTTCTAAATTTTCTAAATTTAGAGCAAAGAGCTGGATAATGGAGCAAACAAATGGAGCAAGAATCAATTGAATGAAATGGAGCAGGAAGACAGTTCTTAATCTCCTGCGTGGAATGAATTATGTTAATCTCTCTTTCCCTGAGGAGTGTCCAGTTTGTCAAAGTCCCACCAAAAGTACACACACCACCTACAGAAGGAATATAATACACCATCTAAAAACACTGAAGACAAATACAACTCACAATCCACTGATGACAGCACAATGATTTAAGGTGTACCAGCAGAACGAATTAAGGTGTACCAGCAGAACAAACTGCTGCATCTGACAGTGATACAAATATGCACAAAAATACACAAGTCCTGAAATAAATAGCGAACATTTTGACAATCTATACTTCTCTAAAAGCTTAGAGGAATAAAATGTAAGTGGGGAAGAAATTCTGGAACATGCTGATAATGACATAGTAACTGATAGTTATGATGTCAATCTAGAATGTATCCCTCCAGCATCCCCCTCTTCTTTAGAAACAGATGAAGTTGAAAGTGAGAGAGATTATGACATTGTCAGAACGTTAGATAAAAGCTAAGTCTTAATCTTCCCCAACTGAGAAGTAGCACTGTGCCCATCTATAAACTGTTTGAGAAAACAAATGAAAAGTCTGTCCCAGGACAAGCAAAGATGACAAAAAACATACTTTCATACTGTCAGCCATTATCAGCATCATCACCGCTTCCAAGTGCAAGTCCCAATCTGCTACACAAACTAACAGCATTGAGTAACCAGCAAATAACAGGTTATCCACCTCCACAGCCTTAGCTAAGATGAGTGTCCCAGCCGCTGTTGGAAGTGCAGCACTTAAAGCACCTAGTAGTCAAACAGTTTCAGCAACATTTAGACCCACTTAGTACTAGCAGCCTCTCAGGAACTCGGCAGTCTTTGAAGTCCACCGAATGGTGATACTTCACTCATCATCCAAAAGCCAAGCATATCGCTATCTGCATTTTATGTGTAAGAAACATGTGAGCAGGGAGAAATCAGGCTCACACCTAGGCACCATCTCAATGAGATCCCACCTGAAGCAGAGCCACAGGTTTAACTGGGAGACACATCATCCACAATTCCTAGAGGCCACAACTAGAAGCTGCAGATGCACTCCTAAATGTTCCAAGGGCACAGGGGTACATAAATAAGTGCTGTTGATGTGTCAGAGACTGTGCCATGATTTTCTGCAATTTTAACACATAGCAGTAGTGCAATTTTAGTAACATCTAGCCCCAATAGTAGTTGCAGCCTCTGATATAGAGAAAATTGCCTAAATATTTCATCAATATGTAGAGATCTTAGTTCACAGAAAATGCTGTTAGAAAATGAAGCAAGAAAAAGGACACAGCAAAGAAAGTAATAAAATGCTGAAAGAAAACAGTGCTAAATGTCCTATTTAATTCTATGGAGCTGACGGCCTAAAGAGTTCTCCAGTTTTAGAGATCTTAGTGCAAAGAAAACATTGTTGGAAAACGTAGCAAAAAATGGAGCAAGAAAATGGTGCAGAAAATGGTGCAAGGACATCCAGCAATAAAAACCTGTGCAACAAATACAGTCAAAAAGGTACAAAAAGATATATATTAAATATAATTTTAGAAGGATTTTTCCAAATCTAGTGTGCACATGAAAGAGCTAGATAATGGAGCAAACAAATGGAGCAAGAATCAATTGAGTGAAATGGAGCAGGAAGACAGTTCTTAAAGTCCTGTGTGGAATTAATTATTTTAATCCCTGTCTCCCTGAGGAGTGTCCAGTTTGTTAAAGTCCCACCAAAAGTACACTCACCACCTACAGAAGTACTATAATACACTATCTAAAAACACTGAAGATGAAAACAACTTACAATCCACTGAAGAGACCACAGTGCATTAAGGTGTACCAGCAGAACGATCTGCTGCATCTGACAGTCATACAAATATGCACAAAAATACACGTCCTGAAAGAAATAGCGAGCATTGTAAAAATCTAAACCTCTCTAAAAGCTTAAAGGAATAAAAAGTAAGTGGGGAAGATATTCCGGAACATACTGATAATGACATAAGAACTGATTGTTATGATGTAAATCTAGAATATATTCCTCCAGCATCCTCCTCTTCTTTAGAAACAGTTGAAGTTAAAAGTGAGAGAGATTATGACATAGTCAGAACTTTAGCTAAAAGCCAAGTCTTAATCGTCCCCAACTGAGAAGTAGCACTATGCCTATCTAAAAATTGTTTGAGAAAACAAATGGAAAGTCTTTCCCAGGACAAGAAAAGATGTAAAAAAAATACACTTTCCTGCTGTCAGTCATCATCAGCATCAACACTGCTTCCAAGTGCAAGTCCCAGTCTTCTACACACAAATTAATCGTATTGAGTAACCAGCAAATAACAGGTTATCCACCTCCACAACCTTAGCTAAGATGAGTGTCCCTGCTGCTGTTGGAAGTGCAGCACCTATAACACCTAGTAGTCGTACATTTTCAGCAACATCTAGACCCAGTTAGTAGTAGCAGCCTCTCTGGAACTCGGCAGTCTTTGAAGTCCACAGAAAGGTGAAACTTCACTCATCATCCAAAAGTCAAACATGTCACTATCTGTTTTTTATGTGTAAGAAACATGTGAGCAGGGAGAAATCAGGCTCACGCCTATGCACCTCCTCAATGAGATCCCACCTGAACCACAGCCACAGGTTTAAATGGGAGACTCATCATCCACAGTTCCTAGATGCCACAATTAGAGGCTGCACATGCACTCCTAAACATTCCAAGGGCACAGGGGTACATAAAAGAAGTGCTGTTGATGTGTCAGAGACTGTGCCATGATTTCCTGCACTTTTAACACATAGTAGTAGTGCAATTTTAGCAACATCTAGCCCCAATAGTAGTTGCAGCCTCTGATATAGAGAAAATTGCCTGAATATTTCACCAATCTGTAGAGATCTTAGTTCACAGAAAATGCTGTTAGACAATGAAGCAAGAAAAAGGAGACAGAAAAGAAAGTAAGAAAATCCTGATAGAAAACAGTGCTAATAGATCTTTTTAATTTTATGGAGCTGACGGCCTAAAGAGTTCTCCAGTTTTAGATATCTTAGTGCAAAGAAAACATTGTTGGAAAACGGAGCAACAAATGGAGGAAGAAAATGGTGCAGAAAATGGTGCAAGGACATCCAGAAATAAAAACCTGTGCAACAAATACAGCCAAAAAGGTACAAAAAGATATATGTTAAATATAATTTTGGAAGGATTTTTCCAAATTTAGAGTGCACAGCAAAGAGCTAGATAATGGAGCAAACAAATGGAGCAAGAATCAATTGAGTGAAATGGAGCAGGAATACAGTTCTTAAAGTCCTGTGTGGAATGAATTATGTTAATCCCTCACTCCCTGAGGAGTGTCCAGTTTGTCAAAGTCCCACCAAAAGTACACCAACCACCTACAGAAGTACTATAATACACCATCTAAAAACACTGAGGATGAAAACAACTTACAATCCACTGATGAGACCACAGTGCATTAAGGTGTACCAGCAGAACGATCTGCTGCATCTGACAGTGAGTCAAATATGCACAAAAATACACATATACTGAAAGAAATAGCGAACATTGTGAAAATCTAAACCTCCCTAAATGCTTAGAGGAATAAAAAGTAAGTGTGGAAGAAATTCCGGATCATGCTGATAATGAATTAAGAACTGATTTTTATGATATAAATCTAGAATATATTCCTCCAGCATCCTCCTCTTCTTTAGAAACAGATGAAGTTGAAAGTGAGAGAGATTATGACATTATCAGAACGTTAGCTAAAAGCCAACTCTTAATCTTCCCAACTGAGGAGTAGCAATGTGGCTATTTATAAACTATTGGAGAAAACAAATGGAAAGTCTGTCCTAGGACAAGCAGAGATGCCAAAAAATACACTTTCATCCTGTCAGTCATCATCAGCATCATCACCGCTTCCAAGTGTAAGTCCCATTCTGTTACACACAAACTAATAGTATTGAGTAACCAGCAAATAACAGGTTATCCACCTCCACAGCCTTAGCTAAGATGAGTGTCCCTGCGTCTGATGGAAGTGCAGAACCTATAACACCTAGTAGTCATACAATTCCAGCAACATCTAGACCCAGTTAGTAATAGCAGCCTCTCAGAAACTCGGCAGTCTTAGAACTCCACAGAATGGTTTTACTTCACTCATCATCTTAAAGCCAAGCATGTCGCTATCTGTTTTTTATGTGTAAGAAACATGTGAGCAGGGAGAAATCAGGTTCACACCTATGCACCTCCTCAGTGAGATCCCACCTGAAGCACAGCCATAGGTTTATCTGGGAGACACATCATCAAAAGTTCCTAGAGGCCACAACTAGAAGCTGCAGATGCAATACTAAACGTTCCAAGGCCACAGGGGTACATAAAAGAACTGCTGTTGTTGTGTCAGAGACTGTGCCATGATTCTCTGCACTTGTAACACATAGTAGTAGTAGTAGTAGTGCAATTTTAGCAACATCTAGCCCCACTAGTAGTTGCAACCTCTGATATAGAGAAAATTGCCTAACTATTTCACCAATCTGTAGAGATCTTAGTGCACAGAAATTGCTGTTAGAAAATGAAGCAAGAAACAGGAGACAGAAAAGAAAGTAAGAAAATGCTGAAAGATAACATTGCTAAATGTCCTATTTAATTCGATGGAGCTGACAGCCTAAAGAGTTCTCCAGTTTTAGAGATCTTGGTGCAAAGAAAACATTGATGAAAAACGGAGCAAAACCATGGAGCAAGAAAATGGTGCAGAAAATGGTGTAAGCACATGCAGCAATAAAAACCTGTGCAACAAAAATACGTCAAAAAGGTACAAAAAGATCTATGTTAAATATAGTTTTAGAATGATTTTTCCAAATGTAGAGTGCACAGCAAAGAGCTAGATAATGGAGCAAATAGAGCAAGAATCAATTGAATTCAATGTAGCAGGAAGACAGTTCTGAAAGTCCTGTGTGGAATTAATTATGTTAATCCCTCTCTCCCTGAGGAGTGTCCAGTTTGTCAAATTCCCACCAAAAGTACACCCACCACCTACAGAAGTACTATAATAAACCATCTAAAAACACTGAAGATGAATACAACTCACAATCCGCTGATGACAGCACAGTGCATTAAGGTGTACCAGCAGAACGAACTGATGTATCTGACAGTGAGACAAATAGGCACAAAAATACATATGTCCTGAAAGAAATAGTGAACATTGTGAAAATCTAAACTTTAGTGTTGAGCGAGCATGCTCGGCCGATGCTCGGATCGGCTCGAGCATCGCTCTGCTCGGCACATGGCGGTACTCGTACGAGTACCGCCATGTGCTCGCCCGCCATGTTCGGGTGGCAGGGATCTGTGCCGGAAGGAGGCACAGATCTTACAGACGCTCCGCTGGACCACCAGGGACTGGAGGTAGGGGGCATTGTGGAGATGAAGGGGGACATTTTGGAGATGAAGGGGGACATTTTGGAGATGAAGGGGGACATTGTGGAAGGGGGGCATTGCGGAGATGAAGGGGGCATTGCGGAGATGAAGGGGGACATTGTGGAAGGGGGACATTGTGGAAGGGGGACATTGTGGAAGGGGGGCATTGCGGAGATGAAGGGGGCATTGCGGAGATGAAGGGGGACATTGCGGAGATGAAGGGGGCATTGCGGAGATGAAGGGGGACATTGTGGAAGGGGGACATTGCGGAGATGAAGGGGGCATTGCGGAGATGAAGGGGGACATTGTGGAAGGGGGACATTGTGGAAGAGAGGCATTGTGGAGATGAAGGGGGGCATTGACCAGGCACCCTCCCCTCATCAGAGCAGGGGGTGCCTGGTGTAATGCTCGTGTCGCCCCATTGAATTCAATGGGGCTCGGGTGCTCGGCCGAGCACTCGAGCCTCCGGCGGTGCTCGGTCAGAGCACCCGAGCACCCGAGCATCGGGGTGCTCGCTCAACACTACTAAACTTCTCTAAAAACTTAGAGGAATAAAAAGTAAGTGGGGAAGAAATTCCAGAACATGCTAATAATGACATAATAACTGATAGTTATGATGTCAATCTAGAATATATCCATCCAGCATCCTCCTCTTCTTTAGAAACAGATGAAGTTGAAAGTGAGAGAGATTATGACATAGTCATAACATTAGCTAAAACCCAAGTCTTAATCTTCCCCAACTGAGAAGTAGCACTGTGCCTATCTAAAAATTGTTTGAGAAAACAAATGGAAAGTCTTTCCCAGGACAAGAAAAGATGTCAAAAAATACACTTTCCTGCTGTCAGTTATCATCAGCATCAACACCGCTTCCAAGTGCAAGTCCCAGTCTTCTACACACAAATTAATAGTATTGAGTAACCAGCAAATAACAGGTTATCCACGTCCACAACCTTAGCTAAGATGAGTGTCCCTGTTGCTGTTGGAAGTGCAGCACCTATAACACCTAGTAGTCGTACATTTTCAGCAACATCTAGACCCAGTTAGTAGTAGCAGCCTCTCTGGAACTCGGCAGTCTTTGAAGTCCACAGAAAGGTGAAACTTCACTCATCATCCAAAAGTCAAACATGTCACTATCTGTTTTTTATGTGTAAGAAACATGTGAGCAGGGAGAAATCAGGCTCACGCCTATGCACCTCCTCAGTGAGATCCCACCTGAACCACAGCCACAGGTTTAAATGGGAGACACATCATCCACAGTTCCTAGATGCCACAACTAGAAGTTGCACATGCACTCCTAAACATTCCAAGGGCACAGGGGTACATAAAAGAAGTGCTGTTGATGTGTCAGAGACTGTGCCATGATTTTCTGCACTTTTAACACATAGTAGTAGTGCAATTTTAGCAACATCTAGCCCCAATAGTAGTTGCAGCCTCTGATATAGAGAAAATTGCCTAAATATTTCACCAATCTGTAGAGATCTTAGTTCACAGAAAATGCTTTTAGAAAATGAAGCAAGAAAGTGGTGACAGAAAATAAATTAAGAAAATGCTGAAAGAAAACAGTGCTAAAAGTCCTATTTAATTATATGGAGCTGACAGCCTAAAGAGTTCTCCAATTTTAGAGATCATAGAGCAAAGAAAACATTGTTAGAAAACAGATCAAGAAAATGGTGCAGAAAATGGTGCAAGGACATCCAGCAATAAAACCTCTGCAACAAAATCAGTCAACAAGGTACAAAAAGATATATGTTAAATATAATTTTAGAAGGATTTTTCCAAATTTAGAGTGCACAGAAAAGAGCTAGATAATGGAGCTAACACATGGAGCAAGAATCAATTGAGTGAAATGGAGCAGGAAGACAGTTCTTAAAGTCATGCGTGGAATGAATTATGTTAATCCCTCTCTCCCTGAGGAGTGTCCAGTTTGTCAACGTCCCACCAAAAGTACACCCACCACCTACAGAAGTACTATAATACACCATCTAAAAACACTGAAGATGAATACAACTCAAACTCCAGTGATGACAGCACAGTGATTTAAGGTGTACCAGCAGAACGAACTGCTGCATCTGAAAGTGAGAAAAATATGACCAAAAATACACATGTCCTGAAAGAAATAGCGAACATTGTGAAAATCTATACCTCTCTAAAAACTTAGAGGAATAAAATGTAAGTGGGGAAGAAATTCCAGAATATGCTGATAATGATATAATAACTGATAGTTATGATGTAAATGTAGAATATATCCCTCCAGCATCCTCCTCTTCTTTAGAAACAGATGAAGTTGAAAGTGAGAGTGATTAAGACATTGTCAGAATGTTAGATAAAAGCCAAGTCTTTATCTTCCCCAACTGAGAAATAGCACTGTGCTTATCTATAAACTGTTTTAGAAAACACATGGAAAGTCTGTCCCAGGACAAGCAAAGATGCCAAAAAATACACTTTCATGCTGTCAGTCATCATCAGCATCATCGCCTCTTTAAAGTCCAAGTCCCACTCAGCCACACACACACCTCTTTTGAGTACCCAGGAACAGCAACACAGGTTAACATCCACAGTGTTAGATATGATGAGTACCTCTGGTGCTGCTGCTGTAAGTGCTGCACCTTTGACACCTAGTAGTGGTGGGAGTAGAATTACATCAACATCTAGCTCCAGTAGTAGTAATAGCAGAAACCACACATAATAAAGAAAGCCAGGACAAATATATTAACAACAGCAGAGATGAGGAGGTAGAGGACAGATGGGACCACTGCTATGACCGATAAGTAATGTGTGTCAATAATCTGAGAAGGAGGATACAGTATGACAAGGGTAAAAATACATACACAAATCACAACATGACAGCCCCCCACCACCACCATATCACGGTGCCCGTGATTCGTTTTTTTCTGTGTCTGTCACTTGCTGAGTATTCCTGATTGGCTGTCTGCTATTAGCCCTCCTCACACAGCCTTTTTAAACCCAGGTTGAGCACTTCCAGGTTGCCCTTTCTTGATTTTTCTGACTTCACTTGGACTGATCTGCATGTCAGGCTTCTGGGCCTGCTGTTCCTGCTGTTCCTGCTGATCCTGCGTTCTGGTGTTCCAGTGTTCCAATGTTCCTGTATGCTAGCGTTCCGGTGTTCCTGTGTTCCAGCACCTAGCGGATTAATCTTCTGAGTTCCTGAGTCTCCAGCCTGCCACTTCTCCAGCCGGTTTGCTCTGCACCGGCGGTTCTGGTGGTTCCAGTCATCTGTCAGTACATCAGTCTCACCCCGGTGGACTCCCTGTTGGAGTGTAGGGCTCCTGCTCTAGCCCCGTCGCTGCGGCGACATTGTTCTTTTCGCTGCTGTTTATACATTGTTGATTCCAGCGTGCGGACGCTGGTTTACTCCATTAAACCTGGTGGCAACACTTACTGTTGGTTCCAGCATGAGGATGCTGGTTTACTCCATTAAACCTGGTTGCGATATACACTGTTGGTCCCAGCGTGCGGACGCTGGTTTAATCCATTAAACCTGGTTGCGATATACACTGTTGGTTCCAGCGTGTGGACGCTGGTTTACTCCACTAAACCTGGTTGCAATATACACTGTTGGTTCCAGCGTGCGGACGCTGGTTTACTCCACTAAACCTGGTTGCAATATACACTGTTGGTTCCAGCGTGCGGACGCTGGTTTACTCCATTAAACCTGGTGGCGACACTTACTGTTGGTTCCAGCGTGCGGACGCTGGTTTACTCCATTAAACCTGGTGGAGACATTTACTGTTGGTCCCAGTGTGAGGACGCTGGTTTACTCCAATAACCTGGTGGCAATATGTATTGTTGGTCCCAATGTGCGGACGTTGGTTTGCTCCTGATCTATCAGGACTGAGGCTAGGTCGCTGTCCACTCCTATGCAGTCGTCTGATTTTCCCTGGCAATAGACTTCTGCTGAGTAAGACCTTAGTTCCTATTCCTCTCTGCTGTCATAGTCATCTGACAGCTGGTCTACTCGCCCAGGCTGCCCTGCCCGGTATTGGTAAGGCCGGTAGAACCTTTGTCGTTACCATCCTTAAGGTTGCCTTACCCGGTATTGGCAGGGCCGGTAGAGCCTACTACAGTGTTCCTCAGGCTGCCCTGCCGGTATTGGTAAGGCCGGTAGAACCCTGTACATTACCATCTTTAAGGTTGCCTTACCCGGTATTGGCAGGGCCGGTAGAGCCTACTCTCAGTACTCCTTGGGCTGCCTTGCCCGGTATTGGTAAGGCCGGTAGAACTGGTATATGTCATCTCACGGTTGCCTTACCCGGTATAGGCAAGGCCGGTTGAGCCTGTTATTGCTACTGTCACTTGGGTTGCCTTGCCCGGTATTTTAGGCAAGGCCGGTAGAACCTATTGTATGGACTATTATTGTTGTGTTGTTATGTATGTTTCCCTATGGGGATTGCCTTAACTTTTCAATAAAGTTACTTTTTTACCAAACCTTACGTCTGAGAGTCTTTAAAAACCGTGACACACCACTACAATACATATCTGCCACTTTGTAGGTTGTACTTTATTTTTTTTATTACTTGATATCATCATGAACATGTGCCAGTGTCACTTATGCAAGAAAGTGTTGTGGGCAAAGGACAAATGCATTCTGCATGCTAACACATTTTTCAAGCCATATTTTGCTGTAGGACATACAACTTTGACTTTCAGCCACTTATTTCTAAACTTCAGCCCTCAGAAGAAGTAATATTACTGTGGGAAATGTAGTACCTATAGGAAATATAGGTGAAAAATGTGTTAACATAGGCAAAAAATGTGTTAAAATAGGCGAAAATTAGACATTTTTGCATAGGCGGAAAGGCAAATTTTTTTGCGGGAAAAGCAAAAAATCAGCATGTTTTGGCGAAATTTTTCACACTTTTCACCCACCCCTACTTTCCTGTTACTGCTACTGTTGATCCCATTCCCTTTCGACTGCTGCTTAAACAAGTCAGTACATCAGTATGAACAGCAGTTGCAACTCAGGACTCAGGAGTTCATTTGACAGTGGCCACTGGCCAACATGACCTGCTGGCATTAGGCCAGTAGGGCATTTTTATTTTTTTCTCAGGGCTTGTGTTTTGAAAAAAAAAAAAAATACAAAAAAAACTAGTCCTAGAAAAAAATTAAACATTTTTTTGGGAGTTTGTTTCTAACAAGCCTAAGTCCTACAAATCAGTGTTTCCTTAGGGCTTGTGCCAAACAAGCTTAAGTACTACAAATCAATGTTTCTTCAGGGCTTGGGCATGTAATATGTCTAAGTCCTACAAAGGCCTCTAACAACAAATCAAACAAATCATCCTCTACAAAATACTCTGTCAAGTCAAATATCAGTCCACCCCAGTGACAGCTTATGTCAGGGGGTTCCTGTCTCTATCACTTTACATACAAATGTCTTATTTTATTTTATTGATTTATTTTTTTTATTAACTGTCCCCCAATAGCAGTCAAGAACCCCCCCAAAATAAATTCCCTGTTCAAATTATTCATTCACCCTCCTCAGCCCCCTTTATACCATGTCTTTTTGTTTTTATTTTATTTTAGATTAATTTTTTATTAACTGCCCCCCAATCCCAGTAAACAACCCCCCCAAATATCATCCCCTGTTCAACTGATTCTTTTCCCACACCCCACCAACACAGACACCCTCATGCCCCTTTTATACTGTGCCTTTGGGAATTAAAATAATATTTGCTATATGTTGTGTGTAACTTCTATGTTCCCATTGATTTCAATGGAATGAGCTAGGTGAAAAAAGCGGGAAAAAAAGTGGAAAATGTGCGCTATTCATGGGAAATTTTTCACCAAGCGGAAAGTGCCATTTTTCGCTGATTTCGGTTTGAGGCGGAAATTTTCGCCCATCCCTAATCAGAACCAGAGGTGTATGCAATGTTTTTCCTCACATTGTACTGCTCATCCCTCTGACCTTCAAGGGGTTAATTTACTGTGTGCCTGGTGCTATGCTTAGTATCAGTGATCCTATTTTACATTAGACACGTAGGGAGCAGATACTTGTTTACCTTAAATGGCCCTTGTGTGGTTATGATATCCCATTATATTAATGCTGGAGTTTTACATCATTTCATTTGTCTTGTCCACTTCTTCAACACAACACTATTATTATTTATGGCTTTTTGTAAAGTGCATTCTGTGACTCCATTTGTTTTGATGATTACACTCTAAGAAACATTTCCCATTCGTTGACAACAGCACCATCTAGTGTTCTCTTGTGCTAGAAAATAAATGGATTACTTTGGTTATTGAGATCTCTGAAGCAAATTCTTTGAAGGTCCAGACTTATGCATAATGGAGCAATTCTGAAGCAAACCAATTGCACCATAGGGGACAAATACAAATTACTATTGATTTTAACCCACTTGAATACTAGAGAGGTCTCTAAAACATCATGAAGCAATGAAATGGTGGCCTCTCTAGAATTCAAGGATTTGAAAGTCCCTTTTGAATCAATGGGAAATTGATGCATTTTCATTTGTCCTCCATGGTGCCTTGACTTGTTCCAGAATTGCTTTACTTGCTTTTTCATAAAAGGCCTATTATGACAATTTTGACAAACAGACATATTAAACCTTTGTATGTTAGAGTTGTTTCGTCAATGCAAATGCATAGGAGAAAGCTTTTTTAGGTGGGGGGGGGAGCAAGGCACTCTGTTTGTAATGTGTGTACCCGCTTGCAATCTGAGAATAATCAGTAGTGATGAGCGAGCGTGCTCGGCCGATGCTCGGATCGGCTCGAGCATCGCTCTGCTCGGCACATGGCGGTACTCGTCGAGTACCGCCATGTGCTCGCCCGACATGTTCGGGTGGCGGGGATCTGTGCCGGAAGAGGCACAGATCCGAAGAAGCTCCGCTGGACCACCAGGGACTGGAGGTACGGGGGCATTGCGGAGATGAAGGGGGCATTGCGGAGATGAAGGGGGACATTGTGGAAGAGGGGCATAGACTCTATGCCCCTCTTCCACAATGTCCCCCTTCATCTCCGCTATGCCCGTCTTCCACAATGTGCCCCTTCATCTCCGCTATGCCCCTCTTCCACAATGTGCCCCTTCATCTCCGCTATGCCCCTCTTCCACAATGTCCCCCTTCATCTCCTCTATGGCATAGAGGAGATGAAGGGGGACATTGTGGAAGAGGGGCATAGCGGAGATGAAGGGGCACATTGTGGAAGAGGGGCATAGCGGAGATGAAGGGGCACATTGTGGAAGACGGGCATAGCGGAGCTGAAGGGGGACATTGCGGAGCTGAAGGGGGACATTGCGGAGCTGAAGGGGGCATTCGGAGATGAAGGGGGCATAGCGGAGATGAAGGGGGCATTGACCAGGCACCCTCCCCTCATCAGAGCAGGGGGTGCCTGGTGTCGCCCCATTCATTCCAATGGGGCTCGGGTGCTCGGCCGAGCACTCGAGCCTCAGGGGGTGCTCGGTCAGAGCACCCGAGCACCCGAGCATCGTGGTGCTCGCTCAACACTAATAATCAGCATTTTTCTTTCCTTATATTGGTTGATTCCTCACAAAATGAGACTGGGGTTTGCATAGTCTGGAGGATCCTATATTTGGTCCCTCTGTTAACCCTTTAAGTGGCAAAGGGGTATCCAGCATATTGCAAAGGCACTCAGAGGGTTAAAATTAAACCTATACTGACCTTCATTAGCCCTTTGAATGCCAGGGGAGTAAACAACGCATTGCTTTGAAATGCATTGCTTACCCCTCTTCCACTCAAAGGGTTAAGATGAGAGGAAATAAACACTCCAAGAAGATAAACTCTTAAAGGGATAGTGTTTCAAAATAAAAGAACTTCAAATAATCTGCATAGTATTTGGGCCATGGAGAGTGTTATTTCAGTACTGTCAGAGTTGTAGTTCAAGAGTAAGTGATTGATGAAGTATCCTCCTCCCAACCCTTTTACTGATGTAACACTGCTCACCTCAGAGCAGCAAGACTGCCTGGATGGATTGCAGAGAGGGACAATCTTCAATTAAGATAAAGGGAAAAAACTGAAAAACCTGTCGGGGGGGGCAGGGCTTTAATTGTTCTCACAGTAATATTGTCCCTTGCTGTGAGCTGTCTGTCCCCAGGACCAGATTCCACATCTGAGGTGAGCAGTGTTACACTAGGTAAAAGGGACAGGAAGGGGATACTCTATTATTCAATTACTGTTGAACTACAATTCTGACAGTATTGAAAGAACACTCTCCATGGCCCAAATACTATAAAGATTAATTGGAGCTGCTGTTTTTGTAAAACATTACTATCCCTTTAAACTACTCTATGGAGACAGCATTCAATTTGGAGAGAGGTTAGGGCCTTTTTCTTAAAACTGCAAAAGCAATTCAGACACAAATAAACTGTACCATTGATGGAAACAAGCTTTTGTAACCCACTGAATACTAAAGTGTCTCATGTGTATTGCTTTGAAATAAATCAGAGACCTCTATAGCATTTGGGAGTTAAAAGTCCCTTTCAAATCAATGGAAATATATCATTTTAATTTCTCTTTTATGGTGAAATTGGATTGATGCAGAATTGCATCTTTTTGTACGATCAATATGGCCTATAATGCATAGGATCAGTAAAATAACATAGGAAATGAAGAGTATATCTCACTGGAGAGTTTATCCCACTTATTGCATAAAACCCCCAGAACCAATTATGGAGCAAACCACACAGTAGGGGACAAATAAACATTTCCATTGATTTAAACAAGGCTTTTAGCTGTTTGAATGCCAGAGTATGAGTGAGCAGTGTTTCACTGATATGGTGATAGATAAGTGGAGTAGCCTACCAGCAGAAGTGGTAGACATTAATACAGTGACATAATTTAAGCATGCATGGGATAGGCTCTCCTGAACATGAGACAAGACTAAGGACCAAATAGGTTTTTATGTTTTTACAGAAGGAAAATGGGCAGACTAGATGAGCTGAATGGTTCTTATCTGTCATCAAACTATATGGTTCTGTGTATTATAACTTTTGAATTTACAAACTACGCTCCGTATCAGCCGTGGTGCAGACAGTCTCTACTGCACATGACTGTAGCGCACGCAGCCATCTCTACTGCGCATGACGGCTTCTGACAAACAGGGCCGGTGCAAGGATTTTTGTATACATAGGCGAACGTGCATTTTGATGCCCCCCCCCCCCGGACACAATCCCCCCCCTGACCTTGCCACAATCCCCTGCCCCTGCCCACATATTCACCTCCCTTCACCTCCACATTGCCCCTTGCACAATGCTCCCTTCACCTCCACAATGCCCCTTCCACAATGCTCCCTTCATCTCCGCAAAGCCCCCTTCCACAATGACCCCTTCATCCCCTACCTTGAGTCCCTGGTAGTCTAGCGGCGTGCCATAACTTAGAGCTCTGTGGTTCCTTCGGCCTAGAGCTGAAGCTCCCATGCGCTGCTCTCAGTAATGCAGAGCGCTGGGAGATGATGTCATCTCCCAGTGCTCTGTATTACTACAGAGCCTGGGTCTCTCTACTGTGTGTCACATAGACGCCGTGAGGGAGCACTTGGTAGTGTAAATCAGCACTCCCTCGCTGCAGATATATAGATTAAAAAAAAAATAAAAAATCCTAGTTTCCCCCTTTTCGGTGCCACTCCGCTGTGGCGCCCTAAGGCAGCTGCCTGTCCTGCCTTAATGGTAGCACCGGCCCTGCTGACAAACATCCTTAGCAAATTATTATATAGGCTAGTAGGGCTTTTCCTGATGACTAAAACAAGGGCATTCCCAGTACTGAGAGATACATATTTTCAAGATTATTACAGTTCAAACTCATGTCTTACATTAACAACACCCTCTATTGGTCAGATTCCAATCAGTTGTTCTGTTACAGTCTATTTCACAGGACAAATTCCTGGCAAACAGTTCTCCATAGAATGTGACAGAAACTGCCGAGTCATGGTGTTAGTTAGAACTGTCAGGAAGTAATCATACTGTCTCTTCCTGATGATATGAACAGTTATAGCTTTTGGGAGTAGTGGGAGTACTTTTTTTTTTTTACTCAGAAAGTTTTCATAAAAAAGGTTACTGCTCTTTTGAGTTGATGGGGATTGTGTGAGTTTTATTTTCCACCTTTAACACATTTGGTTTACTCCAGCATTGCTCCAGTATGATTTTATATATAGCACATTTGGTTTACTACACTTTGCCTTTATACTACAATGCATTTGATTTACTCCATTTTTTATACTACAAGGCAGTTGGTTTACTCCACGATGCCTTTATATTACATTATAGTTGGTATACTCCAGAATTGCACCACTTTATACATAACACCCTATATTAACCTTTTAAGTGCCAGAGGGTCAACCAACGCACAAGGCTCACCACTCAATCTACCCCACGCCAGTTGCAGGTGTCAGGGCATGATGTAATGGGGGGGCACCAATGCACTAAACCCAAAGTTTAAAGGATCAGTTAAAAGATGAAAACAAAAAAAAACATGTATATACATTTTTTTGTTTTAATTTCTTAAGTGTTCCTTTAACGCCATTCCTCTGATACTCCTTGTGTGCTGTCTCTCACTGGAAGCCCAGGCTGAGTATACCTTGTTCATATTTTATGGTACGTGGACCCTTTTGCTGGATTTTTGCTATTTTGCTGAGAGTGTTCCACTGCCAACCTTTACTTTCAGTATATACACACTCATGAATGGTGCAGGGCATGCAGTGCAGTTCGGAGACCTGATGGACCACTGCAGAGGTGAGTCTCAGTGCAGCTTCACCCACATGCCCACTGTGATAATCTATACCCCAATTCAATAACTGCAACTGATCTACAACCCCCTGCCACCCCAGGGCAAGGCAGACAGAGAACCAGAAACATTATATAGAAGAGGTAACATTATATATATTGCTATTAATTTTTTCTGCTATACGGTATAAATAACTCATTTTGTATTGTTTTGTCTCTATTTAGAAGACTCTTGTATTTTCTACTGTCCCACCTCCTTTTTCTCTTACATGTCAGATTGTCCTAGCGGATCCCAGACCCCTTGGACTACCTGCATTAGAAAAGAGCGGTCTACAAAATGGGCATGGTTTGAGGCGGTAGACTATCGTTATGAAGATTTCCTTGGTATCCACTCCTATTTTGGCTCTCTCAAACCATGCCCACTTTGTAGACTGTCATCATAAAGATTTCCTTGGTATCCACTCTTATTTCGTCTCTCCAGACACTCAGCCCAGTCCGCAGACCAGAATCCAAGTCTGACAGCTTAAGCGGGGACATGCATAAAAGGGATAGGAGGGGTAAACTTTAAAATGCAATCGCTCTTAAACTATGAAAGTTATGTGTTCAAATACATAGATGGATTTGTTTATTTATTTAATACATACAATATTATTACTTGAAAAAAATGAAGTATTACTATTTACTTTAAATTATCTTGTAATTTTTGGGGTAGAAATAGACACAAACAAGAGTTCAGTTAACTACAAATCTATATTTGCCATTTTTATAACAGCATTGAGAGTGAAATGTAATGTGAGTCTAAAGCAAGCTAACTACAATGTCTATTCTTTACACTTAATTTAAAAAATGCAATTTCAGCACTATGACTAACTACTCGCTATAGATATGGTCTTAAAACTGTCTAGTCTAATAAATCAAGACTTGAATTTGAATAACCTCTAGTGGCAGGTCATTTTTCAGATCAACCATATACTTTCTGTGGTAGTAAAGTGTTTTAAAATGCCTTGGCCTGAAGTTAACAAATTAATATGGCTTATATCATGACATGTGTAGGTTTATCATCTCTCTGTACTCTCCATTATGTAGTAACTTAACTCTTTTATAAACAAAATCATGCCAGGAGAGTAAGTATGTCTTATGAAATGGTGTTACAGTCTGAAGTTTAATAATTTATTAAACTGCAATATAATGGAACTGAAGTTTTTTGTGAACTCGGTGAGATATCTCAGTTGGTTAATGCACCAGCTGTCGAATCTGTTCAAACCTCAGGGTCACAGGATCTAGTCCAGTCAAGGTCAAATCAGCCTTTCATCCTTCTGAGGTAGACAAAATGAGTACCTAGGACATACTTGAAAATGAAAGACAATCTCAATGTATCCTACCTGGTAAAATACTTTTACAAAAAAAGTCAGAACAATCAAACATTTTACTATTTTTGCAGTGTGTGTGCAATGTACCTCTTCTATGTTACCATAACATAGTGAACCTACATTGAATAACCAAATAAAAGACACTTGACTTGGTGAAATGCAACAGCTTGTTTATTAATCAAATACATATTTTAATCAACTTTACACTTAAAAAGCATTACACATTTTTAGCAATTTTCCAGAGCTAGACAACCCTGTCATAAGCCAAGTCTCAAGCTCTTGAAATATTTTTTTAACACAGGTCTCTGCCCTATTTCCAACCTGGCCAGGAGTCAGATACTAAGCAGCTGATATGTTTTTACTTGCTTATGTTCCAAGTAACTAGCAGAGCACATTATTGGCTGCTTATTTTTATATTAGTAAGTACTAATTTTTATTTTTTTTTATAAAGGGGGTGTCCATAGGAATTTTTCACTCTTGCTGACAGACTAAACAATAAGGTTCTAGAACCGTACCCTTATATACATTTACATTTCCCAATTTTTTTTCCCTGGCATGAGCCATAATTAACCAATGAGATAATCATTATGGAGCTATCACTCAGCATCCCTCTGACACAGGACATCTGCCCACATCCCCTGCATCAGCTTAAAACCAATCAGCTGTTACCAAAGCTGACTGTTGGGACATTCATAGGCCCATAGCAAATGTTATGTTTGAAGGAAAGGTGAAGCCATTCTGGGGGGAACCAAAGGCACCATCTAGAACAAATACATATTTCTATTTATTTAAATGGTGTTATTAACAGCTTGAATGCTAGTGAGGTCTCCAATGCATTGCTTTTGCAATGCAGTGGAGACCACTCTATCACTGAAAGGGTTAAAGACCCCATATAAATTAATGGGAATTTAAGGAATTTTAATTTGTCCCTTCATGGGCTATTAGTTAGCACCATAATTATTGCACTTTTCCTTTGAATAATGATTAATTGAACAGCAACATAATATAACTGCATTTTTCTGTGAAACCAGAACATCAGACGTCTTACATTCTTTCCAGCATTGAAGGGTTTTATGTTCAAAAGAAAACCGGGCGACTTCTGGGGCAAACCATTTGGGTTGTAAGGGACAAATGCAAATTCTCATTGAATTAATGATGATTTTGACCCCTTGAATATTAAAGAGGACTCATTGCTTCACAACTAACAAAAACACATTCCTTGCCCAAAGAGGTGGTTATGGCAGATACAATGGATACATTTAAGAGAAGATTAGATACATGTCTTTCAAAAGGGAACATACAGGGTTATACTGTATATTAGTAGGTAAATCAGGAAGGTCTGATAAAGACTAACTTATTTGGTAGCAGGAAAGCTATACAGTTCTCATGTCGCTAGGGTATGAGGCAAAGGTTGAACTTGATGGACTTGTGTCTTTATTCAACCTAATTTACTATATTACTATGTTACATTTTTACAACACTACACTCACTACCTAATTATATTCAACACAATGCTTACAGACACAAACTGAAATAGAAGGTTTACCACATGGTATTTTCCTTCCAAGGTCACAAGCTATTGGATAGTAATAATGTCCACACAAACATATGTGGACAATCAGGGTCAGAATTATTTACAAACCATGTCATCATCTTGTAATTTGTCACCTTGTGGTGACTACATGCCTCAAGATCACAAATCCTAAATGAACAATGGCCCATATTTATAAAAGTAAACTGGAGTTATCCTGGAGTAAACCATCTGCACCACAGGGGACAAATACAAATTCCTAATTTTCCATGTACTTGAATACAGCCTTTAAACCCTAATTTCAATTAATAGGACATTTTATTTGTCCCCTATGGTGCAGTTGGTTTACTGCAGAATAACTCCAGTTTGCTTTTATAAATAAGGACTGGGGTTATATTAACTCTAGTTCCCTGTACTTCTTGGTAGCAGCCATTCATGCATCACTCTAGGCCTAAAATCTAGTCTTACGTATTCTCTGAGGGAGCAGATATTGCTGTCTTTTCCAGGGCTCCGCTTACCACAACAAACTTGAGTCTTTAAATGGTCTGTGATAAGATAACAGGCTGTGTAAGTACAAAATCAATGGAAATTAATCACAATAAATTAAATGATCTTAGCTCTTATCTCCCACTACAAAAACACAAATACAATTAAATAAATGCTCTCTGAATAGGACAGTTTACACACGCATTATGAGGAAAATTCACAATTATAATTAGTGATATAAGACATGAATAATTAAGTACCTTACATTTGAAGTTAACCTATTTAGGTGTTAGTGTTCATTTAAAACTGTTTATTATAGATATTTATTATATATCTTAATCGGGGTTTAAAATTTCCACTCGCCACTAGCCAATGGCTATGGCTTGTGGTGGCGAGTAACTTTTCAGGTCTGGCTAGTAGCAAAGGACTTCAAATTTTAAGCCCTGTCTTAATTTTGCTAAAATAGAACTGCCACTAAGTAACAGATATGTAAACTAGACACTACTGGCTGGCATGTCAGAAATAACAATTGTCACTGCTCTCCCTCACACTAAGTGACTTCCTGCCAGCCAGATTATTTTCCACACTACCACTCCCAGCCAAACAGATGCTAACATTCCACATTGCACTCCCTTTCTCCTGCCACTCCCTGCCAGCAAGATAATAGCATTCCACATTGCTCTCCCTGCCACATTCCACTCAGTGCTGGCCAGTAGTAGCTCATTTGCATAAACTGACCAACTGTCAATCATGTGAATCTTATTAAGATAGATGTGCAGAGACTATTGACAGATTACAGTTGTTAAAATAGTTGCATAGAAGCAGTTTTGTGGATGGGCCAAATTCTCACTCCCACCATTTCCTCTCATACAGGACTATAGTAGTTGTAATCCAGTGAATGCTAGAGAGACATAGGTTGCTCACAGGTTGCCTACTCGCTGCAGATTGTAAATTGTCACAAACATAACCTTCAAGAAAATGAATATTGTAATGTCAGTGGCAGAAATTCAGCTGCGACAGTAAGTGCATAGGGACCAGTTAAACTGATGGGACCACTGCATACCATAGGATAGATGTAGGCAATATTTGGCCAACTCCTATTTATTTTATTTATTTATTTATTTTCATATAGCGCACACAGATTACGCAGCGCTTTACACTCATATTGGTTCCTGTCCCCATTGGGGCTCACAATCTAAATTCACCTATCAGTATGTTTTTTGGAGTGTGGGAGGAAACCCACACAAACACGGTGAGAACATACAAACTCATTGCAGATGTTGTCCTTGGTGGGATTTGAACCCAGTGCTGCAAGGCAACAGTGCTAACCACTCAGCCACCATGCTGACTCCCATCATTCCCAACCAGCCGTTGGTTTTGAAAGCCAAATATTGACTTCCAATGTTGGCATATTTAGAAAGAATGGATGCACCAGACCGCTTTCCTCTGTGCTTCTGCCACTGTTTTATTTGCTTTGTGGTTTTGACTACCTAACTGTACCACTCTGTAGAATGCAGTATGGTGGTCACTGTAAATAAATGATGATAGCAGCAACAGGCCAATGCTGTCAATCTCTCATTCTAAATATATATTAAGCCACATCTTCCACAATTCATTATTTGCTACTGCATTTAATTTTATTAATGTTTTCTTCTGTGTTTTATTGGCCCCCTGTTAGTGAAGGGGTTAATGTCTTAACAGTCCCTGAAGTGCCAAAGCAGTGTGCTCTTTGACATACATTCAAACCATTATATGGCAGAAAGAGCTCCCACTGGGGATATGATGCTTATTATAATGCATAAACATTCATGCGCAGCTGCTCAGACTGTGTGCAAATTGGATCTGTTGTTTCTGCAGGGGTGCCAGTACCAAACAGTTGTCATTTAGAATAGAAATAATTCTGCTGTACATATGGAGACTTATAAATAATGCATTTGTATACACAGCAAATGTGACATGTCGTGTTAAACCCCTTAAAGTGTTAGTAATGTCCCAAAAAAATGTTTAATGGATTTTGTAGAGGCTAAAACAAGAATCACATTGCCACAAACCTCATCTCTCAAACCCCTATGGTTTGAGAGATATTGGCAATCAAAGCTCTCCCCTCCCCTTCTCTTGATGTCAGCTGTATAGCTGACAGAAGGAGATCTGTGTCGGCCGACACGATGAAGCTCTTCAGCAGAGCTAAAATCCTGTTATTAGAAAAGAACTACTTCATGGAAACGATCTACAAAGTGTGCTTGCAAACCAGGCACACTTTGTAGACCTTTCCAATGGAGTCATTTTTTTGTAATAACGGGATTACCGCTCTGCTGCAGAGCCACTGGCTGGTCCCCGGACGGGGATCTCCTGCTGTCAGCTAGATGCTGACATCAGGAGAAGGGGAGGGGGGAACTTTGATTGTGAATATCTCTTAAACTGTAGGGGTTTGAGAGATAGGGTTTGTGGCAATGCAATTCTTTTTTTTTGCCTCTACAAATCTATTGAAACATTTTTTGAGACATTACTAACACTTTAATGATAGAAAGAATTGGAGACATCTCTAGCATGCAAGGGGTTGATTATTCAAATATGGAATGCATTTTAAATGGGCAGTAATCCCTAATTATCCAAATATATATGTTGTAGACTGTAGAGTATTCACAATGCAGCTGAAGCAAAGGAATGGTCAAGTGAGGGACTGTGTGGGAATTTCAAACTGACAGATTGTCTGGCAGAGTATGTGCACCTGTGTATGGGGTTTTCAAATAGTCAGAGTGTCAAAAAGAGTACGTGCACCTGTGTATGGGTGTTTCAAATAGTCAGAGTGTCAAAAAGAGTACGTGCACCTGTGTATGGGTGTTTCAAATAGTCAGAGTGTCTAGAAGAGTATGTGCACCTGTGTATGGGGTTTTCAAGTTGACAGAATGTGTGTGCTGGTGAATGGGTGCTTCAAGTTGGCAGAGTGACTGGCAGAGTGTGTGCACTGGTGTATGGGTGTTTCTAGCTGATAGAATGTCTGGCAGAGTGCGTGCACTGGTGTTTGGGTGTTTCTAGCTGGCATAATGTCTGGCAGAGTTTGTGTACTGGTGTATGGGTGTTTCAAGTTGGCAGACTGTCTGGCAGAGTGTGAGCACTGGTGTATGGGTGTTTCTAGCTGGCAGTGTATCTGGCAGAGTGTGAGCACTGGTGTATTGGTGTTTCTAGCTGGCAGTGTATCTGGCAGAGTGTGAGCACTGGTGTATGGGTGTTTCAAGCTCACAGAGTGTATGGCAGACTGTGTGCACAGGTGTATGGGTGTTACAAGCAAACAGAATGGCAGAGTAGGTGCAGGGGTGTATGGGTGAGTCACAGTGGTAGAGTGTTAGTGAGAGTGTGTGCACCGGTGTATAGGTGTTTCACACTGGCAGATTGTCTAGCAGAGTGTGTACACCAGTATGCATTAAAGAGACTGCACATACCACAAGATGCAACCACATGATTTGCAGCTAAAATGAAACCACAGAAAATAATCTACATTTACTGATTTTACATTTTCCCCATAGTTTTTCTGTTAAAGAGACCTCTTTAAAACAGACCTCTTTAACCCTTTGAGTGCCGGAGAGGTATGCAACACATTGCTCCACAATGCATTGCGTACCCCTCCGGCACTCAAAGGATTAAGAGGAGCTACATGCTTATTTAGTGAAATCTCATTCACAACACTTTTATATGAACTCAAAGATGAACCAGTATTTACTGCAGCAGTATTTAAAGATCAGGATACAAGGGTATTATTCATTTAAAGAGGTGCAATTCTGGTGCAAAACAAAAGGCACCATAGGGTTAAAATTAAAATACTGCAATTTCCTATTGCTTTACATGGGACCTTTAAAACTAGTCTCCAGCACATTCAAGAGATTTAAAGGGATAGTAATACTTAAAATGTAAAAAAAAAATATGTTGTAGGGTTTATTCCCCTGAGTAAAACAAGAGTACTCCCACTGCTGAAAGGTGTTTCATTCAAAAGTTATTAATTTTCAAAGTTGAATTTTTTAGGTGCAATATCACAGGGGCCTGAAATTGTACAGTGGCGCTGTTGCTACACGATCCTATGGACAGCTCTGGTCCCGGGACCATAAATCTCCATAGGATGGTGTAGCAACAGCGCCAATGTACAATTTCAGGCCACTGTGATATTGCACCTAAAAAATTCAACTTTGAAAATTAATAACTTTTGAATGATACACCTTTCAGCAGTGGGAGTACTCTTGTTTTACTCAGGGGGATAAACTCTACAACATATTTTTTTTTACATTTTAAGTATTACTATCCCTTTAAAGTTCCATGTAAATGAATGGAAATTTTAATCTCCCCCTCCCCTATGTTGCAGTTGGTTTCTTCCAGAGTTGCACCTCTTTAGGTTGATGAATAAGGCTCTTGGAGTTTTGCTATTAGACCTAGCTTCATTTCCACAGCCCATAAAGGATAGCTCTGTCAATTAATTGCATTTTGCATGGTCTGTCATATAGCATCTTGATAAATCAAAGAGCTTCATTCATCTTGCTGTCATGGCCAGCCATCACCTAGAAAGCATTTTTCTGAATGAGGTTAAATCCAGGAGTATAACATCACACCATCATCTTTCCTGTCTCCGCTAACACATAAATGTGCTGTGCTCTGTCAATAAATTCTCCACATTATTTGCAGTTGCTTTCCCAAGTAATGCCTCTGTTTCATGGAATATTTATGAATAGCTGTGAAATGATAATGATTATTGCTAATTGTATGTCTCATATTGGTTTCTCGCAGTGAGGAAAGAAAACTAAATATCCCACTGTGGATATTCAGACTGCCTTCAGTTCTCTGCTAATATGTCCTGAGAATATTTTCTAAGCTGAGAAGAAAACTCCGAAGAACATAATTTAGAAACCAATGTCAAAATCCTACTGGTAACTCTGATCACATTATGTGCAGTTATTTACTTTCTGTTATTATTAGGGTTACAACATTTCATCCATCAGTGTAACAAGCTGGTTGTCCTAGTATTTATGGTTTTTGGCTCTCATGTACAATAATCCCATGTCAGAGCAAGCATGCATTGACTCTCTGTCTGTATTTGGAGTATAACTACTATTATCTTAGGCTGTCTCAGGGGTAGGTGGCCTTTGGTCCTCTAGATCTTGGGCAGTGTAACTCCATCATCTTCAACCAGGTGTCAAATGCTGCCTACCCTTGGGCTGGTTGTTGGCCAAATAACAATTGTAATAGTATTAGTCAGTCAACAGTTAGACTGCCACAGTTTGCCCAAATCTGTAGATTACACAATATTCCCTAATTAAGTGCTAGGTCTTAGCCCAAAATGCACTGGAGAGACCCTAACAGCTATACTGGCAGTGTGCCGATACTTATTGCTTCACACCGTTGAAAACTCAAATATTATAAGAGAAAGCTCTTCGAACATTATATGTTTAAAATGGGTTCCAAAAATCTGATGTTTGGTGAAGTGAGGGAATGTTGATCATCGGGAAAGATCTAAACCAGTGTTTGGTTTCTGTGTTCTAATCCCTTAAGTGTCAAGTCCTATGGAACACTGAATTGAGAGACTATACAATTTTTATCAGCTTACTTTTTTACTTTGACTTGAGTTGAAATATTTATCACAGATAGAGCTGTTCCTGTAATTGATTAGCATATTATTGACATTTTTTTAACATAGGCATGTCATGAAACAACCCACAGCTGAAAATGCTGTGTTACGTCTTCACAGCTAACAGCTGGTCCGTCTAGTCAATAACCCTCATAACCATTTAGCCTGTGTTACCTATGTCTACCAACACTGTGAAACTAATGATTTATATATCTCAGGCAGGCAGTTGATTGGTGTGTTTTAACACAATGTTGAGTGGTGCATATGCTTCAGACTAAGAAGCAAAAAGAAGGGAGGATCAATTCTGGTGCAAATCAACTGCACCAAAAGAGAGAAATATACTGCTCTATATCTTTATTTGCCTATTTTTAGTGGCTGGGTAAAGAATTTTGAAAGTTGTGAAATTCATTCACCAAAATTGTAACTAAGTCCCCCACCCTCAGTCATAACACTTACCTTCATGTCAGAGAACCAGTAGTGTCCTAGACGCCCTGGTCCTCCACCATCTTATATGCAAAGAGCATTACAGAACTTAATTAAAAAGCCCTATTATCCAGCCACCAATGTTGCCTCCGCAGCATCTACAAAACATTTTAAAAAATAACCCATAGACCTGTTTGGCCTGTTGCCTGAGCCAGAATGAGGAGAAAAATTAACAGGATTGGCTTTTATATGGCCATTTCTGTTCATATTAGTTCCCATGCTCACACTATTTGGGATTGTGGGTTTACTGAGAACATGGAACAAGCCTTGCAGTAACCTCACCTCCCAAGCAATCAGCATCTAGCTGGAGGGGTCATGGATAAGCATAACGTTACCCTTCCAGCTAGCCAATAAGAGCATGAGAACTAATTTGAACAGGGATGGTCATAGGAAAGCCAATCCCTGTTCTGTTAATTTTTTCCCGAACTCAGTCATTCCCAAACTTGTTCTGACTTGACTACGAAGTTTCTTCATCCTATAGTTTTGATGACCCAGTAGCTTTTCTGGGTACTACCACTCATCTTGGTTTGCATCCCTAATGGAAACAGTCATGAATCCCTAGTCCCCATTCAGGACATTGTATCCAATCTTTGGAAACCTGACAATAATCAGAATAGCTATTCCCAATGACATAGCTAAAGGAGGTTGTTGCTGAGCCATGGCCCATCCAGTTTGATCAAACAATATATATATAAAATATATGAATATATATATATATATATATATATATATATAATGGATGTGTGAGGGCTATTGATGCTTTGTATTTGGCAAGTAAGACCTATTAGTCTCCAATGCCAGTCTCTGGACCCACGGTTTTGCACTACAGTGTATGATCACTGTGATGCATAAATATGGACAAACTCCACCGTCATTAAATGCCAATAAGCCCCTTACACCTGCTCCATAGTATGTTAAGGAAAATGTAGGAAAGTTTCCTCTGCACCTTCTTCAACACCCAGAGGGATATTCAATGTATTGCAATAGTTGCAGAGCAAATGAACAACACAAGAGACAAGCGGCACAGAGGATTCTCTCTAAGTGTAGTACTCAGTGAACTTGATCCATCACCAGCACCAAACAGATATAAACTCTTGGTAATATACTCACATTCTTCTGAGGCTATCTCCAGCCTCCAGGAATAATCACCTGTACTGGTTCACACCCCAGTCTGGTGGCCTTGGTATAACTCTCGTCTCACTTCAATGTAAAGATTGTGGAAGTGTTAACAAGTACTCAGTGTCTCCACACCCAGCACTTTATATCAACACAACCTATTTCTTTATAGAATGATCAATCCCAAGGCCCAAAAAGAAAGGGGGGGGGGTATACAACAACCCCAATGATTCCAAGATTAAACACTGGACATATCTTAAAAAATATATACTTTTATTTTTCTTACAGAAAAAAAAAAAATTAAATAAAACCGATTGGTAAAATATATAAAATGAACACCATGAAATTCCCATATGATGCCCACTGCCCTCCAAGTGGCACAATCTGATTTAAGGGTGTGATATTTGGTGTAAGTAGGTTTGTAATTTGGTGTTAGACAGAAGTACAGCTAAAAACACTTTGTGTTTTAGAGTGGAATCATATTAATATGTTACCCCCCTTTGTTACACAATGTGATGCATACCTAGTTGAGATTAAAGGCAAATATTCCTAAAGGTGCAGGAAGAGCATCATATCAAATGCACCGCTCTTCACTGTGATCATTGATAGTACTTATCAATGATCAGACACATTCAATTGCCTTTTGTATGCAAGACAGATAAATAATAGTAAAGTATGAGGTAAATGCCATCATTAATGTGATAGACATGCTAAAAATGTGTATGCATATGTACGCACATAGATTTCTATGTTAATGACCAATTTACCTTTTACTCCCTCATTGATGAATGCAAGAGTACAAGATATGATTCAAATTTATAAATTTGTGAATGGCAAATGCTCAAAGAAGTTAGAGAATGTTCTTGCACATTTAGCTATTTGCCATTTGATGAACAATGCCCAAAGGGTTGAAAGCAAACCATGGTTGGTACAGTCTTTGAGACTGACCAGAGTATTACAGTTCTTTAATGTTTAGTCTTGAGTACTGGGCACTGTAATCCCGACCTTTTCAGCTCACTCTGGCTAAAGCAACAGGTTGAAGCACAAAAACAGGCTGGCTATACACCAGTAACCACAGGCCTCTAACAGAAGGAATATAATCCAGGGCTTTGTAAGAGCTCTAGACATAGATTTGCCTTTGCTTTCAGCTGAGATTCAAAATGTATTAAATTAGTTGTAAGAAAAAAAACTGCATACTGAAGCAAAATAACTTTCTTCAGCTTTCGAAATGGAATTCTTAATGTACAGGGCTATCGTCCATAAAATGGGAGTGATGGGGACTTAACAACACAACTGGTGGGAGAGGCACTAAAGGGTGATAAAGAGGTGATTAAGTGGAGATGACGTCTCCAGTGATATCACTTCTCCAGTTCCTATGTTATTCTATAGAACCTATGCACTAAGATTTCTCAAATGGGAGAGATCTTATTGCATAGGCTCCATGGAATAACATAGGAACTGGAGAAGTGATGTCACTGGAGAAGTCTTCTCCACTTTATCATCTCTTGCCTTAGTATACAATCCCCAAGTATAGGTTATAGATACAGCCTTCTCATGCAAGGCCACATGTCCCTGTAGGTACCAGATGGTACACATATTTATGGAGAGAAAAAATACCTGTATGAGCATGGGTTATGTCATTCAGAGAGGCTGGTGTACTAAGAAGAGCTAGCATAATTCTGGGTCACACCAGCCACATTTTTGTCTCCTGTAGTGTAGATGTTCACCCCAGAACTGCACCAGTTTGTTTGTACATCAGCCACTGGGACATCTTGGTGACAGTAATGAACACGGGTGGGAATCAGATGTTGGTTTGTTCCATATGGGGCTGTTGATTTGTCCCAATCACTTCAGTTCTTAGCTCATCAGCCTCATTGATTTGCATTAAAATTCCAAATTCCACTTTATTTAACAACTAGTTGAAGAGCCCGTTACACGGGTCACAGTGCCACTGCCAGCTGGCCGTGGGGCAGTCATGCACAGTAGAGACTGCCCACGTCGCAGCTGATATAGAGCTGGATGCTCCGAACCGTATCAGCCTCATCACAGGCAGTCCCTACTGCTCATGATTGAGCATGCACAGCAGTCTCCGCTGCACATGGCTGCGTCGTTACACACGTTTCAGCGAATTATTATATAGAATTACCTTGACAATGAAGGAAGTTCAGTCCAGGATGTGTAGGGACCATATATGGAAAGAAAAGAGGAGCAATTCTGGAGCAAATAAACTATACCACAGAGAACAAATAAACAAACTCAAAAATCTTATTAATTTAAATAGGGATTTTAAAGGGACCATAACTCTTTATTTTGACTTTATTCATTCTGTAATTGCATAATATGTGAAGTCAAATTGCCTAAACTTTCCATTATTTTTTCGTCTTCACCTATTTTCTAACACTTGCATGTCCTTGACAATGAGCTTCCTGGATCTGTTCACAGACAGAGCTTTCTGTCAGGGATTGTCAAAACTGAGATAGTGATACACTATATAAAAAATTACATACAAAATAAAGAACACTTAATGCTGCTGTTACAGTGCTACATTGTATCACTGTCCTGCATCAATGGTCATCTGACCTTAAACATCTCTGGAAAGAGAGATTCAGGGAGCTTAGTGTTAGGAACATAAATAAAATGGTGACGATGACTCCTTTGAGCACCAGAGAGGTATGCACTCATTGAAATGCAATGCGCTGAATACCTTTCTGGCACTTAAGGAGTTAACACATTAATGAAGTATAGGTACACTGGACATGTTATGTATTTGCAGAATGTGTAACAGCAAAATAAAGGGTACTACCCCTTTAACTCTTTACATGCATTGGGGAACTCTAGCATTCAATAAGTTTAAAACACCTGTTAAATCAATTGAAATTTTCATTTGTTCTCTATAGTCGGGTTATTTCAGAATTATTCCTACATACAGCCCTAGGACCTGTATTTATAGGGGTTAAAAGCCCAATGTAGCTTAAAGGAGCAGTAAACTTTTTTAATGAAAAAACATATATTGTAGGGCATTTCCTGTTGAGTAACATAAGAGTGCTCTTACTGCTGACAGATGCATATTTCCAGAGATATTACAGTTTAAACCCATGTTTATTTACATTAGCAGTGCCCTCTAGTGGTTAAATTCCAATTAGTTCTCCTGTTACATTCTAATGGAGAGGAAAATCAGTGACTTGCAGTCCTCCATAGAACCTGACAGAAACTACCAAGTCACTTCCTGTCAGTTAGAACAATCAGGAAGTAAACACACAGTAAAATCACTTCCTGATTATTTGAAGTTTTTATAATTTCTGAATAAAACAGCTAACAGCAGTGGGAGTGATATTGTGTTACTCAGCAGGAAAAGCTCTATAACATATACATTTTCATTAAAAAAAAGTTTACTGCTTCTTTAAAGAGAATGTTTATTTGTAGCCTATGCTGCAGATAGTTTGCCTACAGACAGACCTAGGTTTCAAAAGGACAGGACAGAGATAGGTTGTGTTTAGCGTCAGCACATCAGCACATACTACAGTGCCAGAACACACAAGGCATGTGAGAAAATCAAACCCAAATTGACAAAGAACCCCAGAATTCATCATTATTTTTCCACTTCAACTAACCAACTCAAAAATCATTGACTGCACAGTACAAAGGGAACACAGCTGCAAAGACCATTAACAAGAAAAATGAATATTTTTTCTTTCTCTAAATAAAACAAAAATTATCATATTACAATATAAGGCTGCAGGTGCAACTTGTTAATACTGTGGACGGAGCCTAGAAGAAGAGGGTGGCCTTGCACGGAGAATCAAGGCATTGTTTGGGATACTATCAAAGTTGACAGTCCAGGCCTGAGTTTAATGGAGTTTTAGATCCTGATACTTGAAAACCGACATGAGAAAGTATGCAAGGCACAAAAGATGTGACATTAATTATTGAACCCAAATGACTGTTATTCAGAAGCAGTAGAGAAAGTGTCAGTCAATGGGGTCATAACCAAGTGAATTCTAGTGTTATCTCATGCTTAGATTTAAAGGGACAGCTGCCCATATTTATAAAAGCAAACTGGAATTATTCTGGAGCAAACCATCTGCACCATAGGGGGCAAATAAAAATTCCTAAATTCCTCTGCCCTTGAATAAAGCTTTTGAACCCCTTGAATGCTAGAAAGGTCTCCAATGCATTGCTTTGCAATACATTGGAGACTTCTCTACAATTCAAGAGCTTAAAAGCCCAGTTTAATTGAACAGGGATTCTTATTTGTCCCTGTTTATAACTCCAGTTATGTAAATCAAAATAAAGGATTACTGGCCTATATTTCGTAAGTGCATAATATGTAGAGTCAAATTGCATACACTTTTTTTTTTTTTTCACCTATTTAAAAAAAAATCCATATGCCTGACAGTTAGCTCCCTGTTTCTCTGTTTCCAGAGAATTTTCTGGTCTGTAACCATCAAAGCAGTACATTGATACAATGTAAAACTGAAGCTGTCATGCTAAGAAAAGGGCTGCAATTCTGGAGAAAATCAATTGCACCATAAAGGGAAACGATATCCAAACACCCAATGATTTTAATTGGGTATTGTGTATCGATTCAGAGGACCCAGACACAAGTTCAGATATCTCCAGATCTATTTGGAACAAATTGCATATGGACAGTGGGAGGGGGTGAGTGAAAAGATGACTGTTGGAAGCACAAAAGAGGAGAAGGTGGGAGCAGGAGTGCTGTATAGTGAAGTAGAAGAGGGTGGGAGTGAGAGTGCTGGATAGTGAGTTAGAAGATGGGTGGGAGCGGGAGTGCTGGATAGTGAGGTAGAAGATGGGTGGGAGCAGGAGTGCTGATAGTGAGGTAGAAAAGGGTGGGAGCAAGAGTGCTAGATAGTGTGGTAGAAGAGGGTGAAAGCAGGAGTGCTGGATAGTGAGGTAGAAGATGGGTGGGAGCGGGAGTGCTGATAGTGAGGTAGAAAAGGGTGGAAGCGAGAGTGCTGGATAGTGTGGTAGAAGAGGGTAGAAGCAAGAGTGCTGGATAGTGAGGGAGAAGAGGGTGGAAGCGAGAGTGCTGGATAGTGTGGTAGAAGAGGGTGGAAGCGAGAGTGCTGGATAGTGTGGTAGAAGAGGGTGGAAGTGAGAGTGCTGGATAGTGAGGAAGAAGATGGGTGGAAGCGGGAGTGCTGGATAGTGAGGTAGAAGATGGGTGGGAGCGGGAGTGCTGATAGTGAGGTAGAAGAGGGTGGGAGCAAGAGTGCTGGATAGTGTGGTAGAAGAGGGTGGAAGCGAGAGTGCTGGATAGTGAGGTAGAAGATGGGTGGGAGTGGGAGTGCTGATAGTGAGGTAGGAAAGGGTGGAAGTGAGAGTGCTGGATAGTGAGGTAGAAGAGGGTGGGAGCGAGAGTTCTGGATAGTGTGGTAGAAGAGGGTGTGAGCGGGAGTGCTGGATATTGAGGTAGAAGATGGGTGGGAGCGGGTTGTTCTGAGTAAGAGGGACTTGGAGCATGTGCAGACAAACTGGGAGTGGGAAAAGAGAGAGAAAGACGGAGAAAGACAGAGCATGGGAGAAGCAGGAGATGAAGAGCAAGAATGGGAGAAACAGAGTAAACAAAAAAGGGAGAGACAATGTGGGGAGTGAGAAAGTGAGGAACACTCTTCCAGTAGTACTGCCTGCTTTTAACAGCTGAAAAGTCTCTCCTATCTTGTTCAAATGAGTGACCTGGATTGGAGATTGTGTGATTGATATCTTTAGGTACCCGAACCAACTTTTCTTCTGGACATCACATGATGGCGTCTTTTGCAATCTGATTGGTTAAAACAACAAACAAAACAATTGTTTCACAAGACATGATTTTTTGTCCTGTGAAAGGCACATTTTGTATGAATTCTGAATTGCTGAATAGTTTCACTCACTCCTACTCTTTAGCATCCAAGGAGTTAATAATCTGTACAGGTTTGCTGTGACTTTGTAACTTCTTTTTGTGTGCCTTGATGTCAAATAAATCACTACTGTTGCAATGTATCCCTGACTTCCTGTTAATGATCACTTAATACGAGATGTTCCAAAAGTCATTATAATGAAAAAAGTTGTCAGTTAGTGATAAAAGAAGAACAATATTTTCAAAAGTAAATCCATTGCGTTTGAAAATGCGTCTAAAGAATTAATAATGACGGTAATAAGATCTTGGTGAGCATTTCCCTTAAACATTGATGTCAAAAATTGTCTTTGGTTTTGTCTTTGAAACAAAAATTTTCAAAGAATCAAGGACATTTTTTGTCTTTGAAATGTCAAATTGCTTCTCACAGTACTTTAATTTGTCTTCTCCAAGTTTAGACGATTTTTATTTTGTCGGGAAAAAATCATGTTAATCAGACAAAAAAGTGACGTTGAAATGAATATTTTTTTCTGAAAATACCTTACAATATGACGGAACATTAAACCACACCCACTTTTAAGAATACTTTTTCCCTTTGACAGAGATGGTGGAATTGGATGCAAAAAATGACGGAAACATGTCTGAGAATTGGCGGATCTTGGAGTAAGAACTTTTATATTCTGATTACAGACAATTTCAGTTACCACCACTTTCTGAACATCTCGCCCTTAATCCTTTGAGTGCCAGAGAAGTATGTAACAGATTGCAATACAATGCATTGGATACCTCTCTGGCACATAAAAGGTTAAACTGGATTACTACAAAGTCTTTAACCCTTTAAGGACCAGGGGGTTGTGCCACTCATTATTTCATAATGCATTGTACAGGCCTCTAGTCATTAAAGTGTTAAATTTGTGTTACTGGTAATGAATCCCTAGTCTCTTACCTTGTTGTAGCTGTAAAAGCCAAGTACATAACATCACAAAACCTCAGTATTTTCTATGAGATATTACCGCCTTCTTTTGAAAAGAACATCTTTCTTTGTATAGAAATAATGGCATATTAATCTCAGGTTTTCAAATAAAAGCTTCACGAGAAGTGACAGTTATGAGATAAATATAACGTTTATAAATGTGAGCAGTTCCGGGGTTCATGTATTCTCTGTAATGAAATGAAATGTTACATTCCAAAATAATTTTCTTGCCTACAAAAGCCATAAATGATACTGCCACACCTTTCATTGTTTTCTTCCATTGCTGATACTTTCCTGCTCAACCCCACTAGTCCTCATCCTCTGATGAATTTCTTTCGCACTTACCAGTTCTTCATGCTTTCAATTAAAAGGCAAATAAAGGCACAGTAACATGGCAACATAGTAACATAGTAAATTAGGTTGAATATAGACACAAGTCCATCAAGTTCAACCTTCTCCTCATACCCCAGAAACTGAGAATTTTATAGCTTTCCTGTTTTCAATTAAATTAGTGCAAAAAATCAGGTGCAATAGAAAACTGTAGAAGTTGATTAATAACCAGTCACTGAGGGACAGAATGAAAGAGGAACTGGGAAAGGGGAGCTCAAGAAAAAGAGTTAAGGACAGTAGGCAACAGGGGGCTGGAAAGGGAAGTACTCAAAGGTCATGGAATGGAAGGAAGCAGGCTGTCGGAGATTGAAGAGAGTGGAGTGGATCTAAGACATGGAAAGGAGAGGTAAGAGCTAAGGAGAGGAAAAAGAAAATGGTCTGTTATGATGAGAAGATAGCGGAAAGTGGGAAGGAGAGAGAAGTTCCTTTCCTTGCTCAGAAATTTGCACTAGACCAGAAATTTCTTTTAATTATTTTTTTTATAAAACGTAAACAAAATTGTTATTTTGCAGCACATAGTTTGGGTCTTGCTAAACAGTTTATTTCAGATGAAGAATGAATTCACAGAATGGTTTTCTCATCTTTATTGGAGACCTCTTTACCATTCTTGGGTTATAGAACACATTTAAATAAACTGGAATGTTAATTTGTTCCTTATAGTGCAGTTGCTTCAGTATGGTGTAGTTGCCCCAGTTTTCCCCAGTATCACCCCAGTTTTCTTTTGAACATAGGGCCCATAGTTTGGAGAAAAAAAAAACTATTAATCCCTTGGATGCTAGAGACATCTCCCAGAAGTTTAAAGAGCAATCTGATACCAGTGAAGTACTGCTATTCCCACCTCTGCGAGTATCATTAATATAACCCTACAATGATTGATGTGCAGGTTCCCTCTACACACCTTGGAGAGGTGGCTGATTCTATAGGCTGCCAGTTAGCATCTTCTGATTCCTGTTGACCATGGGCAATGTTACAGAAACCCGAGCAGCCAATAAAAATGAGAATCAGCTCTTTATGGAGATGGGTCTTCAAGTCAGTGTATGTGGGGCTTGGAGGAACTGAAACCAAGCACTGAATGTTCTGCTACTTTCAGAAGCAGATGTAGCTGAGATTAAGCTTTTACATACCAGTTTTTTTTTTTTGCAAACAATGTTTTGTAACCCCTCTTGTCCATAAAGTAGCAGTAAACTTCTTTTATGAAAACCTATATTGTAGATAGCTTTTCCTGCTAAGTAAAACAAGGGCACCCTCACTGTTGTCAGTTCATTTATTCAAAAGTTCTAACAGTTCAAATAATCAGATGAATTTACTTTGCCTTTACTTCCTAGAAGATCTAACTGACAGGAAGTGACTCACCAGTTTTATCACATTCTATGATTGACTTTTCTCTCAAATAGAATGTAACAGAGTAACTAACTGGAATTTGACCACTACAGGGCACTGTTAATGTAAAAAACATAGGTTTAAACTGTAAAACTCTGTAAATATGTATCTCTCAGCACTGGGAGTACACTTATTTTACTCAACAGAAAAAGCTCTACAATATATATTTTTATAACAAAAGTTACTGCTCTTTTAAATGGTCACCTAGCAAAAGAATTAACTTAGAAAGTAGGGTTGAGAGAAAACTTTTGCTCAGAAAGCAAAAAAAAAATAATTAAGTTTTCTCTCTTATGTGGAAATTCCCACAACTGAAAGCCATAAAACCACACATATTAACCCTACTCTTTTCCCACAGCAATGGTAGCCATATATCCACATATCTCGACCTTCGGCATTGTCCCACTTCACTGGTATAGCCAGAACCATACATACTTATTATAACCCCAGCCAAAACCGGCAAAATTTCCCTCTGGAAATGTCATAGGTTAGTAAAAAGGAGGGTATATTGGCAGGTTCTATATGCAGGAATTTTTGCATAAAAAGGCAAATTGCCTGTTTTCCAAAATAATTCCCACAGGAAAAAAAATTGCATTTTTTCTCATCCCTTACAGTTAATTACCTTATCAGACCTGGAAGCTGGAGACATCTCAGACGCATTGTGAAGTTATGTGATGGAGATGTCTCCAGTATCCGAGGGGAAAGGGGCATTTTCCATGCTATGACATATTTTAAACTCACTTACACTCTTTTCCAGACACATTATTTGACTTAAAGATTTCAAATGAATAATTTTGTGTTTGTTATCTGTCTGTTACAGTTTAAATTAGCGTATAGTGCATCTAATTTGCATTAATTTTTTGCAATATGAGCATTTAGTTTACGATCTTTTTTTTCAGCAGTTCCTACAAATCTAATTGCAATGCTACAGTTATTATAACAATACATTAAACATTTGGCTGACAGGGAATGATGGGAGTTGTAGTCTGATAAGGATCTCCCATTACTGCTCATCCCAGCCTTGTCCAGTGGTAGCATAGGATGACCTCCCAGGAGTTCTAGTTTTGTTCAGATGTACTGGAAGCAATAGAACTGCGCACTGAGACTGCATCGCTGTGGGAATTCTTGGACTTTGGCAGAAAATAGCAAAGTTCTTGTAGGAAATGTATTGGGGTTAGCGAAAAGAAGAACATTTTATGGATTTTCTGTACCTGTAGAACAGAAGGTCCCACCCAACAAATTTATCTGTCATTAGCATGCATTGCAAACACTCCATGTGAAAGGTAAAACAAAATTAGACACAGAGGAAAACAGCAGCTTTATTTTGCAACCCAGAATAAGGTTGCCATTTCAAAGCAATTGTGCTTTTATGTTTCCATAAGGGGTAGTAATGCTTACTCTTCAAATATATATATACTAGTTGAACAGCCCGTTAAATGGGGATGACTGACAGAATCCTTCTATCTCCTGCTGGACTCCAATTCCCATTATTTTAAACTGACAATTGAGAATTATGGAATTGTAGACTAACAGCAGCTAGATGGACTCATGTTGACTGGGACTGGCTTGTGGCAATGATGAAGTATGTAGTGGCTTCTAGTTAGCAGGACAGAAATGATTAAAGTAGTGAAACCAAACAATTGTAGCTAGAATACATTAATCAAAAGGGTAAATTAAATTATATGGATATTAAAATATAGTATCCCTTTAAAAAAAGAAAGGATCAGGGGTCGATCAATGGTAGGTAGTGTTTGGCTATCCATCTCGTGGGGACAAGAACTCATGTCATACACAACTACCCAATGTCTGGTTTGGGAAAAATATAACTGAAATGATTCTCTAAGTTTGGCTATTGCCAGAAGCTGGTTGTTTTGTAGGACCTGAAACTCGACTTATAAAAAACCTGCTTTGCTTTAAGTTTCATAACAAACGTTGTTCCCTTACCAATAGAAGTCATTTACAGCATGTTTCACTCCCCTCTGATCCACTCCCATCCCTTTAATGTCATCTGGCCCACTCCCCTCCCATTTTTATCCTCCAATCTGTTTTCACCCTTCCATTTCCCCATCTTGCTCCCCTCCCTCCAGTCTTCTCCATCCCACTCCCCCTTTCCAACAAGTCAAACTTGCTCCCTGCCTTCCATCTGCTACAGCATGCTCCCCTTTTTATATCTTGCAGCCTTCTCTTCTCCTTCCATGTGCTCTGGCCTGCTCCCCTTGGTTCTCTCTCTGCTCTGGGCCTTCCTTCTGCCATGGCCATTCCCCTCCCTTCAGTCTTCTCTGGCCCCCCTACCCTCAAGTAAGCATCTTTAGTACACTTGGTCTGTTCCTTGCCATCTACACTCTCCATCCCCCTACTTTCCCTGGTTCCTTTTCCTAGAGCCCCAAATTGATCCACAAAATACATTTCAGACTTTTTCTCATCCCTAGTAGGAGATGACTGAGTTGGAGTTCCCAACAGCTGTAGAGCCAAAAGTTGCCTAACCCTGTCTAGATGAAGTTCCAGAGCAGAGGTGTAACTAGAAGCCTTCGGGCCCTGGTGCAAGAAATGCCAAGGGCCCCACCACCACCACATTGGCCCTCTCCACAATGCCCCTCAATCTCCACAATGCCCCCATCTCCTACTTCCTACCTGGAGCTCCCGCGCGGTCCTCTTAGTAATGCAGAGCGCTGGGAGATGATGTCATCTCCCAGCGCTCTGCATTACTAGAATGCCGGAAGGAGATTGCAGATGCCAGGTGGAGGGGTCACAGGGGGAAGCCGGGCCCCTGGAGTGCATGGGTCCGGTCGCAGGTGCGACCCCTATAGTTTCGCCACTGTTCCAGAGGATTCCTTTTTAATATACAAAGCAATTATTTCCATCTATAATTGAATGACTGTCAGGGCTTATGCAATTCTATACAACATTGTAAGAAAGGAAATCCGTAATAAAGTAATAAAATAGTTGTTAGGAAAAAGAAAAAAGCAGGCATTTGTCAGGGACAGGCCACATAAATTAACCTATAATCCTTTATTACTGTTGCTAATACCCTTGTATAGACAACAGATAACTATAAGAAGGTTATTTAAAATGAGCTTATTGTTCATTAAGTGAAATTAGAAATGTAACATTTATTTTTTTGTTACAATATATTACTTTTTTCTCCTGTTTCTTTTGGCACGGGCAGCAAATACACAATTAATTCTGTTTACCATTCACAAAAGATTTGTTCTTGTTTGAAAATCCTCAGAAACTGTCAGAAAAGTCTGCTCATGCAATTTAAAAGGTACTACAAAAGGAAAACTAAGATTGATTTTCTTCAAATCCCTACAAATATCTAATCAGAACAGTGTGAGATATTAATTGATTTAACATGCTGTTTTTGCACCACAGGGTGCACAATTAGGCCAAGAAATGGGATGTAATAAAAGCAATTTTGTGTAATGTGTTTAAAACAAAATAGTTTGGGTTTTAATTATAATTTAGCATAGATCACAGCAAGACTTGTAACAATTTGTAACATATATAAAAGTGTCCCACATCTGAAGAATACCCAGTTTCAGTGCATGTTTAATGGACACAAGCAGCTCCATATCTACAGATAATTCAACTTGGGGACAAAAGTCCAGTTATTCTTTATCCTGAATCTTTACTACCAATACAAAGTGGAACCCAAGAAACTGATTATTTTCCTACAAAATAACATTCAAATTTCCAAAAGTAGACATGGCCCAAGAAATCTGAGTGAGACAGATGGTTATAAATGATCATTTGATTTGCTTAGCGATATGTTATTCATACTGCAACTAACAAACACACTTTAAATTCCTTAAAGGGGACATATAAGAGAAATCTGATGGTTAGTGAAAGCATTTGAGATGCCTCTAGCATCAAAGGTATGAAAGAAGCAATAGTGTTTCAGTATGGATAAATATATATTGGGATTTGATAAAACCTTTCTTACTGGACTAACCTCACTAATAGCTACATGCAACACAACACTAGAAAAAATATGAATGTCATCAAAGACTTACAGCCTCCCTTAACATATGATGCAGTATTAAAGGGACAGTAATGTCCCATAAAAATATTTTTTTGTTTTGTAGATTAAAGAAAAGTAAATTATGTGCAGCAAATCTTATCTCTCAAGCCTTTACGGTTTGAGAGATATTTGCCGCTAAAGTTCTCTCTCTCCTGATTTCAGCTGTAAAGCTGACAGCAGGGGATCCGTGTCGGCCAACACGAGGAGGCTCTTCAGCAGAGCCACAAGAGCGCATTTTAAAAATAAATACTTCTTTGGAATGGTCTAAAAATAATTAAATATGTTGTCTGGCTGCAAAAGGTGAGATTCTGATGCCTCAGGCTTAAGTGTCGAGACATCAAAATCTTGCCTGTATAAGTGTCAAGCAGCCCCATTCAGTAAAGCAGGGCAGAGTTGTTAATGCAGGCATTTCTTTTTGTTTTTCATTCTTGGTGCCGCTTACCTGCTTCACCTCCATCTGAGCTGCTTCTCATATCTTTTAAGTATATTTATGTTTTTGAGTGCCACAGGGGTATGCAACGCATCGTAGAGCATACCTCTCTGGCACTCAAAGGGCTAATATATTATGTAAAACTTGTATTTATATCAGGGGTTCACAACAAATATTTCAACACAAGCTGAGGCAGGCAGGGTGTTGTACCTTTCTTTGAGGGTTGTCCAGGTCCATCAGGAAGACCAACTCAGTCCCAGAGATTCGGTACAAGGACATGCTTAGAGAGACCCTATGCAGTGCAATCTAGCAGAGACATGCTGCGCTTATATTACATTTGCGACCTTAGAGCTGGCAACATTGGAATGCCGCTCTTTTGATTGGAGCAACATTCTCATGTTGCCCTTTTGATTCTGGAGACACATCACAATTGCTGGAGATATTTCTTAACCCATGTATTGCCTCTCTCATCTGATTCGGATGTTTCATTTTGATGATTAGTATTGCATATATATATATACATATATATATATATATATATATGTGTGTGTGCATATGTATGTATATATATTTCTTTAAAATAATGACATTTGAATTCTACGTTATGGAGAGGATGGCTATGTTGGGACTGTGAACTTCAACTGCACAGGCTTCTATATATAGTGCAATGGAGAACAGCCTCATTAACATATAAACACACCCAGATGCGTATGACAATGGCTCATTAACTTGAATAAGCCATTGTCAATGTGCTAGGTGAGAAATCATAAACCTTCTGAAGGCAGGGCGGAATCATGGTGATGTCAGTGGACCGTAGCGGATTGGTGGTGGATTGACTAGGATATGATGGCGAAGACATGTTAGTGCAGATTGACAATGTGCCTTCGACACAGACTTGACACAACATCACCATCCTGACCCATTATCAACCTTTAGTACATCTCAGCTCTGGAGCAATTAGAAGAAACCAACTGCACCAATGAGAATACCATCAGCTGACTTCCCCAAAGCTCATTTCATCCCGAGACGCAACACGTCACAATGGCTGATGTACAAAGAAAAACAGCACAATTCTGGGGATATCTAACTGCACCATAGAGGGCAAATAAAAACTCTTATTGATCTAAATGGAACTTTTAATGCCATTGCATTTAGAGACGTCTCTAGCAGTTAAGAAATTAAAGGGTTAGTAATGCCCAAAGATAATGTTATGTTTTATTGTACATTAAAAAAAAAAAAATTAGCCGCAATAAATCCCAGCTCTCTAAACCTTTATGGTTTGAGAGATATTCGTCCCTAAAGTTCCCCCCTCCCTCCCCTTCTCCTGACGTCAGCGCTCTGCTGACAGCAGGAGATCCCGGTCCTGGGACCAGCCAGCAGCTCTTCAGCAGAGCCGAAATAGAGAAATTTAAAAAGAATTACTTCATTGGAACGGTCTACAAGGTGTGCATAGTTTGCAAGCACACTTTGTACATCGTTCCAATGAAGATGTTCTTTTTAAAGATCGCTATTTCGGCTCTGCTGAAGAGCTGCCTCAAATCGGCTGACTCGAATCTCCTGCTGTCTTTACAGCCAACATCAGGGAGGGGAGAACTGTAGCGGTGAATATCTCTCAAACCGTAAAGGTTTGAGAGATGGGATTTGCTGCACATAATTTCTTTTTTTAAATCTACATCTGGTCATTACTAACCCTTTAAAAGCCCCCCCCTTAAATCAGTGAGAATTTGGGGAATTTTAACTTTGTCCCTTATGATGCAGCTGGTTTGCCCCAGAATTATTCTGGTTCTACTTAGTACCTTAGCCTCAGTGCACTTGAGATCTCTCTAGTATGCAAGCAGTTAATCATTTATTGCCAGAAGGGTACACAACACATTACTAAGCAATATGTTGTGTATCCCTCTGGCTCTCAAAGGGTTAAGGAATACATCTGACTCTCTCCCTACAGATTATCTATTAGAGCTCTGAGTGCAAGAGAGGTATCCAATGCATGGCGACACAAAGCATTGGATACCTCTCTGGCACACAGAGGGTTAAAATGTTTATTTGAAACAATGTTTCAAAATGTATTTTAAGGGTCACATCACTAAAATATACTGAATGCCAAACAGCAAAACGAAAATACGAAATGTGTATATATATATATATATATATATATATATATATATATATATATACTAGTTGAACAGCCCGTTACACAGGCCACAGTGCCACCGCCACCCGATTGTGGAGCACCCAGCTCTGTATCAGCCGCGGCGCGGGCAGTCTCCACTGAGCATGACTGCAGCACGTGCAGCAGTGTGTACTGCGCATGTCGCGGTGTTACACACAATTTAGCAAATTATTATATAGGATATATATATATATATATTTTTTTTTTTTTATATAATTTTTTTTTTTTTTTAATGAACGGTTCTGTTCGGTAAAGTGGAGCTTCAAATTAATGAGCCGGAGCTCTAATTATCCATCTGAGAAGAAGCTTTTGTGTTAGATGGCCAGGGGCTGCTTGTGGTCACTCACTTGAGGAGATGTCATGTGATGTACATTTTTAAGGCTATACATAATCAGTCAGGTTCAAACAGTCCCAGAAAGGAGGGGACGGATCCACTTTGCATACCCCAAGCAGGCCCCCTATTGAGGACTCAAAACAGCAGATTATGTACATTATGCTAAGGTATTTTTATTATATTGGCGAGCTGAAAACTGGTAGCAGCTTTGCATATGGATTATGCTACAAGAATTAATAAGCCTGCTTTTTGCAAGTGAGACTGTTGTTATATAATTAACATTAAATAAAAATGAAATGTAAAATTTTATAATAAATCCTTTGAGAAATGCAGTAGAGCAATTTTAAAGAATATTAATGTTTTATTTCAGAGGAACTAACACATTGTAACAGATCTTTCAGAATCACCAATACTTATGTTAGACATTTTTAATAAAATAAAAAAAGAGTATTTATTTTCTTCATTTATTATCAGTTTGTGCAAATAAGACTCAGGGGAGGGCTGGCAACTTGGTGCCTGGAGGGCAACTGCCCGATTCTACTCTTGTTCCAGCCCACTGTCCCAGCCCACCCACTTTTGTTAATGTTATAATTGCCATTAACCCTTTGAGTGCCAGAGGGGTATGCTACACATTGCAAAGCAATGTGTGGAGTACCCCTCTGGCACTCAAAGGGTTAGTGTTGTGAAGTAAGGCAAGCAATACCACAAAGCTTACAACTGAAATGGGGTTACACTGGTGCAACTACAGATCTTACAATTTAAGTAGAGCTACACTAGTGATACCATCTAATAGAATATGCTACTATTGTAGATCTACTTGGATTGTAGCTCCCTGTCAGTTGTAAGTGTGGTATCACTACTGTAGCTACATTTGCAGCAACACGTGGGAGTGGCACACCAGCCCAGCCATATGACTGGTCCAGGGAGCAATTGGCCCCCTGCCCCCCAGGCCAGCCCCCCCTGATAAGACTGGATGGCACAACCAGGTGCCAGATACTACTAACATTCCACACTGAGCTTCCACCCATCTCTGGATTATCTGGATTGTTAACTGGCGAAAGGTGTCTGACCTCTTCTCTCCCGTTACTAAAATAAGTATGACAAGTGGAAGGGAGAGCAGTGTTGAATGTTAGTATCTAGCGCAGTGGTTCTCAATCTTTTTTACTTGAGGCACCCCTAACATGCAATTTGTAGTTTTTGGGGCACCCCTAACATATTTAATGTAATTGATCAAGTGCATAATGAAGGGTACAATGCATAAATATACAGTTATTATTAGATTGTTTACACTACACCAGGACTCCTCCACGCCCCCTGTGAGTTTCCTCCGCCTCTTGCTGGTCTGAGTTTGTCTCGTGCGGTATGTTACGAGCCGCTCCACGAGGTTGTTACTTGCTAAACCACGGACGCTTATTAAGCCTCAGTCAGACATACACCTTCCTAACGAGGGATATTTTGTAACATCTTTGAGGCATATTTTACATTTATTGTTACTATTTTATGACATTAAGAACTAAGAACATCACTGTGATCAGGTCACAAGGCGGACCAAGAGGACACAGATCGTGGCTACCAGGGAGAGAGGACCCGTTTGATGTGCTTTCAGCCCAAGAAGGGCTTTTGTGAGTGCATATTGATTTTATTATTGTTTTCATCTTCGTTATTAAATTGCTACACTTAGATACATTGTCTCATTTCTTTTCTCTTGTCAGGTGCGCTGTGATATTGAGCTCTTCCAGATTCCATTATTAGATCTAGCAATCATAATAACAAAAATAAACACACTGTGCATAACTATTTCCATTAATCTACAATTAAAAGTAAATATTCACATTTTTGTCAATGTCTTCAATGAGAACATGGGGCACCCTGTGCTAGTCAGTGGCACACCAAAGTGCCATGGCACCCTGGTTGAGAATCACTGATCTAGCATATGGTTGTGCTTGGCAGCACATAAAATTAAATATCTCATAAATTGCCGTCTGAAATTAAAAAAAAAAAATCTGTGACATAACATATAGGTGATTTTAAAGGGTCTTTCCAAATTGCCTGCATTGCTTAATGTGTGTGTGCATTTTCCACTTTAACTTATTTAGTAGAAATCTTAATTTATTTTAACTGTGGCTTTCATTTTCTTTAAAGGGATAGTAATACTTAAAAATTACTATCCCTCATCTTCTAGGCAATAAAAAACTGAGTAAAATTACACCAGCAGCATCTCTCAAACCTTTATGGTTTGAGAGATATCTGCTTTTAAAGTTCAGCAGTTTGCCTTTTCCCCTGACGTCAGCATTCTAGCTGAGAGCAGGGAAATCCTCTCCTGGGATCAGCCAGCAGCTCTGCAGCAGTGCAGAGATCGCATTAATAAAAAAGAAATCCTTTACTAAAATGACCTTTTAAGTTAAGGATTTCTTTTTTATTAACGCAATTTCCACACTGCTGCAGAGCCGCCGCCGGTCCCGGGACCGGATTCCTGTGCTGTCAGCTAGAATGCTGACATCAGGGGAGAGGGAACTTTGAAAGAGGATATCTCTCAAACCATAAAGGTTTGAGAGATGCTGCTGGTGTCATTTTACTCATTTTATTGCCTACAAGATGAGGGATAGTAATTTTTAAGTATTACTATCCCTTTAATTTATTGTACTTAGCTTAAATCAGCTGTTTTAGTTTTCATCTTTCTTCCACTCTGCTTGAAGAGAGTGCCCTCTACCTGAAGTTTATGAAGAGTATGCTTAATTAGCATACGAAATGTCACTGAAAATCTTAATTAGCACATGACACATCACTGGTACCGCACAGGTATCACAATTAGCATAAGTTACCAATATGAATATTTCCTAACCTGACATATTGTCAGTTTTTATAAAGTTTTCAAATATGCAAACTTAACTCAAGGTGACAGGTCCAATTTAAAGGGATAATAATACTTAAAATGTAAAAAAAAATATGTTGTAGGATTTATCCCCCTGAGTAAAACAAGGGTACTCCCACTAATGATAGGTGGTTTATTCAAAAGTTATTACAGCTCAAAGTTGAATTTTTTAGGATGAATATCACAGTGGCCTGAAATTGTACATTTGAACTATTGCTACACCATCCTATGGAGATTTATGGTCCTGAGACCAGAGCTGTCCATAGGGAGGTGTAACAACAGTGCCACTGTACAATTTCAGGCCACTGTGATATTGCACCTAAAAAATTCAACTTTGAGCTGTAATAACTTTTGAATAAACCACCTTTCAGCAGTGGGAGTACTCTTGTTTTACTCAGGAGGATAAACCCTACAACATATTTTTTTTACAGTTTAAGTATTACTATCCCTTTAAATGGGGACATTAATCACTTTGAATGACAGAAAGGTCTTCAATGCATTGTGAAGAAATGTGTTGGAGACCTCCAGCATATAAAGAGTTAAATGTCCCATTTCAATTGGATGTTTGACCATTTCAATTCTCCCACTATGGTGCATCTGGTTTGCTCAAAATGTGCACTTCTTTATCTTTCAAAATATGGCCCTAAATTTAGAAATGCATTGAAGACAGATTTAGCATCCAAAGGATTAAACAGTTCCTCAAACACATCACCCTTCCTTATAATCACAGAACTCCTTCACATATACAAAGCCACTGTAAAATAATTATTTACAGTACAGTCTGCAGTGCATACCAAACTATTCCCGTCTCCCACACTAACAAACGTCTATGGCTGATAGAGCTGCTTACTTGCTTTCTATCTCTGGCCACATAATTCTCTTGTTAAATAAACTGTATGTTTTATGCATATTTTACTAAACAAAGTAAGTATACGACATTCAGATATTTGTAATCATCTTCTAATGTTATTATGAAACTTAACCCTTTGAATGCCAGAGAGGTATCCAACCCACAAAGGGTTAAAGGAACACTAAGCCTGACATTTGTTGTTTTTATAAGGAAGAGGTTTTTGTAACTCACTGTATTTGGTGCAAGAAGATGTTATAGAACTGCAACACTAATGATAATAGGCCTAAATCACATTGCAGTGAATATGTGTTTTTATTTAATTTTAACTAACAGATTCCCATTGAAGTCTACAGAAAAATGTGAAGATAAAACCCTTGATAAAGTTTCCATCTGCAGTGGAATCCAGATGATAATTTGGCATTATATAATAAAGTATATTGTAAATAAAGAAGAATGAAACATCATTAATTGATTTAGTAAATAAATGCAGATGATCCATCAAAATTGATTCAAAATAAAAAGCATGTGATCAGGTGGGGGGAGGATTGAGGGACAAGGAGAGCCCAGGAAACATGAGAGAGCGAAGGGTGGAGGAGAGAGCTCTAGCGCTGATGAGCATGGGAGAGATGGGGTGGGATTCGGTCAGAAGTGTGGAAAAGTGGGAGAAAGAAAGAAGGGAAGAGAAGGAGAAGAAATGGAAATTATATATCAAGGGAGAAGTGGAGTGACAATGACAAAAAGAAAGTGAGAGAGAAGGAGAGTTGGCCAGCAGTCCTGTCTGCCATCCAAAAGCTCTCTTAGCTTTCAGATGAGTGACCAGAACAGGAACTTGTTTAATATCAGAAGGAAAGAAAACATGTTTTTGTTTTCTTTATATATCAGACATCAAACCATTTCTTCTCCTGTAAACTGATTGGTTAAAATAGCAAACAAATGAAATGGAAAACCAGCTTCACGAGATATGTTTTGTGTCTTAAGAAGAGGCATGTTCCTGATGAATTTCTAAGATGAAGAACCATTTCAGCCTTTCCTAATTGTAGCATTCACAGATATAGTGTATGTAATGATTTCCATATCACTGTGGGACTAAAGATATATAATATTGCTTATGCTATTTTTTCAGAATAACCCACATTTCCCCTTTAGTGTTAGAATTAGAATTTATTTCATTTGCTGACATTGTTTTGACTGCCCTATAGATATAGTTACATTCATGCTGGACTTTCATTTAGTTGCCCCTAGGCAGAGCATTCTAGGTGCTTTTAATGCTGCCCATTGCCATTTTTCCACTCCTCACATGACACAGACCCTTGCCCAATCTTCTGTTTCCTAGCATAGCCTAAAACATATAAGAGGGGAATGTGTGTCACAGAGTAACTTCGGAATAACAACATTGACAAGTACAGATATGGTAAAACAATGATCTTTATTAAGAATAGCACAATAGTAAAATAAATAGCACTTCCTCAACCTTCAAAGGGACAGATATGAGGACAGTGACTGGACACTTCCTCAACCTTCACAGGGCAGGTTAGGACAAAGACATGATCACCTGACTGGGGGCAGATAGAGTACCACTCTGACTGGCTGTAAACTCTAATAGCAAGGATTGTAGTAACTACTAGCACAGGAGCAGCTGTAAAGCCCCTGGAAACAGAAGAAATTTCCCCTAGAACATTAGGGTTACTAGACAGGCAACAGAGGCAGACTCTACCTAGAACGCTAGGGTGACTGGACAGGCAACAGAGGCAGAATCTCCCTAGAACGCTAGAGTGACTGGACGGGCAACAGAGGCAGCATCTCCTTAGAACGCTAGGGTGACTGGATAGGCAACAGAGGCAGAAACTACCTAGAACGCTCGGGTGACTGGATAGGCAATAGAGGCAGAATCTCCCTAGAACACTAGGGTGACTGGACAGGCAACAGAGGCAGACTCTCCCTAGAACGCTAGGGTAACCAATGGCACAGTACAGGATGGTAGGCAATGGGAAGGTCATTATCACGGTCTGATGCAACTGTACACCACTAGTAAGGAGGAATCACCAAGGCACCAAGAGTGCTAGAGGAGAATGTAGGCCAATGTAAGGAGCATAGACTTTCAGCCGTAGCCGGAAGGCAATCAGTCCAGCCAGGAGTAGAACGGAGCGAGTAGTCGGCGAGAGCCAGGAGTCAAACTGGAACGGGTAGTCATCCAGAACCAGGAGTCGGATCGGAGCGATAGTCAGCCAGAGCCAGGAGTCAAACCAGAACAGAGAGCAGTCAGGGATCAAACAGAGCCGAAGTCAGACGAAACCAGGAGTCATACACGGGAATCAAGCATCAGAATCACAAGAGATAATGTGCAACTCCACCAGTACAACTCCTTTGTCTGCTCTTTCACATAGACTTAGAATCAAGCTCCTGCATTTTGGGGTTAGCATTTTAATTCCTTTCATTCATACCTACATACACATGCCACCATTGTTATGATTTTAATGACAGCAAGCTCTGAACACCTCCCCTACAGTCTGGCATTAAAATAAAGTTACAACTAGAGTGTACATAGCAATACATTTTTGCTGAGCATGCTTATCACCTCTGTACTAATCTATCCATGGCTTAAATTATCCCATTAATACTGCTTGCACCAAAGGGAGGATAGTGTGGGAGTGTTTTAGAGTGTTGTAATAATAATCCTTTATTTATATAGCGCACACAGATTCCGCAGCGCTTTACACTCATATTGGTTCCTGTCCCCATTGGGGCTCACAATCTAAATTCACCTATCAGTATGTTTTTTGGAGTGTGGGAGGAAACCGGAGGAAACCCACACAAACACAGTGAGAACATACAAACTCATTGCAGATGTTGTCCTTTGTGGGATTTGAACCCAGGACCCCAGCGCTGCAAGGCAACAGTGCTAACCACTGAGCCGCTGTGTTTGTGTGGGTTTCCTCCGGTTTCCTCCCACACTCCAAAAAACATACTGATAGGTGAATTTAGATTGTGAGCCCCAATGGGGACAGGAACCAATATGAGTGTAAAGCGCTGCGGAATCTGTGTGCGCTATATAAATAAAGGATTATTATTACAACACTCTAAAACACTCCCACACTATCCTCCCTTTGGTGCAAGCAGTATTAATGGGATAATTTAAGCCATGGATAGATTAGTACAGAGGTGATAAGCATGCTCAGCAAAAATGTATTCTAGCTTCTATCCAAGAGCAGAACCAAAAATTAGTACATCCCCATTTTCAAATGTATGCCCAAAAATGATTTAATGTCTTAGAATGCTAAAGAAGTATTCAACAAATTCCTAATCAGTACACTGAAAGTGTTAGTAATGTCTAAAAAAAAGTTTTTAGCATTTAGAAAAGCTTAAAAAGCTGAGCTAAATGCAAAAAAAGTCTCTCTTAAACCGCTATGGTTTAAGAGATACAGGCGTTTAAAGTTTGATTTCTCCTGCTGTCAGCTGTAAAGCTGTCAGCAGGAGATCCGTGTTGGTCGACACGGAGGCGCTTGAGAAGTGCCGAGATCTCGTTACTTACACGGAATCCCTTCATTGGAATGGTCTAAAACGTTGACTGAACACTAGGCACACATTTTAGACCATTCCAATGAAGGGATTCCGTGTAAGTAACGAGATCTCGGCACTTCTCAAGCACCATTTGGAATCAAGAATGAATTTTTTTTTCCCCCCATTCAAGGCAGAATTTTAAATTGCTAATTGAGGGGTTTTTTTTGCCTTCTTTTGGATCAAGGATGGAAAACAGGAATAGGAAAAGGTTGAACTAGATGGACGCAAGTCTTTTTTCAACCTAAATTGCTATGTTACTATGTTACTATGCCTCCGTGTCGACCAACACAGATCTCCTGCTGACAGATTTACAGCTGTCAGTAGGAGAAATCAAACTTTAAACACCTGTATCTCTTAAACCATAGCGGTTTGAGAGATACCTTTTTTGCATTTAGCTCAGCTTTTCAAGCTCTTCTAAATGCAAAAAAAACTTTTTTTTTAGACATTACTAACACTTGAAGTCCTCTCTAACATCCACTTCCTGTGGACATTAAAGAACTACATATATATATATATATATATATATATATATATATATATATATATATATATATATACATTGACCAAATTAATAAACATCACATCAGAACAATACATATACTGATAAATAAATTGACCATCATAGACCACAAGCAGGTGCCTTGTGCAGGGACATTGAGATTGGGTCCTCCATGCCACAAACCCAACAAGGTGCATGTGCACAGAACTACTGAGGTGCCCCTCTGAAGTAGGCACACTGGGCAGCTGAATGCTGTATCTAATGGAAGTCTGACATGCACTGTTATGTACAAAAAAGTAAAAAGTGTCAATATGTTGAAGGCACTTATTTTTATAATATTCTTTGGCCTTAAGACTAGGATCCAAGTTGAACTATTTTTTCTATGCGACAGGACAGTCAGCTACTGTTCATTAAACACACACAATTGAACACAGTGGGCGGTAGGCCTATCAATAATATATTCATCTTTTCTTATCCTGTAGACTGAATTCAGTAGAGACAGCTGACAGCTGCAGCTACTGTCCATGTCTAGGAGAAGCTGTGAACAGAAACTAACAGAGAGTGGGTCCAGGACAAGGTGTTCTTGGCGTTGAATGTGAACATCATTCTTCGCCAGGCATTCAGCTCTTTAACACAGATAGCAGTGATCGTAGCCAGGCTTTTCATTGAACAGTTCAGCCATGAGGAAGATCACGGTCATTTATAAATCACAGCTGGTACACAATGTGGAATTTCTTAATTGTATCTTGTGACTCACAAGTGTTAAACAATAGATTAAAAAATTAGTAAATGAATGTCGAAGGATCTGCACCATCAGGGAAAATTAAATATAAACAAAATTCCCAATTATTTAAATGGGGCTTTTAACCCCTTGAATGCTGGAAGCAATTCATTGGAGACCTCTCTAGGTCTAAAAAGCCAAATATAAATCCCCTATCATTCATCTAGTTCGATCTGGTATTTTTCCACTTCTGTTTTGCACTCATGGCCCTTGATGTCTACTGTACGGATATTATGAATGCCATAAAATAAAAAGTAAATAGAATCTGTCACTTTCCATGTGCTCATATTAGCGGACGCATCCATTTTTACAGGATTTGCACGATTATCCCCCCCTCCCCACTGATTTAATATGGCTGAGACAATTTCTGGACAGATGAGTAATTAATTATACAGGCTGTGCCACACAGGTCAGGGAACTCAATTCTTCTAAAGGTAAAAGAGTCCCTAACTACAAAACAAAAAAAGCTCTAAAACCATTAACCCTTTGACCATTATTTTGCAATACATTGCGTACCCTTCTGGCACTCAAAGGGTTAAACTAAAAAATCAAATGTACAATGTAGAAGCAGTTTAAAGGGATAGTAAAGTCTAGTAATAATAAACGATAATATTGTAGCTAATAAAATAATAAACTAAACAATGTTAGTCCTATCTCTCAAACCTTTATGGTTTGAGAGATATAAGAAGATAAAGTTCCCCCTACCTCCCCTTTCTGTGACATGACCTGTAAAGCTGTCAGCCCGAGATTCTGGACTAGATGAGGCTCTTCAGCAGAGCCAAAATAGCACAATCGTGACACAAATACTTAATTTGAACAGTCTGCAAAGTGTACCTGCAAACCAGCCACACTTTGTAGACCATTCCAATGAAGTATTTGTGTCACGATCAAGCTATTTCGGCTCTGTTGAAGAGCCTCCGTCTGGTCCGGGAACCAGGATATTCTGCAACCGACTTTAGAGGTCACATCACAGTAGGGTGACCACACGTCCCAGAATGCCCGGGACTGTCCCTTATTGGGGGTCTGTGTCCCGCGTCCCGGGTCACCCCCCCACCGGGACATCAAAGAGTCTCAGAATTGTGCAACACGTGCCAGTCCAGCAAGCAGAATGGAAATGTGGTCACCCTACATCACAGAAGGGGGAGGGAGGGGGATTTTATCTTCGTATATCTCTCAACCCATAAAGGTTTGAGATATAGGACTAACATTGTTTAGTTTTTTATTTAAATAGCTACAATATTAGCTTTTCTTGTTACTAGATTTTACTATCCCTTTAAATAGATACCAATATGGAGACTAAAAGCTGTGTAGTGACAAGGGATGGGTAGTAGAGCTATCTCTTCCTTCTTTGGAAGTTTTCACAGGAAGGAAAATGCAGGCAGGTTACTATGCAGGAAGGGGAAGCCCATCCACGTGAACAAACTTTACCTTCTGACACCGGAGCACACACACAACCTCATCACACATGTACATATGCGTACAGACACATAAACTCCACCATGTTTGTCCACATAACACATACCTAGTGGCAAAGACAAAAGCGAAAACGGCCTTCCTATTGGAATTCCCACTGGAAGAGAAACAGGCTGTTTTCTTCCTATTTCTTATTGTGTTGGATTTTGTTTTTGCCCATCCATACTAATAATATAGTTATTTTTAACCCCTTAACGACCCTTGACGGTCATAGTACGTCATGGGTAGATCTGACTTAACAACCCATGACATACTATGACAATAATGGAATTACGGGCTCCCCCCGCGGCTGCACACCGTTCGGAGAGTCCGGAACAGGAAACCGCAAAAAAAAATGCTCAGTGGTCCTTAAGTGACCGCGACGTGCCGATCGGCCGGTCCTTAAGGGGTTAAAGAAGCTATAATTTCAGATCATGAAAGGACTATTTACCTTCCAATTCTTCAAAACAAGTAGTATCTTTCTCCAGGAACTGCTTCTCATTTATCATGTGAAATTATGCAAGTGAGGAAGATGCACATCCTTATATACCCAGCTCATGCTTTATATCCACAATTGCTGGAAACGATGCCACTGATTTCAAAATAAATGATTTTCAAAATAAACCATGTTGGGGCATATTCACAAAGTAAAAAGTGGATCAATTCTGTAGAAACCAAATGCCTCATAGGGAACAAATAAATATTACAATCAATAAGGGTTGCACTAAGAGTTATATAAATATCAGACAATGGTATAAATAAAAAAATCCCAAATCATATCTGGGATTTAAGATGTTATATGACTCATGCCAAGACCACCAAAGCTAGTTCACCACTCCAAGTCAATGTGTTTCACACTCACAAGGCTTAATCATGACATAAAAGTGTTTGATTTTGTTTATACCGTTAACTGATATTTACAGCGTATAACCTGCAGTGCTATCCTTATTGATTGTTATTGCTACACAGAAGATTTGAGGGTATTCTGGGTTTGCACATTGGTTTGTATGTGTACAGTGGTGTTTCCTCAGTTTATGCTCTTGAGGCCGCCAAATCTTTTCTTGTTAACAAATAAAACTCCCAATCTTCCTATTTATTTAAATGGTGTGTTTTAAACCTTGTTTTTAACCTCTCTACTGTGCAAGGGGTTAAAATCTCTTTGCAACCCAATGGGAATTTGGGGAATTTGAGCACAGATGGACCAATCAAGATGAATGAGCCACTGAATAACTCACCTGTGATTAATCAGGGAAATCTTTAAATCTTGGCCTGTTGGTGGCCCCTGAGGACTGGACTTGGATACCCCTGATCAGGCACGTGCACACATAGACACCAAGGGGGGCTTGAGCACCTGCCCTTTTTGTTCAAAGTGCCCTTGTGCCCTTTTAACAAAAAAAAATAATAATAATTATGAGAACTGCCCTTTTTTCATTTGAGCCCCTGCCCCACAAAATGTCTGTGCACGTCCCTGCCCCTGATCTAAGATGACCAAAAGTGAGTGACCCAGCACTGACAGGGTTAATAGAGTAATTAAAACTGGTCAGGGCTGCATTTTACGAACCAATGCATTGGAGACCTCTCTAGCATTCAAGGGGGTTAAAACTCCCATTTAAATCAATGATCAGTTTGAGAATGACTGACCGACCCCCTATTGCGAAGTTGGTTTGCACCAGAATTGCTCCAGTTTCTTTGAAAACATAAGGCCCTGATTAGTGCAGAATTGGATCATTGATACTCATAGTGGATTAGAATCAACTTCCATGAGAAACTCAAGGACCTTAAAAGAGCAGTAAACTCTTTTTCTTAAGAAACACATATATATATATTGTGAGGCTTTCCTGTTGAGTAAAATAATAGTACTCCCACTGTTGAGAGGTGCATGTTTCCAGAGTAATTACTGTTTAAACTCTTTTCTTATGTTAGCAGTGCCCTCTAGTGATCACCTTCAATTAGGTATTCTGTTGCATTCAATGTGAGAAGTGAGTAATCAAAAAATAGAATTCAATTTTATGCAATAGAAAGTGGTGAGTCATGTTTGAACGTTCAGGAAGTAATCATGCTGTCACTCACTCCCTGACATTGTTATACCTTTTGAATAAAAAGAAACTGCCAGCAGTGGGTGTGTTCTTGTTTTACTTAGCAGGGAAACACTGTGGATTCTAAAACAATAGAACATTATCTAAATTTAGAGTATTGACAACTCAGAAGTAATGTGTTGAAGTACTGCTTTGTAGAAAAGATGATAGATTCATGGAACAGCATCCCAAAGGAATTTGTTGGAACTGATGCAGTAAGGAAATTGAAAAATGCCTGAGACAGACATGTTTATTCTGAGAGTTATGTAAGATGGTGATGGACAAACTGGATGGGTTGATTGTTTCTTATCTTCTGTAAAAAAAAAAAAAATGGTGAAGTTGAAAAAATTTTCAAAATCACTTATATTTATTTTAGACTTTTTTTTTTTTAAGAAGCTTTATTAAGGCTTAAGGAAAAATACATACCGAATAGATAACATAGAAACATCCCTAGTGCATATCATATGATAAAATGAAATTAACTTGCAAGTAATCTGTTAACTAATATGTCTCCATGCAATTTAGTAACCAGATAACCCAAAAGCATGAGAGCAAATAGTGACATTGAGTAAGTAGAAGACAGAAAAGCAAGGAGAATGATCAGGAGGGAAAGTAAAGGGTAGGTTGGGGGAATAGGGACGCATCGGAACTCAAAGACATGTGAAATCTGAGACTACTGTCGGAAACCATCCTACATAGACCAGTAATGTGTGACCACAAATGCCAAGAGCCTGATGAGGGGGCCCCGAACTTTTGCCCCACTAGGAAGGAAAACTACCCATCAAATGCCCCAAAATGGGGGCTCAAGCAGGAGACTCCCTATTTAGTCATCGTTTTATTTCAAACAATAGTATCTGAGATCTTTACCTTTATTTATTTGTCAGTTTAACCCTTTTGGATGCCAGAGGTATCCAATTTATTGTGTTTCATTGTGCTGGGCACCCCTCTGGCACACGAAAGATTAAAGGGATAGTAATACTTAAAATGTAAAAAAAAATATGTTGTAGGGTTTATCCCCCTGAGTAAAACAAGAGTACTCCCACTGCTGAAAGGTGTTTCATTCAAAAGTTATTAATTTTCAAAGTTGAATTTTTTAGGTGCAATATCACAGTGGCCTGAAATTGTACAGTGGCGCTGTTGCTACACCATCCTATGGAGATTTTTGGTCAATTGACCAGAGCTGTCCATAGGATCGTGTAGCAACAGCGCCACTGTACAATTTCAGGCCACTGTGATATTGCACCTAAAAAATTCAACTTTGAAAATTAATAACTTTTGAATGAAATACCTTTCAGCAGTGGGAGTACCCTTGTTTTACTCAGGGGGATAAACCCTACACCATATTTTTTTTTACATTTTAAGTATTACTATCCCTTTAAGCTAATCAACTAATACTGACAGACAGGAAGCGATAGTTGGCAATGTAGAGCAGTGTGGGATGTTTGAATCTAGCAGGCAAGCCTGGTTGATTTTCAATAACTGGCAATTACATAAAGCTAAATAAATTAGACACAATTATTTTAATGAAAATGTCTAACAAACATAGATGATTTTGAAAGCTTTTCAAGATGGCCTCTTTGTTATGTGACAGTTCCATTTTAATTACTTTTGAACATAACCTTGTATTTCCTGACATACCCACTGAACACATAATAATGCCATCAGACAAAAGTTGATGGGAAATACCCTTATTTATTGATATTGAAAGACCAAAACCCTTTATAGCTTGTAAAATTATTTTATTGTCCAAGTTTCCTGTCTGGAAATTCTAGCCACGGGACCACAAATGTGCTATTATTTAGATGTCAGCTATCACTATATCAATAAAACAATTCTTTTTTAGCTGCAATTGTCTCTTAATAGCAATTTACTGTTACTTTCGGGAATGATATTGCGGTCTATTGTAGAAATGATAACAGTAAAAATAATGTAATTTGCAAAACTGAATATAAAAATGTTTTTATAGGGATACTAAACAAATTCAGCACTAACTGAAACATTAAATGGATGACAAATTATGGAGAGAACATACATGTGTTAAAATCGTTATTTCTCTTCCTTTTTCCCGTGTAATGCAAGCTTTTTGTTCAAAATTATTCATAGATTATTAAATGGATTGGTATCTCATTTGCATATGTGCCATAATGGCTTAGTACCCAGTCACCAGGTCATTAGGATGAGTTACAGAATTGTTCCTGCGTGCAGTGAATTTGTACAATTTAGTGCAATTAGTCCGCTTAAGTGTGTACATTATTCTTAAATAATCCTGACCATTGGGATAACTATTAAAACAGCAACACTGTTGCCTCTGACAGTTAAGGAGAGAGAAACACTGCCCACTCTTGCAGTTAAGGAGAGAGAAACCTGCCCGCTCTGACAGTAAAAGAGAGAGAAACACTGCCCCCTCTGACAGTAAAAGAGAGAGAAACACTGCCCCCTCTGACAGTTAAGGAGAACGAAACACTACCCGCTCTTGCAGTTAAGGAGAGAGAAACACTGCCCCCTCTGACAGTTAAGGAGAGAGAAACACTGCACCCTCTGACAGTTAAGGAGAGTGAAACACTACCCGCTCTTGCAGTTAAAGGGATAGTAATACTTCATTTTAACTTTATTTTATTTTGTAGGCATTAAAAAAACATGAAGAATGATATAAGTCTTATCTCTCAAACCTTTATGGTTTATGAGATATTCACAAGCAAAGTTTCCCCCTCCCGCCCCTTTTTCCAAGTGTAAGCCATCTCTTCTCAGATGTGAATCTGGTTGTAAGACCAGACAGATAACAGCAAGGGACAATCTTCTTTCTATGAAAAGAATGAAAGCCCTTCCCCCCTTGACAAGTTTTTCAGCTTTTTCCCTTATCGTAATTGAAGATTGTCCCTCTCTGCAGTCTACCTGGGCACCTTCCTTCTGATCTGCCTGAACAGGAGGGGAGATACTTTGCTTTTGAATATCTCTTAAACCATAAAGGTTTGAGAGATAAGACTTATATCGTTCTTCATGTTTTTTTTTAAAGCCTACAAAATAAAATAAAGATAAAACAAAGTATTACTATCCCTTTAAGGAGAGAGAAACACTACCCGCTCTTGCAGTTAAGGAGAGAGAAACACTGTCCCCTCTTGCAGTTAACAAAATGCAGGAAAAAATATTAGAGCCGATGAAATTTAACCCATGAATGTTAAGTCATAATCAGGACCACTTTATCAATAGGAAAAAGTGGTCAGCTGCTCAAGTCTCATTCTCATCCTCAGTGGCATACCGGGAAGAAAATATGCAACATAGATTAACACTTTGAGTGCCAGAAAGGCATCCAATGCATTGGACTGGCGATCAAAGGGTTAAATGTATGTATATGTTGTGCATTTCTGTGACTCTAGTGTATGTGCTCAGTGTCATAATATATTCCGCGAACCTGTCTATACAATACAAGTGTCATATGTGGATATATCTTGTGCGTCAGTTAACATTAACCCTTTGAGTGCCAGAGGGGGTACGCAACACATTGCAGAGCAGAGTCCCTGATTAATTTGCCTGTGGTTAATCCGTAAAGGACCCATGACGATCCAGGACCGTCATGGGTAGATTCCAGTTAAGGACCCATGACGGTCCTGGACTTTCATGGGTTAAACTATCCCATCGCCACTGCACGGAGCGATGGGATAGCCCGGACTGGCCATTACTAAGCACTCCGATACCAGGGCAGTTACAGCCAGTAGCAACATTGTTGCAACATTTGAATCCTATATTGCAAAAGCCGAATGACAGGGACAGTATTTACAAACACTGTCCCTGTCACATCTCTCTGCCTCCCTCCATCTTACACACTTCTGAGGTGGAGAGAGACAGAGAGACATCTTGCTGTGGTGTTCCAGAGCCTGTTCCAGCATCCCTGTGAAAAAAACCCCAGTTAAAAAACAGAATTAACCCCTTGATCACTGTGGTTGAAGTGATCAGCACATTTCTCCCCCTCTGATCACTCTAGTAGTGATCAGTTTGCTGCAGATCAGCTTTTGCTTATCTGTGGTACATCCCCTTCATGTTGGGTAGGTTTAGTCTACGTGTGTTAGGGAAAGGTTTAGGGTAAGATTTAGGTTTAAGAGTAGAGTAGGAAAAAAAACAAAAAAAAACCCCAAAAACACAAAAAACTATAATAACTATAGTTTAGATAGGTAGTTGACTTGGGTTAGGTAGGTTCAGGGCATACGTGGGTTATTGATGATACAGGGCCTTCTGTCAAAAAAAGATGCACTGCTCCAAGAGCTGCCCAAGCAACTGCCCCAAGAGCTGCCCCAACAAATGCCCGAAGAGCTGCCCAAAGACCTTCCCAAAGAGCTGCCCTAAGAAATGCCCCAAGAGCTGCACTAAGAAATGCCCCAAGACTTGCCGCAAGTACTTCCACTCCTGCTTATGAATGGGTACCATCAGCCAATTTATACCCACAAATTCCTAAATTCACAGGCAACCCATGAATTCAAGTGGATGTGGTAGGATTTACCCATGTTCAGTTTTTTTATTTATTTTTGGGGGAAGAAATTTTGGGGGAAATAGTGTCTCAAACAAATTTATATGCAGCCCAATATATTGCCGCCAACCCATCAGCGTTCGTATCCAAGGAAGAAATATGGCAACCCACAGATCTTTTAGAATTTAAGAAATTCTGGTCCCTAACAATGACAATGGAGACAGTTAAAAAACCAAGAATTAGATCATACTGGAGTATAAACCCCATAGATGATACCACTATATTCGCCAAAACAATGACCAGGACTAGATATGAAATTATTTTGCGCTTTATGCACTTTAGTGATAATTCCCTGTGCCTCCCAAAAGAACCCCCCCAGTATGACAGACTGTTCAAAATTCGCCCTCTAATAAATCATTTACAGGAAAAGTTTGCCCAAGTGTATACCCCCAAAAAACACATAAGTATAGATGAATCCTTTATGAAATATAAAGGCAGATTACGTTTCAAGCAATACATCCCCTCCAAGCGATCCAAATTCGGCATTACATTTTATAAATTGTGCAAAAGTGCCACAGTCTATACCCAGGCTTTTCGAATTTACGAGGGCAAGGACAGCAAACTTGACCCTCCTGGTTGCCCCGAATCTCTGGGAACAAATGGGATCTAATTTACCACTTATTAAATAAAGGAGATAATTTATATGTTGACAACTACTACACCAGCCCCCTTTTATTTAAGTCACTTTTTTATTTTGACACTGTGGCCTGTGGCACTGTCAGGCACAATTGCAGGGAGATATCCAAAGAACTGGTAGCAAAAAAACTAAAAACCGGGACGTCCTCAGCTTTGTGCCAACAAGAGCTACTGGCAGTTAAGTTTTAAGGCAAAAAAGAAGTATACATGCTTTCCAACATGCATGAGGACAAAACTGTGGCAGTCTTTGTTTGTGGCAGAAGGGGGTACTAAAAAAGCCAGTCTGCATCAAAGATTACAATAAGCACATGGGGGGGGGGGTGTTGATCTGTGTGATCAACTCATGCAGCCGAACCTCACCATGAGAAAGTGTAGGGCATGGTACAAAAAGGTTGCAATTTACATGATGCAGACTGCAGTATACAATTCTTTTTTCATTTTCAAATTGGCAAACCCCACTCTAAAATTTAGCTTTCTGCAGTATCAGCTCCAACTTATTTCACAATTTTTATTTCAAGGGGCAACAAAAATAACTCCACAAAAACCCAGGGTAGTACACTTTATTTATAAAATCCCCCCCAGCTGTTTATATACACAGCTAAAAATACAAAATGCGCTAATTAAGTGGATAGAATTGAAAAAAAATATGATCCATTAAATATTATCCGAATATCAACAACAGATTTACTTGACTCATTAAACAGCTTTCTTAAAGGGATAGTATTACTTAAAATGAAAAAAATATATGTTGTAGGGTTTATCCCCCTGAGTAAAACCACGGTACTCCCACTGCTGAGAGATATTTTATTAAAAAATTATAACAGCTCAAACTTGAATTTTGTAGGTGCAGTATCACAGTGGCCTGAAAATTTACAGTGATGCTGTTGCTACACCATCCTATAGACTGCTCTGGTCCGTAGACCATAAATCTCCATAGGATGGTGTAGCAACAGCACCACTGTAAATTTTCGGGCCACTGTGATATTGCACCTACAAAATTCAAGTTTGAGCTGTTATAATTTTTTAATAAACTATCTCTCAGCAGTGGGAGTACCCATGTTTTACTCACGAAGATAAACCCTACAACATATATTTTTTACATCTTAAGTATTACTATCCCTTTAAATGGCTGACAGCATCTGTCACAGATATGAATGCTAATTTTTCAATTATTACTTTCTTCTAATAAAGAATTCTATTTTTATAAACTTAGTGTTTTAGAATACGTTTCTCCTTCTACATCCATAATTAGGGATCCCATTGAGTATGTAAGAATGCATTAAAGGTAATTTTTTTCTTTTGTCTGTGGAGAGAATTTTGGGAACCTTACCATAGAAAGCAATAGAAAAAACTATATATGTAGGGAATGGCAGGCAGATTGGATTATCCAATTTTATTTTAACCATTTGAGCGCCAGAGGGGTGTGCACTGCATTTCTTTGCAATGCGTTGCGTACCCCTCTGGAACTCAAAGGGTTAATGTATTACCCTTAGACCAGTGGTTCTTAAACTTTTTGCTGTGATGAAACCCTTTAGTTTTAAATAAAAATTCCCACGGAACCCTAAATATAAGTATTTAATCATCTGGATGTTAGAGGGGTTTTAACAGCTATAAAATCCTAATGACCTCAATTAATTTTCCCCTTGTTTCTTTGGTGAAGAGATCATTTTTTGAATGTCATATCCATGGAGGCAAATCTGACAGTTCCTATCAAGACAATTTCCACTTACGACACAATGCAATCATAACTCTTAAAGGGATAGTAATACTTCGTTTTAACTTTATTTTATTTTGTAGGCATTGAAAAAACATGAAGAATGATATAAGTCTTATCTCTCAAACCTTTATGGTTTAAGAGATATTCACAAGCAAAGTGTCCCCCTCCTGCCCCTTTTACTGATGTAACACTTTTCAGCCAGGGCAGAAGGGAGCTGCCCAGGTAGACTGCAGAGAGGGACAATCTTCAATTAAGATCAGGGAAAAACCTGAAAAGCCCCCCTTGGCAGGGATTTCATTGTTTTCATAGGAAGAAGATTGTCCCCTTCTGTTATCTGTCTGGTCTATGGACTGCATTCCACATCTGAGAAGAGATTGTTTACACTAGGTAAAAGGGGAGGGAGGGGGAACTTTGCTTGTGAATATCTCATAAACCATAAAGGTTTGAGAGATAAGACTTATATCATTCTTCATGTTTTTTTAATGCCTACAAAATAAAATAAAGTTAAAACAAAGTATTACTATCCCTTTAACCAAAGGGGTGTGCAGTGCATTACCTCATGCACTTTCCTTGTTTCATTTAAAAAAAAAAAAAAAAAAAAAAACCTTCCAGAAACTGTCATGTCAGCCTTCGTGGACATTTACATTCAGGACTGGATGAAGATGTTAAGTCTTAAAAAAGGTGCAAGGGCAACATTCATAGGGGCTGTTAGGATTTTCTGGCCATAGTAAAGCACATGTTTTTTTATGATGTTATTTCTTCTTTAACATATTATCAAATTCAACATTGAGAGCTAGTTCCTACCAGTAATTCAACTAAATTATTTAGAGAAAATGTATCAAGTAACTGTTACCATGAATTGTACCCAATCCTATATAATAATTCGCTAAGTATGTTTGTCAGAAGCCATCATGCGCAGTAGAGATGGCTGCGCACGCTGCAGTCATGTGCAGTAGAGACTGCCCGCACCGCTGCTGATAATGGAGCGGGGCGCTCCGAATTCAGACTGTAGTACTCTCTGCGCACCTTCCTGGACGCTCCATTATCAGCTGTGGCACGTTCGGACAGTCAGTACTGCGCATGACTGCAGTGCGGCCAACAGGATCCAGACACCAGCCGAGGTTACTGGGTGGCACTGTGGCCTGTGTACACGGGCTTTTCAACTAGTATACGTATTTTGTTTGTTTTCACTTTAAGAGGGTTAGGTTATAGTGCTTATTATCAGTATATTCCATAGCAAAAATGAAGAAATACTGTTTGGAATGGGTAAATCCACTATCTTCCAATGCGCTATTCTTTGGATCCCCTTGTAATTCCTTCGGAATTATGGGGTTCTACAGAACACAGGTGTGAGCCACTACCTTACAAAACATATAAACTGTACACAGTATAGAAAGTAGGGCTGGGGAACACATTTTGCCCCAAAATAGGAAAATGCAAAAAACTGCACTTTTTTTACATATCTCAAGTAGAAAACAATTCTATTGTTATAACAATAACCAGAATTTATAAAGCGCCTTTCTCCCAGTGCTTTCATTCTAGATTTGACCTTTTACAAATAAACTTCTTCAAATTCACAGCTGAATTAACGGCTTCTAATTTGCATATTAGAGGGGGAATGTATCAAAGTTATACAATCAACAAAACTGAAGACATTTTTATACACTTTTGTGCATTAATTCATAAAAACAGCAAAATGTTTCTAAAGAGGTAGACAATGTGACATGCTTTGCATGTAAATGAGACAATGGTGTGCCAGATGTGGATCTGTAACTACCTTAATTAGAACAGCTTTAGACAATTACAAGCCTCAGGTTCAGTTAAGTGAATGTTTTCATGATATTCCTGTTTCATCATAGTTAGCTCACTTAAAATTATTGAGTCACCCGTGCTAAAACTGGCATATCTTGAAAGCATACATTGTAGCTGGCACTGGCCTGTCATTGGCTACCCTTGAAATAGAATATGGAAGCGGGAACGAATGGAAACATGTGAAACAAAATCAGCTGCTAGTGGATGTGATACGAAAATTCACAAGTCACAAAAATGGCATAACAAAATTGCATGTTAACCCCTTGAGTGACAGAGAGGTATCCATGAGTGCCAGAGAGGTATTCCATACAATTTGATTGAATATTTAATCAACATATGCATTTTCAGTATACTCCATTTTCAAAAACTCTGATTGCCTTCAGAAAAGGGGGGAGGCGTTATTAAATATCCTGATTGAACAACTGATCCAATAACAAGCAGTGCAATATTTAGAGAACAAAATACATACGGGACAAACCAATTGAATATCTTCTTTTGAAAAATCTGGTCATGGTGGTTTAAAGTTCTTCTAGCACCCCTGGCATAATTGTACAAGTAGCTCCCCCCCACTCACACACATATAAAGAAATTATCCCCTTGCCCACTATTAGCCATTCCTCAAATACACTGTCAGACACCCCAGACTTTTTTCCCTGCCCACCAGGAAACACAAATTCCACAAATACGCAGTCTGGATCCCCCAGTCTTGTTCCCCCTCCTACTGGTAGACCCAGATTCCACTGTGTGAACCCTCTAGCCTTGCTCTCCCTGGCCACTGGTAGCCACAGATCTGCAAATACGGCATCTGACTCCCCAGCCTTTTTCCCCTGCCCACTGGTAGCCACAGATCCCCCACATACACTGCCTGACCCTCCCAGCCTTGTTTACCTGATACCTAAAGATACACATATACTCTGGCTGATGCCCCATCATTTTCCTTCTGTTTTCTGTAAGCAGTAATGGAGAGCAGTGCTCCTTGCTGCCCATCATTTCAAACAGTACAGTGAAGAACCTCCTCAGATTCACTCCTTACAAGGTGCTTCTGGGTTACAAACCAGAGGTACGTGTAAGAAATGAGTATGTCAACAAAATTCTCCACTGTGTTGTTTGAAATGGAGGACAGCATGGGAGCGCCACCACTACCTAAAGAAAAAACATTAAGTTAGATTGGTTGGGTTTTTGGTTCTTTGGAGACTGGGCAGTATATGTTTTAGAGGGCGCTCTAACTCAAATCAAGACATTAGTGTCTGGTATAATATGTCCACCATCACTTCCCTCCCTGGGACCACAACTCCCGGCTTTCCTGGCTCTCTTAAATACTCACGCATAGCCAACTACTGACACTTAGGGGAAGGCGAACATCATGACAGAGCCCAGAGGTGAGCAAAGGGCAATAAAATGGGAAGGGAAAGTCACGGTACAGGGCAAGAGAACCTGATCAATGTATTCTCTCTTCTCTCAATCACCTCTGCTTATAACTAAACATTAAAGGTGACCTTTCATGGCTCTACTTGAGAATCTTTCACTTTTATGCAGTGTGAGAGTCTTATGTCACTCTTATCATGCTGAATGTGGAGTAAAGCCGCATGATATTATGAAAGCTACATTTTAAAAGCATACCCTCTGAGTCTGAGGCCCTTAGCATATCCCAGGTACTCCAAGGCTTTAAAGCAGCCCTGTGGGAGACAACTAATTGAAAAATTAAAACTACTCAAACTTGTTTGATTTAGTGTCTTTCTTCATAATAAACAAAAATCTATCAAAGTGACCACTTGGTGGCATTATTTCTTTAGTCTATAATTCAGCCAGCTCCGATATACAAGAGCTACCAAGAGTGCATGTTTTCAATACATCCATGAATGAACACAGTTAGACCAAATTAAGTGGCTCATTATTTTACCTGTGCTCCAGCTGGGATAACCCAAAAACATGTACTGTGGATAGTTCTTGAAGATCAGGGTTATCTACCATTGTTATGGAGAATTTATTTCATTGACTGTAAAGCTCTCCAAATAATAAAGTAGAAATGCATTATGTTCTGCTGTTAATAGCTTTTGAATGAAGCATCTGGAATCATTCAGAGCAGTCTTCAAATATTATAACTTGTTGTAAGTAACAGCATGAAAGCAATTCCTGTCAACCTGTAGCCAAAACTACATTTATTTCAGTCTATGTTTGTGAGACTGAGCTTGAAGATAAGCTTTGCCAAAAGTGGAGAAACCTTACATTATTAGTTTTTTGCTCGATTTTCCACCTAATTAAACGCTTAGCTGGCTGTCTTAAGATGCATTTATACATAGCAATTTATAACGCTATAATGGCTTGTTCTGGAAAGATCAGTAGTTCCGTCTTGAAGTCCTATTGATTTGTGTGTATGTTTCGGCTTAATGATACAAGAAAGATTCTATCAGATGTCTGCTCAGTACTAAAAAAAGAACAGAGGAGGATCCCATTTCAATTGCAATTTCTAAAATTTTTAGAGTCTAAAAACTACTAAAATAAATCTATAAATTAGGCAAAATATATATATTTTTTTTTACTATAAGAACTGAAATCAGCAGACGGTAAAATATTTTTGAGCAGTAGAGTAATGCTAATTAAAAATATTTTAAACCCTTGGGTGCCAAAAAAGACACAGACGTATTGCAACAAAATGAGTTGGTGACATCTTTAGCATCCAAGGGGTTAATCACATTAATCAAGACAAAAATATTATGTCTTTGTATGTTCCATGGCTTGATGAAACTAGTTAGATGCATATTCACATCTGTGCCAGGTGCTTTTTGAATGGAAATCAGTGAGTTGCATTCATGGATCATCAACTAGATACCATGGTGATTTTCCATAATTTTAAAACACATTTGTGATAAGGAAGGATAGAAATACTGAAACAGTAATATGGGCTTCATCTGTATATCAATTAATGTTGGTTTTGATTTTTTACCATTTATATTAAATATTAGAGAGGAATAAATTAAACTGATGCAATTGTCAATATTGAAATAATTGTCTTTTGTACATCTCTATGTGGTCATCCAGATTGGGGGGATAGTTAATAACAAACAAAACAAAACAAACAAACAAAATTAAATTTAAAAAACCCATAAGACATGGTATAAAAGGGGTCTGAGGAGTGTGTCTGTGTTGGTGAGTTGAGTCTGGGGAAAGAATCAGTTGAACAGGGAATTTTTGGGGGGGATTTGCTGACTGGTATTTGGGGGACAGTTAATAAAAAATACATATATAAAAATAAGCTAAGAGATTGGTATATAACGTGACAGACAGGGACCCCCTGACATAAGCTACGACTGGGACAGACTGATACTTGACAGGATGGAGTACTTTATAGGAAATGATTTGTAGGACTTGTTGTTAGAGGCCCAGGTCCCTAGAAAACATTGATTTGTAGGACTTAGACTTATTAGAGGTACAAGCCCTGAGGAAACATTGATTAGTTGTAGGAAATAAGACTTGTGTTAGGCCCAAGCCCTTAGGAAACATTGATTTGTAGGACTTAGGCTTATTTGGCACAAGCCCTAAGGAAACATTGATTTGCAGGACTTAGGTTTGCTAGGCCTACGTTTTTTTGTTTTGCTTTTTAAGCGCAAACCCTGAGATAAAAAAAAAAATGCCTACTGGCCTAGTATCAGCAGGTCATGTTGTGTTGGTCAGTGTTGTCAAATGCCCTGATATAATTGTGGAATTTGTGACTGCTATTCTTACTGCTGCTGCTGAATTGTTTAAGCAGCAGGATGATTAGGCAGCTCAATAAGAATGGGATCAACAACAGCAGTAACAAGGGTGATGGATGATGAAGTTTCCACTTGCCACAACTAGCTCCAGTGATACGCCTGAGGCAAATACTTCTTCTCCACCTTCCCCCTCCTCCAAAATCATGGATATGGTGTTATTAGAATAGAAATGTTTCACTTGAGAGCAAGAACTGTGCCTCTCATCGGCAACTGCAATGTGCACAGTGTGTGTGTGGTAAACAAGGGAAGAACTGGGAACATGGACACATCTGCATTCACATCAAACACCTGGCACATCTCTATCCAAACACGATTATGCTTAAGGTCCCCAATGTGAAATCCCCCACCAGAAGCCAAGTACTGCTGCTGTCTCTATTCCCCTTGTCCACTCCCCTCTAAGGACACATGACAACTCTCAGACAGTTTTAAAGTAATCATGAACCCTCTCTGCCACCGGCTTAGCATATTCTGCAGGATGGAATCTCCTCAGATGCCGCTTTATGCCCTGCTTGTGATTATCCTACACCACACTGCCATGTGTGATCAGTGCGCCTCACAGTGTGCAATAGGTGGACACAAACCTCTGCATCCTGATATCTACAGAATGGCTATCAACCGGTGGAGGAGGTAAAGAGGAATGAGGTGGATCATCAGAAGATGTAATTACCTAGAGCAAGAAAGTTATGGCGAGCCAGGTGTTTTGCTTGCCTTCGAACTTTCAGCCTCTGGCTGGATTTCTCTATTCTTCCTCCTCTTTGATCTCAGCCTCGCCTCTTGTTGTCTTTGGGGAGGGTCAGTGGGTACAAAGTGAAGCCTGATTTCTATGGTGGGTGTTTAGTTTCACGTAAATGTCATGGTGTCTGTGTTTCCTGTGTGTTATCAGGGTAGTTGTGCTTGCAAGCTCAGTATAATGATAAACGGAGCTTGCTGTAACCATAGATGTGAGGCACATCAGTACAAAAGGAAGCGCAAGCCCGCATCCTTGTAGAGCTAGGAGGGAGGAGAATTTCAGGACTGAGAAGTCCTGCGCCGCTGAGCTGCCGTTTCCCTGTGCCACAGAATGCAGAAGTGGGTACATGAATATCATTTTGAGAGCTAATTTCTCATAAACTATGGATTTAAAGAAAAAAAAACCCTGCAATCTTGAAAACATTACACTCCACTAATAATAGGAGACAGGGTTTGTTAAAGGTGAGAGTTCCCCTGTAATATGATAAAACATAATTTTTATTAGAACTTGATCAATTAAAATTCCATGTCCAATGTTTCAGTCCACATCCATGTCTAGACTTTCATAAGGGACCAACAAACTTACAGACTCACACAGTGTTTATATTGCCCCATCTTTGAATATGGCGCCAGGTGAATACATATGCACTCACCATAGAAACCACCGACACTTACCCAGTGTCCTATCCAAACATGAAGGCACACACAGCATAGCCTGGACTGAAACACTCACACTATAATAATAATAATAATATAATAATAAGCTGTATAAATGACACTCGTATGTAACTAATCAAGCTAAATTGTTAATTGAGCCTTTTCAGCGCCACAGTCTGCAATATGTAAATCCAAAACATTTCCCTTATTGACAATCTCAGCTCTCTATTGCCACCTCTTGGATATGTGTTGTTCCCAGAAAAATAACTGAAAAAGTCATTTGACTGCAACTGCAACAAAAGTGATAGAACATTCTTTGCTCTTCTGTGAGAAATACCATAGTTTGAAGTGAATAAGCACATTTATGCATGTAATTTTATGGGAATTATGTATGCTTTTAAGGATGCAAGAGGCATGCACTGCATTGCAATGGGATGGAACAGGAAGCCTGGTTCAATTCCTGTGACTAGTGTTATGGAACTACCAGTTTATCTTCTAATGTGTCTGACACCACAAACTCTTTATTTAAAGAACTGCATGCAGTGTCAATGAAATATAACAATGCAAACACCAAAACCTTTATACAGACTTTGAAATACCTCTATAAATGGATTTGAAATATTTCAGATTCCAACCTTCTTTCGATCCCCATGCAGAATATTTTCCTACCTAGCTTATCCCAATGGACCTTCATCTTTCACATCCAAGGACTACATTTTCTGAAACTACAAATCCCAGGTTTGACAAGTTGGTTCCATATACCACTTTTTCAGACATCATATCTTATGTATTGTAATGTACCTATTCTATAATTCTATTTTTCTTTATATATTTTATATAGGGGTGGGTGATGATGGTGGTGTGGAAGGGGACACAGAGCAGGGTGATTTTAGTCTGGAGTGTAGGGTACACAGGGGGCATGAGTGGGTCGTTAATATGGGCATAACAGAGAGTGTTATTTCAATACTGTCAGAGTTGTAGTTCAAGAATAATTGAATGTTAAAATATCCCCCTCCCGTCCCTTTTACCTAGTGTAAGCTGCCTCCCCTCTGATGTGGAATCTGGTCCTGGGACCGAACAGCTCACAGCAAGGGACAATCTTCTTACTGTGAGAACAATGAAAACCCTGCCCCCTTGACAGTTTTTTCAGGTTTTTCCTTATGCTCACTGAAAATTGTCCCTCTCTGCGATCCAACTGGACAGTCTTGCTGCACTGGGGTCAGTAGTATTACATCTGTAAAAAGGGGCGGGAGGGGGATACTTTATCATTCGATTACTCTTGAACTACAACTCAGTATTGCAATAACATTCTCGACGGCTCAAATACTATGAAGATTATTTGGAGCTGCTTTTATTGTGAAACATTACTGTCCCTTTAAAGGCATGCTGGTGATGCCCACATGCATTTCTGAAAACATATCCTGCCTGTAACAGGAATGGTTTGATAAATGCCTGATGCTTCCTCTGCATTCATTTATCAAACCATTCTTATAAAACCATTGTTATGTGACTTTTAGAAATCTGTTGGACTTTGTATGTTTAGGAATGCTACTATTCAAAACACAAAGATTTACAATTTAAAAGGATACAACACAGAGCCTTCAAGTGTAAAATTCTGTATTAATTTCTCCAGAGGTGAAAGGATGTAATTCATGACAGAATAGCTCTTGCCTCTTTGGATGCATTAATGCCATATCTGATGGTAATCCATCATTTCCACATTAACACCATACATTATTTGATGAAATATAGTACAACAAAAGATATAATGAGAAGGCTAAATGCCAAGGGAATGATTAGGTAAGAAAAAAAAAATACTCACAAGGTCATTATAAAAATTGTGGCATAATCCTTCGGTATAGCAACAAACACAACTTGAATATTCAAGATTCTGTCTTTGTCTATGCACAAATAAGCGTAGTTAACACAATGATAAAAACTTACACATTCTGATATATTAATCTAAAAGCTGCTCTAGGTGACACTTAAAGGAGCAGTGCTGTGTTAAGCCAGAAAAAAATTCTTAAAGGGATAGTAATGTTTCAAAATAAAAGCAGCTCCAATTAATCTTCATAGTATTTGGGTCATGGAGAGTGTTATTTCAATTCTGTCAGAGTTGTAGTTCAAGAGTAATTGAATGATAACGTATCCCCCTTCCTCCCCTTTTGCTGATGTACCACTGCTCACCTCAGATTAGCAAGGTGGTGTCCAGGTGGATCGCAGATAAGGACAAACTTCAATTAGCATAAAGGAAAACCTATCAAGGGGGGCTTTCATTGTTCTCACAGTAAAAAGATTGTCCCTTACTGCAACCTGTGCAGTCAAGAGACCAGTTCCACATCTGAGGAGAGGTGGCTTACACTAGGTAAAAGGTGCGGGAGGGGGATACTTTATCATTCAATTAATCTTGAACTACAACTCTAACAGCATTGAAATAACACTCTCTATGACTCAAATATAATATAGACTGTCCATATCTCACCTTTAAAAAGGGACACAAATGAAAACTGCATACTACAGGGTTGCTTTGATTTTGGTGCACTCCTGAAAAATGCCTATTTCCTATGTGTCCCTTTTTAAAGGTGAGGTATGGCCAGCCTACTCAAATACTATGAAGATTAATTGGAGCTGTTTTTATTTTGAAACCTTACTATCCCTTTAATAAATTCTGTATTGATGAGCTTGTCCTTTATGTTCTTAAATGATCCCACAAAACTGAAAAGCGTAGTTATAGTTTGGTATTTTGAACATTATATTATTTTCTTCAGGACCTCTAAATTATGCTGAATCGTTCTTCCTTTTGCTCTTTTATTATTTTAACCATTTGATTGTTACAGAGGTTTGCAGTGCATTACAAGCAATGATTTGCATATCCCTATGGCTCCCTATCACCATTCGCCAAACATCCACACTCATCACTTTCAAGCATCTCCTCAAAACCCACCTGCTCAATGAAGCATCTCAGTAACAATATCCTCCTTGTGCACACCGATAGTCACTTCAGAATCATTCTGCACTTCTTTCACTACACCTTGCACTTGCGCATTTGATCCTACTGTCTCTTTATGTTGTCGTGATTTCTAATTAGATTGTAAGCACCTTGGGGCAGGGTCCCTTTCCCAGTGTATGATTCCCTTTGCTGCACTTTCCCCCACAAATAATGCAATGATCACACTTTACCCCAATGCTCTTAAGCTAGTTCTGAATTTTTGTATTATACTATTACATTATGTAAAAGTACTGTGTACATGTATAAAGATATATAAATTAAGATACATACATACATTCAAATGGTTAAACCTCTCATGAGTGGTAAAAGCCAAACCCACTGAAAAAATTGTTTAGGACGAGCATAACCTCTGAAGGTTGTGTGAGATTTCCGCAGCTGATATCACCAGAGTAGAAGAAATTGAGAGCAAAGAGTTTTCAAGTTGCCATAGCAATATAAGGAATGTCTTAACCCCTTCAGTGCCAGAGGCTCGGGCCATTTTCTGAACCCTGCAGGCCAGACACTTTTTCAACATTTTTGCTATCCTTCCGTTTAGGCTTGATTTCCTCTGGGGATTTTTAGTTACATATGGAAAACTATATATTGTTTTTTTCAGAACGAATTGAGCTTTCTTGTGATACCTTACATGAAGAGAATTTTACATCGTGCAAAAAGCTATGATGTCATAATGACAAAAAAAAGTGAAAATTTACTCATTTTGCTAAAATCACATACTATGTATCAAAAACATTTACCTTGATTGAAAAAGTTTCAATTATTTGAAAAAGCCTCGAGTCCCCCGAGTAAAAAAATACCAAATTTGTATAGTTTTACCTACGTCCATGGCTAGCGTAGAGCCCTAATCACCAGCAGCGCAAAATGACATTTTCAACTTTATAAACTAATATGCGCATTCTAGGGTTTTTGTGGTAAAACTACCCTAAAACAGTGGAATAACTATATAAAACTATATATTTCTGGAAAGTAGACAACCTGCTGCATCTAATGAGGGGTGATTTTCCTTGTTACCCCAAGCCTGGTGTGCACACATGCCTCCAGAAGATGGCGCTAATGAAAAAAAAAGGCATTTTATTACATTTCTGCCCCTTCAAATGAACTAAAATGTGTGAAAACCATGGCATTTCCAACTGTATTCATTAGCTAGTGCTCTTAGGAGAAAAATAACACCCCATTGGTATGAGTTCACCTACCTCAGGGGGCGCTACAAGTACAAAACTACACCTATTGCAACCTCTAATTTTTCTAACATTTTCTCAAACATTACCTGTCTGTACAAAAATGGTTATAACAAATACAGAAGTGAAGAAAGGGTACACAAACCATACCATTTTGAAAAGAAGACACCCTGCCGCATCTAATGATGGGTGACTTGCCTTGTTACCCCAAGCCTGGAGTGCACAAATGTCTCCAGAAGGTGGCGCTAATGAATAAAAAAGGCATTTTCTTACATTTCTGCCCCTTCAAATGTACTGAAATATGTGCAAACCATGGTATTTCCAACTGTATTCATTAGCTAGTGCTCTTAGGAGAAAAATGACACCCCATTGGTACGAGTTTAACTACCTCAGGGGGCGCTAGAAGTGCAAAACGACACCCACTACAACTTCACATTTTTCTAACATTTTCTCAAACATTACTTGTCTGTACACAAATGGTTATAACAACTACAGAAGTGAAGAAAGGGTACACACACCATACCATTTTGAAAAGAAGACACCCTGCCGCATCTAATGATGGGTGACTTGCCTTGTTACCCCAAGCCTGGAGTGCACAAATGCCTCCAGAAGGTGGCACTAATGAAAAAAAAAGGCATTTTCTTACATTTCTGCCCCTTCAAATGTACTGAAATATGTGCAAACCATGGTATTTCCAACTGTATTCATTAGCTAGTGCTCTTAGGAGAAAAATGACACCCCATTGGTACGAGTTTAACTACCTCAGGGGGCGCTAGAAGTGCAAAACGACACCCACTACAACTTCACATTTTTCTAACATTTTCTCAAACATTACTTGTCTGTACACAAATGGTTATAACAACTACAGAAGTGAAGAAAGGGTACACAAACCATACCATTTTGAAAAGAAGACACCCTGCCGCATCTAATGATGGGTGACTTGCCTGGTTACCCCAAGCCTGGAGTGCACAAATGCCTCCAGAATGTGGCGCTAATGAAAAAAAAAAGGCATTTTCTTACATTTCTGCCCCTTCAAATGTACTGAAATGTGTACAAACCATGGTATTTCCAACTGTATTCATTAGCTAGTGCTCTTAGGAGAAAAATGACACCCCACTGGAATGAGTCGACCTACCTTAGGGGTGCCAGAAGCACATAACTACACCTACCTGTTTGCTTCTTCGAAAATGGCTGCTTGTACTAAAATGTCCATAACTGTTAGAGACATGAAGGAAAGGTATAAAAGGTATACCATTTTGGAAAGTAGACATTCTCCCGCATCAAATGAGGGGTGACTTGCCTTTCTACCCTCTGGGCTGAAGTGCACAAATATTTCCAAATGTGGCGCTATGGGAATAAATACAGGTTTTTTTACATTTCCACCACTTCAAAGATACTAAAATCTTTGAAAACCATAACATTTCCTGCTGTATTCAGTACTTGCTACCATCATGAGAAAAATGGTAGCCCATTTGTGTGGGTTAACATACAATATGTGGGTGCTAGGAACACGAAAGTAAACCTGACACTTTTGTTTTTTAAATTATCTGCTTGCACTAAAATGGTTATAACCATAATAGATATGCAGGAAAGGTAGAGAAACAATGCCATTTTGAAAAGAAAACAACCTGCCGCATCTAATGAGGGGTCACTTGCCTTCTTACCCAAAGGCTGGTATGCACAAATGCTTCCAGGAGGTGGCGCTAATGAAAAAAAATGCTTTTTTTTACATTTCTGCCCCTTTAAATGTATGGAGCTCTGTGAAAACCATGGAATTTTCAACTGCATTTGTTTGCTAGTGCTCTTAGGAGTCAAACGACACCCCATTGATATGAGTTGAACTACCTTAGGGGGTGCTAGAAGTAGAAAACTACACCTACTACAACCTCTGATGTTTCTAACATTTTCTCAAACCTGACTTGCCTGTATAAAAATGGCTATAACACCTTCAGAATTGAAGAAAAGGTAGATAAACCATACCATTTTGGAAAGAAGACAACCTGCCGCATCTAATAAGGGGTCACTTGCCTTTGTACCCCTAAGTTATTTGGAACAACTATTTCCAGAATGTGGTGCTACAGGAAAGAAAAACAAACATTTGTTTTACACATCAGTCACTTCAAAGATACTAAAATGGTTCAATGGCGTGGGATTTCCTAGGAGGACTTCTTGCCAGCCAAAAAAAAATGGTACCCCACTGCTCTGGGTTCACATACCAATTTACCCTACAAGAGCGTAGCTACCAGTGAAACAGAAATGGGAAAACAAACAGTGTATGTGTGATTTTATGGCTAACAGATGAAAGAAGCTAGGACGTCAGCCGGTGTATGTGCGGACCTGTGACTACAAGTCTAACAAAATGTGTGAGAGGGTGAGGGATTAGGCAGTGTGTGTGGGTATGAGCAGAGGAGCAAGGATGGTGGTGATGGTGGGGCAGTGTCTGATAGTGTGTATGGGAGATCTCTGACTACCATTGTGCACTGTATGTCCCCTCATACAAAGCACTGCGTTGGACCCCCTTCCTGTTGCACGTGCATTTTTTGGGGCTTTTTCCCCCAATATTTTTGTGTAGACCTCGTTGGGGGCATCAGAACCCATACAATGAGGTCTAAATAAAAAATAAAGGGGGAAAAAATCCTTTATGTGCCACAGGGGTGTCCAGCACACAAAGGGTTAATTTTTTTTTATCGTTACTTTGTATTCAGATGGCCACCAAACAAGCTCTGATCACAAAGTAATGATAAAAAGTCCTGTGTGTACCACAGGAAGGGGGTCTGCATTGAACCCCCCCTCCCAGTGGCACACACATGGTTAATTTTTGATTTAATTTTTTTTTATTATATACCTCATTGAGGGGCATCAGGACCCCCTGATCCCTCCCCAATGAGGTCTTAGTAAAAAAAATATATATGTCCACAAACAGAGTGACCCTGTGAGTGCCACAGGGGTCTGCAGCGCATTGCAAAGCAATGCACTGGATCCTTGTGGCACTCAGAGGGTTAATTTTTTTTTTATCATTACTTGGTAATCAGAGCTTGTTGGGGGGCCATCAGGACCAATCATGATGGCCCCCCAACAATCTCTGATAACGAAGTAATGATAAATGCCCTGTGTGTGCCGCAGAAGGGGGGCTGCATTGGCCCCCCTTGTGGCACACACAGGGTTAATTTTTTTTTCTTTACATTTTTTTTTAATATGGACCTCATTGGTGGGTATCAGGACCCCTCTGATTCCCCCAATGAGGTCTTAAAAAAAAAAATAAAAGGAATCAAAATAAATGTCCCTGTGAGTGCCACATGGGTCTCCAGGGCATTGCAAAGCAATGCATTGGACCCTTCTGGCACTCAGAGGGTTAATTTTTTTTTTATTATTACTTTGTAATCAGAGCTTGTTGGGGGGCCATCAGGACCAATCCTGATGGCCCCCCAACAATCTCTAGTAACAAAGTAATGATAGAAGCCCTGTGTGTGCCACAGGAGGGGGGGGGGGGTGCATTGGACCCCCCCTGTGGCACACACAGGGTTAAAAATTTTTTTTTTTTTTTTTTTTTAATAATAGACCTCATTGAGGGGCATCAGGATTCCCCCTGATCCCCCCAATGAGGTCTTTAAAAAAAAAAAAAAAAAAAAAAAAAAATGACCCTGTGAGTGCTACAAGGGTCTCCAGCACATTGCAAAGCAATGTGCTGGGGACCACTGCGGCACTCACAGGGTTATTTTTTTTTTTTTATTTATTTATTTATTTTTTTTTAATATATTCAGACCTCGTGGGGGACATCAGGACCCCTCCTGGTGTCCCCCAAGTAATTGATCTCCCAGCCGATAGGCTGGGAGACCAATTTGGCGACTGCAGGAGAGCAGAAGCTCTCCTGCCTTTCACTCCTACCACCGGTAGGAGTGAATGGGACCGGGGAAACTTCCCCAACGTCATCAGTGACATGTCACTGATGACTTTGGGAGGCTTCCCCCGGTCCCGCCCACTCCTTCCCGGAAGGTCGGGTAGGAGAGAAGGAAGAGGAGAAGCTGCGCTTCAGCTGCGCTTCTCCTCTTCTTTTATTGATCTCCCAGCGCGATTGGCTGGGAGATCAATAACAGGGGGGACATGAGGAGTGATCCTCATGTCCCCCCACGATTGCCCAGCTATTTTTTTTTTTAAATGCGGCCACTGCATGCCGGTTATACTGGCTCATGCAGTGACCGCATTTTAGTGGGTACATCGTACGAGCTTGGCACAGCGGGTACAGCTGTCCAAACTCGTACAATGTACCCACTTGGCACTCAAAGGGTTAAACTTGTTTTATATATTTTTATGTGAATAAGGAATGTGACAACAAAAATAGTAACACATATCTGAAATGACCCTTTCTTTGCTCAACTTTACAGCAGCTTCAAAAGACAATGAAGCCAAAATATCAAGGTTTCAGCTTAATATCAGTACCAGTGGGCCAGCAAAGTGTTTTATACCAAATATAAAAATTCTAAATTATGGAGTATGTATTGTATTCCGCAATATATGTCAAAGGAGTGAGTATTGCAGTCTGTAATAAAACCATTTTTATTGGACTAACATGCAGTAATAGAGAGACAAGTTTTCAAGAGACAGGTTCCCTTGATCCAGTCTAAAACAAACTGGCAATATGAGCAAGAAAACCCCAAAAAACTGAAAAACCATGTAAATGAAAGTTTAAAACTGATAAGAAATTAATCCCTGGAGAGGAATGTGAAAGGAGGGGCATGTGGGGGTAGCAGCACAGGAGACAGGGGGAGACAGACAGAATCAGAGTGCTAGGCTGACCATACCACACCTTTAAAAAGTGACATGCATGAAAAATGCATACTACAGGGTTGCTTTGATTTTGGCGCACTCTTGAAACATGCCTATTTCCTATGTGTCCCTTTTTAAAGGTGAGGTATGGTCAGCCTACACAGTGCACAGATACAAGTGAAGCATTACCAACATTTTATATAACATTTCCTTTTATTTATTTTGTTCTGGTTACATGTTTGGCCCTTTGGGTGCTGAAGGTGTGTGCAGTGCATTACTCTGCAATGCGTTGCATACCACTCTGGCATTCAGGTGGTTAATCATCTCTCTCACTATATTTTTCCACTTGTATCTGTGCACTGTAATTCTGTCTGTCTCCCCCTGTCTCTCGTGCTGAAATCTCCACCCTCCTTTCACATTTGTATCAAGGGTTTCATTTCTTATACGTTTTAAACTTCCATTTACCTGAATTTTTTTTCCACTTATATTACCAGTATTCTTTAGACATGATTAAACTGTTAGTAATGTCTAAAAAAAACTTTTTTGCATTTAGAAGAGCTTAAAAAGCTGATCTAAATGCAAAAAAAAGTATCTCTCAAACCGCTATGGGTTAAGAGATACAGGCGTTTAGAGTTTGATTTCTCCTACTGACAGCTGTAAATCTGTCAGCAGGAGATCCGTGTCGGTCAACACGGAGGCGCTTGAGAAGCGCCGAGATCTCGTTACTTACACGGAATCCCTTAGTTGGAATGGTCTAAAACATGTGCCTGAACACTAGGTACACGTTTTAGACCATTCCAATGAAGGGATTCCGTGTAAGTAACAAGATCCCGGCACTTCTCAAGCGCCTCCGTGTCGACCGAAACGGATCTCCTGCTGACAGCTTTACAGCTGTCAGTAGGAGAAATCAAACTTTAAACGCCCATATCTCTTAGACCATAGCGGTTTGAGAGGTACGGTTTTTTGCATTTAGATCAGCTTTTTAAGCTTTTCTAAATGCAAAAACGTTTTTTTTAGACATTACTATCACTTTAAAGGAGCATGTCTCTCAAAAGCTTGTCTCTATAGTATTGAATATTAGTCTAATAAAAAGTGGGTATTATTACATACTGCAATGCTAGGATGACCATACCTCACCTCCGTTAACACTTGCAGAGCCGTTGTCTCCGTTTACTGAGCCTCCAGTAACACTTGCAGAGCTGCTGTCTCCATTCACTGAGCCTCCATTAACACTTGCAGAGCCGTTGCCCTGATCTTCCGCTACACTTGCTGAGCCGGTTACGTTTCAGAGCCTTGCATAGGCGGTGGCTCATTCAGTCTATCTTGCAGTGTAGTCGGTCTCCGTTACCACGCCCGCGGGAGGCGCTATTGGCTGTAGCTCTTACAGTGTTTACTCTCCGTTACAATGCCTGTGGGGGCTATTGGCTTAAGCTCTTGCAGTGATTAGTCTCTGTTGCTACGCCTGTGGGGGCTATTGGCTCTAGTAAGCTTCGCTCTTGCAGTGGTATTAGTCTCCGTTAAACGCCCGTAGGAGCTATTGGCTCCAGCTCTTGCAGTGTAGTTGTCTCCGTTGCTACGCCCGTGGGGGCTCATCTCTGCAGAATATTTGGCCTCAGTTCCTGTTCTGCCCTAGCAGCTAATTCTGTTCAATAGACTGACGGTGTTGTGTCATCTAGCACCACTTGCTGCTCCTTTACCACCTTGGGCGTGTCAAACACCACAACTCAGACTGATTGATTTACATGTACTTTAACCAATGAGATCCCTTGTGTTTCTATACCTGTCCTGTGACAGTATATGTATATTTATTGCATCTGTATACTGGGCCTGAGAAGGCATCTGTAAGCCATTGTTCTTTCTATTACTCTGTTTTGCCTATAGAGGGCGGTCTTTCTTGTTTTATTAATAAAACTGTGTTTTATTCTAACCTGCTGGTTGAGTGTCTTACAAAACCGTTACACAAAGCCACTTCTGCCTACTAGGTCACACAAAATTTTGGGGTATTTGGGATAATAGTATAACATGGGACTTTAAGCACAGTTTTCTTGCTCCAATTTCCTGCTCTGTTGTCTTGCTCCATTTTCATGCTGTTAGGGACCAGGAACCGGACAGACACAAAAAATGTAAAGTGCAAAACACCTTTACTGAAATAACCAAAAGAAACAAAGCACAATTTTGATCCAGGAGAGTAAAGCAAAAGACAATCCAGGGTCAGGAACCAAGACACTCAGACAAGCCGGGGTCAGGAATACAGATGTCAGCGATGTCAGGAACGAGCCAGGTGTCAGGAGCCAGAAGAGACATCAGATGAAGCCAGGTCATGCACGGATAATCAGGAATACAGGAGAATGCACTTGCAGCCATAAACAACACCAGGGAAAGGAGGAATTGAGCCTAACTTCTTTAAGTAACCATTAAAACCAAGAGGTAAAGGCAGTTTGTTAATCATAAGCTGTGTCAGCCTACCACAAGGAAGGAAAGGCAGCTAGTATACAACAGCAGATTGTTAAAGCAGTTAAGCTAAACCGTGACACATACTCCATTTCTAACACTGTTTTCTGTGCACTAAGAACTCTAAAATTGGAGAAATATTTAGGCAATTGGCTACATAGAATAACATATGACTTAAAGCACAGTTTTCTTGGTACAATTTTCTTGCTCTGTTTTCTAACACCGTTTTCTATGGAGCCAGTTCTCTAAGATCTCTAACACTGGAGAAATCTTTAGGCAATCGCTCAATAGAATAACATACAACTTTTGGCCATAGGACACTGTCCTAGTGAACTTTTTTTCATACCCGCTCACAAGGGACAGAGGATCACCTATTCACCACTCTCCCACCCCTCCTCCACCAGTTCACCACTCTGTCACCCATCCTATGCCCCTTTCACCTCCTTCCTGTAGGAAGAGATGGCAGAATGACAATAAAGTGGAGGAGGGGTGGCAGAGTGGCAATGGGAGGAGGAGTGGTGGGAAAGTGAAGTCCAAGAGCAGCGCCACTGGTAGAGAACTGAGGTATAAGCTGACATATTACCAATGCTTGTGCGGACTCATCTATATTTAATGGCAGCTTATCCCTGAACTTTCTATCAGTGGCGCTGCTCTTGGACTTCACTTTCCCACCACACAGGACTTTAAGCATTCTTTTCCTATTCCATTTCCTTGCACTGTTTTTATGCTCTTTTTCTTGCTCCATTTTCTAACTCTTGTCTGTGCAATAAGATCTCCAGGTTGGAAAAATCCTTAGAAAATTGGCTTTACATAATAATATTTGACTGTTTGTACTTTTTTTTTGCTTGATTATGTTGATCCTTTTTTTTTTTCTGCATTTACTTGCACTCTTCTCTGCACCATTTTCTTGCTCCATTTTTTGCTCCATTTTCTAACAATGTTTTCTGTGCAGTAAGATCTCTAAAGTTTTAGAACTCTGTAGGCAGTTAGCTCCATAGAATAACATAGGACTTTTAGCACAGTTTTATTCTCAATTTTCTTGCACCGTTTCCTACTCATTCTCTTGCCTACATAATATAACACCATTTTCTGTGTGCTAAGATCTCCAAAGTTGTTGAAATCGTTAGGCAATGTTCTCCATACTGGAGGCTGCTAGATGTTGCAAAAATTTTACTACTACTATGTTTTACAGGTGCAGAATATCATGGCAAAATGTCTGACACATCAACAGCACTTTTTTATGTACCACAGTGCCCAGGGAATGTTTAGGAGTACATCTGCAGCTGCTAGTTGTGGGACATATAATCTGTTGATGGTTTGCCTCCCAGTCAGACCTGTGGTTGTGCTTCAGGTGGGAATTGATTGAGGAAGTGCCTAGGTGTGAGCTTGCTTTCCCCCTGTTTTCATGCTTCACAGACAACAGATAGCAGCACGCTTAATTATTTGATCTAAATTAAAATATCTCCATTCTGTGGACTTCATAGACTGCTGAGTTCCTGAGAGGTTCTACTACTAACTGGGGCTAAATGTTGCTGAAACAGTGCCACTACTATGTGTTACAGGTCCTGCACTTTCAACAGCGGGAGGGACACTCATCTTAGCTATGGCTGTGGATGTGGATAACCAAGTGTTTGCTGGTTACTCAGTACTATTAGTGTGTGTGTGTGTGGCTGAGTGGAACTTGGACTTGGAAGTGGTGATGATGCTGATACTGACTGACAGAAAGTCTGTGTATATTTTTGGCATCTTTGCTTGTCCTGGGTCAGGCTTTCCAATTGTTTTCTAAAACTGTTTATAGACAGACACAGTGCTACTTTGCAGTGGTGGAAGATTAAGCCTTTGCTTCTAGCTAACATTCTGGCTTTGTCATAATCTAAATCACTTTCATCTCCACCTGTATCTGAAGAATTGGAGGATGCTGGAGATATATATATATATTCTCAGTAATTACGTCATCCTCAGCATTCACTTCTTCCCCATAACTTTTATATTACTCTAAGCTTTTAGAGGTCTTTCAGATTTTTGCAACATTCGCTATTAATTTCAGGAGATCTGTTTTTGTGCAAATTTGTCTTACTGTCAGATGCAGCAGTTGATTCTGCTGTTACCCCTTTTTGCACTGTGCCATCACCACTTGTGAGTTGTTCTCATCTTCAGTGTTTTTCAATGGTTTATTATAGCACAGGTGTAGGTACTTGGTGAACTTTTTGTGGGATTTTGACAAACTGGGCCTTTCTCAGAATGAGAATGATTGCTATAATCATGCTCTCCATGTACCTAGAGAGATTCAGTTGTACCACATCAATGAAGCTCACAAAGGCTCAAAAGTATGTCTGTGGTTTTGCTGGTTCTCTAGTGCAGGGATGATTTGAATGACATTTTGGAGCTGGACTGGGTGAGGTTGGGTCCAGACTGATGTAAATATGGAAACTGTCTCTCTACAATAGCACATGGGAGTGAAAAAGGTGATTTGAAGCACCACTGAGGGGGTCACTATGCTGAAGAACAAGACACTTTCTTTTATTAGTTCTCGATGGGTACTTGTCACAACATTTGTTTCTTTGTCTCCTTAAGTGGAAGGGGATCCCGGGCATGGGACCTTGCTCCTCATGTGCTTAGAGGGGATTAGCTGCAATACACAGACGAGACCCACATAGGCCGCAACGTACATCTGTGGTTTTGTTGATTCTCTTGTGCAGAGAGGATGTGCCTAACATTTCGGAGTTGGTTTGTCTGAGGGTGGGACCAGTCTGATGTGAATATAGACATTTCTACTCTGCAATGGCACATGGGAGTGAAAACCGTGTCTTGTAGAGCCATTGAGGGGTCACTATGCCCAAGAACAACACACTTTATTTTGTTTGATCTCGATGTTTGCTCGTCACAGCATTTCTTTCTTTGTCTCCCTAAGTGGAAGGGGATGCCAGGCATGGGACCTTGCTCTCCGTGTGCCTAGAGAGAATCAGCTGCACCATACCAATGAGGCCCACATAGGCAGAAACATACGTCTATAGTTTTGCTGATTCTCTTGTGTAAGGAAGGTTTGCCTGACGTTTTGGAGCTGGCCTGTCTGAGGGTTGGACCAGTCTAATGTGAATATGGAAATTTCCTATATGCAATGACACATGGGAGTGAGAAATATAAATTATAGCACTATTGAGAGGTCCCTGTACCTAACAACAAGACACTTTATCTTGTTCATTCTTGATGGGTGCTTGTCACAACATTTGTTTCTTTGTCTCCTTAAGTGGGAGGATATCCCAGACATGGGCCTTGCTCTCAATGTGCCTAGAGAGAATCAGCTGCACCATACCAATGAGGACCACGTAGGATGAAACGTACGTCTGTGGTTTTGATGATTCTCTTGTGCAGGGAGGATTTTCATGACATTTTGAAGCTAGACAGTCTGAGAGTGGGACCTGTCTGATGTGAATATGAAAATTTCCTCTCTGCAATGGCACATGGGAGTGAAAAACGTGATTCGTAGCACCATTGAGGGGGTCACTATGCTGTCACAGCATATGTTTCTTGTCTCCCTAAGTGTAAGGGGATCCCAGGCATGGGCCCTTGCTCTCCATCTGCATAGAGTGAATCAGCTGTACCACACTGATCCTCACATAGTCTGAAACGTACGCCTGTGGTTTGGTTGGTTCTCTTGTGTATGGAGAATTTGCCTGACATTTTGGTGCTGGACTTTCTGAGGGTGAAACCAGTCTGATGTAAATATGGAAATTTCCTTTCTGCTGCTGCACTTTGGAGTGAAAAATGTGACTTGTAACACAATTAAGGGGTCACTATGCCCAAGAACAAGATACTTTCTCTTGTTTGTTCTCGATAGGTGCTCGTCACAGCGTTTGTTTCTTTGTCTCTAAGTAGAAGGGGATGCCAGGCATGGGCCCTTGCTCTCCATGTGCCTAGAAGTAATTAGCTGCACCACATGGATGAGACCCACATAGGCTGAAACGTACATTTGTGGTTTTGCTTATTCTCTTGTGCAAGGAGGATTTGCCTGACGTTTCAGAGCTGGACTGGCTGAGGGTGGGACCAGTTTGATGTGAATATTGAAATTTATTTTCTGCAATGGCACATTGGAGTGAAAAATGTGACTTGTAGCACAATTGAGGTGTCACTATGCCCAAGAACAAGACACTTTATCTAGTTTGTTCTTTGATGTTTGCTAGTCACAGCATTTGTTTATTTGTCTTCCTAAGTGGAAGGGGATCCCAGGCATGGGATCTTGCTCTCCATGTGCCTGGAGGTATTCAGTTACACCACATCGACAAGGCCCCCATGGGCCGGAATGTATGTCTGTGGTTTTTGCCTGACATTTTGGAGCTGGACTGTCTCAGGGTTGGACCAATCTGAAATGAGTATGGAAATGTCCTCTCTGCAATGGTACATGGAAGTGAAAAATGTGACTTGTAGCACCCTTGAGGGGTCACTATGCCCAAGGACAAGAAACTTTATCTTGATCGTTCTCGATGGGTGCTCTTCAAAACATTTGTTTCTGTGTCTCCCTAAGTGTAAGGGGATCCCAGGCATGGGCCCTTGCTCTCCATGTGCCTAGTGGGTTTCAGTTGCACCAGATCAATGAGTCCCACATAGGCTAAAATATATGTCTATGGTTTTGCTGGTTCTTTCGTGCAGGTAGGATTTGCCTAATGTTTTGGAGTTGTACTGGCGGAGGGTGGGACTAATCTGATGTGAATATGTACATTTTCTCTCTGCAGTGGCACATGGGAGTGAAAAATGTGATTTGAAGTACCACTGAAGGGTCACTATGTCCAAGAACAAGACACTTTCTCTTGCTCATTCTTGATGGGTGCTCGTCACAACATTTGTTTCTTTGTCTCCTGAAGTGGATCACAAGAATGGGTCCTTGCTCTTCATGTGCTTAGACTGAATTAGCTGCAACACACAGATGAGACCCACATAGGCCGCAACGTATGTCTGTGGTTTTGTTGATTCTCTTGTGCAGGGAGGATGTGCCTAACATTTCAGAGTTGGTTTGTCTCAGGCTGGGACCAGTCTGATGTGAATATAGAAATGTCTTCTCTGCAATGGCACATGGGAGTGAAAACTGTGTCTTGTAGAACCATTGAGGGGTCACTATGCCCAAGAACAACACACTTTATCTTGTTTGTTCTCTATGTTTGCTCATCACAGCATTTCTTTCTTTGTCTCCCTAAGTCGAAGGGGATGCCAGGCATGGGACCTTGCTCTCTATGTGCCTGGAGGTAATCAGCTGTACCACACCAACAAAGCTTACATAGGCCGAAATGTATGTCTGTAGTTTTGCTGATTCTCTCATGCAAGGAAGGTTTGCATGACATCTTGGAGCTGGCCTGTCTGAGGGTTGGATCAGTCTGATATGAATATGGAAGTTTCCTATATGCAATGACACATGGGAGTGAGAAATATAAATTATAGCACTATTGAGAGGTCACTATACCTAACAACAAGACACTTTATCTTGTTCATTCTTGATGTGTGCTCGTCACAACATTTGTTTCTTTGTCTCCTGAAGTGGGAGGAGATCCCAGACATGGGCCCTTGCTCTCCATGTGCCTAGAGAGAATCAGCTGCACCACACCAATGAGGCCCACATAGGCTGAAACATACGTCTGTGATTTTGAAGATTCTCTTGTGCAGGGAGGATTTTCCTGACATTTTGAAGCTGGACAGTCTGAGGGTGGGACCTGTCTGATGTGAATATGGAAATTTCCTCTCTGCAGTGGCACATGGGAGTGAAAAACGTGATTCGTAGCACCATTGGGGGGGTCACTATGCCCAAGAACAAGACAATATCTTTTGTTCGTTCGCAATGGGTGCTCGTCACAGCATATGTTTCTTGTCTCCCTAAGTGTAAGGGGATCCCAGGCATGGGCCCTTGCTCTCCATGTGCCTAGAGTGAATCAGCTGTACCATGCCAAGGCTTACATAGTCTGAAATGTACACCTGTGGTTTGGTTGGTTCTCTTGTCTATGGAGGATTTGTCTGACCTGTCAGTGTTGGATTTTCTGAGGATGGGACCTGTCTGATGTGACTATGGAAATTTCTTCTCTGTAGATGTGCATTGGAGTGAAAAATTTGACTTTTAGTACTATTGAGGGGTCATTATGCCCAAGAACAAGATACTTTCTCTTGATAGGTGCTTGTCACAGTGTTTGTTTCTTTGTCTCCCTAAGTAGAAGGGGTACCAGGCATGGGCCCTTGCTCTCCATGTGCCTAGAAGTAATTAGCTGCACCACGCTGACGAGGCCCACACAGGCCGAAACGTATGTTTGTGGTTTTGCTGATTCTCTTGTGCAAGGAGTATTTGCCTGACGTTTCGGAGCTAGACTGGCTGAGGGTGGGAACAGTCTGATGTGAATATTGAAATCTATTTTCTGCAATGACACATTGGAGTGAAAAATTTGACTTGTAGCACAATTGAGGGGTCACTATGCCCAAGAACAAGACACTTTTTCTTCTGTGTATCCAAGGCATTTTGGAATGGGAACGTCTCCGCCCTCCAGCTGGGTAGGACAAACCGGAAGATTCAAAAGGTGCCACAAGAAGGCTTCCTCCAGTTTCTTTTGTCCTACCCAGCTGGCTGGACATTTTTCTCTATCGCTCCCTGGCCGCCATGAGTGCCGCCTTGCGCATCTTCCTCCGTTACCTGCACCTCCACTGCGGTTGCCGACGGAGGCAGGCTTCGCATCTACGTCCAATGTCTGGGCGCCCTCATCTGCACTACGGCTCATCCTTCCCCCCGTTCCTGCACCTCCACTGCGTTTGCCGACGGAGGCAGGGTCCGCATCTCTGGCCCAAGTGGGGCATTCTCATCGGCACTACAGTGTGCGGCACTTTTTTAAAGCAGTCCTGCGCGCCTTTTTTAATCAGGCACTTCCATGGGGGTACGCCTGGTGCGTTCCAGCTTGAAACGCAGTATTATGGACGGCGCATGCACATGGGGATCCAACGGGACAAATCAGGAAGTCCTCTATTGGCTTCCTATTTAAATGGCTCCAGGTAAGCTTCTTTTTATTTTAGGCTTAATCTTGTTGGGTGCAAGCCATTTTCCTTTCTGTATTAGCATGTCTACTCCTGCTAAAACCTCCTCTAAAGAGAAATCTGCTGGTGAGACCCCCACCAAGGAGGAGAAAACTAGCCAAAAAAATAAACAATGTGCAGGCTGTGAATCCAAGCTTCAAGCCTCTGATTCCTCTATGTGCCGATTGTTTAAAGAAGGCAGAATGTAATGAGTTCCCTTCTCAGTTCCAGGACTTTTTGTCCTGGATGAAAACATCAATGCAGGAGACATTTAAGGCAATGCAGGGAGAACCTGCCCCTAAAAAACAACGCAGAGATCTGGGGGAAGGGACCTCATCTATGCAGCATGGCGAGGAAGATGATTACGAATCTCCCATGGATGATCAGGGCTCAGAATTTGGTTCAGAACAAGGAGAGATAACAGAAGAAACTGGAGTTTTTAATTCTGACCGCATTGATTCCTTTGTTAAGCTTATCAGGAAAACCTTGGGTATATCTGAAAAGCAACAAGATATGGATACTATGATTACTGCGTTCCTGGGGAAAAAGAAATCTGCTCCAGTATTTCCAGTACATCAATCCATTTCAGACTTCATAATGACGGAATGGAAATTGGGTGACAGAAGGTCAGCAGTCCCTAGAAGATTTAAAAAGATGTTCCCTTTTAATGAGAAGGATGTACAACAATGGTCTGCTTGCCCTAAGGTTGATGCTCCAATTGCACATCTGGCTAAACAGACTCTTCTACCTTTAGAAGATGGTACCTCTCTTCGCGATCCAATGGAGAGGAAAATGGACGGTGCGCTCAAAAAGCAATTTTCGGTCATAGGAGAAAATTTGAAAGCAGCTACAGCCATGGCATGTGTATCCAGGGTAATGCGCATTTGGCTCACGGAGCTAGAAGATAAAATTGAATCTAATGTTTCAAGATCCAAACTACTCCTGTGATGCCTCACTGGATATCATCCGTCTTCTGGCCAGATCTTCGTCTCTTTCTATATCTACTTGCAGATACCTATGGCTTAAACCATGGAAAGCGGGTACTACTTCAAAAAGTAAACTTATTTCTCTCCCCTTCACGGGATCCTCCCTCTTCGGCAAACATCTTGACGAAATCATCAAGAAGGCCTCAGGAGGGAAAAGCCCTTTCTTGCCACAAGAAAGAAAATGCAGAGCATCTCCATCCTTTCAAGCCTCTAGATTGGGGACTCAGCCATTTCGGGACAACAGAAGACGAGATTCCAACCGACCAGGAGACTACAGAGAGGTGGCTCCAGAGAGGTGGCTCCAGACGTGAATACGTCAAAAAGCCCCAATTCAAGAGAGAAAATCAATGGCTCCTGGCGGGCCTCAGCCCAGATCCCGGTAGGGGGCAGACTGGGGTCTTTTCTTCCGATCTGGAAGTCCCAGGTACATACAGATGCCTGGGTCTCCCAGATCATAGGGCTGGGGTATCCACAGGAGTTTCTGTCTACCCCTCGTTCATCACACTTCATCAGGTCCAGAGTCCCAACCAATCTACACAAGAGGCTAGTATTCTGGGACTCAATCAATTCATTACTGAAACAAGCAGTCATAGAAGAAGTCCCAAACCAGTACAGATTTTCGGGAATCTATTCACCCTTCTTTCTAGTCCCGAAACCTTCGAATCTTTACAGGCCAATTCTGGACCTCAATTCAATCAATGTCCTTCTCAAACAGGTTCACTTCAAGATGGAATCCACGGAATCAGTAATCCAGTCGCTATCTCTGGGGATGTTCCTTACATCTATCGATCTCAAGGATGCGTATTATCATATCCCAATTCATCCTGCACACAGGAGATTTCTAGGTTTGCAGTCCTTCAGCAGCATTACCAATTTGCAGCCCTCCCGTTTGGCCTGTCGTCTGCTCCGAGGGTGTTCACCAAAGTCTTAGCCCCAGCATTAGCATGCTTACAACAACAAGGGATCAACATCCTGGCCTACCTAGACGACCTCTTAATAATGGCTCCGTCATTCGAAGTAGCCCGGTCACAGACTCATATAGTCCTACGGTTTCTTCAAGAAACAGGATGGATAATCAATTACAAAAAGAGTCAGTTATCACCATCACAGAAGATGATCTTCCTGGGTCTACAAATCAACACAAAGGACTCTCTGGTTCGTTTCTCTGTAGACAGAATCACCAAACTTCAGAAGAAAACATCAATTTTTCTGAACAGAGTGCACCACTCTGCCAAGGACTTCCAGGAACTTCTGGGTTTAATGTCATCAGCAACTCAAATTGTTCCTTGGGCAAACCTACATCTACGTTGTCTGCAGTACAACTTTTTGAGATACTGGAAAGCAGACCATGGAAATCCTCTTCAACAGATTCCCCTATCTTCCAAAACAAGGTTGAGTCTCAAATGGTGGTTAAACCTAAGAAATCTTCAAAGAGGGAGGTCCCTGATGGCACAAAACTGGGAAATTGTATACACAGACGCCAGTCTTACCGGTTGGGGAGGAACCTGGAACCACAAGACTGTCCAAGGAAAGTGGAAAACATCGGAAAGATCCCTTCATATAAACATCCTAGAAATGAGAGCAGTAAGAAAAACCCTTCTTTACTTCAGTCAACAGCTAAAAGGGACAAATGTACTCGTGCGAACAGACAACGTCCCAACAGCAATGTATTTAAAAAACCTGGGAGGAACAAGGAGCCCAATGCTATGCAAGGAAGTAAGAAGTCTCCTTATTTGGGCCGAAAAGCACCTAACAAGGATCTCAGCAGCTCACATTTCCGGGAAAAGCAATCTAGAGGCAGACTTCCTCAGCCGTCACACACTGGATCAGGGAGAGTGGTCTCTGAATCCAGAAGTGTACAACCAACTCGCAGCCAGGTGGGGCCATCCGGACGTCGACCTCATGGCATCAAGCTTAAACAAAAAGAGCAACCTCTTCTTCTCCAGGTGGCAGGACCCACACTCCATGGGTCAGGATGCTCTAACCTTTCCCTGGCACTTCCATCTAGCCTACATCTTCCCTCCAACTCCCCTCCTCATGCAGGTAGTGAAGAAGATTCGCTCAGACAAGGTGGAAGCCATCCTGATTGCCCCATTTTGGCCTCGGAGAATCTGGTTCTCTCACTTGATCCAGATGTCAATAGAGGATCCCTGGGAACTTCCCATGAGGAAAGACCTTCTACTTCAGGGCCCTGTCTTCCACGACAACCTCAACCTATTACGTCTAATGGCTTGGAGGCTGAGCGGGAGTCTTTAAGGAATAGGGGATTATCTGAATCCGTTATTGATACCATCCTTCAGGGAAGGAAACCTTCCACGACAAAAATCTATTACAGAATCTGGTCTGTCTTTGCTAAATGGTGTAATCAAAGAAACTTAACCATTAAAGAGCTGAATGAAGCCACTATTTTGAATTTTCTCCAAGAAGGTTTTCAGACGGGCCTTCGACCAGCCTCCCTGAAGGTACAAATCTCAGCGCTCTCTGCAATTCTGGCCAAGCCTTTGGCTGAACATGACCTAGTAAAAAGGTTTACTAAATCCACTGTCAAATCCAGACCTACCTTCAGAGAACTTGTAGCTCCTTGGGACTTAAACCTTGTCATTAACCAGCTTTCAAATTCCCACTCCTTTGAACCCATTAACAGTATTTCCCTGCATCGGCTAACGCTTAAAACTGTTTTACTCACGGCGATAACTTCAGCCAGAAGGGTTAACGAGCTCCAAGCTCTCTCTTCAAAACCCCCATTTTTATCTATCCATTCAGATAAAATAGTATTCAGGATTAAACCATCCTTTCGCCCTAAGGTGGTCTCAGACTTCCACATCAATCAGGATATTATTCTACCATCCTTCTGTAGTAACCCTCAGAATTCGAAAGAAGTCCTAAACAAGCTCAGGCAACTCCTTTGGATATATGTAAAGCAGCCACCTGGTCATCTATTTCCACCTTCATGAAACATTATCAATTGGACTTACAAGCATCGGCAGATGCCAGCTTTGGCAGGAAGGTCCTGAAGGCCGTGGTGAAACACTAATCGTAAGTCCCTCCCTATGGTTGTTGGATACTGCTTTTAAGTCCCATTCCATAATGCCTTGGATACACAGAAGAAACATATAAATTTACTTACACAGAAGAAAACTAAATATCGGTAAGTAAATTTATATGTATCTTGTTTGTTCTTTGATGTTTGCTCGACACAGCATTTGTTTCTTTGAATTCCTAAGTGGAAGGGGATCCCAGGCATGGGATCTTGCTCTCCATGTGCCTGGAGGTATTCAGTTACACCACACCGACAAGGCCCACGTGGGCTGGAATGTAAGTCTTTGATTTTGCCTGACATTTTGGAGCTGGACTGTCTCAGGGTTGGACCAATCTGATGTGAGTATGGAAATTTCCTCTCTGCAGTGGTGGCACATGGGAGTGAAAAATGTGACTTGTAGCACCCTTGAGGGGGGGGGGGGGTCACTATGCCCAAGAACAAGAAACTTTATCTTGTTCGTTCTCGATGGGTGCTCTTCACAACATTTGTTTCTTTGTCTCCTTAAGTGTAAGGGAATCCCAGGCATGGGCCCTTGCTCTCCATGTGCCTAGAGGGTTTTAGTTGCACCACATCAATGAGGTCTACATAAGCTGAAATGTATGACTGATTTTACTGGTTCTCTTGTGCAGGGAGGATTTGCCTGGCTTTTTGGAGTTGTGTTGGCTGAGTGTCTGATGTGAATATGTACATTTTTTTCTCTACAGTGGTATGGGAGTGAAAAATGTGATTTGAAGCACCACTGATGGGTCATTATGTCCAAGAACAAGACACTTTCTCTTGTTCATTCTTGATGGGTGCTTGTCACAACATTTGTTTCTTTGTCTCCCTAAGTGGAAGGAGATCCCAGGAATGGGCCATTGCTCTCCATGTGGCTAGAGAGAATCAGCTGCACCACACCAATGAGGCCCACTTAGGCTGAAATGTACATCTGTGGTTTTGCTGGTTTTCTTGTGCAGGGAGGATTTTCCTGACATTTTGAACTAAACTGTTTAAGGGTGGGATCAGTCTGATGTGAATATGGAAATTTCCTCTCTGCAATGGCACATGGGAGTGAAAAACGTGACTTGTAGCAACAATGAGGGTCACTAAGCCCAAGAACAAGACACTTTCTCTCGTTTGTTCTCAACGGGTGCTCATCACAGCATGTTTCTTTGTCTCCCTAAGTGGAAGGGGATCCCAGGCATGGATCCTTGCTCTCCATGTGCTTAGAAGAAATCAGCTGCACCACATCAACAAGGCCCACGTAGGCTGAAGTGTACATCTGTGGTTTTGCTGGTTCTCTCGTACTAGGAGGATTTGCTTGACATTTTGGAGTTGGTCTATCTGAGGCTCAGACCAGTCTAATGTGAATATAGAAATTTATTTTCTGCAATTGCACATGGGAGTGAAAAACATGACTTGTAGCACCATTGAGAGGTCACTATACCCAAGAACAAGACACTTTATCTTGTTTGCTCTCGATGTTTGCTCGTCACAGCATTTCATTTATTGTCTTCCTAAGTGGAAGGGGATCTCAGGCATGGGACCTTGCTCTCCATGTGCCTGGAGTTAATCAGCTGCACCACACCAACGAAGCCCACATAGGTCGAAACGTACATCTGTGGATTTGCCTAACATTTTGGAGCTGGACTGTCTGAGGGTGGGACCAGTCTGATGTGAATATGGAAATTTCCTCTCTGCAATGGAAATGGGAGTGAAAAATGAGACTTGTATCACCATTGAGGGGGTCACTATGCCCAAGTACAAAACACTTTATCTTCTTTGTTCTTGATGGCTGCTCATCACAACATTTGTTTCTTTGCCTCCTTAAGTGGAAGGGGATCCCAGGCATGGGCCCTTGCTCTCCATGTGCCTAGAGGGAATCAGCTGCACAACACCGATGACGCCCACATAGGCCGGACGTTGGTTGGTTGGTTGGTTGGTTGGTTGGTTGGTTGGTTGGTTGGTTGGTTTTCTGGTTTTCTTTTGCAGGGAGGATTTACCTGACATTTTGGTGCTGGACTCTCTGAGGGTGGGACCAGTCTGGTGTGAATATGGAAATTTCCCCTCTGCAATGGAACATGGGAGTGAAAAATGTGCCTTGTAGCACCATTGAGGGGTCACTATGTCCAGGAGCAACACACTTTATTGTGTTCAATCTCAATGGGTGCTTGTCACAACATTTGTTTCTTTGTCTCCCTAAGTGGAAGGGGATCCCAGGCATGGGCCCTTGCTCTCCATGTGCCTAGAGGGTTTCAGTTGCACCACATTAACGAGGCCCACATAGGCTAAAACGTATGTTTGTTCGTGGTTTTGATGATTTTCTTGTGCAGGGAGGATTTTTCCTGACATTTTGAAGCTGGACAGTCTGAGGGTGGGACCAGTTTGATGTGAATATGGAAATTTTTTTCTTTGTAATGCACATGGGAGTGAAAAATATGATTTGTAGCACCACTGAGGGGTCACTATGCCCAAGAACAAGAAACTTTATCTTGTTCGTTCTCGATGGGTGCTCTTCACAACATTTGTTTCTTTGTCTCCCTAAGTGGAAGGGGATCCCAGGTATTGGCCCTTGCTCCCCATGTGCCTGGAGGTATTCAGTTACACCACACCGACAAGGCCCACGTGGGCTGGAATGTAAGTCTTTGATTTTGCCTGACATTTTGGAGCTGGACTGTCTCAGGGTTGGACCAATCTGATGTGAGTATGGAAATTTCCTCTTTGCAATGGCACATGGGAGTGAAAAATGTGACTTGTAGCACCCTTGAGGGGTCACTATGCCCAAGAACAAGAAACTTTATCTTGTTCGTTCTCGATGGGTGCTCTTCACAATATTTGTTTCTTTGTCTCCCTAAGTGGAAGGTGATCCCAGGTATTGGCCCTTGCTCTCCATGTGCCTAGAGGGATTCGGTTGAACCACATCAACAAGGCCCACACAGGCCGGAACATATGTATGGGGTTTTGCTGGTTCTCTCATGCAGGAAGGATTTGCCTGACATTTCGGAGTTGGACTGGCTGAGGCTGGGACCAGTCTGATATGAATATGTGCATTTTCTCTCTACAGTGGCACATGGGAGTGAAAAATGTGATTTGAAGCACCACTGAGAGCTCACTATGTCCAAGAACAAGACACTTTCTCTTGTTCATTCTTGACGGGAGCTTGTCACAACATTTGTTTCTTTATCTCCTTAATTGGAAGGGGATCACAGGAATGGGCCCTTGCTCTCCATGTGCCTAGAGAGAATCAGCTGCACCACACCACTGAGGCCCACTTAGGCTGAAATGTACATCTGTAGTTTTGCTGGTTTTCTTGTGCAGGGAGGATTTTCCTGATATTTTCGAGCTAGACTGTTTGAGGGTGGGACCAGTCTGATGTGAATATAGAAATTTCCTCTCTGCAATGGCACATGGGAGTGAAAAACGTGACTTGTAGCACTATTGAGGGGTCACTATGCCTAAGAACAAGGCACTTAATTTTGTTTGTTCTCAATGGGTGCTCGTCACAACATTTGTATCTTTGCCTCCCTAAGTGGAAGGAGATGTCAGGCATGGTCCTTTGCTCTCCATGTCCCTAAAGGGAATCAGCAGCACCACACTGACGAGACCCACATAGGCCTCAATGTACGTCTGTGGATTTGTTGATTCTCTCGTGCAGGGAGGATGTGCCTAACATTTCAGAGTTGGTTTGTCTCAGGCTGGGACCAGTCTCATGTGAATATAGAAATTTCTTCTTTGCAATGGCACATGGAAGTGAAAAATGTATGTTGTAGCACCATTGAAGAGGCAATATGCCCAAGAACAGCACACCTTATCTTGTTCGTTCTTGATGTTTGCTCGTCACAGCATTTCTTTCTTTGTCTCTGTAAGTGGAAGGGGATCCCAGGCATGGGACCTTGCTCTCCATGTGCCTGTAGGTAATCAGCTGCACCACACCAACAAGGCCCAATATATGTCTGTGGTTTTACTGATTCTCTCGTGCAAGGAGGATTTGCCTGACATTTTAGAGCTGGACTGTCTGAGGGTTGGACCAGTCTGTTGTGAATATGGAAGTTTCCTATATGCAATGACACATGGGAGTGAGAAATGTAAATTATAGCACTATTGAGAGGTCACTATATCTAACAACAAGACGCTTTATCTCGTTCATTCTTGACGGGTGCTCGTCACAACATTTGTTTCTTTGTCTCCTTAAGTGGAAGGGGATCCCAGGCATGGGCCCTAGAGAGAATCAGCTGCACCACACCAACGAGGCCCATGTAGGCTGAAACGTACGTCTGTGGTTTTGATGATTCTCTTGTGCAGGGAGGGTTTTCCTGACGTTTTGAAGCTGGACAGTCTGAGGGTGGGACCAGTCTGATGTGAATATGGAAATTTTCTCTCTGCAATGGCACATGGGAGTGAAAAATGTGATTCGTAGCACCATTCAGGGGGTCACTATGCCCAAGAACAAGACAATTTCTCTTGTTCATTCTCGATGGGTGCTCATCACAGTATATGTTTCTTGTCTCCCTAAGTGTAAGGGGATCCCAGGCATGGGCCTTTGCTCTCCATGTGCCTAGAGGGAATCAGCTGCGCCACACCAACGAGGCCCACATAGTCCGAAAGTTACGACGTTGGTTGGTTGGTTGGTTGGTTGGTTGGTTGGTTGGTTGGTTGGTTGGTTGGTTGGTTGGTTGGTTGGTTCGTTCGTTCTCATGTGCAGGGAGAATTTGCCTGACATTTTCAGTGCTGGACTTTCTGAGGGCGGGACCAGTCTGATGTGAATATGCAAATCTTCTCTCTGCAATTGCACATGGGAGTGAAAAACGTGAATTGTAGCACCACTGAGGGGTCACTATGCCCAAGAACAAGATACTTTCTCTTGTTTGTTCTCGATAGGTGCTTGTCATAGCGTTTGTTTCTTTGTCTCCCTAAGTGGAAGGGGATCCCAGGCATGGGACCTTGCTCTCCATGTGCCTAGAGGTAATCAGCTGCACCACACTGATGGTGCCCACATAGGCCGAAACGTACATCTGTGGTTTTGCTGATTCTCTTGTGCAAGGAGGATTTGCCTGACATTTTAGAGCTGGACTGTCTGAGGGTTGGACCAATCTGATGTGAGTATAGAAATTTCCTCTCTGCAATGGCACATGGGAGTGAAAAACGTATCTTGTAGCACCATTGAGGGGTCACTATGCCCAAGAACATGAAACTTTATCTTGTTCCTTCTCGATAGGTGCTCTTCACAACATTTGTTTCTTTGTCTCCCTAAGTGGAAGGGGATCCCGGGCATGGGCCCTTGCTCTCCATGTGCCTAGAGGGATTCAGTTGCACCACATCAACGAGGCCTGCATAGGCTGAGACGTATGTCTATGGTTTTGCTGGTTTTCTCGTGCACAGAGGATTTGCCTGACATTTCAGAGTTGGACTGGCTGAGGTGGGGACCAGTCTGATGTGAATATGTGCATTTTCTCTCTACAGTGGCACATGGGAGTGAAAAATGTGATTTGAAGCACCACTGAGGGGTCACTATGCCCAAGAGCAAGGCACTATCTCTTATTCGTTCTCGATGGATGTTCTTTACAACATTTGTTTAGTCGTCTCCCTAAATGGAAGGGGATCGCAGGCATGGGACCTTGCTCTCCATGCACCTAGAGGTGATCAGCTGCATCACACAGCCGAGGCACACATAGGCTGAAATGTACATCTGTGGTTTTGCTGATTCTCTCATGTAAGGTGGATTTGCCTGATGTTTTGGAGCTGAACTGTCTGAGGGTGGGACTAGTCTGATGTGAATATGGAAAATTCCTCTCTGTATTTCCACATGGGAGTGAAAAATGTGACTTGTAGCACCATTGAGGGGTCACTATGCCCAAAAACAAGACACTTTATCTTGTTCGTTCTTGATGGGGTTGTCGTCACAACATTTGTTTCTTTTACTCCCTAAGTGGAAGGGGATCCCAGTCATGGGACCTTGCTCTCAATGTGACCGGAGGTATTCAGCTGCACCTCACCTCTGAAACCCGCATAGGTTGGAATGTATGTCTGTGGTTTTGCTGATTCTCTTGTGCAAGGAGGATTTGCCTGACATTTTGGAGCTGGACTGTCTGAGGGTGGGACCAGTCTGATGTGAATATGGAAATTTCCTCTCTGCAAGAGCATGTGGGAGTGAAACACATGACTTATAGCACCATTGAGGGGTCACTATGCCCAAGAACAAGACATTTTCTCTTGTTCGTTCTCAATGAGTGCTCATCACAATATTTGTTTTGTTGTCTCTCTAAGTGGAAGGGGATCCCAGGCATGGGCCCTTGCTCTCCATGTACCTAGAGGGAATCAATTGCACCACAATAATAAGACCCACATAGGTCAAAACGTAAGTATGTGGTTTGACTGGTTCTCATGTGTAGAGAGAATTTGCCTTACATTTCGGACCTGGACTGTTTGAGGCTGGGACCAGTCTGATGTGAATATGCAAATTTCCTGTTTGCAATGTCACATGGAAGTGAAAAATGTGGCTTGTAGCACCAATGAGGGGTTAATATGCCCAAGAACAAAACACTTTATCTTGTTCGTTCTCAATGGTTGCTCATCACAGCATTTGTTTCTTTGTCTCCCTAAGTGGAAGGGGATCCCAGGCATGGGCCCTTGCTCTCCATGTGCCTAGAGGTAATCAGCTACACCACACCGGCAAGCTCCACATAGGCCGAAACATCCGTCTGTGGTTTGTCTGGTTCTCTTGTGCAGGGAGGATTTGCCTGACATTTTGGTGCTGGGCTGTCTGAGGGTGGGACCAGTTTGATGTGACTTTGGAAATTTCCTCTTTGCAATGGCACATGGAAGTGAAAAACATGACTTGTAGCACCATTGAGGGGTCACTATGCCCAAGAACAAGAAACTTTATCTTGTTCGTTCTCGATGGGTGCTCATCACGACATTTGTTTCTATGCTACAGAGGCAACAGATAGCAGCACGCTTAACTTTTATATTGTTATTAAAATATCTGCATTCTGTCGACTTCATAGACTGCTGAGTTCCTGAGAGGTTCTACTACTAACTGGGGCTAGATGTTCCTGAAACAGCGCTACTACTATGTGTTACAAGTCCTGCATTTTCTACAGTGGGAGGGACACTCATCTTAGCCAAGGCTGTGGATGTGGATAACCTGTTGTTTACTAGTTACTCAATACTATTAGTGTGTGTGTGTGTGTGGCTGAGTGGAACTTGGACTTGGACGCAGTGATGATGCTGATACTGACTGACAGGAAGTTTGTGTATTTTTTTTGCATCTTTGCTTGTCCTGGGTCAGACTTTTTCATTTGTTTTCTCAAACCATTTATAGACAGGCACAGTGCTACTTCAAACTTCATGCTAACATTCTGGCTTAGTTATAATCTCTCTCACTCTCAACTCCACCTGTATCTGAAGAATTGGAGGATCCTGGAGATATATATTCTAGATTTACATCATAATTATCAGTAATTATGTAATTCTTGGCATTGTCCTTCACTTCTTCGCCACAATTTTTATATTACTCTAAGCTGTTAGAGGTCTTTTAGATTTTTGCAATGTTCGCTATTAATTTCAGGACATGTGTTTTTGTGCATATTTGTCTTATTGTCAGATGCAGCAGCTGATTCTGCTGTTACCCCTTTTTGCACTGTGCCATCATCACTGTATTGTGAGTTGTTCTAGTCTTCAGTGTTTTTCAATGGTGTATTATGGCACAGGTGTAGATGCTTGGTGAACTTTTTGTGGGACTTTGACAAACTGGGTCTTTTTCAGAAAGAGAAGGATTACTATAACTTATTTCACACAGGACTTTAAGTAGCATAGTAACATTGTAAATTAGGTTGAATAAAGACACTAGTCCATCAAGTTCAACCTTCTAGTCATACCCCAGTAACTGAGAATTTTATAGCTTTCCTGCTACCAATTAAGTTCGTCTTTATCAGACCTTCCTGATCTGCCTACTGATAAACAGTATAAGTCTGCATGTTTCTTTTGAAAGAAATGTATCTAATCTTCTCTTAAATGTATCCATTGTATCTGCCATAACCACCTCCTTGGGCAATGAATTCCACAATTTTTACCGTAAAAAAAACCCTTCCTCTGCTGAAGTTTAAACCTCCTTTCCTCTAATCTCAAGGGGTGTCCCCTGGTCACCTGATCAGTCCTTGGAATAATTAGCTTACCACAGAGATCCTTGTATAGACCTCTCATATACTTGTACAATGTGATAAGGTCTCCTCTTATTCATCTTTCCTCTAGACTAAATAAACCAAGTTTGTCTAGTCGTTCCTCATATGTCAAGTCCTCCATTCCCTTAATTAATTTTGCTGCTCTTCGCTGTACCCTCTCTAGTTCTAGCATATCCTTTTTCAGAACCGGTGCCCAAAATTGCACTGCATACTCCAGATGAGGGCTTACCAATGATTTGTATAATGGCATAATAATATTATCCATTCTGGCTTTGATACATCTTTTTATGCAAGACAGGATTTTGTTTGCCTTTGCTACTGCTGTCTGACACTGGTCACTGTTTCCAAGTTTGTAGTTGACAAGGATACCCAGGTCTTTCTCTGGCAATGAGTCCCCTAAAATGATTCCATTAAGTTCATAAGTAGCTTTGGGATTCTTTCCTCCCAAATGCATGACTTTACACTTCCCCACATTAAACTTCATATTCCATATGTTTGCCCAATCTGACATTGTATGTAAGTCCCTCTGTAGAGAGAAAATATCCTGTTCTGAATTAATAACCTTGCATAATTTAGTATCAACTGCAAATATTGATATTTTGCTTTCTATATCTATTTCCAGGTCATTTATAAACATGTTAAAAAGCAGCAGACCTAATACTTAACCCTGAGGTATGCCGCTCTCCACTTTAACTGTACTGGAGAATTTTCCATTTACAACCACACACTGTTCCCTATCCTTCAACCAGTTTTGTATTCAATTGCAAAGTTTATCTCCTAGCCCCAATTTCCTTATTTTATACACAGCCTTCTGTGTGGCACTGTATCAAATGCCTTTGCAAAGTTTAGATATACTGCATCTACTGCCTTGCCGTTGTCAAGGTTGCTGCTTATTTCCTCATAGAAGCTGAAAAGATTAGTCTGGCATGATCTATTCTTCCTGCTAATGATTTTATTTTGTGTGTTGCAATTCTGAATATAGTCCGTTATTATCCCTTCTAGCAGTTTTCCCACTACAGAGGTCAAACTCACAGGTCTATAATTCCCAGGTTCTGTTTTAGTTCCCTTCTAAAATAACGGCACTATGTTAGCTCTTTGCCAATCCTGTGGCACTGAGCCTGTGGTGATAGAATCTTTCAAGAGTAAATATAGGGGTTTTGCTAACACTGCAGTAAGTTCCTGAAGAACCCTTGGATGTATACCATCAGGACCTGGTGCTTTGTCGGTCTTAATTTTGTTCAGTCTTCCCATGACATCTTCTGGAGTTAACCAAATATCTGTTAATTGTATTGTTTTATTTGTTACTTGTGGAGGCTCTTCTACCATTCCTTGCACCCTTATATATACTGATGTAAAGAATGTGTCTAAAACATCAACCTTTATCTTATCCCCACTCACCAACTCCTCACCAACTCCTCACCAACTCCTCACCAACTCCTCACCAACTCCTCACCAACTCCTCACCAACTCATGTTTGAATGGTCCAATGCACTCCCTCTTAAGTTTTTTGCTATTTATATATTTGAAAAACTTTTTTGGATTAGTCTTGCATTCTCTTGCAATTTGAGTTTCATTATCTATTTTTGCTACCATAATTGCCTTTTTGCAATCTTTGTTGCACTCTCTGTATTTTAAGAAAGATTGTTCAGTTCCTTCAGACTTAAATAATTTGAATGTGTTTTTTTTCCTTGCCATTTCCTTCTTTACATGTACAGTTAACCACAATGGCTGTGATTTACTTCTTTTGCATTTGTTCCTCATTGGTATATACTGTTCGGTACATTTCTGCAACCTAAATTTGAATTCTGACCATGTTTCCTCAGGATTTTTGCCTTTAAATAAAATATCCCAGTCTATGTGTTGCTTTGAAGCCCTTAACAATTTGAAGTTAGCTTTTTTAAAATTAAGAGTTTTGGTTGAACCTATACAGTTTTGCTTTGCCAGACTAATCTCAAATGTAATCATGTTGTGATCACTTTTTCCCAAATGTTCTCTTACCATAATATTGGATACCATTTCTGTGTTATTAGTTATCACTAGGTCCAATACATTGTTATTTCTTTTCAGCACTTCCATCATTTGTGACATGTAGCTTTTACGAAGTGTGTTCACAAACCTGACTCCCTTAGCACTCTGATAGGTCTCATTTTCCCATTTGATATCTGGATAATTAAAATCTCCCATAATTATAGTATGCCCAAGCTGGGCAGCTTTCCTAATTTGCAATAGCAGTTTGACCTCAACACTGTCATCGATATTTGGTGGTTTGTAGAATATGCCTACCAACACTTTTTTTTTTTACTTTTTACACCACATTTAGTCTCGATTTCTACCCACATGGACTTCACAATTTGGCCAGTTTCCTCACTAATAACACCCGCAAAACTGGATTTGGCTCTGTTTTCAAATATAAGCACACACCTCCACCTTTTCTAAACAGGGAATAACCCTCTATGTTTACAGTCCAGTCATGTGCATCGTTCCACCATGTTTCTGTTATACCAGTTATGTCCAATTGCTCATTAACCACCACCAATTCTAGTTCTCCTATTTTATCTACCATACTTCTTGCATTTGCTAGCATACAATTAAGTTTGAAGTCTTTATATATATATTTATCCCTACATGCCTTTTTTCTACAACTTCATTTATCCCCACCCTTTCTACATCCCCCTGGTCATTTACTTGGACCCGGTTCTTTTCCAATTCCATTGCCTAGCACTGTTTTCATGGTCTTTTTCTTGCTCCGTTTTCTAACTCTTGTCTATGCAATAAGATCTCCAGGTTGGAAAAATCCTTAGAAAATTGGCTTTACAGAATAGTATTTGACTTTTTGTACCTCTTTTGCTTGATTTTGTTGATCCATTCTTTTTTTACTGCATTTACATGCATCATTTTCTGCACCATTTTCTGACACAAACTGGAGTTGGAACCAAAAAAAGGACAACAGTTATTATTTCATCCCTTTCCAGCAATTCCCAATGAAGGCAGGTGCTATCTTCCCATCAAAAAATAAAGTTTAAAATGGACTAAACAACTAAAACAGAAATCTCCATTAAAAGATAGATAGATAGATAGATAGATAGATAGATAGATAGATAGATAGACAGACAGACAGACAGACAGACAGATAGATAGATAGATAGATAGATATACAATCCTATATAATAATTCGCTAATTCGTGTGTAATGCCGCGACATGCGCAGTAGAGACTGCCCGCACCGCAGCTCTGTATCAGCCGCTGCGCGGGCAGTCTCCACTGCGCATGACTGCCCTGCAACCAGGTGGCAGTGGCACTGTGGCCCGTGTAACGGGCTGTTCAACTAGTATGTAAATAAATCAATAGATTAGACCACACTATGAATGTGTTAGCTGTCAATCATCCATGCATCATACTGTGGTTATGCTGCCATTATCTACATGAAAAAATAAAGAGAGTGACCTCTGTAATGCAAATGAGACAATCAAGGCTCGGATACAGTATTGGAGACTCTGGAGGTCAGCCTGTTGTTTCAGATGATGAGATAGAGGTCATTTTAAGCAATAAGAGTTGCCTTATTTCATAGAAATGTATGGATAAGGCTTGTGTCATAGAGTTTGTATAGCTGCTTTTTAAGTCCCTGAAGAACCTGTCAGAAAAGGATTTGGTCTGCTTCCGGGAACTTTAGTTTCTGTATAATATATTGCTTTCCAGACTGAATGGAACCCAGAACATAGAGAGACTGAATTACAGCTGAAATCCTAAAACTAAATAAGGAAATAGGTACAGGCTGATCTCTATAAGGCTGCAACTCCTCATGTAAGGCCCAGGAACAAGGGGTGTGTAAAGTATTTCTTCTCAATACTGTTGAGGATATACAGTACAGGACAGACCCTCTGGCGATATGATGAACACCCCTTTGGTCCGTAAAGGGGTAAAATTGCATTCAAGGTTGCATTACCATGTCTCTGTTGTCTACAGGACAGATACCTACATCACTACAGCATGGGTAGTACTACCTCCTTCAATGGCCCCAAAAGCAGTAGTGCACCCTTCATCCATTGTCCTATATAACGTTGTTTGGTATTGTATTGTGGATTTGACTAAAAACAGTGGGGCAGACTTTGGAAAAATATTTTTTCTTGTGAGTCATATTTCTAAATATGTAAAAAAGACAGTAGAAACATTTGTGGCAAAGCAATTGCATCAAAGGGAGCAAATAAAAAAAAGGCCACATTTCAATTGGTTTCAATGAGTTTTTAAGCCTGTAAATGCAAGAAAGAGATACCCAATGCATCTAACCATCTGATTGCCCGAGAGGTGTGCAGTGTACTGCAAAGCAATCACAGTGCATTGGACACTTACATTTAGACATCATTTGTACGATGTTCTGGTCCAGAGCAATTAAATGCATCTCCCTCCTCATCCTAGGCATGCTTCCCTTATCTTTTCTTAGACCACTTCCATCTCTTCCATCTCCTTTATCCTGCCTCCCTTTCCATCTCCTCTAGCCAGGTCAGCTCTCTTCCATCTCCTCAATCTGGATCTCCTCAGGCCCATGCGCCTCCTTCTCTGGCCCGCTCATCTCTCTTACTTCTTTTTAGGTCTACTTCCTTCCCTTACATCTCCTCTAGCCAGCTACCCTCTCTTCCTTCTACAGCCAGATCCCCTCTCTTACATCTCCAGCCCATTCCCCTCTCCTTATTCTCATTACTTGCCCCTTGGCCTCCATTACTTCCTGCATGTAGACCTCCCGCTCTCTTCTGCCTCTTGCTGTGCCCTCTGGTGCCTAACTCAGCCTGTCACCCTTTCCCTCTCATTTATCACAAATTATTCTAGATCAATTCAGACAGATCCAGAATTGTTGTTGGATCCATTGGCTCAACTGAGAAATTAATAATAAGCATTCCACTCGTATCTAAGGACCACTGAAGGCAGGAGATCATTTCCAGGTAGTAGGACACTGCATTTACATCCTTTTCAGTTAAAAATGTTGAATGCTAGCATTTCCAAAAAAACATCTTTGTATAAAACAAACAAAGAAAACCTATTCAAGGATAAGATATTTTATGTTTGGGAGACAGTTTAATCATGCAAGTGAAGCATTAATCTTAAACTGTATATTTCACGGGCCATTTATAATGAAAAACATGAATTTGTGGATGCTTTTCACATAATATTATGTACAATGATAGAGCAAGCAAAGGTCAGGATTGAAAATATAGAGGTGAGTTTTACAAGCTTATATTCAATTACTACAGCTTACCATAGCCTTGAACAGTAAGTTAGTGTACTGGAGAAAAGAGCTGTAAATCTGGTAATGGCTATACAGTTGTGTCACTAGTGCAAATCTTCTTCAGCTACTGATTTATTTGGGAGAAGATTAGATTCTACAACTTTTTGTGTATAGAATGAGAAAGAAAGACAATATACTGCATAATGAAATTGGAAAGAGCTCCATGTTTAACTTACTAGATTCAATCTTTTAGTGTGAATCCATAACAAACAGTTCAACAGTTGCCCAGAAAACACCGAAAAAGAAATGATATCGCCATTGAATGTCCCCTTCCCAGTTTACCCTAATATGCCATCCCCTCATTGAACTCATTGTGTTGAGTCTGAAGCAATCATCTGGACTTCAAAAAGTCCAGCAGTCATGTTCAGCCAAGTGGCCTGGTCAGGAATCAGGGCCTTCTGTTCAAAATGAAAAATGTAGTAGTTCTGGAGCAAATAAATGCACTGTACAAGTGAAATCGAAATTCCTAAAATTGAAAGGGGCTTTTAAAGGGATAGTAATGTTTCATAATAAAAGCAGCTTGAATTAATCATCATAGTATTTGGACTTTGGAGAGTGTTATTTCAGTTGTGTCAGAGTTGTAGTTCAAGAGTAATTCAATGACAAATGATCCCCCTCTCGTCACTTTTACTGATGTAACACTGCTCAGCCAGATCAGAAGGGAGGTGCCCAGGTAGACTGCAGAGAGGGACAATCTTCAATTAAGATAAGGGAAAAACCTGAAAAACTTGTCAAGGGGGGCAGGGCTTTCATTGTTCTCATAGAAAATAGATTGTCCCCTTCTGTTATCTGTCTGGTCTATGGACTGGATTCCACATCTGAGAAGAGATTGCTTACACTAGGTAAAAGGGGCAGGAGGGGAAACTTTGCTTGTGAATATTTCTCAAACCATAAAGGTTTGAGAGATAAGACTTATATCGTTCTTCATGTTTTTTTCATGCCTACATAATAAAATAAAGATAAAATGAAGTATTACTATCCCTTTAACTCCCTTCAACACATTGCTAAGAGGTCTTGGAGGAATTATTAGCGCTATCATAGGAGACAATTAAAACTTGCAAATCATTGTGAATTATTAATCCCAATTTAGATCAAAATGAATTTGGGAACTTTTTGTTTGTTCCTTAAAATGCAGTTGATTTAGTAGTGCATCATCCTCATTGTACTCTGTTAGCCTTATTGAGTGATCGCTACATGATAGAAATGCATTGATTATCTCCTCAGCACTGAAGGGGTTAAACTATAAAGCTTGAACAATCTGCAGAAATCTCTGAGTCAGTTTTGGAGTCAGACAAGGCAAGGCAATGAGTACATCTTAGAATGCTCTTTGCTGCCCTTCCGGTTTTAAAACAAATAATATGTCAATGTCACATTGAAACCTAAACATTAGCAAAGATTCACAGAGTAAACCATAGGACCCTATCCTATAATAACAGGCTGTTCAGTACACTCTTCCTGCTTTTTTTAAGAGTTTTCTGTATGATAAACATCTGGTAGGGCTGTTTAATGTATTGTAGTAAGGAAGAGAGTGAACTACAGTTCACTTTGTTCCAAGGAGCGAATGGGGAATGTTCTTCCAATAAAGCTGGAGAAAGCCTATGGCTTATCACAGGTATAGTACACAAATATGTACTTATTGCATGGATAGCTTTATGTATTTAACCTTTGAATGCCAAAGGGGTGTGTAACGTATTGTTTTGCAATGCACTGCAAACCCCTCTGGCATTCAAAGAGATATATATTTAAATGAGAACAAATCCAGGTTCTATTCTGTCTCAAAGTGACTCCTATCAGCCATTTTTGGAGTCATGAACTTGAGCTTCTGGTTTAACCATTTGAGTGCCAGAAGAGTGTCCAATGCATTGTGAAGCAAAGCATTGGATATCCCTCTAGCACTCAAAGGGTTAAATCAAAGCCAGAGACTTCACATGCTGCAAGTCTATTCCTGTTGCTCTCTATGGATGACGCACATGCAGCCTCTGAAGTTGAACTATGATATTTCCACATTTCAAATATCAGGTTGATCACACAATCAGCAAAACAGCTTACTGTCCCCCATTAAGTTAGATCTGTAGACTGGTTTAAATGGGGCTGTGCCAATATGGCTTATTACTTGCAAACCAGTTCTAAATGACCCATTAACCAACTGGCTTAATTAAATGTTTTCAGTGCCTGAGATGTGTCCAATGCATTGCAACTATTTTGGAGTGAGTAATCAGAAATGTTTGGATTGCAGTTACATTTTAAATTGATTTTGACTGAATGCAATTTAAATTGATTTTGATTTAATAAGATTTGCCTTTTAGCCGACTCTAAATCATTCACAGGGGATTTTAGTTATTTATTCTTAATTTTTAAAATAGGTTTAAGTACAGTTATTTTTTTTAAAGGATGAAAAGTTACAATGTGTCTTGGTAAGAATGCATCATTTTTGTGCATTTAACCCCTTAAATGCTAGCAACATCTCTCAATTGCATTTTAAAGAAAAGTGATATATGTTTCTTGTATCTAAGGGCCTAGATAAAATAAAAAGAAATGAACACCTTCAAATAATCCTTAATACAATTGTTTCCAAATGTTCTTTCACATGAACTAATTGTTCTTAAATTTTCTTTAGTTAGTGATATAACCTTTTCTTATTTTTAGTAAAATATTTATGTAGATGTTTCTTAAATGAGCACCAGAATGTTTCTACACATGAATGCATACTGTGCAATGCAATGAAAACACAGTTGCTTAAATATGACTAGATACAAAGCAGCTGCGGTTGCTCTGCAAATGATGGTAGAATGATGGTCAAATGCATGTCACCTTGAAGATGGCAATGTGAGAGCCAATCATCTGGCAGCCAGAGTTTGATGAAAATGTGAAACTACACATTATAACGTTGACTACTTAATTAAATATGCTACCTTCAAAGACCTGGGAGTGCTTGCCTTCATCTAATCTCTACCACCATGCTTCCAATCCGTGAATGCACGCAGGCACCCATCATGAGAATATATATATATATATATATATATATATATATATATATATATATATATATATATATATATAAATAAATAAATAAGCAAGTGTCCCAAGGTGTGCACTTACTTCAGTTTGAATATTATGCCTGGGTGTCAATCTAAGTATCAATCATGTAGCAAAATTTCAAGAAAAGAAATCACTCACAGGGGACTTTTTGATAGATGAAAAGGTGTGTTGGTTTATTCTATCAATGTTTTGGCGCTCCTTAGGGCCTTTAGCAAGATGCATCTCCATAGAATGTGCTGCAAACTGCTGAGTCACTTCCTGTCAGTTTCAGCTTTCAGGAAGTGAGTTACCTGGATTTCTGTTTCCAGAAATTATTTTTTTTAAAAAAACAGCTGCTAGCAGTGGAAGTACCCTTGGTTTACTCAGCAGGTAAGATAAACTGCTCCTTTAAGCAGGGATAACTTGAAAAGTTGACCTGTTCGGGAGCCTTGAGAGAGAACTAACGTTGAGAGAAGCTTGTCTAAAGAGAACACAGATTCTGCATTGACACCCAGTGACATCATTATTGGATCATATAATATGTGACCCACTCCTGCACAGCCTTAGTATTTCTGAGTACAACTTTGAAACTTGTATCTGCAGTGTTTCTCATTGAGGAAATTGGGTCACCCTATCAGTAATCCCCCTTTTGTAGTAAGCAACTGGGGATTATTTATAAAGCAACCACATCTGCTATGATGAACTATTTTTAAGGCTGATAAATGAGAATTTGTGTGTATTATGATGTCTTGAACAGTGTATACAAAATAAATATTGTTCCAAGCAAACTAGATAAAAATGAATCAGTTGAAAGACCTATGTTTATTTCAGATGAATATTTTGGTATTGCAAGGAGTCAAGGACCTTTATCAAGATCAGCAAATAGAAAGTGATGAGATGTGTAATTAGTGTTGGTTGCAGTGTGATGCTCATAGCTGGGAACTCTACGGTTTTGCCCCAGAGACTCCGGTTCTGCCTCTGTATTACCAGGTCTCCAGAGCAGAGGCTAATTCTCTGGATGTGGGGAGTTACTTCTGAAACTCTACCCACATCTGCTCCTTCCCCGTCTGTTTGTTACGGATTTGTACACTCAGAAATGGAAGGTTTTGGTAAAACACAGTTTTATTAGCACACAAGGAATGACAGTAACCCTCGCGGGTCCAGAAATACAGAAAAATGGTAAACTGACACAGGACAGGTTACAATGATATGATTAACCCACACAGGTCCAGTATGTAGATACAATATACAGTACTGACACAGGTCAGGTAAATCTCATATGATACAGTATAAATACGACAGAATGATACTTATTAGGCCAAGGACAGTAGTTGGCCCTAATAGTGGAAGGCCCAATGTAGCTCGCTACGCAGAGAGTAACAAGAGCGACTGGAATCACAAGGAACACGTAAGGCCGGAATAGGGCTGGCTACAAGGCACCACAGGAAGGTGGCTGCCAACGATATAGTAACGCCCGCCGGAGACTGCAAGGATAATGTGACCCAGTGCTTAGCACCGTAAGGCGCAATGTACGCCAAACTGAGACTACCGACACAGAATGAGTGCCCAGCACCGCCCCGCAAGGGGTTAACGAACGCTCCGGTCTGCAGATGTGAAGTAGCCTGAGGCGCCCAACAGTAACCCAACCTCAGGGACAGCAGTAACAGACCAAGCGATCGTGGTGCAACCAGAAACTACCGGAAAAGAGCAACAAGCACAATGAATGAGCGGATCACGGACTGGACTACTGCACAGAACTGAGGAAACTGGAGGTCTGGTAGGACCACAGAAAGTGAGAGCAACTCGAGTACACAGCAGGAGCAGCAAGCAGGAACAGTACAGGAACAGGAACTACAGCCCAGCCGGGTCGGTACAGGGAGCAGGAACATCAGCCAAGCCGGGTCGGTACACGGAGCAGGATCGCCAGTCAAGCCGGGTCGGTACACGGAGCAGGCACGTCAGCCAGGTCAATACACGAAGCAGGAACGTCAGCCAATCCGGGTCGGTACACAGAGCAGGAACGCTAAACAGGCAGAATAGTCAGGCAGTCCGGGTCATACACTGGTATCATATGAGAGTAAAGGAACAAGCGCTAGGCAACGGATACACCACGAAAGGGCAGTGCATAAGTGACAGCCAAAGGTATTTAAAGGCTGTCACTGGGAGGAGCAAAGACAGCGTAGCCAATAAAAGATATCAGGAAGTAAACATGTCAAAATGTCTCCCGTATATCACGGGCACCGTGATACTGTTTCTCCTCCTTTCCCAGAGTGTGTATTGCAGGTCTGTGAAGCCCTACACCCTTTTTTATGCAAATCACATCATCTATCTCCCACAGCAGCACCAAAGGCATAAAAATAAAAGTTCCCAGGTATGGTGATACTATACAGCACTTTGACTCCTGATATTTACTGAATACTGATCTTGACAAACGTAATTGTTCTAAAAAAAAAAAGATGATTGACATTTAACATATTTGTTTCACCTGATTCAGACTCAGTTTACCCACCTCTACTTTTAGAACAAAAGATCCCCAAAAAATCTAAGGCTAATTTAGCTTAACACCTTAAGGACTACATGACGTACTAAGACCGTCATGGTCCTTAAATACTTAAGGACCGATGACGGTCATAGTACGTCACGTACTTTTTACTTACAGTGCTCCACTGGGAGCGCTGTAAGTAAAACTAGGGCCTAAAATTGACCGCTCCAAGACTGGAGTGATCTCTTTCAGGCTACAAAACAGAGTGCCGATACACGCAACAGGTCACTTGTACCGGGGCGTCGGCAAGGATCAAAGCGGTCCTTAAGGAACAGAAACGTCCCAGGACCTCTGGTCCTTAAGGGGTAAATCATTTGGGTACAAGAGTGGTCTCCAACACCTTGCTTTTTCAAGGCACTGAATATCCCTTGGGCACTCAAGTAGTTAAAAAAGTGGTTTTCAACCAGGAAACCATGGCACTTTGGGGTGCCTCTGAAATCTGCTCAGTGTGCCCCATTTTTCTATGAAGACTTTAATAAAAAGCTTAAAGTTTGCTTTATAATGTATATAAACGGAAAACACTTTGTACAGTATACCCTTAGATGCTACTCTGACTGTCAGACCGAAGAGTAACTATATACTGTAAAATCTCGGGTATAATTCTCACCTATGTTTTCAGAAAATGTTAGTGCTTTATATAATATGTACCCCCTTTATGTCACCCTCTACCCACAAAAAAAGAAAAACTCAAAATCAAAATGCTGGCCTACTGTCAAGGTTTTGCAGAGCTGCTCCCATTCTGTCTATTGATTCTGCTGTCTGAGCTAATCTAGTGTCTGCTATCCCCTGCTGCTGTCTTCTGAGTTTCTGGCTCAGGCTGAATCAGCTGACCTCTCTGAATACTCACCCAGCCAACCCTTCCAGGGTATTTATAGCAGCTTGGCTTACTTCCCCATTGTCCTTGTATATGTTTGCTGACCTGTTGCTGCTGGCTGCTGTGGATTTTCCTGCGTTCCTGTTTGCTGTTTTCCAGACCCTTGGCTTGTTCCAGACTTCACTGACTTCTGTGCTTCTGACCCTTGGCTTGTTCCTGACATTGCAGACTTCTGGTTTCCTGACTCCGGCTTGGCTGAATACCTGTCTTGGTTCCTGACCCTGGCGTGTCTTTTGGTTTATGCTCTTGGATCATGCTTCTGTTTTTGTTTCATTAATAAAGGTGTATTGCATGTTACATTTTTGTGTCCTGTCTGGTTTCCGGTCCCTAACACCTACCCTCGATCCCTCTCCCCCTTACTGCCCTACACTTCAATAAAGTATCTGGAGCCCCCCCACTTTCCCTCTCCTCAATGCATCTCTATGCCCACGAGCCCCCTGATTAGGCAACCAGGCATTTTTAACACCTTTTCATGCACTGCTGCTCTCCATTGCAAGATCCTCTCCCCATTGGAAGAGGCCTGAGTGCCTTGTTGGGACCTTCGTTTCATGACAGAGCATTACCATAGTTTAAATTTGCAGATTCTGTACATTGAAACGTTATCCTTTTAAAACATTGCATGCATAATTGCACGCGGCCATGTCGCCTTAAAGAAAAGGGCGACATGAGAATCTCATCCTGCAAAAAAAAAAAAAAAAAAAAAAAAAAAAAAAAAAAAAAAAAGAGATTCTCATGTCACATTCTTCATTACGGCGACAAGCTGAATGTGGTGTGTAGCCCCACACTATTATGCATGCAGTGTTTTAAAACTGACCCCAATGAAACTATGGTACTGCCCTTTTTTGTATAATACGCACCCCCATTTCACATAAGGTGAAATGGGTAAAATGTGAGTATTATACCTGAGATTATACAGTAATTATGTATTGTATCCTTCATTGAGTCTATGAGAAATTACCTATAAAATGTTAGAGTTGCTCTGAAAATTACAGATTGCATGTTAGGTGTGTCTTGAGCAAACAAAAGACTGAGAACCACTGGTTTAAACAGTTAATCCTTGGGGGGCTGACCATGAACAATGTATTAATCTGGATGTGTTTCTAACCCCTCTGGCACTCAAAATGTGGCTTAATTAACAATGCAATATGAGGTTTAAAATACAACATTTTATAAAAGTTCCGCAAAGGGATCCCTTCTAAGTTGGATGGTCCTGAAACAGACCTATTCTGCAGTAATATATAAAAGGCCTGGCAGTAGCATCACCTTCTGCATCTGTTTCACTTGTTCTAATCCCTCTGTCTTCCCACCATCATCACCAATGTAGAGCGATGACATTAGTAGTTTAATTTGTACCTTATAGCGTAATCGGTTTGCCCCATAATTGCACAAAATAGTAGATCAATCCCAGTGACACAGAACTACAATGAGTTTGATGAACTAAGAACAAGAACAATTCTGTGACAAAAACTCCAGCACCATAAAGTAAAAATAAACATTCCCATTGATTTACATGGGGTTCTTAAACCCCGAGAATACTACGATGGTCTCCCAATACATTGAAAAGCATTGAACATATAAAATAAACATTCATACGAAATCTCCATTTTACAAACTGCAATATCTCTACCATAAATCAATAGCACTCCAAATTTCGATACACTAAAGGGAATGATCTAATGCATAAATATATATGTGTCCATCTGAAGTGCTTATACTGTGCGGAAAAGGTCGATAAAGATAAACTAAGTATATATAATAACAATAACTGTTCTCTTTTTATACAACTCTATTTGCAATAAAACAAGATTCACCGATATGAGAAAATTGCTAGGTTAAGCAATAATTGGAGAAGACTTGTGAAAAAAACAAAAAACACTATCTTTTACTAAGTAGTTCACTTGTCTTAGATATTTATTCGCTCGGGAATGGAAACTGGCTCAAACGGTTACACTATTATTTGCAAGACCTTTTTTAATGTTTTATGGCTGTCTAGATATCTTTCTCCGTAATACTGCAAAAACATGTCCATAGTCTACGTTAATTTATGGGTCGTTTTATTTAGTCTTATGTCTGACAATACATGGTTATTTACGGTGTTGGCAGAAGTAATTTAACTCAGCAATGTCACCCAAGGACTTGTGCTCACTGAATCAAACCATGTTAGTCCTACTTTTTTAATGATTTTTCTTTGAAGGCTGCTGTAAAACTGGGATTAAAGGAACGCTAATTCTAAAATACAGTTTGCTGTTATTTGAAAAAATGTGTTGTAGTATTCAGAGATGTATGTAAAAGTTTATTTACTTTAATAGCACTTAATGTGGATTTGTCACTATACCAATTTTATTCTCACTAAAGCTACGTAAAATGCCTAAGCATTTTGCTTTTGTTTTTCAATCAGTGTAATGGTTTTAGGGATTTTTAGTTTAGTAGTTATGGACTCCTTAGCTTGAACAGGGTTGAGTTTTCTGACCTGTGTAGCACAGCCTGTATAATTACGCAGCTGTCCTGAAATCACCTTCCTTCTCCTCATGCCCCATGAGGCTACCAGAATGTATCAATTTCAACCAAAAAGGTCAAATTAAATTAATGTGTAGGAATAATCATTTAAACCAGGGGTGTTGCTAGACACTGGCTCAGTGACCTACAGCCCAAGGTGTCATGCAAAAAAAATATGATAGGCATACCAATCATATTATTAGACAGCATAATTATTGTTTTAATTGGAAATTCTACGTCTGTCAAGACTGACTGTCAGGTAACAGCACTTTAGAGGCATCTGTGCTGCTGCACCGTCAGTCCATTCTGGTACCTACAGGAGACCAGGAATGACAGCACAGGCGCGCAGATGTCTGTAAGCAAAGATGTCTGTGCTGTTGCCTGGCTGTCAGTCTTAGCAGAAGTAAGATTTCCAACTAACATGGTAATTATACTGGCTAATAGTACCATTTGCTAATTATTTGTGGGAGTGATAGTTCCCCTTTAAACACACTTGGCTACATGCCATTGCAGGATATAAATGTTATCACTTGTTTTAACTCACAAATTCCTACTGAAGTCTATTGGGACATTTTCAAATAATGGCTGAAATTTGTCTAAGTGCAGAAAAAGCATTGTATCAAATACATCGCTGCAATCATTGATGGATACCTTTGGGTATTCATCAATGATCTGTTATATTTCCCTGCCTTGCATATATGAGGAATGGAAGCTGGAAGATGGAATTGGCAGCTCTATCAGACCACCCCTTATTGATGAACAAGTGATGGCCAAATACAATCCGGCCATTGCTGAATAGGTGAATGACTGATGCACAAGGAAGTCCTCAATCCACCATCAGAGCTGTCCAAGTTCAGTCCTCAGGGGCCACCAACAGGCCAGGATGTAAGGATTTCCCTGATTAAGCACAGGTGAGTTAATCAGTGGATCATTCATTGTGACTGACTCACCTGTGATTAATCAGGGAAATCCTTACATCCTGACCTGTTGGTGACTGAACTTAGACAGTCCTCCACACCATGAGGAATTTCGGCCACAAGCAGTGATAAAGTTATTAACTGCAATGGAATCCAGGTGACATTCTGCACACACTGTTTTCTGATTGGAGTATGCTATTAGGTAGGCAAAGGATATGATACTATAGATTACTAAACAAATACAATTTGAAATAAACAATTACTATTCTTTTAACCTCTACTTAAAAGGAAGAAGTTAACACAATGAATTAAAAAAAAATCATACCTCCTTGTATTCATCTGATTATATGTTGGATTTTATATAATGCATTAACCTTTTGAGTGTCAAAGAGCTACCCAACGCATTTCAATACCTCTTGGAACTCAAAAGTACAAGGGTACAATGCAAAACAAGAAAGAGAGAAGGTGCAACAGATCTAAGTGCAGATCGTTTCAAATCAACAAGAGACAACCTCCACCATGCCAAATGGACAGCTGTCTCCTTCACCGTGCTCTTAACACCTCTCAAAGTGGGCAACAGTCCCACTCATCTTATCTTGAGGCAAGATCCCGCTTCAAGGTGTCAGAGCTTTTACTGGATTACCCCCTGTAACAGTATACTAGGTCACTACACCTCCACTGATCCTCCTCGATCCTCAACCATCCTGACTCTGCCTCCTGGATCCACATCGGACTCCCTCTATCTAGGGACTGCAGGATACTTTAAGGGGACCAATATAGGGTTCAAGTGATCAAAACAAGCAATACCGAACTATGGGGCCCGTTAACAAATATTTATTTGTAAAATATAAAAGCGGTTCACCACTATACTAAAATTAAAATTATAAAACAAAAAAGCATACAGACAATACAGTTATCTGGGTATTTTCACTCTCCACCCAACGAGTTTCCCAGCCACAACAGCCTGCTTCGTCAGGGGCCAAAGTGAAGCAATTCTGGGGCAAACCAATTGCACCACGGGGTACATACAAGTTGTCCAAATTCATATTCAATTAAAGGGATAGTAATACTTCATTTTAACTTTATTTTATTTTGTAGGCATTAAAAAAACATGAAGAACGATATAAGTCTTATCTCTCAAACCATTATGGTTTAAGAGATATTCACAAGCAAACTTTCCCCTCCTGCCCCTTTTACCTAGTGTAAGCCATCTCTTCTCAGATATGGAATCTAGTCCATAGACCAGACAGATAACAGCAGGGGACAATCTTCTTCCTATGAGAACAATGAAAGCGCTGCCCACCTTGACAAGTTTTTCAGGTTTTTCCCTTATCTTAATTGAAGATTGTCCCTCTCTGCAATCTACCTGGGCACCTCCCTTCTGCTCTGGCTGAACAGTGTGACATCAGTAAAAGGGGCGGGAGGGGGATACTTTATCATTGAATTACTCTTGAACTACAACTCTGACAGAATTGATATAACACTCTCCAAAGTCCAAATACTATGATGATTAATTAGAGCTGCTTTTATTATGAAACATTACTATCCCTTTAAAATGGGGTTTCCACTTGTAAGCTTGAGGGTCTGTAATGCATTAAGAAGCAATGTGTTGGAGACCTCGCTGGCATTCAAAGGGTTAAAAGCCACATTAAATCAGTGGGAACGTTTATTTGTCCCCTGTAGAACAATTGGGGTGTTCCAGAATTGTTCCATTTCAACTTTATACATACAGCCTTATGTGACCCGCTGTAAAAGATGGCTTTTGGTTCTCATACTGTATGCAGAATTGCACGGTGTTATGGACACAGTAATAGTACAGAAAATGAATATGGCCACTAAATCCCAAAAATGCCAGAGGCCACCACCGATATGAAGAAACAGAGAGCGCAAAGCAATTGGAATTAAAATATTTATTTCAAAAAAAGGCATTTCTGTTATTTCAAATTGGAATAACAATAAAAAAGTGAAAAGCAAATGACATGTAAGAGACCTGCAGGGCACGTGAGAATATTAAAAAGAAAAATATGAACTGGGGGGAAAAAAGGTGAACATATGCAGAAAACGCACTGAACCAAGCCAAATGTCCTGCAGCAAAGGTAATCTGCTTACAGTGAACTGTTCCTGTGCTGGATGTTTTAATGTGCGCTTTCCATCTCAGTAAGTGGAGGCTAGAATTATAATAGGTCAGGAGCAATGAGACAGTTTACAATGTTTAAGTATTGTATTTAAAGCAGTTCACTGGTGATATTATATATATATTGTGTCTGTTGGAGAATATGGGAAGGTTAACCCTTTGAGTGCTGGAGGGATATGTAACACATTGCAATGTGTTGCATACTGTGGCACTCAAAGGGTTAAAAAAGCGTATACAAAAACAGCCAATGTGCCAGTAGATGTTCTACCACATGAGAGCTCAGCGTACTAAGTAAAAATAGATAGACTGAATGGTCTCCTCCACCGGTATTGTAAAGTATTTGCAGGTATATCAGCTTGTCCCTTCTCAAGTGGCAAGGTCACTTTTCTTACATAGTAACATAGTAGTTAAGGCTGAAAAAAGACATGCGTCAATCAAGTCCAGCCCATGCCAAAAACACCCCTGTTGATCCAGAGGAAGGCAAAAAAAAGCCCTCTGGAGCCATTTCCAATCTAGTACCAAGTGTGTGGGGGGAATTATTCCTTCCTGACTCCAACTGGTAGTCAAACAGTTCCCCGGATCAATATCCTATTTGCTTTGAAGCCATCTGTCATAATTGTCAATATTGTTCTGTGCTAGATAGCCATCGATTGCTTTTTTGAATGCAGTTGCATTATCTTCAAGCACAACATCCCGAGGCAAAGAATTGCATAGCCTTACCGCCCTTACTATAAAGAATCCCTGACCTTGTTTTAGTCTAAAGCGCCTTTCCTCTAGTCTTAATGGATGACCTCTTGTTCTTAGCTCAGCTCTTTGCATAAATAATTCACTGGATAGTTCTTTGTATTGACCTTGAATGTATTTGTAAATGGTAATCATATCACCCCTTAGACGTCTCTTCTCTAATGTAAACAAACCCAGTTTGGCTAGTCACTCTTGAGTGTGTTCCATTGGTATAAGTAGTCCAGAAAGTAAATATCTTAATCATACATAGTTACTTAGTAGTTTAGGTTGAAAAAAGACTTGCGTCTATCAAGTTCAACCCTTTTCCTATTCTTGTTTCTACTGTTGATACAAAAGAAGGCAGAAAACCCCGTATTTCAGCAATTTCAAATTCTGCTTTGAATGGGGGAACATTCCTTCTTGACTCCAAATGGCAATCAGATTTCTCCTCGGATCAACAAGTACTAAACAAATAATAATCCCAGTACTAGCATTCATAGCCCTCTATGTTCTGCTCTTTTAAAAAAGTATCCAGGCCCTAATGTATTCAATAGCACCACTTTTTCAGGCATTGAATTCCATACCTTTATTGTCCTTACTGTAAAGAATCCGCTCCACTGTTGTAGACAAAATCTCCTCAAATTACAATAAGAACATTAATAAGTGCTCATTCTACGCATACTGCAGTGCACTTCATGGCTAGATATACTCACACTTTTCCAAGCTAATTGTCAATATGAATGGACGCCAAAAAAGAAATCAAAAACCTAATCTCAAGGTGCAAGAAACAGGATAATAATGAGGCTGATGTCCTAAAAAGAACTACAGCAAATTTGAGGCAAACCAATGATATTATAGAGATTAAAAAAAATGCATTTAAATGACACTTTTATATCCTTGAATGGTGATGTCTCCAACTCATTTTCAGCTCATCACAAAAAAGGCCTCTTTAGGTTACAAACTCAATTTATATCAGTGGGATTTTTGGAAAATGGTATTTATTCCCCATGGTACAGTTGGTTCACCCCAGAATTGTTTTAGTTTGTCTTAGTAGATGTGGTAAACTTTTTTTGAAAAAAAAAAAAAAAAAAAAAAAAAAAAGCTGAGTCACTCAGAATTAGCATGTGATAGAAAATGCTGAGTCATGCAGTCAGTTTGAACTTTCAGGAAGTAATCACACTGTAATTTAGTTCCCGACAATTTTAACTGTAATCACACTTAAATAAAACAGCTGATGGTGCAGGGAGTGCCTTTGTTTTACTCAGCAGGAAATGTTGTATACGTTTACTGCTTCTTTAATGTGGAAAATGTAGTAAATTTAACAACATAGGTATCACGGTGCCCGTGCTATACTAGCGACATTCTGTCAGTTTCCACTCCTGCTTACGCCTATTGGCTGAAGTGACTTTGTCCCGCCCAGTATTTGTCCTTAAATACTGGGTCTTGTCACTCCTCCGTTGCCCTTTCGTGGTGTTTCCCTTACCAGCGCTTGTTCCTGTTTTCGTGTGATCCCTGTGTACAGACCGGACTGCCTGACTACTCTGAATTTCGTTCCTGCTTGTGTACTGACCCAGACTGCCTGACTACTCTGCGACTCATTCCTGCTCTGTGTACCGACCCGGCCCGGCTGACGTTCCTGCTCTGTGTACCGACTCGGATTGGCTGACGTTCCTGCTCTGTGTACCGACCTGGCCCAGTTAGGCTTCATTGGCCATGTATCTTTCCTGCTTACGGTCCCATCCGGTCCTCGGTTGGGGTTGTTGACCAGGATCCTCTCTCTCTCCGGACAGTGCCCCTGTGACCACTATACACTTGCAGTGTAGTCTCTGTTATCTGTCGGTGTCACCCAGGCAACATTGCTGGTGTGATCCTTCCATCCGTGCACCACGGTACGCTTGACCTTTCTTCCTGCCATACACGCTGAGGTTGGTCTTACTCTGGGAGCCTCAGGCAGTTCACCTGATCGGGCAGTCGACATTGGTCTGAGCATTCTTAACCCCTCCGGGGTAGGTGCCAGTTCCACCAGCTATCTCTCCGTGTAGTCTCCGGTTGGGTGCCTCTCCGGGCTTGCTGCCAGTCCTCTGCTACTGCTACGGCAGTTCACAAGTTGCTCTGGTCTCCATTGTCTATTGGGGCATTACTCAATATTGTGCACTCTCTGCAGAGTGAAAGTCTTAAAGGGCCTCGCGATATTAGGGCCTGTCAGTCCTCCTGGCCTAATAGTAACCCATTCAGTGCTGCCTTGTTTGAGTATCACTCGAAAGTTACCGGACCTGTGTCAGTATATTGTGTTGCTGTACTTTACATATACTGGACCCGTGTGGGTATATATTACTGTAACCTGTCCTGTGTCAGTACTATATTGTGTCATATATTACTGGACCCGTGAGGGTTATTGTTTTCTGCAAATGTTCAATAAAACTGAGTTTTATCTAAACCTACTGTGTCTGAGTGTCAAACAAACCGCTACAGTACGAAAGGGCCATGACCTCAGTTGGTACAGGTGAAGTAATGCACAAAGCATCCATTGGAGGATGGATGTACATGAGCAGCGTTTGGACCAGTTGGCACTGGTCGTACAAACCATTCTAGAGCGTACTGCTCATCTTGATAAACCGGTTCAAGCCTCAGTGGTCTCCCCCATTTCAACACCGGGAGCTCAATCCCTGACGCAAGTGGCCTCATGTAAAGGGTTAACCACCACAGCTCCGTTACCGCTACGATACGATGGCGAACCCACCCTGTGCACAGGGTTTATTAATCAATTGGAGATTTTTCTGGAACTAACTCCCCAAGCCTTTCCTAATGACTGTAGTAAGGTGGGCTTTATGATATCGTTACTGAAGGGCAGAGCCCTGGCATGGGCCAACCCCTTGTGGGAATCTGCCAAACCTTGCACTAAGAACTTCAGGGAGTTTGTGAGTGCCTTCCACAGAGTGTTTGAAGTCCCAGGTAGAGCCGCCTCTGCTGCCAAACGATTAATGGAGATACAACAAGGTTCTCGTACAGTGGGAGATTATGCTATTGAATTTCGTACATTGGCAGCAGAGGTAGGTTGGAACAATGAGATGCTGGTGGCAGCATTTGCTCAGGGACACACTGACCGTATTAAAGATGAGACAGCAGTCAGAGATTTGCCTAACGATCTGGATGAGTTTATTGATTTCTCTATACTAATTGATTCCCGCATCCGTGAAAGACTCGCGGCTAAAGACCGCAGGCAGCGGGCCAGAAGTTTTGGACAAGCCAGTCAAAATTTCCCACCCATGCCTCCCATGCCTCCTGAGTGTACCCAAGAAAGTAGTGAACTCATGCAGCTAGGGTTCACCAAGCTGACAAAGGAGGAATGCCAGCACTTTACCTCAGCATAGGGCCTAAGATTGCGTTATTGATCTACCTCCTGGCGCCCGAGGTCGCACGTACCCGTTGTCGTGCGAGGAGAATCGGGCCATGGAGGAATATATCTCAGATGCCCTCGAGAGAGGCATTATCAGAAAGTCAACCTCACCCACGGGGGCTGGTTTCTTTTTTGTAAAAAAGAAGAATGGCGAGTTAAGACCCTGCATCGATTACCGTGGTTTGAATAAGCTTATGTCCAAAAATGTCTATCCGATACCACTCATCACTGAACTGTTTGACAAGTTGAAAGGTTCCTCTATTTTCACTAAGTTAGACCTACGGGCTGCATATAACCTGATCAGTATAAGAGCCGGGGACAAGTGGAAAACGGCGTTCAATACCAGATCTGGACACTATAAATACCTAGTGAGGCCTTTTGGGCTATGTAAAGCACCTGCAGTGTTCCAAGAACTTATTAATGACATTCTCCGTGATATGCAACCATTAAACTACAACTCCTGTGGTCCCCGGTCCTGTTCAAGTTCAAGGCCAGGAGGAGTACGAAGTTCAAAACATTATTGATGTTTTATATATATATAGAGGAAAATTGCAATACTTGGTCCATTGGAAAGGCTATGGCCCTGAAGAGCGTTCCTTGGTTAATCAAAATGACCTCAATGTTCCCAGGTTGTTGCATAATTTTCATTCCAACTACCCTCAGAAACCAGGCCCCTCTTCTAGGAGGGGGGGTCTTTGAGAGGGGGGTACTATCACTGTGCCCATGCTATACTGGCGACATTCTGTCAGTTTCCACTCCTGCTTACGCCTATTGGCTGAAGTGACTTTGTCCCGCCCAGTATTTGTCCTTAAATACTGGGTCTTGTAACTTCTCCGGTGCCCTTTTGTGGTGTTTCCATTACCAGCGCTTGTTCCTGTTTTCGTGTGATCCCTGTGTACCGACCCGGACTGCCTGACTACTCTGCATCTCGTTCCTCTCTGTGCACCGACCCGGACTGCATGACTACTCTGCAACTCGTTCCTGCTCTGTGTACCGACCCAGCCCGGCTGACGTTCCTGCTCTGTGTACCGACTCGGATTGGCTGACGTTCCTGCTCTGTGTACCGACTCGGCCCGGCTGACGTTCCTGCTCTGTGTACCGACTCGGCCCCGCTGACATTCCTGCTCTGTGTACCGACTCAGACTGGCTGACGTTCCTGCTCTGTGTACCGACCCGGCCCGGTTGGGCTTCACTGGCCGTGTATCTTTCCTGCTTACGGTCCCATCCGGTCCTCGGTTGGGGTTGTTAACCAGGATCCTCTCTGTCTCCGGACAGTGTCCCTGTGACCACTATACGCTTTCAGTCTAGTCTCCGTTATCTGTCGGTGTCGCCCAGGCGACATTGCTGGTGTGTTCCTTTCATCCGTGTACCACGGTACGCTTGACCTCTCTTCCTGCCATACACGCTGAGGTTGGTCTTACTCTGGGCGCCTCAGGCAGTTCACCTGATCGGGCAGTCGACATTGGTCTGAGAGTTCTTAACCCCTTCGGGGTAGGTGCCAGTTCCACCAGCTATCTATCTGTGTAGTCTCCGGTTGGGTGCCTCTCCGGGCTTGCTGCCAGTCCTCCGCTACTGCTACGGCAGTTCACAAGTTGCTCTGGTCTCCTTTGTCTATTGGGGCATTACTCGATATTGTGTACTCTCTGCAGAGTGAGAGTCTTAAAGGGCCTCGCGATATTAGGGCCTGTCAGTCCTCCTGGCCTAATAGTAACCCATTCAGTGCTGCCTCATTTGAGTATCACTCGAAAGTTACCGGACCTGTGTCAGTATATTGTGTTGCTGTACTTTACATATACTGGACCCGTGTGGGTATATATTACTGTAACCTGTCCTGTGTCAGTACTATATTGTGTCATATATTACTGGACCCGTGAGGGTTATTGTTTTCTGCAACTGTTCAATAAAACTGTGTTTTATCTAAACCTACTGTGTCTGAGTGTCAAACAAACCGTTACAATAGGTTGATGAGGATGGAAAAAAGGTACGCCTCCATCAAGTTCCGTCTTGGCATATCACACTTGTTGATGCAGAGGAAGGAAAAAAACACTGTTGAAGTCAATTCAGATTAAATCCTAGTGGATAAAATAAATTACTCCCTGACTCCAATAGTGAGACAGAAATTTCCTTGTCTATGATTAAGCTCTGTACATAGTGAGAAACGCGTAAGACTAGCTGTTGGGGAATGGTTGCTACTATGTGTCCCACCTCCATAGTAATCAATGTTTGCCACTCTTTAATGGATAGGTAAAGCTTTGATTTTATCAAGTTCGCAGCCTTCTTGTATGGTGTATGTCTGAGTGCCATCACAGACTTCCATAAAAAATTGTATCCGGGACTGCAGAGCCTGCAGTGAGAGAGCACCGTTCATACACGGCTTCTTCATTTGATTGTTGATGAGTCCCCTACGGAGATTTTCTGCTTTATATCACATTTGTGATTTTTGGATACAGCGTTGCAGCATTATTTGTCTATGCTAGACATTTCCACGGGCAACATCCTATCTACATTGAAACCAAATATTATAATTCTCAATATTGTTCTGAGCTATAAATTTAGCCAATGTGTTTTTGAAAGTATCTACAATATCTGCAAAAACAGCCTACTGAGGCAAATAATTCCACAACCTTACTGCCCTTACTATAAAAAAATCACTGGCTTTGATTTACTTGAAATCTCTTTTTCCCTTATTGGAAGACATCTTCTTTTTTTGATTAAATAGTTCCCCAGTGATATTTTTGTATTGGCTTTTAGTATATTTTTAATATTAATCATACTCATCCTTAGACAACTCTTTTCTAATGCAAGCAAACAATGTTTGGATAATCTCTCCTTATAACTAAAATCTTGAAAATTCCTTTATCAATTTTGTTGCATAGCGTTACTTTTTCCAGTTTATTAACATATTTTTTAAGAACTGGTGCTCAAAACTGTACTCTGTATTTTAAATGACGCCTTAGTAAGAATTTACAAAGATGTAGAATTGTAGCCTCATCCTTTATATCTATAACCCTTTTTATACAATATAGTTCACTGATGGCTTTTGCAGAAGCTGACTGACACTGAATTCTATTGAGAAGTCCATTGTCTATATATGTAATCTTTTTCTCACAAGAATTCCCCAAGTAGTTTCCCACTTAGCATGTTTGTTTCTGAACTTAAATGTATTTATTACATTGACATTTATCTATATTAAACTACTTCTGCCATGTATCCACTCAGTTTATCCAAATCCTGAAAATAACGGAAAACAATGCAAAAAGTTACATTTTTTTCAAGTCTTACTTAATCCTCTTCCTTAGTAAACTGACCTAACACATAAAAATGTGCATGTGATGCTACAGTCTGAAAATGTATAATATATTTACTTTTTAGACCTCCACAGATGAATCCATCAATTTTACGCAGAAGGCCGGCTGACAGTACACATACAAAACAGTGCAAAACTAAATGTGAAAGACGAGTGCATTTTAGAGAACCAGAAGCAATAATCATTCATGGTAGGTAGTGACTATATTTATAAAACAGCTAGTGAAAGAAAGATTAGTCATAAACAGCATTACCAACATGACCTCTAGATGGTGCTGTTTCACAAGCCCTTAACATTTACCATCATAAGATACATTTAGTAAGTTTTAAAGAGAATGTAATAAAAATATTTTTTTATAAAATAACATTTATTTTTTCTGACAGTGAGGCACATTATGCTAATTCGTTTCTGGATCAATATTACCACACATGGGGCCATTTCTAACAGCACAGCAAGTGATAAGTTTGACCTGGGCCAATTCTGAACCAATTACCATACTGTGCCAAGAATTAGCATAAAGTGTCACACAATACAATAAAAATATAACTGTTAATTTCGAAGAAACTATTTATAGAAACATATAGGCAGATTTTACTACCTTCAAAAACAAATTAAATTTGTGACAGATCACTGTAACAAGAATTCTGTTGATTGACTGTAAATCTGCCCAGACACAGAAATATTGTGGCATTATCTTGCTCTATTATAACAATTGAATAAATTATCTATCTTCTCTGGCACTGTCATTGTTTTACTCAGAAGCCTTACATTTAATAATTTCAATAACTGAGTACTATCCCTTTAATTTAAACCTTTGAGTGCAAGAGAGGTACCCACTGCATTGCAGCACAATCCATTGGATCTTTGGCACTCAAAGGATTAAAAAGGCAATGCTTCCTAGATGGAAAAAAGTACTTTTAGTAATAAATAAAATATCAAGGAGCTTTTGCCTGATACACCTAAGTGGCCCAAAAAGCATAAAATTGTTGACACACTAGTTGATATTTTCACTATTTAAATATCTGTGAGGCCTCTAAACTCAACTGTTCTTTTCTTCCTTCTATCCCTTTAATTCTCCCACTGATGAGCAAAGACAAGCCTACTGAGCTGAGAGCGCTGGGTTGGATATGTATAGCAGATATCACCAGAGTGGAATAAATCTGAGAGCCAAATTCATCATTTCCATAGCACATTTTTTTTAAATATTTTTTTGTGAATAAAAGATGTGAGGACAAAAACAAAAAAGCACAGATCAAATTTATTTTGTGCCCTAACAAGATTCTGTGCTGTAAGGATGGGCGAAAGGTTTTGCCCAAAAAAGGAAAAAGTGAGAAAAATACATTTTTGCCTTCTGCAGGCATTCATGCAAAACCACAGTTTTTCTACTTTTTTCCACCTCAACTCGAAGGCTTGTTCCACTGCACTAAAATCACATGTACTGACCCCCGGCCTTATCCCACAGTAACCGTAGAAAGGCACATATTGCCCCCCTGCCTTGTCCCAATGCACTGGTAGCTATAGAACCACACATACTGCCCTCCAGTTTTGTTCCACTGTAGCCACTGAACTTCACATACTAACTCAACCAGTCTTGTTCCACGGTAGCCAAAGAACCACCACACCGGAAGCCATAGAACTACAAATACTAACCCCCTTACCCTTGTCTCACTGTAACCACAGAACCACATACACTAAGCCCCAGAGTTGTCCCATTGCAATGGAAGCCATAGAACCACAAATACTGACCACCCAGCCATGACCCACTGCACTGGTAGCCACAGAATCACACATACTAACCCTTTAGCCTTGTCCCACTGCACCAGAAGCACCAATGTAACCACAGAACCACACATACTGACCAGAGGCGTAACTAGAAGCCACCGGGCCCTGGTGCAAGAATTGCCATGGGCCCCCTCATTCGCATTGGCCACCTCCACATTGCCCCTTCATCTCCACATTGCCCCTTCCACAATGCCCCCTTCATCTCCACATTGCCCCTTACACAATGCCCCCCTTCATCTCCACATTGCCCCTTCCACAATGCCCCCTTCATCTCCACAATGCCCCTTCCACAATGCCCCCATCTCCACTTCTTCTCCACATTGCCCCTTTCATCTCCACAATGCCCCCATCTCCAATTCATCTCCACATTTCCCCTTTCACAATGCCCCCATCTCCACATTGCCCCTTTATCTCCACATTGCCCCTGGCCCTACCTCCAGTCCCTGGTGGTCTAGCGGCATGGCTTGACAGATCTGTGCCTCCTTCGGCACAAATCTGTAGAACTGAAGCTCCCGCGCTCCGCTCTAGTAATGCAGAGGCTGGGAGATGATGTCATCTCCCAGTGCTCTGTATTACAAGAGCGGCACGCCGAGTGGGAGATCAGCTAAGAGACTGCTGCGGGTGAGGGGGGTCGCAGGGGGCGGCCGGGCCCCTGGAGTGACGGGCCCGGTCGCAGGTGCGACCCCTGCGACCCCTATTGTTACTCCACTGATACTGACCTCTCCGGCCTTGTCCCACTGCACTGGAAACCACAGAACTACAGATACTGACCTCCTAGCTTTGTCCCACTGAAACCACAGAACCACACACACTAACCCCCAGAGTTGTCCCACTGCACCGGTAGCGATAAAAATTACACATACGAGCCCACTAGCCCTGTCCCACTGTAAATACAGAACCACACATACTAACCCCCAGCCTTGTTCCACTGCACTGGAAGCCATAGAAACACAAATACTGACCTACTAGTCTTGTCCCACTGTACCGGTAGCCATAGAAACATGCATCTTAACCTCCATACTTGTCCAACTGCAATGGTATAGCCAGAACCACACATACTGAGCCAAAACCCACACATACACACAGACACACACACACCATTGAGCAGTTCCCATGAATAGGAGGACATCTTGGGGGGTGTTCTATATGCAGGGATTTTCACAGGAAAAAAAACAAATCCAGCTGAGAGGAAAATATAACTTTTCACCCATCATTACTATGCTGATCTAGTGTGCTTTGGACCTAAAAGAATTAGAAATTCTCACACTAGAGAGGCTTTTCTCTCCTAAGTGCAATTAACAATATTTCAGTAAGGAAGATGGACTCACTATCTCTTCTAGGAAATTGACATGTCTCCCCACTGAATGCAATTAACACAATGATACATATTTCTTGCAGTTCATTTTATTCTTTTATTTGCATGTTGATTTCACACAGACAACATCACCATGAGAACCCATCCTAAGAGTGAAAATTGTGTGGACATTTTCATGCTTTAAAGGGTTAGTAATGTCATTTTAAAAAAGAACTAAATATTGTAGCTATTAAAAAATACACTAAATGATCCCAGTCTGATCTCTCAAGCCTTTATGGTTTGAGAGATATAACGTTTTAAAGTTACCCCCTCCCTTCCTTTTCCCTGATGTCAGCTGTAAGGTGACAGCAGGAGATCCTGGTCCGTGGACCAACAAGCGGCTCTTCAGCAGAGCCGAGATACTGAAATCTGAAAAGTAATACTTAATTGGAACGGCCTACAAAGTGTGTTTGCAATTCAGACACACTTTGTAGACTGTTCCAATGAAGTATTTCTTTTTAGATTTCGGTATTTCAGCTCTGCTGAAGAGCCGCCTCGAGTCGGCCAACATGAATCTCCTGCTGTCAACTTTACAGTTAATATCAGTTGACGGGCGGGGGACTTTAAAATGTTATATCTCTCAAACCATAAAGGCTTGAGAGATCGGACTAGGATCATTTTGTTTATTTTTTTAATAGCTACAATATTTAGTTTTCTTTTAAAACGACATTACTATCCCTTTAAAGACCTCTCTTGCATGAGAATTATGATATAAATGTGATCGGGATTTTACAATTACAAATTCAGTTTTGCATCTACAGTGTTATCTAAATGTTCTTTTGTAAAGTGTGTTTTCTGATTGTTTGAGGAAAGGCATGATTATATGATAATATTGTTGATTATTCTCTTTTGCAGCAAACGACCGTTCGTCCTGTGGCCTGTTGTTGTTTCTGACAATCACAATTTGTATCCTGATGATGATGATGATGATGATGGCCATCATTCTGTATTGTCACAAGATGCAGCTGGGTTTTAAAACATTCAAGTCACAGTGTATAATCTTCTTTCTCCAGATAAAACACAATGCAGCAATTTGCTGGAATATGTTCCGGAAGCAATAAAAATATGAAACTTTATATACCAGAAGACAGTAAATTTGCAGATATATAACCGCACTAGAGAGATGCTTGTTGGTAACAGTGGACAGACTGTAAAATGACAATAGAAGACATTATGCCAGTGATATGTATTATCTTCTTTTTTATTTATTCAGCTGAGGCAATTAAAGCAGATTATATATAAAAATTCATGTTGTAAACTCTTGATACAGATTGAGAAATGTTATTATTAATACAGTGTCCAAGATTAGCGTCATTGTACCAGGGAATAGGGACAGCATTGCCTTTAACAGTCTGAGTGCCAGTGGGGTATGCTATGCATTGTGTGTATACCCCTCTGGCACTGAAAAGGTTAGAGGGATAGTAATGTTTCACAAAAAAAGCAGCTTAAATTAATCTTCATAGTATTTGGGCCATGGAGAGTGTTATTTAAGTATTGTCAGAGTTGTAGTTCAAGAGTAATTGAATGATAAAATATCCCCCTTAGGGCATATACAGATCTTTGGGTATACCAAATCTTGGTTATAACTATTAGATTTCCCATCTATACATTCCACTAATACTCCCAGCCATTATCAATACAATCTCCACTAAAAATTTACAAGTGCACATCAAGACACCCATAGGTGAGCGACTGAATTAAAATTAGATAGTGCTGTATGTATCGGTACTTGCTACAGTACTAAAATGTCGCTGTCTATTTGGCAACCAACACAACGGCACATTAAACATGTCGCCTTGTTGAAAAAAGTGACATGAAAAGTCCGCACTTCTGATGTGGCAGCCATCAATGCTGCATAAGCATGTAAAACCATTTCATAAATGCAGAGGTCTCCCTCACCTTGGTGATCTTTGTATGAGTGCTGCAGCTGCTGGTGGTGCTGGCATTTATTCAGGGGCTTTTGAATACTACACAGTTCTGATGGTACCACGGCATGCTATTAATGTCTTCAAATGTACAAGTGTTCGTCTCTTTGGGAGACCTGACATCTCTCTTTTAAACAAGGTGACTTGTTTAATGTGCCCTTGTGTTGGTGCCAAATAGAGGGTGACATTTTAAAAGGATACCCTGGTACTTTACCTAAGCATTGAGGACAGCTCATCTAGATGAAAATCAGACTCACCATTTACCTCTTAGATCACTATTCTCAGCTCTGGTCCTTGAGACACACAAACAGGGCAGAATTTATGGATATTGATACATGAACAGAAGCTGATCAATCATAATGATTTTTAGAAGGAATTTTATTACCCATGTGGGTTTAACTGAAAATGGATTCAATGTTTTTTTCGGAGTGGAGTTGCTCTCATTTGGATCAGCAAAAACAAGGGTGATACAGTAGTGGTTGAACTTGATAAATGCATGTCTTTTTTCAACCTCTTCAACTATTTTACTATTTATCCATCATTACTCATCTGTGATTAAAGGGATAGTAATACTTAAGTATTACTAATCCCTATATTAAAGTCCTATTAAAAATAAATGTATTGCCCCCAGTGTCATCTCTCAAACTTTTATGTTGTGAGAGATAATCGCTCCTAAAGTTGCCCTCTCCCCCCCCCTTCCCCGTAGTCAGAGTTCTAGCTGACTGCAGGGAAGCCAGTCATACGACTTTCAGGCGGCTCTCCAGCAGAGCCGCGATCACGTTAATAAAAAAGAAAACTTTCACTGAAATGGTCTTCTACGTGTGCTTGGTTTGCAAGCACACGTAGAAGACCGTTTTAGTGATTTTTTTTTTATTAACGCGATCGTGGCTCTGCTGCAGAGCCGCCTGATGATCTAAGACCAGATTTCCCTTCAGTCAGCTACAATGCTGACTTCGGGGAAGGGGGAGGGAGAAGACAAGTGATTTAAACTTCAACATGAATCTGAGACATCACAGGAAGAGACAGCTATAGAATGAGGTGAGGAAAAAGGATAGGATACGATAACATCAAAACCAGCCCCCCCCCCAAAAAAAAAAATTAAAGATGATAGGTAAAACTTTCTCACCTTGAGTTAAACACCCAAAAGGGTTTGAATTAAACACCCAAAAGGGTTTATTGCACCAAATTTCTTGGAGATCAAGTGCCGTTTTTTATATTTTTCTTTATCTGACACTCATTTTAACAGCTATTGCAATTAAGTAGACTATTTAAAGTTAGGTTCAGATAAAGGACAATAAGGAACTTGACTGAGGGTTATAATAAATTATGATTCCGATTAAGGACAAAATCTGATAAGGTGCTTACCATTATGCATTTACTTTATTAGCAAACCATCACAGCAGGTTTAAGTACACAATGTAATCTCTATACTATTGAACAAACCTTATTTAATTCAAGGGTGTCTATGTTGTAGTAACATGTAAACTTCATATATGTATCACATGGAATCTTTACCACCACCTTATCCTTGTCACTGTATATTTAGGATGAAATTCCTCTCATATAACAGGCATTTCAACAATTTACAACCCTACTTTGATGTCTCATTATCTACACACATCCAAAGAACTAAACTTCAGGTTTGTATGTTTGATCTAATAGTAAAATTTTAGCAATGTTTTTATGTAACAAACTAACATCTATTTATTGATTGACTGTGTATGCGTTTACTTTGTACTTTGTATGTGGTTACTATGTACTCTGAAAAATCAATGAGATGAAGTTAACAAAGTTAATGAAGATTGACACATCCCAACTGAAAACTTGACACATGGACATTGTAACACGTAACGGACTATAAATAACTAGTTGAAGAGCCCGTTACATGGGCCACAGTGCCACTGCCAGCCGGTCGTGGGGCAGTCATGCGCAGTAGAGACTGCCCATGCCTTGGCTGATCCAGAGATGGACGCTCCGAGGAGCGTCCCGCTCTATATCAGCCACTGCGCGAGCAGTCTCTACTGCGCATGACTGCAGCACGAGCAGCAATCTCTACTGAGCATGACTGTGTCGTTACACACGTTTTAGCAAATTATTATATAGGATGGACAGAGGAGATAAAGTGCTCTGTATACAGCACAGAATACTCTCTTCCCTGAGGAAGGAGCTACTCTATGCCCTGAAACGCGTTGGAAGCAAACCCGAGAGGAGGTAAAAAAGCCCTAGAAGTACTGAATGGAACCGGCCTGGATGCTGAGACATGGACAGACACAGGACCAATTAGGAGCTCTTCAAAGGAACCTCATGACTTATATGTGCTCGACTAAAAAAAACTGGCCAGTGAGCACATACCCATAAAGGGTTATACTGGGAGGGGATTTGATAACAGGTGGAGTTGGTTTATTCTGAAGTCAAAGCTGAAATATCATACAGCTTTTATTTGTAAGAAGAATACAAGCAAGCACACATTTACATCATCCCATACTGTACCGACAGTCCTTTTTTTAGGTATATTTAATATACCAAATGAGTTTTACTTGCTCTCCATGTAGTAATGGAATATGCTATAATGGTACTAGGATTATCTATATTTTTGTTATATTTTAATAATGTTTTTTTGTTCAGCTTTAACCTTTTTTATCAATAAATTATTTTAATTTTGATTTTTCATTTTGATTCAGTAATTTACTTCGTACTATCGAGCTCAATCCTACACATAGATACTGTTTATATATATTTTCTCTGAGAGCTTGAGTCCATTGTTTTTCACATACAGCACTAAACTCAAAGTTTTTATTGTACGAAAATCCTATCTGTCATATGTATTATACTATCTAGAGCAGGAATGGGAAAAATATGGTCCAGACGCTGATTTAGTGTTGCCATTGGGCTTGGCTAGCTGTTGTCAGACAACAATTCTGCTATATTGAGAAAATATAACTTCTGTTTTTCTCTGCTGAGTTTAGAATGGTACATTTATCACAAAGCATGTTTTCTACAACGTATCAACAGTGCACTGAAAGCTGTTACTGATACATTGTCTGTGTAACTGCGTGATAACAAGCACCAGGATAAACCAAACCTAACCCTCTGTTACTTTCACTTACATCTCCAGAGGCAAGGGGATTTCTGATGGAAAAGAAGCAATAGTCGGAGTTTATGTGTATTTGCGTATTTAACCCCTTAATGACCCACAAAGATCCTGGCACGTCATGGGCTGGCATGCTATAAGGACCTGGAAACAGACAAAAAGAAGCTCGGATGCACTCATCTCCTTCCAGTGTATTGCAGATTGAACGTAACAGCAAGATCATGTGACATCCTGGGCTAATAAAAAACAAACTTTATTCCAAGATAATAAAATCCTAATCATACATGGCCCAAGTAAGAGGGAGCGAGACACTAAGGCACAGATGGAAACAAGAAAATGTCTGACGCGTTTCACGGTACAATGCTCTTGTTCATAGACTAACTAGTAGCTAGAAAGGCCTGGGTTTAAAATAATTTTCCTGGCCATGACTGGATACACATAAAATCAAAGAAACCATCCCAAAAATAGGAGTGCTATAAGGACCCATGAGAAGTCAGGACCATCATGGATTTCAGGGCTCCCTGCATGGTTATGTAGAACGAAAGGTGAGAGATGCTCAACTAGGCTCATGAGCTAGCAAATACTTGCAAGAAGATCACTGGGACTGTGTCCTTGTGCCCAGGGTGCAATCTCTTTTAGCTCACCAGTGCCATACACAGAGAGGAAGTCCTCTGAAGCATATCATACTGGTCCTGCCAAATGACAGTCCAGCCATGAAATGCCAGACAATTCTTCTCTGAACAAAGGAAACAGCTAACCCCAGACGTACGTTGCGGCCTGCTTGGGCCTCGTGGGTGAGGTGCAGCTGATCCCTCTAGGCACTGTGAGCAAGGGGTCCATGTCTGGATTACCCTCATTACTCTTAGGGTGAACAACCCCAAGAGCAATTTGCATATGTAGAACGAAAGGTGAGAGATGCTCAACTAGGCTCATGAGCTATTAAATACTTGCAAGAAGCTCACTGGGACTGTGTCCTCGCACCCAGGGTGCAATCTCTTTTAGCTCACCAGTGCCATACACAGAGAGGAAATCCTCTGAAGCATATCACACTGGTCCTGCCAAATGACAATTCCTCTCTGAACAAGGGAAACAGCTAACCCCAGATGTACATTTCGGCCTTCTTGGGCCTCGTCGGTGAGGTTCAGCTGATCCATCTAGGTACGGTGAGCAAGGCGTCCACGTCTGGATTACCCTCATTACTCTTTGGGTGACCAACCCCAAGAGGAATTTGCATATGTAGAATGAAAGGTTAGAGATGCTCAACTAGGCTCATGAGCTAGCAAATACTTGCAAGAAGTTCACTGGGACTGTGTCCTCACACCCAGGGTGCAATCTCTTTTAGCTCACCAGTACCATACACAGAAAAGAAATCCTCTGAAGCATGTTATATTGGTCCTGCCAAATGACAATTCCTCTCTGAACAAGGGAAACAGCTAACCCCAGACATACGTTTCAGCCTTCTTTGGCCTCATCGATGAGGTGCAGCTGATCCCTCTAGGCACTGTGAGCAAGGGGTCCATGTCTGGATTACCCTCATTACTCTTAGGGTGACTAACCCCAAGAGCAATTTGCATACGTAGAACAAAAGGTGAGAGATGCTCAACTAGGCTCATGAACTAGCAAATACTTGCAAGAAGCTCACTGGGACTATGTCCTCTCACCCAGGGTGCAATCTCTTTTAGCTCACCAGTGCCATACACAGAGAGGAAATCCTCTGAAGCATATCATACTGGTCCTGCCAAATAAAAGTCCAGCCACGAAATGCCAGACAATTCCTCTCTGAACAAAGGCAACAGCTAACCCCAGAAGTACGTTTCTGCCTTCTTGGGCCTCGTCGGTGAGGTGCAGCTGATCCCTCTAGGCACTGAGAGCAAGGGGTCCACGTCTGGATTACCCTTATTACTCTTAGGATGACCAACCCCAAGAACAATTTGCATATGTAGAATGAAAGGTGAGAGATGCTCAACTAGGCTCATGAGCTAGCAAATACTTGTAAGAAGCTCACTGGGACTGTGTCCTCGCGCCCAAGGTGCAATCTCTTTTAGCTCACCAGGGCCATACACAGAGAGGAAATCCTCTGAAGCGTATCATACTGATCCTGCCAAATGACAATTTCTCTCTGAACAAGGGAAACGGTTAACCCCAGATGCACATTTCAGCCTTCTTGGGCCTCATCGGTGAGGTTCAGCTGATCCCTCTAGGCACTGTGAGCAAGGGGTCCACATCTGGATTACCCTCATTACTCTTTGGGTGACCAACCCCAAGAGCAATTTGCATATGTAGAACGAACAGTGAGAGATACTCAACTAGGCTCATGAGATAGCAAATACTTGCAAGAACCTCACTAGAACTGTGTCCTCGCACCCAGGGTGCAATCTCTTTTAGCTCACCAGTGCCATACACAGAGAGGAAGTCCTCTGAAGCATATCATACTGGTCCTGCCAAATGACAGTCCAGCCACGAAATGTCAGACAATTCCTCTCTGAACAAAGGAAACAGCTAACACCAGACATATGTTTCGGCCTTCTTGAGCCTTGTCGGTGAGGTGCAGCTGATCCCTCTAGGCACTGTGAGCAAGGGGTCCACATCTGGATTACCCTCATTACTCTTAGGGTGACCAACCCCAAGAGAAATTTGCATATGTAGAACAAAAGGTGAGAGATGCTCAACTAGGTTCATGAGCTAGCAAATACTTGCAAGAAGCTCACTGGTACTGTGTCCTCGCACCCAGAGTGCAATCTCTTTTAGCTCACCAGTGCCATACACAGAGAGGAAGTCTTCTGAAGCATATCATACTGGTCCTGCCAAATGACAGTCCAGCCACGAAATGCCAGACAATTCCTCTCTGAACAAGGGAAACAGATAACCCCAGACGTACGTTTTGGCCTTCCTGGGCCTCGTCGGTGAGGTGCAGCTGATCCCTCTCGGCACTGTGAGCAAGGGGTCCACGTCTGGATTACCCTCATTACTCTTAGGGTGACCAACCTCAAGAACAATTTGCATATGTAGAACAAAAGGTGAGAGATACTCAACTAGGCTCATGTGCTAGCAAATACTTGCAAGAAGCTCACTGGGACAGCATCCTCGCGTCCAGAGTGTAATCTCTTTTAGCTCACCAGTGCCATACACAGAGAGAAAATCCTCTGAAGCATATCATACTGGCCCTGCCAAATGGCAGACCAACCACAAAATGCTAGACAATTTCGTTCTGAACAAGGAAAAAAGGCTAATCACAGACATACATTTCAGCCTCCTTGGGCCTCATCAGTGAGGTGCAGCTGATCCCTCTAGGCACTGTAAGCAAGGGGTCAACATCTGGATTACCCTCATTACTCTTAGGGTGACCAACCCCAAAAGCAATTTGAATATGTAGAACGAAAGGTGAGAATGTTCAACTAGGCTCATGAGGTAGCAAATACTTGCAAGAAGCTCACTGGGACTGTGTCCTCGCGCCCAGGGTGCAATCTCTTTTAGCTCAACAGTGCCATACACAGAGAGGAAGTCCTCTGAAGCATATCATATTGGTTCTGCCAAATGATAGTCCAGCCACGAAATGCCAGACAATTCCTCTCTGAACAAGGGAAACAGCTAACCCCAGACATACATTTTGGCCTTCTTGGGCCTTGTCGGTGAGGTGCAGCTGATCCCTCTAGGCACCTTGAGCAAGGGGTCCACGTCTGGATTGTTCAGAGAGGAATTGTCTGGCATTTCGTGGCTGGACTGTCATTTTGCAGGACCAGTATGATATGCTTCAGAGGATTTCCTCTCTGTGTATGGCACTGGTGAGCTAAAAGAGATTGCACCCTGGGTGTGAGGACACAGTCCCAGTGAGCTTCTTGCAAGTATTTGCTAGCTCATGAGCCTAGTTGAGCATCTCTCACCTTTCGTTCTACATACTCCCTGCATGGTTGCATGGAGTTGGGGGAACCCTGAACTGAATCAGCAATAAAAAATGGTCCGTGGTCCTTAAGTGCCGGTCACAAGCGGACGGTCCTTAGGGGGTTAAGGGCATCATCTAATACAATTGGAAGATATAGGGCCACATGTTCAAAAGAAAATTGATGGAATTCTGGAGCAAACCATTTGCTCTAGAGGGAAGATCTAAAATGTTCCCAAATGTCCATTGATTTTAATGACTTTTATCCCCTTGAATTCTAGCGAGGTCACTACCCATTGCTTTGCAATGGGATGGCGACCTCTCTAGCATTCAAGGTGTTGAAACTCCCCATGTAAATCAATGGAGAATTTTTAGTTCTCCCCTGTAGTGCAAACGGTTTGTCCGAGAACTCATCCACATTTCTTTTGAACATATGGCCCTTAGTGTTTGCTTCAGATATATCTGATTTTAACATTTTGAGTGCTAGAGGGGTATCTTACACATTGCTTTGCAATGCATTGTATACCCCTCTGGCAAACAAAGTGTTAACCATGTGAATCATAAACTCACTGAAGCCATAATTTTCCATTTGGTTAACTTCCTCTATAACACCTTTAACCCCTAGGGAGATCTCTAATGCATTGAGAAGCAATAAGTTACAGACCTTCTTTGTATGGGGTTAAAGTCCAGATTCATTATCTTGGTGGTAGATTTATCCTGGGATTCTGATTCAGCCCATAAACCTCATGAGCTCTGAATGTTCATTTTATGTAGACACACTCTCATTACATTTACTTATGCTGGAAACACATATTTATTATGTGTGTTCTGTAGCAGTTTATGGTGCTCCAATTTACTGTTTACAAGAGGTAAATTGCTTTCTATTCTTCTGGTCAAAATGTTTACACTTAATGAGCCCCTGTGGAGCCGTGTGTTCTAACTTTACATTCCAGAAGCTCTCTAGGATAAATGTAAAACTGAAGATAGCGTCTTGCCTCAGTACCCAGGGATCCATGGATTATTTCAAGTCATCTGAAGCTTTTTTTAAAAGGGAACCTTATTCATTGTTTTCAAATTGCTTTTCACCAAAATGTTGACCAGGTTGCATTGCTGCCAAAATTAATATGTTTGAATAAAATGCACCATTACATGAGATCAGCAAGGTAATAAATCATCTGTTAAAGTGATAGTAATGTTTCACAAAAACAGTAGCCCCAATTAATCTTCATAGTATTTGAGCCATACAGAGTGTTATTGCATTACTGTGAGCGATGTAGTTCAAGAGTAATTGAATGATAAAGTTTCCCCCTCCCGCCCCTTTTACCTAGTGTAAGCCACCTCCCCTCAGATGTGGAATGCAGTCCATAGACCAGACAGCTCACATCAAGAGTCAGTATTCTTACTGTGAGAACAATGAAAACCCTACTCACTTGACAGGTTTTTCAGCTTTTTCCCTTGTCTTAATTGAAGAGTGTCCCTTTCTGCAATCTACCTGGACACACCCTGCTGCTCTAAGCTGAGCAGTGTTACATCAGTAGAAGGGGCAGGAGGGGGATACTTTACCATTTAATCACTCTTGAACTACAATTCTGACAGAACTGAAATAACACTCTCCAAGGCCCAAATACTATGATGATTACTTAGAGCTGCTTTTATTATGAAACATTACTATCCCTTTAATGTTATCTTATACTATTGTGGCAGTATGAAATGGTGAATTGCCCTGCAGGTCTTCTGTAATACCATAATTAGGTATGTGTGTTAACAGAGTAACATAGTTCATGAGGCAGAAAAAAGACGTGTGTCTGTCAAGTTTATCACATGCCATGTCACGCCTGTTAATCTAGCGGAAGGCAAAAAAAATCCCCATTGAAGCCATTTCCAATTATACCCAAAGTGAGTAAAAAAATACATTCTGACTCTAAATGACAGTCAGATATTTCCCTGGAACAGTATCTTATCTGCTTTGAAGCCAACTGTCAGAATTTTGAATATTCTTCTGTGCTTGATACGTATCCGTTATTTTTTTTTTTTTTGAAAGCTGTAACAATAGCTAGGCAAAGGGTTCTATAACTTTACTGCCCTTGCTATAAAAAATCCTGCCTTTCCTCTAGTCCTATTGATCACCTCTTGTTCTTTGCTCAGCTTTTTGAGTAAATAGTTCTTTGGAGAGTTATTTGTATTGACCTTGACTATATGTGTAAATGGTAGTCATATCACCCCTTAGATGTCTCTTCTCTAATGTAAACAACCCCAGTTTGGCTAGTCTCCCTTTATAACTCAGATCCTCCAATCCCTTTATCAGTTTTGTTGCACGTCTCTGGACTTTTTCCAGTTCAATTATGTCTTTTTTTGAAGAACTGGTGCCCAAAACTGTACTCCGTATTCTAGATGAAGCCCTACCAATGATAGGGGTACAATTATAATCCAATCTACATCCCTTTTTACACAGGATAGTATCCTATTTACTCTTGCATATTTTATGCCACGGGAAGAAACTAGTAGACAAGGGGCCTTCTGCCTCCCATGGGAAGGCCTCTTTCTGCCTACCTCCTTCAAAACGTAGAATAAGAGCAAATTATTGCTTGTACATGTCTGAAACACAATGCAGGAGCATTAAACCTTACAGTGGGAGTATGGAACTTGGCACAGGGGTTCATCCAGAGGTAAGTTTTGCATTTCCTCCCAGCAGGATTTCCTGTGGAAAGGAAGAACATAGCTCCACATGGAAGAAATGCAACCTTCTGCACATCCCTAGTAATGGTGTATTGTTCTGCTGGTCTCTCGTAAAACCAAGAAAAATAAAGGATAATCCACCTGATATATCCTGGTTGAAATTAAGTTAGGCTAATACAATTCAGGTTCTGTTTTAGGTTAAGCACATTACTGCTTGCGTGAGAGTACAATGGATTATGATTTAGGGGAGTAAGATGAACACAATCTTTTATTTTCAGTCAACATATTAATGTCACATAGTCAAAACCCCACTGAAGTGTAAAATGTTATTCCACAGAACATGTGTACCTATAGCTTATTGGGACACTTCAGGATTTGGTATCATTGTTCAGGATCCCCCTGCTGATCAATAAAGGTAGTGCAGACTAGTCCTCTCCAGCCTAGGACTCATTATTTTGCTGCAAGCCTTAACTCGCATACATCTGTCTGTTGTTTTGTACTGATGACCTCTATTTTGCCTGACCACATTGATGAGCAACTCTGGGGCAAACCAGTTGCACCATAGGGGAGGAATAAAAATCACTCAAAACTTCTATTACTTTAACTCTTTTTTAGTGCCAGGGGGTATGCAACAAAATGAAGAGTGACTCAAAGGGTTAAAAGAAGCTTTTAAACCTTTGAATACTAAAGTGGTCACAAACAGTGCAGCAAAATCAGTGTGATGTTTCTTCTGCCCCCTACGGTGCAGTTGGTTTGCTCCAGAATTGCTTCTCTTTTCTTCTGTGCATAAAACCTTCTAACTTTGAGACCAAACCATTGCTTGCCCGACCATACTAACTCTGTGGCCACCTGTTGCAGACCACCTCCTGCTCCTGAACCCAACACACTGCTCACTGCTCTTATTCATTATCAGTTTACCTTTCCTTTGCTGTCCGGTTTCCTCTGTCACTACCCACATTTCAGTACCAGTGTCCAGCCACTTCACACTGCCTACAGCCCCAAGCACTGCAGGGCCACCTAAGTGCAGTACAGTACTTTTTCACTGCCATTTTGTGACTTACTTTTTTCCTACAACTAGACTCAAAAGTGGCAGCTTACTTTACCTCGCAGAGAAGTTGGAGCATTTCTGTGACAAACCAACCATATTTGACAAATAAATAAATAAATCCCATTTTTAATCCCTTGAATACCAGTGAGGTCTCCAACACATTGAGGAGAAACACATTGGAGACCTTCCTAGCTTTCAAGGGAGTTAAAAGCTCAGTTTAAATCTACGGGAACTTTGGACATTTTTGTCTCCTATTATGTAGATGTCCTATCTATAATCCAAAGGGTTAAATTGAACCTATCACCTTGAATATATGAAAATATCATCCAAAACTGTGTTACACTGACCAAAAGTCCAGCAGATATGTAGTGTAGTTCAGGAAATATTCCCACTTTTTTTCTGTGAATAGAGAAAGTCTCCTGGCACAGCACGGCACTTCATAAGCATATGAAACCTTAATTAGCATTTCAAATGTAACTGAAAATGCATCATTAGCATATGAAACATCACTGAAAATATTTATTAGCATATGGAATGTCACTGGTACTGCAATTAGCATAAATTATCATACAGAAACAAGTATGAAAATCTCTAACTGTATATTTGCTGGTGTTTTGGTTAACACAACACATAGGCAGTTTTTAATTAAGCATTCAAAAATGCAAAGTTGAATCAAGGTGACAGGCCCACTTCAACACTAACTTCAAGTAACATATTGTCCTCTATACCCTTTATAGTGGTGAGCTGTTTGTACTGTTCATCACATGGAACATAACAATTTTATCCCAGGACCCCACAATGCTATCTGTGGCACTAGACAAGTGACAGCAGGTTTGACTCACTTGCACAGACGTTGGAAGCCTGATTTTTTTTTTTTTTTTTTTGCTCAGGATTAAAGATTTATTGAGTTGATTATTTTAGCTGTGAATCATGTATTAGTCAATCTGATGATTCACTAGATGTATGTCAATCCCATCTTATCCTGATCCTCTGTGAGATCCTTTTTTATATGATGTGATAAAATATGATTCTTCACCTCATGTGCTGATCATTGTCACCTAAGCTGGTAACCATTTTTGTGACTATTGATTTGGCTCTTTGATTATATGATTTCATCTTTCTATATAGCATAACCCTACGAGGTGCATCTCCTGTGATTTTTCTTTTATTAATAGGAGGCCTTTGTGTTCCTCTACATGTGGGTGATTCTATCAGGCTAAGTATATCTATATAGTCAGATCTCCATTTGAAGTATGTCTTTATTTGACAATCGATATTAAGTAACACTGAATGATAAAATCGGTTTAAAAAAACAAACACCCAAGCCATGTTCAGCAGAACATTGTAAGAAGATCATATAGTTAAATGCCACTTTACTACTATAAGCTATATCTGAATTCCAATGCAATCAAAAGAAGTATATTACTATACCAGACAGCTGTATTAAGGAGTAGAACACCCATACTTTATTATTCTGTTTCATATAACGAATAACCTTAATATTTAACTGCATAAAGTTTACTGTGGAAAAATAAATTTATTTTTACATAAAAACGATTTACCTGCCACCGAAAACATAACTCAGTCTTGTTAACATAAAAAAAGAAATGTCAGATGGCAGATTTATTTGCAACACTCACAAATAATAAATACAACAAAATGTTAACCGGCTTTTTTATTTATTTCTAAATATAAATTATAATGTTTACGGAGCAGTACAGCTTTGGTACAGGCAGAAAACTGGAATATTTTACAATCCAATCTGATAAACAATACCTATAGTACTAATGAGATTTTGTTACTGTTATGGAAGATTATATGAAAAATTAAATGGTCATATTTGACAAAAATGAGCTTTTATTACACATAATAAATATACATCAAGGCCATTTGCAAATAGAAGCAATATTATACATATCATTACAAAGCTTGCAATTTCATTTCTACGATTTTGATACAGTTTAAATTATTACAAAAAAGAACAATGCTACATTCCACTAACATTATTTTTTAACCTCGTGGATATTAGATATGATTCCAGCATCCAAAGAATTAAACCTTTGCATGTCAGTGGAGTATTGGATACCCCTCTTGCATGTAAAGGGTAAGATAAGCAGTAAACTTTTTTTGACAAAATAAACATTGTAACTCTTTTCATGCTGAGTAAAACAAGCATATTCTTAGCTCTGAGAGCTTTTTCATTTTAATAATTAATACAGCTCAATATAATGGTTTTAACCCCTTGTAAGTTAGAGACATCTCTAATGTATTACCTCATAGTATGCTGTAGATGGCACTAGCTTCCAAGGGGTTGATAAAACTGCAATTTTCTGTTTAGGTCTCCAGGTAGCGCTGTTCTTATAAGTTACTATGGAAAGCCATAGTCTATGACTTGAGTTCTCCCATAGAGAGTGTTGTAAAAAATAAATGCCTTTTAGACAACAGATTGTGTTGTTGCTAACAGTTTGAATTAAAAAAAATAGTTTGAGCTGTAATAACTTGTGAATGAAAAATCCACCAGAAGTGGCAACATCATATTTTACCCACTAGGAAAAATCTTTATAACATATCATTTGTTTTCATAGTAAAATTCTAGTGCTTCTTTAAATACTGTTTTTTTTATTTTATAAGAGCAAATGACAGCAGGAGTGAGTACATGAATACTACAAATTAGCAGCTTTATATTCCTGTTCATGCATTTAATTCCCATTCTGAAATAACACTTATTTGTACAGTTTCCGTCATGACCTAGTAAATGACAAGAGCAGCAGTTAATGGCAATTGAATATACTATTTACATTGCGGAGATTTAAATGATAGTAGTTACATATGCTTTCCATCTTTCAGCTACAATTGCATCAAACCCATATTTAAATTCCATGTGCCCCTAGGTAAGACAATCTAGGTATCCTTTGCTCCACCCATAGTCACACCCCCAATCCTTACATGACCCCACTCCATGTCCCATCCACTGTTTCCAGGCACAGCAAATACACCTGGCTTATTTAAAAGAAAAACAAAAAGAGCTTTAACCCTTTTGGTGGCAGTGTGGTACATAACGCATTGCAGAGCAATGTGTTGCGTAGCCTTCTGGCACCCAAAGGGTTAACCCCTTGGCTGCTAGAGAGATCATCAATGCATTGCTCCACAAAGTGTCAGAGAACTCTCTAGTATCCAAAGGGGTACATAATAGCCTGCAAAGGGATATAACACTGGTACAGTGTCACGCCTACATCTCAGAATGTGGGTGTGGCCAACAAAGCTTTCACCACACGCAACAAGATTTGGAACTCTAGGCAGTCATTAACTCTGCCTAATGGGAGATTCTGTCCTGATTTGTAGACATAATGGAACTGAAGCACAAAGAACAATGGGTGCCAAACAGCTGCAGCATGGAGTGCAAATAAAATTCCCCAAATTCCATCTCATTTAAATGCGGCTTTTAAACCCATGAAGACAAGAGGAATTTCCTACATAGTGGGAGTCCTCGCTAGCCTTCAATTAATTAAACTTCCCATTTAAATGATTGCAAATTTGTATACATACCTTGTCGTGCCTTTGGTTTGTCCTAATATCATGCCATTTCCTTTTAGTACATCAGCCTCAATATGTATTCTGCATAGAAAATAATTTAAGAAAATCACAGCATTGATTCTTTTCACTGAATTGTTATAAATGTGCCATAAACTAAACTGTGTGAATCACTAAGTCAGTATTCTGGCAAATGGATTTTATCTATATTACTTCTCTAACATTGACTGTGATTTAAAATGGAGAGTCACAAAAAATATTTGTTGCACAAAGTGATGTTGATGTTGATTTTGTTTATTTTTCCTTCTCTAAATTCAGTTTTCTAGACATAACAATTTTGTACAAATTTTTTTACAAAATGTAAGGCTGATAATTCTCATCCATATACATATGCATGTCTGGTATTCAACCCCGTTATTTTACCAGCTGCACGTAACGGGAAAACGTCAATGCTGAAAAGATATATTCATGTAATGTAACATTTCAAATGTACACTATCATTACATGGCAAATGCATTGCACTTTAAAGGTAGTTACCCTGCCTCTGTTCTGATTATATAGAAATCGTGCATGCAAAATGTGTCTAACTTAATATGGATTTATAGAAATGTTCAGATAGAGAACGATAATAGTGATGGAAAAGAGAAAACATAGGATGGCCATAAGCGTGTTCTTTATTAAAAAAAAATGTGTTTGATCCTTCTATGTGATGATTCAGGATTCTATAACTTAAAGTGTTAGTAATGTCTGAGAAAAACTTTTTTGCATTTAGATGAGCTAAAAAGCTGATCTAAATGCAAAAAAACGTATCTCTCTCTCTTTAAAGTTTGATTTCTCCTACTGACAGCTGTAAAGCTGTCAGCAGGAGATCAGTGTCGGTCGACACGCTGGAGCTTGAGAAGTGCCGAGATCTCGTTACTTACACGGAATCCCTTCATTGGAATGGTCTAAAATATGTGTCTGAACACTAGGCACACGTTTTAGACCATTCCAATGAAGGGATTCCATGTAAGTAACGAGATCCCAGCACTTCTCAAGCGCCAGCGTGTCAACCGACACGGATCTCCTGCTGACAGCTTTACAGCTGTCAGTAGGAGAAATCAAACTTTAAACGCCTGTATCTCTTAAACCATAAGGGTTTGAGAGATACGGTTTTTTGCATTTAGATCAGCTTTTTAGCTCATCTAAATGCAAAAAAGTTTTTCTCAGACATTACTAACACTTTAAGTTATAGAATCCTGAATCATCACATAGAAGGATCAAACACATTTTTTTTTAATAAAGAACACGCTTATGGCCATCCTATGTTTTCTCTTCTCCATCACTATTATCGTTCTCTATCTGAACATTTCTATAAATCCATATTAAGTTAGACACATTTTGCATGCACGATTTCTATATAATCAGAACAGAGGCAGTCAGAGGCTGTCAGTAGGAGAAATCAAACTTTAAACTCCTGTATCTCTTAAACCATAGCGGTTTGAGAGATAAGTTTTTTTGCATTTAGATCAGCTTTTTAAGCTCTTCTAAATGCAAAAAAGTTTTTTCCAGACATTACTAACACTTTAATCAGTTATATTGTATTCTCTGCTCTGCAGACATGATATCTACTACTAATTCAAGATTCATATTGAAGAATCCATCCCTAGAGAATTGTTTTACAGAGAATTTAAATCTACATATATGTTGTACCAGGGCTCAAAATTTCCACTCTCCACTAGCCAATGGTGAGTGAAAATTTAGCCCTGGCAAGTAGAAATTCAGCCCTGGTGGGTATGTTATGACGCGCAGTGACAAGTAACTTTTCAGGTCTGGCTAGTAGCAAAGGACTTCAACTTTTAAGGCCTGCAAGTTGTACTATAGAATCAAAGTAGGAGAACACACTCACCGATATGTGCAGAAATCAGCTCTCGCTGAACTCTACTGAATGCAATGAAATATACAATGTTTCTGTGGGCTCAATAACACCCTTAGTCAGGCATTGCATGTGTTCTCCTACTTAACTCATACAAATATGCAGTTAAAGGCTTAGTGCTAGTATTTGTTTAATTTTTAGCAAATCAATTAGAATACTTGCATTTAAAGGGGAACTATCAAGCTGCACTATACAGCTTGCCTGGGCAATGAATACACAGTAAAAAACACCTTCCTGTACTTACCAGTGCAGGATATTACTTTTTATAGTGTATTAATTGCCAAGCTTGCTCGATCATATAGTTGCTGCCTGCAGGCAGCTGTTTAGATGTGCTGCTGGAAGAAAAGGGGAAGGCAGATGACGGGGAGAGTGCTGTAATAGAGGAAAGATGGCTGCACTCTCCTCGTCTCTGAAGAAAATGTGGGCCTACAGTGAAATTATTTAGTATGTGAAACTGCCCATATCTTACTATTTATTTATTTGGGGGTTTGTGTACTGTGAAAGTTCCACTTTAACAGACACCTATTCTCAAACCGAACGGTTGTGGAATGCAGGTGGTTAGGCCTTACTAGCCTACTAGTTCATGTGTGCTACCTATTTAAGTAGAAAAATATTGTAAAAAATCTCAGGTGGGCTGCACCCTGAGATCAGACTGGCCTCTTCTTGCACACAGACTACATGTTGGATGCTCATGAGATAAAGGTTAACTTCTATATATAAGTATATTAGCAACAAATGGTAGTACAACATGAGATACTGCTTCCAGCACCAGACGGCGGCTCTGCAGGAGCGCTGTCATCTAGATATCTCTGTATTATTACTTCATGTGTATGGTCTAAAACGTGTGCCTGGCTTGCAAGCACATGTTGTAGACCATTCCGATGAAGTAATTATACGGCGATATCTAGATGACAGCGCTCCTGCAGAACCGCCAAAAGTCGGCCGACCGGATTCTGCCTCTGACAGCTTTACAGCTCGTCAGGCAGAAGGGGGAGGGACCGGGGGACTGTCTTGCCTTACATCTCTCAAACCATAAAGGTTTGAGAGATGGGACTAAGGGAGTTCAGTATGTTTGTACGATTTCTGTCTTTTGGCGTCACGTTGTTCGGGGGGGTTACTATCCCTTTAAAGAGGCAGATTCTCTTTAATGTTTCTTCATCACAACACCATACAGAAGCTATTTTGGCTGCAAGCAGTCTGAGATTGTAACTTTAGTGCGCAATGTAATGCTTCATTGAACACCTCCCTGATCTGTAAAAGCTTAACAAATACCTTTGAAAGAAACACATTTAAAAATGAAAAAAAAAATGATTTGGCTTAACCCTTTGAGTTCTAAAGGGGTTTCCAATTAAATGATTTGTAATGCACTGTATACCCTTCTGGCACTGTAGAGGGTTAAATATGGCATTTATCTGGTATGTAGTAGCTATAAAAACAGTTTATATTATACAGTAAATATTACAAAGCGCCTTTCAGCTTTACAAGAATAGCTCGTTACAACTACATTAGAAACTTTAAAGTTACAATCTTAAAGGGACAGTAATACTTAAAATGTAAAAGAATACATGTTGTAGAGTTTATCCCCCTGAGTAAAACAAGGGTGCTCCCACTGCTAAGGGATAATTTATTAAAAAAAAAATACATCTCAAACATGAATTTTTTAGGTGCAATATCACAGTGGCCTGAATATTTACAGTGGCGCTGTTGCTACACCATCCTATGGAGATTTATGGTCTACGGACCAGAGCAGTCCTAAAAAATTCAAGTTTGAGCTGTTATAATTTTTTAATAAAACGTCTCTCAGCAGTGGGAGTACCCTTGTTTTACTCAGGGGGATAAACCCTATAACATATCTTTTTTTACATTTTAAGTATTACTATCCCTTTAAATAAGCAAACAACCCTACAACATATATTTTTTTAAATTTTAAGTATTAGTATCCCTTTAAATAAGCAAACAATGTAAAGCACATTGAATGCAATTCTTCACAATCAGTTATTAGTTTAACAATGAAATCACTGCATTCCACATTGAGCATCTTTTAAAACCCTGTAGAAGTGACACCACATTACTCTGAAATGCTTTCAAACACCTCTTATTTTCAAGACGTTAAGACGATATAAAAATTACATTATAAGTATATTTCTGTTGATGGGTTCCTATACGTGAACACTACGAGACAAAACACTGGGGACTTATGTTTCAAAGAATAGATAAGGAAATCGTGGGCAAACTGCATCAAACTGTAAAAATTAAAAATGCCTTATAATTTAAATTGGAATTTTAACCCCTTGAATGATGGGAATCCAAAGCATTGCTTCACAATGCGTTCAAGACTTTCCTACTATTCAAGCAGTTAACTCTTTGAGCACCAGAGGGGCACGCGACGCATTGCAAAGCAATGCGTCGCGTGCCCCTCTGGTGCTCAAAGGGTTAAAATCCTCATGAATTTCTGTGGAATTTTGGGAATTGTTTGGCATTTAGTTTACCACAATATATATCTACTATTTGTTTGAACATAAGACCCCAACAGTATGGTAACTATTTCATGAAAACTTTATCGGCAAGAAAAAGTCTTTGATACAGACAAACATTGTCGACGAACACGTCCTAAAATTAAACTCAGTATATGAGAGATAATATTGTAACAGTTACATGAATATATGTAAAACTTCCAACTAGATGGGATTTTACTGCATTTTGCATGCAATTTACATTCAATAAAAGAACAACTTGTAGTTCCCTCCCAGCATTCATTTCTTCCCCACAAAGTAACAGCACTCAATAGAATTAAAATACATTGGAGGTGATAAAGTGTAGATGACTTCTCCAGTTTATCAATTCTCCACCCATGTCATTCTATGAAGCCTATTCACTAAGATCTCCTGAGCTGAAGAAATCTTAGTGCATAGGCTCCATATAATATGGAATTTTAGAAGTCATCACCACTTTATCACCTCTTTATCACAACTTAGTGAATCTGCCCCCCCCGATACATACATTTATTATATACATATTATTTACATTCACAAGGAATTAAAAAAAATGGTTTAATTGAAATGAGAAATAAATTATTATACAAATTAGAGAAATCCAGTTTACCTGATTACATTCTTTATGACAAACCAAACTATAAAGTATTACTATAACATTTCAAAATGTCTTCTATGAAAGCTTGAATTGTAAAATGCACAGATAAGTCAGATAGTTTCCTTAACTGCGTAAAAGTTGACATATGTAGTGCATCAACTTTGCACTCAGTTCCTGCAGAGCACAATTAAAAATGCTTTCTTAAAGGGATAGTAATGTTTCATAATAAAAGTAGCTCTAATTAATTATCATATTATTTGGACCATGGAGAGTGTTATTTCAATTCTGTCAGAGTTGTAGTTCAAGAGTAATTCAATGACAAAGTATCCCCCTCCCACCCCTTTTACTGATGTAACACTGCTCAGCCAGATCAGAAGGGAGGTGCCCAGGTAGATCGCAGAGAGGGACAATCTTCAATTAAGATAAGGGAAAAAACTGAAAAACTTGCCAAAGGGGGCAAGGTTTTCATTGTTCTCAGAGTAAGAAGATTGTCCCCTGCTGTTATTTGTCTGGTCTAGCAACCAGATTCCACATCTGTGGGGAGGTGGCTTACACTAGGTAAAAGGGAAGGGAGGGGGAAACTTTATCATTCAATTACTCTTGAACTACAACTCTGACAGTATTGAAATAACACTCTCTATGGCTCATATACTATGAAGATTAATTGGAGCTGCTGTCTTTTGAAACATTACTATCCCTTTAAGCTGAAGGAAAATAGTAAATGCCAGTCTATATATCTAAGGCATTGTTCACACAGGTGACAACAGAACAAAATGTTCAGTGACACAAGTGTCCAATCAGGTAAAGCAGATACTGATGTAGGATGGCTATCTATCATGCAGTTGACTGGAAAGTGGTAGCATCACTGTGATGTTCCATTCACTGTCATGAATCAGTCTATTGTTGGCTACTTAAACAAATTATTGCTCTCAGTCACATTCTTTAAACCCCTCTGGCACTCAAAGGGTTAAACCCTGTGCAAAAAAACAAAAGCAGCAATTCTATAGTAAACCAACTACTCCATAGGTAACAAATAAAAATCCATAACATTCCCATTGATTTAAAAATGGTATTTAATCCAGTGAATGATAGAGAGGTTTCCCAAGAATTGCTTTGCAACATATAAGAGACCTCTCTAGCATTCAAGGGGTTAAAAGACACATTTAATTCAATGATAATTTTTATTTGTCCCTTATGGTGAAGATAGATTCCTCCAGTTCTCCTTAGTGCTTAGGCTCACTGCAGTTAAGACATTTTTAAGTTTTATTATATCCCCTTCCTCCCCTTTAAGTGACATCAATCCCCTCTCTTTGTGATCAGGTCTCACTTAAACAAAGGTAGTACTGCATTCAGAAGGTTGCTGGGAAGAGTTGTCATGGCAACTGCATCTCTTTCAATCAGTCTTTTTGGTCAGCACCTTCAACTGAGAATGGGCCAACATCATGTAAATAACTCCCTAAATATAGCATTTTGAAGGGTCTGACTGAGAACTCTCAGAGAACAACATAACCATTACTATCTCTTTAAGTGCAATTCAAAAAATACATCTGTATTCTTTCATTTCATAAGTTCTATTTTAGCATGTGTTCATTTAAGCCCTTGGATACTAGGGACGTCTCCACCTACACATCTAGTATCCAAGGGGTCAATATCAAATCAGTGCCGAATTCTAAGCACCTTTTAGATTTGCACAGAGTATGATCTTGTACTCCAGCTAAATTTTAAATGAGCCTTGAACTGTTCTTGGTTACGATACACACCAGTACATTGGCCTCAAAGTTATTACACAGGAAAGCTGATCCCTGGCTCTCTTACAGTAAAGCCCCTGGCCTTTTCACTGGAAGCAGCATATCTAGAAGTGGTGGTAAATTAAAGTTTATCCAAGTGAATCGTTACACAGTCACTGCCTGTTCAGACGTGAGAATGCCATTTCAAAGCCTACATGCATTTTTGACACGCCGAATTATTAAATTGTTTTTACATCATGAAATATCCATTACAACACTAAACTACTGTTAAGAAAAGCAGTAATCCAGGAAAAAAATAATGTTTTTGTCTCATTTATCAATGAAGGGGCAGAACGTACACAGGCGTGTTCTGAAAAATATTGGATATGCCTGTCCACCAAAGTTATGCTTAATATGCAATGCATTGCACGGTCCTTTTGTATTCAAAAGGTTAAAGATATAGTAATACTTAAAACGTAAAAAAAAATATGCTGTAGGCTTTATCCCACTGAGTAAGATAAGGGTACTCCCACCGCTGAGAGGTGTTGTATTCAAAGGTTATTATAGCTCAAACTTGAATTATTTTAGGTGAATTTTCACAATGGCCTGAAGTTGTACAATGGCGCTGTTGCTACACCATCCGATGGAGATTTATGGTCAACTGAACAGAATTGCCCATAGTATGGTGTAGCAACAGCACCACTGTACAGCTGGTGGGAGTACCCTTGGCTTACTCAGAGGGATAAACACTATGATATATATTTTTTATATAAGTATTTCTATTCCTTTAAAAACTGCATTGTATGTCATATGCAATGAAGGAGAACTAGATCAATGTTATAGTAATCTCACCCTCAAAAACGGCACTTGCTCAGTGGACCATATGTATTAATACTTTGAGTGCCAGAGTGGTACGCAACGCAATGTGTTGCGTACCACTCTGGCACTCAAAGAGTTAAGACAAAAGTAAAGCAATCATGGGACAAACCGACTGTACCATAGGAAACAGATATTATCATTTATTTAAATGGGGCTTTTAACCTTTTAAATGCTAAGAGGTCTCTAAAAGAGGTCTCTAAAGCAATATGGAAGTTGTAGTCCAACAACAGTTGGAAAACCAGTGCTGCCTGCCTGTGTTTTATCTGTAGGTGACAATGTTTTGGAAATGAGGCTTGATGCAAAGATGAGCGAATCTTCAGCAGTTCATTTTGTGAGTCAATACACCCTAGCTGTAAAATACTGTATTTGGGGGTTTGGTGAACAGGCTCAGAATTAACTGGGATCACATGTGTGCTTGGGAAACATCAAAGTAATCAGAACAAACCATAATGACATGTACATCATGGGATCACTTGATCCATGAGCCATTTCAAGGGTATACTGTCTACAGCTGTTGGCTCTCAGGCCGTGAAACCCCAGGGTGTCACACAGAACTTAAGTCTGACTGAACAGGACAGATATGGTTGAGCCCACAGGAGACGAAGTGCTCGGGTGCGATGATTGGGGCTGGTGCTCAGTGTGTGTTGAGTGTCTGTGGAGGTACCATGCTGCAGCCTAGGCTGATTAAAGGTGCCAGCCGTAGGACTGTATGATAGACCCCAGAGGAGCTGCAAGTGAGCCCTGGGAGGAACCTCCACAGGCAGCACCTTCTCTCCTGCAAAGGAGAATGAAAGCTAGGGAGCATAAAGTAGGGAGCGGAGCTGGGGGGCAAAGGTCTTAAGACATAACTCTCCAGTAAACAAATAGCATACAATTAAAAGAATAAGTATAATTTCCCAGAAGGGAGAGAACAGACCCATCCAGAAGAAAGTACCCCACAACAGTAGTGCAGTACCAGTGGAACGTCAGGAACTCCAGAACTCAGTACTCAATAAGAGAAATGGGGTGATCAAACAGAGCCTGGGTCTAACACCAGCCAGGCAAGGAACAAGCAGGATCAGCAGGCAAAGAATAGTCAAAGAATATTCAGGGTCATACACTAACTGCAAAGCTGGAACAAAATCGGCAGGCAAAAGGAGAGGTCAAATGCAGGCAGGATTCAGCAACCAGGAAGACAACAACTAGAGAGCAAGGCTAGGGATACTCGGGCAGAGATACTGGGCTAAGCAGATGCTTGGGAACACTATTAGAGTGCACCCGTGTTAGTCCACAGCGCCCGCATATAGACGCTGCCGGATGACGTTACAGTGCATGTGACACGACGCCAGAAATGAAGCGTCCAGAAGCTCCGAGAGTGGAGCAAAGCAGGAAGAGCAAAAGAGCTCAGAACAAAGAGACAGATGACACAGGGTTCCCTGCAGACAACCGAAGGGTTCCCTTCAGGATTACAAATGGTTCCAAGGAACAAATAATGGAGGATAGTGGGGCAAGATTAGTGTATCCATTAATGTGTGCATCTATGATAACCAGCATAAACATGGAAGACATAAACATTTCAAAGTATGCCATCCTATAGCATTACAATGAAGCCCGATTTAAGAAAAATTAATAATTTTCAGCTAGCTACCTGATACATTTTAGCCTAAAAATGTATTCTTAAGTTTATGGCACCAACTAGATGTGAGGTACATTTGATATAGATACTATGATAAAACTCTAGATGGTAGAAAGGTATTCAATGTAATGCAAAAGTTAACTTGCTTGCTAGGGTTCCAATTATATTTAATTTGAAATTACAGGGTTTCAACACGGCAAAAAAAGAAATCAGTGACCTACAGAAAACACGACTTCATTTCCAGAGAGGGAGAGGGTAGCAAGTGAGAAAGTTAAGAAAAGAGGACGATTTAGGCAGGATCAGGCGAATTCTAGTGGGGGGAACCAGAAAGAGAAGTCTAAATAAAGTATAATAATCTAAGCTTAATTAGAAAACCTAAGCTAAGAATAACAGCAGTCGGAGAGTCAGTGCTCCATCACTAAAATTGCTGTCCCTAGTTCATCCCAAAACTCTACATTCCCATTCCCACTCCACCACTGCCAGGTCAGCCACTCACGTAGTACATTAACCAGAGGAATAACTAGAAGCCACCGGGCCCTGGTGCAAAAACTGCCATGGGCCTCCCCCAGACCACATCCCCCCCCATTGGCCACCTCCACTGGCTATCTCCACATTGCCCCCACTTTGGCCATCTCCACATTGCCCCCACTTTGGCCATCTCCACATTGCCTCCACATTGCTCCCAATTTCTACAAAGCCCCCAGTCTCCACATGACCCCCTCCAGTGTCCATCTCCTACCTCCCTGGTGGTCCAGAGGCATGGTAGGAGAGGTCTGTGCCTCCTTCTTTACAGACCTCAGAAGGTGGAGCTCCCGGGCAGTCCTCTCTTCAGTAATGCAGAGCGCTGGGAGATGATGTCATCTCCCAGCGCTCTGCAATACAGGAGTGCCAACAAGGGAGATCAGCTGCTAGAGGTCTGTGCCGAAGAAGGCAAAGACCTCAGCTTGCTTCTTGCGGGCACCGGGCAGGGGGGTTGCAGGGGGCGGCTGGGCCCCTTGAGTGATGTGCCCAGTCATAGGTGTGACCCCTGCAACCCCTATTGTTATGCCACTGACATTAACCATTCTGGACCTAAAAGGGTTAAGTAGGATTATGCACTGTGCCTGCTTCAGTCTGAACTGCCAACAATTGTCCCGTCCTCCCCTATGCATATGACATACATAAATGATCTCAACTGAACAAAGTCAAAAGGACAAAACTTATTGGGGCCATTAGGATTTTCTGGCCATAGTAAGGTAAATACAGGGTTCTCATTAGAAGGTGCTACTTCTCCTTTAATAAAGGAAAGCCTCTATTGTATGCTGATATAGTGATATAGAGAGATATTGCACTCCAGCATGATGCAGCTGTTGTACTAAGAAGAACTACAGCAATACTATGGCAACCCAACTGTACCATAGGTAGGCAATAAAAACTCCCCAAAATCCCATTGATTTAAAAGGGCTCTTAAATCTGTGAATGCTGGAGAGGTCTTCAGTGCACCATGATAACCTCTCTAGCATTCAGGGGTCAAAAGCCCCATTTATATCAATGAGAATTTGCATGGCCCAGCTGGTTTGGTTCCAGGGGAGATGCACTAAGGTGTGATAAAGAGGTGATAAAGTGGAGATGACTTCTCCAGTTTATCACTTATCCTATGTTATTCTATGCAGCCTATTCACTAAGATTTCACAAGTGGGAGAAATCTTGGTGCATTTGCTCCATAGAATAACATAGGAAGAGATATCACTGGAGAATTAATTTCTTCTTTATCACCTCTTTATCACACCTTAGTGCAGGGCTGTCCAAGTTCAGTCCTCAAGGGCCACCAACAGGCCAGGATGTAAGGATTTCCTGATTAATCACAGGTGAGTCAGTCACAATGAATGATCCACTGATTAAATGACCTGTGATTAATCAGGGAAATCCCTAGATCCTGGTCTGTTGGCAGCCCTTGAGGACTGACCTTGGACAGCCCTACCTTAGTTCATATCCACCCCTCCCCCCAGTTCTTCTTAACACATCAGACTCACTAACTCCAAAGACAAAGGTTCAATCACAAACGAGATGCAACCCTTTGATTGCCAGAGGGGTGCAGAGCAATACATTGAACAGTCCTCTTGCAATCAAAGGGTTAAATGTCACATATTCTATTTAATATGAAAATCTGGTGTGCACTGGGACCGGGAACTTAATTATCTACAAAAGCAGACATCGCTCCTCCATTTAATAATAGCTGTGAACAGAAAACACATTAATGACTTATCTAATTGCATATGCTTATTGATGACATATAACGCTAATAAGTATAAACATATAGGGTGTTACTGTGCAGGTTATGGTTTCAAAGCCAGAAAGATGCATTTCTGTAGCAATTCTCACTTACAAACATTTACTGAAAGTGTGAACCATAATTAGCCAACACAACATTTCATGCACTTTACCTCATTTGCATTTAGCCTTACAAGGACACAAAATTACTTGGAGGCAAACCATCATGCTATACGAGCTATAATGAAATAATTTCACTTAATGATTAGTCAGGGGCTACATTGCTCAAACCCACCCCATGCCTCCTAGTGGCCATTTATGGGGCAATTGGATGATTGGGCAGTTCAGCTAAACCGAAGTGTTAGGCTTCAGTTCCACAGACCTGTTCAGGCGGTATCCTTTTGAAATGTCGCATTAAAAGCAGGTTGGTAGTACACGCCGCATTAAGCATGTTGAGGTGTTCAAAAGGCAACATGAGAATCTCGCACTGCATTAAAGCCTGAGATTCTCATGTCGTCTCCTGCACAAATAAGCCGCTGACTAATAGTTAAGTCTGCTTCATATAAACACACATGGGGTTTATGCACAAAGGTGTGATAAACAGGTGATAAAGTGGAGATGACTTCTCCAGTGATATCATTTCTCCAGTTCCTCTGTTATTCTATGGAGCCTATGCAATAAGATCTCCAAAGGTGGAAAAGTCTTAGTGCATTAACTCCATAGATTAAACTGGAGGAGTGATATCACTGGAGAATTCATCTCCACTTTATCCCTTCTTTGTCATGCCAGCAGAGAGAGAGAGAGAGATAGAGAAAGAGTGATAGCTATATAGATATATATATATATATATACACACACACACACATAGAATAAACACATTATTTGTAAAAAAAAAAAATGTAAGCGTGGACACTAATATCCATAGCACATACCATTCTGTACATTATATCAAAGACCAAGTTTGCCCAATGGTCGCTGGACTAGATATAGAACCCAAAAATAATTTGGAAAAACTTTGACCTGCCTGAGAACTTCATACATTTTAATTTTAATAGTTTTATAGGGCACAGCTCACCAACATGGTGATAGATTCCATTGCAGATGGAATCAATAATTTAATCACTCAGATTCCTGTTGAGGTCTACGAGGAAATTTTGAGATAACACCAAATATAAAATTATCATCTGCAATGGAATCCAGATCATGGTATGAACACAATTCATCCCATACTATTAGAAGTGGACAGCACCTCAAAACACAGAAGATTATTAACTCTGAGCTAGCAATACATCACCAACTGTTTATCACTAATACTTGTCTACTAACACTAATGAAACAAAGTTACGCCCATAAAAAATATACAGTTCCAATTAGGCTGCTTTTTATTTTGGTCAGGGTTATTTTTAAAGAGAGACTATAAATTCAAAATATAAGGGATTCACATCTTTTGTACATCTTTTATTTCTAGGAAGCACTTATAAAATACTTTATTTGGTAGGCATGCCATAAAATCTGAGCAAACCATGATCTGCATTTGGATGTGTAGGCAAGTGTGCATAACCATCAGATTCCTGTTTATTTATGCAAACTACTAGTGCGTACGGGTGAGTTAAACGGCCAAGATTCATTTCATGGGTCAATCCAGTGTATCTGAAACAAATTCAAGAATTCTTCAGAATCTACTTGGAATTAATTTCAGAATCCCAGAGGGGAAGGGGGACAGGGTGAGAGAGTGACAAGTAGAGACAATTCTAACTGACCAAAAGCAAAATGGAAAGAGAAGTTCCCTGTCTTGCTCAGATGACTACAGTGGACTGGAACATGCTGTGATTGAGTTCTAAAGCTTGGGGAACTTCCCCTTTCTCACCAAATGTAGAACTAAAACAGCTGTTTTTGGAAGATTTGCTTTGGGTTTTGTAAAACAGCCTGTTTCAGAAGAAAACATGAAATTGCAGAAATATTTCATATATCTCTACAAGTGAGTTAAAAGTGCAATGTGTCTTATGAATGAGAAAAACTGACAAATACAAAATAAGTGTCTAGGAAAAGAAAATAGGAAGGTTCTAATGTCAGAATAATTTTTTGATTTAGGTTAATTTATTTTGTATTTATTTACCAAAACTGAGAATCAATTCTGGCAAAATGCCATTGATGACTGGCAACACATTCATGGTACAAATACATTTATGTCAGATTTTAAAGTTAATGCACCAATTAAATAATTTTTGCAAATGCTGGCTAGAATACATGATATTAATATTGATTTGAACCCCTTTTTGATTTAGGTTGTAGTGCTTCTAATATGGACCACAGGGGTATGCAACACACTGCAAAAGAGTTATGGAGTACCTGTTATTAGTAACAAAAATATTTCACTTTGTAGCTTTAATCGTTTTCTTTATTTTTACTATCTCAGGTCACCATCTTCATACTCATGGATGCTGACATTGCTAAACTGGCATGACATTGAGATTATGAGCCGTTATAGTCTGATTGGTGGCATCCCATCAGCTCACACTTGATCCCGTCCGCTGATCATAGAATTTCATTTTAACATGTTATTTGCTAGCTGAGGATGATGGGAGTTGCAGTCCAGCATTAGCTGGATAGAGAGGTTGCTCACCAATGGTCTATTAAACCTCTGAGTGCCAGAGGGGTACACAACACAATGCATTGCGTACCCCTCTGGCACGCAAAGGGTTAAATTGTCACTATCTGATAGCTGAACTCACTAAAGCTACCAACTACTAATGCCAGATGGCTTATCAAGTCATGGCTGCTCCACCAATCAGGAATAGAGGAACAGCTAATTTAACTGTAAGATTTATTACTCAGGATATCCCTCTGAGTTCCAGAGGGGGTTCGCAATGCATTGCATACCCCTCTGCAACTCAAAGGGTTAAAAACACATTAAAACAATAGTATACCTATTAATAAAGTGCATTAATGTCCATTATTATGGATACCATTCAGAAAAAAACAGCCTAACTAAACTTATTGTGATTGCACATAGGATTCCCTATTTGAATTAATTCATAAATGCCTGTATCATTTTACAACAAACCTGGAAGATTACAATATGCATTGGGGTGGGCAACCTATGGCTCTTTGGATGATGTTGGATTCCAATTCATATCCTCTTTAACAACCCATAAAGAGCTGAGGATGATGGACACTAGTCCAAACACAGCTGAAGAGCTAGTAGTTGTCCACCACTTATATCTTACAAAATATGCTTTAAGCAAATATATAATTTATCAATTCTGCATTTTAAACATGGCACAGTATATACAATACATAAATAGAATATATTCAATACAATCAGGCTGATGCATTAAGAAGAATGTTACGGTAAATGTAAAGGAGAAGCAAACTTTTGTTGTGAAACATATATATTGTAGGACTTTTCTTGTTGAGTAAACTATATGTACTCCCACTCCCACGGCTGAGAGATGCATCTATCCAGAGTTGTTACAGTTTAAAATCTTTATTTTAACAGTTCACCCTAGTGGCCAGATTCCAAATTGTTATTTTGTTGCATTTTCGGGAGAGGTGAATCACCGACAAACAGTTCTCCATTTAATCCTATATAATAATTCACTAAATCGTGTGTAACGCCACGACATGCGCAGTAGACACTGCTGCGTGTGCTGCAGTCATGCGCAGTAGAGACTGCCCGCGCCGCGGCTGATACAGAGCTGGGCGCTCCAAAGGAGCGTCCAGCTCTGAATCAGTCGTGGCGCTGACAGTCTCTACTGCGCGTGACTGGCCCGCGACCAGGTGGCAGTGGCACTGTGGCCCGTGTAACGGGCTGATCAATTAGTGTGATATAAACTGCTGAATCATGCAGTTAGAACTTTCAAGAAGTAATCACGCTGTAATTCACTTCCTGGCAATCTGAACTTTAATAATGTTTGAATAAAACAACTGATAGCTGTGGGAGTGCACTTGATTTGTTTTTTCATTTTTTTTTCTAAGCAGCACAAGCCCTATAAAGGTTTTGATAAAATGTTTACTGCTCCTTTAATGCACCATAGGGGACAAGCAAAAATCCCAGTTGATTTACATGGGGCTTTTCACCCTTTTATTGGAAAACAGGATTCCAACTTGTTGCACCTCTCTAGCATTCAGGGGTTGAAAACCCAATTTAAATCAATGGGCATTAGGGAAATCTGTATTTGTCCCCTACAATGCAGTTGGTTCGCTCATAAGGTGTTCCAGTTCTTATTACATCCACCTCAGTAAGTTAAAGTGCATTATAATATATGATACTGCATGTTACATATAATTTCTCTATCAACAGAAAAAGCTGAGAATTAATCAATCACTTACATAATGTTACTGAAATATCTGTACTTCCATGGACACCGTAACATTTACATTTGCCATGTGCACATTTTGCTCCTATTAACACAAATTCTTAAACATTTTTACAATGGCAAAAAGGCACTCCAGTACATTAACAGCTATCACTAAATAAAAATATGCCTTTTGCCCATTCTAATATTTATGAATTGAAAATTCTACCCATTAGATTCATATATCAAAAGGAAAATATCTGAATTTGGGTTTGAACCAGCACAAGATCAGAATTGTTCTTCTCTATTAATAAATAAGGGAAATGTAGTAACAATTTGCTTGAAAATGCTAAGCAAAAAGAACTGCTATCATGATTGTACTGTGAACATTTTGAATGGTAGTATACCCTAATATACCTCTAATTGTGAAAAAGATATAGGGCGAGATGTTCAAAAAGTCATCATAATGAAAAACTTGTCGGATCATGAATTGGTGGTAAAAGAAGGACCATATTTTCAGAAGTAAATCCATCACGTTTGAAAATTCATCTAAAGAATTAAAAATGACGGTAAGAAGATCTCATTGAACATTGCAGTCAAAAATTCTGATCTTAAAAATTGTCTGATTTTGTCTTTGAAACAAAAATTTTCAACGAAACAAAGAAATTTTTTGGTCTTTAAAACAAAACTTTTCAAAGAAACAAAGACTTGCTTCTCAGTACTTTAATTTTTCTTCTCCAAGTTTAGACCTTTTTTATTATGTCAGGGAAAAATGACGGTAATCAGACAAAAAAATGACGTTCAAACGAAAAATTTTTTCTGAAAATACCTTACATTATGACGGAAGATTAAACCACACCCACTTTTAAAGAAGGCTTTTTCCCTTTGACGGAGATGGCGGAACTGAATGCAAAAAATGACGGAAACATGTCTGAGAATTGACGGATCATGGTGTAAGAACTTTTATATTCTGATTACAGACAATTTCAGTTACCACCACCTTTCTGAACATCTCTTCCATAGTGTAAGGCTTTTTCCTACAAAATTTTACAGTAAAGGCTTCCATTGTTATTTACAACTTGCATTTCAGATCCTTTTTGGCCAGGTGTCACTGTTGCTATTGCTGTCTATAGAGAGCTGAGCATCATAGGTGTAAGCTCTCAATAGATAGTATTAGCAACAGTACCACTTGGCCAAAAGATAAAACCATCATCAGTGGAAGTATAATTATTTTATTAAGCAGGAAAACTCCTTTAAGCTATACATTTTCCATAACCAGAATGTACTACCTCTTTTATAGAGCTAGAATGATGCATTAACTCTTTTGCATCCATGTGTAAGTGTGCAAGACACGTCTAAAATGTCTTGCACACTTACACATGGATGCAAAATGACCTTAAAGGGATAGTAATACTTCATTTAACTTTATTTTATTTTGTAGGCATTAAAAAACATGAAGAATGATATAAGTCTTATCTCTCAATCCTTTATGGTTTAAGAGATATTCACAAGCAAAGTGTCCCCCTCCCACCCCTTTTACTGATGTAACACTTCTCAGCCAGGGCAGAAGGGAGGTGCCCAGGTAGACTGCAGAGAGGGACAATCTTCAATTAAGATAAGGGAAAAAGCTGAAAAACTTGTCAAGGGGGGCAGGGATTTCATTGTTTTCGTAGGAATAAGAGTGTCCCCTTCTGTTATCTGTCTGGTCTATGGACTGGATTCCACATCTGAGAAGACACGGCTTACAGTAGGTAAAAGGGGCGGGAGGGGGAAACTTTGCTTGTGAATATCTCTTAAACCATAAAGGTTTGAGAGATAAGACTTATATCATTCTTCATGTTTTTTTTAATGCCTACAAAATAAAATAAAGTTAAAATGAAGTATTAACAGATGAAGTGCAACTTCATCTATTAAGGTCATTTTGCATCCATGTGTAAGTGTGCAAGACATTTTAGACACAAATGGAATGCAGACTTTCAGTAGAAGTTGCATACAGGTACAATGAAATTTCTAATTGTATAATTAAATAACGTCAAATAAAACTCAGTTCCCTATTTGCCAATCATTTCAGATCACACCCAAAATATTTTCCATTTATTCAGAAGTGAAGACATAGGGATCTCTCTAGTAGGAAGTAATATGATAATGACAGTAGAAAGCCATAGCTTACATATTAATATTAAATTATACCACTTTTCTCTTCCTGAAAAGAATTTCGTGAAGGAGATTTTCCAATCAGTAGCTCTTTCTCATGAATCAGGCTGTCCAGCAGGTCCTCTTGCCTGTAGTTGTGATAAACCTTCAGAAATGCGAGAACTGTAATACCCAGCCATGTTAACCATGATGCCCACAGTCCAAACTAGAATGGAGGGAGAGAGAACATATGAGAAAGTTCAAGTATATACATCCATAATGGGACAATTGTTTAAAGCGGAACTACCACCCGACACAATCTTTAGCTTCACTAAGTCCCCATCTGGCGACTAGCTGCTTAGTAGCGCTAGTCACCAGAATAATTACCTTATTTAATAGATTTCTGCTCTCTTCCTCTTCTGACAGGCAGGACAGAGCGCAGACATCTTGCCATTGTGATGTCCGTGCGGCTGCGCTGTCAGTCTCAGCTGGAGCCAAATTGCTCCTAGCAACGCCTCCTAGAGCCAGCTGGGACTGACAGCGCAGGTGCATGGACGTCACAATGGCAAGATGTCCGCGCTCAGTCCTGCCTGTCAGCCGGGGAAGAGAGCAGAAATCTATTAAATAAGGTAATTATCCTGGTGACTAGCGCTACTAAGCATATAGTCGCCAGATGGGGACATAGTTAAGCTAAAGATTATGTCGGGTGGTAGTTCCACTTTAAGTCCCAGTACAGTGTTATCATGAATGCACTAACCCTTGAATGCCAATGGGGTACACAATGCATTGCTAAGCAATGTGATGTGTACCTCTCTGGCACTCAAAGGGTTAAAAATAGACACATTTTTTTCCCTGTGGTAGAGTTGGTTTTCCCAAAACTGCTCTACTTTCATCTTTATCCATATGGTCCATAATGCAGTATGTGAAGGTGGCTTTCTGGCTATATGGCAAATGTACACACAGTGGCATAACTCAGCTTTTCAGGGCAGCTGAGGACATGTGGATTTTCACTTTAATTACTGTATATATCCTTAACCCTTTCAGCACTGAAAGGGTTAAACAGCCATCACACTTCTAGCTCTATGTATCCACACAAACAACATTTGTGTGGATATATAGAACTTCTTGTCTAATATCTCTCAAGAGATCCAAAAGGGAAGCAGCCTCACTCAGTGTTGGTTAATATCTGATGTTGGGTTCATAGCAGACACATAGTAACAAATGATTCACAGGAACATGCACAGGACTTCAAAAAAGTGAACATGGCAAGAATTTAATCATCAAAGTTTCAGTTACACAGAAGAAATTTTCCTCACTACATGAATAAGGTTTCCTCTACATAACCAGAATAATTTGTTACTATATATATATATATATATATATATATATATATATATATATATATATATATATATATATATATCCGTGGTAAGTTGGTAGGTGAAAGCACTCTAACTGCCCAGGTGCACAATCTCAAACTTTGATTGCATAGTAGAAATAAAGAGAGCAGCACCCGTGGGACTATAGGTAGACTACAAACACATTTTATTAGGTCAACGGTTCGGTCCTCACAGGGAACTTTCTCAAGACAGTTTGTGAGACATACACCCAGATGTTATATAGTCTCCAGACACCAAGAGGTCACCTAAAAATGCTAATGATCATACTCCAGCAGTCGTTTTGCTAACTGCAAGAAAAACGTCACCCCTGTGTGTATGCATGTGAAAGGAGGCATGCAGTGGAAATAGAGCAAAAGGTCATATAGACCACATAAATGTAGAAGTGTATCGCACGCAAGAGAAACAGATTCTTTCAGAACTGGAATGAGCCAATAAAAAACATAACAAGACGTACAGTGCACACTGGTGTGATAGAGGAACTGCATGGTCTCATTCTTTATTGGCTTATTCCAGATGTTCATCTTAAGCAATATGTTTGTTTTGTGTGACGCGTTGCCGAATTGCTGGAGATGTGTAAGGGAGTGCATTCCCTACAGATCACCAGCAGTACAACAAACTTACATGCTAATGAGTAAGTTTTCCCCCACCTCCCCTTGCACTTCTAATTCTCAGTGCATATGGCGATGTGTGTCTCCATCACCAAGGCATTGTGCTTGGCACACATCCCCAGACACCATAGCATCGCCCATTAGTTTATCTCCCCATGGGCTCCTTGGTGCTAAGAAGATCTGGTGCAATTCTGGGGATAACCAACTGCAACACGAGATGAATAAAAATTCTTATTGGATTTAAAGGAATAGTAACCCTTTATTTTGAGTTTACATATTCTGTAAGTACACAGTATGTACACTCAAATTGCCTATTCTTTTTTCTTCATCCTCACCTGTTGTATTACATGTTTATGACCCTGACATCAAGACCACTTAATTTCTGTTTCCAAAGAGTTATCGGGTCTGTAGATAATTAACCCTATGAGTGCCAGAGGGGTACGCAATGCATTGCAGAGCAATGCATTGCGTACCCCTCTGGCACACAAAGGATTAAAGCAAGATGTGATACAATGTCACACTTTCTCTGCCGCACTGTATGCTCTTTATGTTTTCTTGTTTGAATTTTATCTTTTTTTGCATTGTATCTGTAGACCTGTTTTCATGTTCCCTGAAAGAAAGCTCTCTGCAAACAGGGACTTCATTTTGAAGGACATAAAAGTGTAAAGAAATAGGTGAAAAATAATAATAATATGTATAGGCAATTTGACTTAATATATTATTCACTTGCAGAATATGTAAAGTCAAAATAAAGAGTAACTATTCTTTTAAACTCTCTTGAAGGCAGTGGCGTAACAATAGGGGTTGCAGGGGTCGCACCTGCGACCGGGCCCGTCACTCCAGGGGCCCAGCCTCCCCCTGCGATCCCCTCGTCCACAGCAGTCGCTTAGCTGATCTCCCACTCGGTGTGCCGCTCTAGTAATACAGAGCGCTGGGATATGACATCATCTCCCAGCCTCTGCATTACTAGAGCAGCGCGCGGGAGCTTCAGTTCTAGAGATCTGTGCTGAAGGAGTTACAGATCTGTCAAGCCACGCCACTAGACCACCAGGAAGGTAGGGTCAGGGGTATTGCGGAAGGGGCAATGTGAAGATGAAGGGGAAATGTGGAGATGAAGGGGCAATGTGTAGATGAAGGGGCAATGTGAAGATGGGGGCATTGTGGAAGGGGAAATGTGGAGATGAATTGGAGATGGGGGCATTGTGGAGAAGAAGGGGGCATTGTGGAAGGGGCAATGAGGAGATGAAGGGGCAATGTGGAGATGAAGTGGAGATGGGGGCATTGTGGAAGGGGCATTGTGGAGATGAAGGGGGCATTGTGGAAGCGGCAATGTGGAGATGAAGGGGCATTGTGGAAGGGGCAATGTGGAGATGAAGGGGGGCATTGTGGAGATGAAGGGGGGGCAATGTCGAGATGAAGGGGGGCATTGTGGAGATGAAGGGGCAATGTGGAGATTGGGGGGCAGTGTGGAGGTGGCCAATGTGGATGAGGTGGCCAATGTGGTTGCGGGCGCCCATGGCAATTCTTGCACCAGGGCCCGGTGACTTCTAGTTATGCCTCTGCTTGAAGGCAAGGTAGGTATCCAATGCACTGCACAGCATTCATGGGGCTGAAATCCACATTTAAATTAATGGGCATTTTTTCTATCACTTATGGTGCCGTTGGTTTGAACCAAAATATCCAACTTCTTAGAAAATCAGCTCCCTTATCTCATCTGTAGTAATTATCTGATCTTCAGAAAGGGAAGAATATATATGCATATATATATATATATATCAGACCAGGGGGGGCGATTCATTAACCCCTTAACGACCGGCCGATCAGCGCGGTGCAGTCAGTTAAGGACCACGGATCATTTTTTTTCTTTGCTCCTTCTGTTTCCAGACTCCCTGAACTGCGTGCAGCCACGGGGGTATCCCGGAATTCCATGATAGTCATAGTACATCACGGGTTGTTCAGTCAGTTTTACCCATGACGTACTATGACTGTCAAGGGTCGTTAAGGGGTTAAGCGTTGATAAAGAGGTGATAAAGAGGAGATGACTTCTCCAGTGATATCACTTGTCCAATTCCTATGTTATTCTATGGAGCCTATTCACTAAGATTTCTTCAGCTATGGAGATCTTAGTGCATAGGCTCTATAGAATAACATCGGAATTAGAGACTTTATCATCTCTTTATCACCGCTTAGTGAATCTCCCCCCAGGTCTGTATCTCACTTTGACTATCACATATCTGTTTATTTATTACATCACAAAAGAAAGCCGTTTCATAAAGTATTGTTGTAAAGTATTATACTGAAAGGGTAACATTGTACATCTGTAAATAGAGTTCATTGGAAAGCAGCTACATGCCCTTTGCCACCCTGTTATTTGCATTTAAATTGAGTAAACTGGATGTAGCGTTCAAGAATATTGTATTTTTACAAGGTCGGAAATCTCTTCAATCACTTATATTCTGTCAGGATTTAAATACTTGGATGGTAGAGAGGTTTCCAGTGCATTGTTTTGAAATTATTTGAGACGCTCTCCCATCCACTAGTTAACATCGCCCACACTTGTAATACAAACTTTACATAGTGGACTATATGTGTTCCTTCATGAAGTTCCCCTGTAGTACTCAAGGGGGGTTATGCACTAAGGCATGGTAAAGTAGTGATAAAGTGGAGATGACTTCAGTGTGATAAACTCACTGGTTCCTATATTATTTTATGGAGCTTATGCCCTAAGATCTCTCAGGTTGGAGGAATCTAACCTTAGTGCATTCGCTCCACACAGTAACATAGGACTTAGAGAGTTTATCATAATGGAGAAGTCATCTCCACTTTATCACTTCTTCACACCTTAGAGGAAGCTTAAAGGGGATATCTCACCCCTATAAAAATTAAGCCTATTAGGTACTGTATTTAGCGATAGTGATGAAAACATTTTTTTTTTAAACGTTATTTCGGATAAAATTATTGATTACATAATGTCCTGCGCCCTACTTCCACATACACTGGTCTTGCCGCTCTGCCTCTGCTCCCTTCACACTATCCAGCCTCCTCCGATGATGGATGCTTTCTGCCTGTACGCTGGAGCGCTCTCATTGGCTAGATATCGATCTCTGCCAATAAGATTGCTTCAGCTTACAAACAGAAAGCCTCCATTATCGGAGGAGGCTGGGTAGTGGGAAGGAGCAGAGGCAGTGCGTGAAACCGCGACAAGACCAGTGTATGCGGAAGTATGGAGCATGGCACTATGTAATCAATAATTTTAGCCCAAATAGCACTGATTTTTTGGGGATTTTTTTTAAATAAATAACATTTTCATCGCTATCTCTATATATTGTACTTAATAAGCCTAACTTTTATAGGGGTGAGAGATCCCCTTTAAAGTAGACTATCACCTTGAATTTTATTTACCTGCTTAGAAACTTAATTCAATGCTGCATAAGTGTCATGTTAACCAAAATTACAGCAGATGTATAGTGTAGGCTATATCCACACTTTTATTTTTGGGAAAGTGAAAGTGAAAATATCCTGGTACAGCACTGAGGGTCATTAGCATATGAAACATCACTCAAAACATAATTAGCATATGGTTAGCAAATGGAACGTCACCGAAAAGCTTAATTAGCATTTGAAATGTCGCTGGTACCGCACGGTTATAGCAATTAGCATATGGTAACAAATATGAATATCTCCTTAACTGTACATTTGCTTGTGTTTTGGTTAACATGACACACAGATAGTTTTTAAGGCAGTTTTCAAATATGCAGACTTGAATTAAGGTAAAACCATTTAAGGTATAAAATTCTGAAACAAACAACTGTGCAATGGGAAGACAAATAGCAAGTCACTGGGGGAAATGCACCAAAGTGTGATAAACAGGTGTATAACTTCTCCAGACATATTCCTCTTCCAGCTCTTATGCTATTCTATGAAGCCTATGTACTAACATTTCTTAAAGGGATAGTAATACTTCGTTTTAACTTTATTTTATTTTGTAGGCATTAAAAAAAACATGAAGAATGATATAAGTCTTATCTCTCAAACCTTTATGGTTTATGAGATATTCACAAGCAAAGTTCCCCTCCCGCCCCTTTTACCTAGTGTAAGTTATCTCTTCTCAGATGTGAGTCTGGTTGTATGACAGGACAGGTAACAGAAGGGGACAATTTTCTTTGTATGAAAACAATGAAAGCCCTTCCCCCCTTGACAAGTTTTTCAGCTTTTTCCCTTATCTTAATTGAAGATTGTCCCTCTCTGCAGTCTACCTGGGCATCTCCCTTCTGATCTGGTTGAACAGGGGGGGATACTTTGTTTGTGAATATCTCTTAAACCATAAAGGTTTCAGAGATAAGACTTGTATCATTCTTCATGTTTTTTTAATGCCTACAAAATAAAATAAAGTTAAAACGAAGTATTACTATCCCTTTAAGTGGCAGAGATCTTAGTGCATTGGTTCCATAGAATAACATAGGAACTGGAGAAGTGATATAATTGAAGAAATCATCTCCACTTTGTCACCTCTTTATCACGCCTTAGTGCATAACCCCCTACCATGTTCCCAATTATTTAAATGGGGCTTTTAACTCTACTGGAAAGCTAGAAATGCCTCCAACGCATCACTCCACATTCAAGGGTTAAAATCTACATTTATATAACTGGGCATTTTTATTTGTCATCTAAGGTATGGTTTGTTTGCTCTAGATTTAAAAAAGCACACCAGAGGAGAGCTTAAAAATCTTCTCCTGACATGTTTCATAGTCAGCCAACTCAAAGTGTGGTCCGTTTGTGGGGAGGACCGGCTGCTGTTCCCCACTGGCGATCTCTCAGGTTTCCATTATATGTGGACCGGTGGGAAAAGAGGATGTAAGTATACATCTATAGATAATTTTTGAAATCACTGGATTTATTTGGGTCCCCAAGCTCTCCTCTGGTGTGCTTTTTTGGTTTTATGCTTTTTTCCAGAGCTGTCGGCATTGGAATGTGTTAGAGTGATTGAGCGATCTGGATGGGATATCTGTGTGGAGGCAGGGATAATATCCTCCACAAGTCTGTTTGCTACTAAGTAGAATATAGTAGCACTTAAGAAATGTGAGTAATAGTATTAAAGCTCAATTGTAAGAGACAAAGTATATGAACGAAATACACTATGATGCTCTCCCTCTTTTATTTTTCAGTGGATATTGCTCTAGATTTGTTCATCTTTAGCTTAACCCTTTGGGGTACACAACGCAAGGCAGAGTAACTTCATACTTTACTTACTTGTGCAATGGCAAACTGATCATAGAAAGACGAGGTTTCCAAATTAAGTTCGAGATCTCGATCCTGTAGTTCTTCACAACTTGAAACATATAAAGAAAGAAATGTTAATTGATGTTCAGTTTCTAAAAACAGCAATATATTCCAGGCCAATACAAATAATTCTCTGGGGATCTCTTTAATCAAAAAGCCAAGCAAAAAACAAGGGGTCATTCATTAAGATTGGAGAAAAGGTGATTCGACTAAAACAAAAGCAGGACTTTTTTACAGGTAGGACAGTAAGCAGAAGGAATTACTTGCTTCAGGAGGCTGTGTTTGCAGATACTGATTTCAATATACATCAGAACAATATACATAATTCTGGCACATGGTTTCAGAGCAGCTAGGATGTTGATCCAGGTGTAAATCAATCTGACTTTTGAAGTCAGGAAGTTTTTTTTATTGTTATTCTCGCTGGGCATATTTGGAAATCACTTCAAAGGGTTGTTTTTTTGCCTTCCTCTTAACCCCTTAAGGACCACGTTTAAACCCTTAAGGACTGGTGACTATCATAGCAAGTCATGCACTTTTTACTTACAGCGATCCTGCGGGAGCACTGTAAGTAAAAACTGGGTCTGGAATTGACTTCTCTAAGACTGGAGAGATCTCTCTCATACCCAAACTCGGTGCGCCGTACACGCAACGGGTCATGTGTACCGGCACATCAGAAAAGATCAAAGTGTTCCTTAAAGGGATAGTAATGTTTCACAAAAACAGCAGCTCCAATTAATCTTCATAGTATTTGAGCCATGGAGAGCGTTATTTCAATACTGTCAGAGTTGTAGTTCAAGATTAATTGAATGATAAAGTTTCCCCCTCCTGCCCCTTTTACCTAGTGTAAGCCACCTCCCCTCAGATGTGGAATCTGGTCTTGAGACCAGACAGGTCACAGCAAGGGACAATCTTCTTACTGTGAGAACAATGAAAGTTCTGCCCCAATTTCCAGGTTTTCCAGGCTTTTCCCTTATGTTAATTGAAGATTGTCCCTGTCTGCAGTCACCTTGGACACCACCCTGCTGCTCTGAGTTGAGCAGTGTTACATCAGTAAAAGGGATGGGAGGGGGATACTTTATCATTCAATTACTCTTGAACTACAACTCTGACAGTATTGAAATAACACTCGCCATGGCCCAAATACTATGAAGATTAATTGGAGCTGATTTTATTATGGAACATTACTATCCCGTTAAGGGAAGGTAACTTCTCTGGACCGCTGGTCCTTAAAGGGATAGTAATTCTTGAAATTTACTAATCCCCATATTGTAGGCATACAAAAAAGAAATTAATTGCCCCCAGGGCCAACTCTTAAACCTTTATGGTTTGAGAGATAATCGCTTGCAAAGTTCCCCTCTCCCTCCCCTTTCCCTGAAGTCAGTGTACTAGCTGACTGCAGGGGAATCCTGTTGTACAACCATCCAGCAGCTCTGTAGCAGAGCCAAGATCACGTTAATAAAAATGAAATCCTTCACTTAAAAGGTCTTTATTGTGTGCTTGCAAACCATGCACACGTAGAAGACCTTTTAAGTGAAGGTTTTCATTTTTGTTAACGCAATCTCGACTCTGCTACAGAGCTGCTGGATGGTCGTATGACAGGATTTCCCTGCAGTCAGCTAGTACACTGACTTCAGGGAAAGGGGAGGGAGAGGGGAACTTTGCAAGCGATTATCTCTCAAACCATAAAGGTTTGAGTGATGGCACTGGGGGCAATTTATTTCTTTTTTGTATGCCTACAATATGGGGATCAGTAAATTTTAAGAATGACTAGCCCTTTAAGGGGTTGATCAACAAACTTGATACAGTAAAGATTGAACTTGGTGGACACATTTCAATTTTTTTTCAACCTGATCTATGTTACTTTGTGTAAACATGTAGTAGCTTGTATTAACATAGATCATACCTGATACTAAGCAAAAATCTGTTTCGGAAGATCCCATGGAGGATGATATACTTACAAGAACTGGGGATCTTCTGGAGAATGCCAGCTGCACCATAGGGAGCTCTTAAGTCTTGAAAGCTTCCAAGGTCTCCAAAACATTGTATCGTAATGAACTGGAAACCCATCTAGCAGTGAAAGACGGAGATGAACTAAGGCGTGATAAAGAGGTGATAAAACAGAGATAACTTGTCCAGTTTATCACTTCTCCAGTTCCTATGTTATTCTATGGAGTCAATACATTAAGATTTCTCCAACATTGCAGATCTCAGTGCATAGGCTCTATAGAATAACATAGGAACTGGAGAAGTGATAAAGCGGAGAAGTTATGTCAGTGTTATCACCTCTCTACCACACCTTAGTGTATTTTTTCTGTTTGTCCCCTATGATGCAGTTGGTTTGCTGTTGGAGTCTTCAAATTTCAGCAACCTCAACTAGCTGCTGACTAGTTGGTGATGCTTGGAGTTGTTGTCTGCAACACCCGGAGAACCAAATGTTGCCTAAATACCCCCAGTTTATCCTTATCAGTCAGTGAAGAAACTGATAGATATCTCTTTGAATATTTGAATATTATAACATTTATCAAAGTGTCTACAATACCTACTTACTTGATACGTGTCTCCATATTTTAAAAAATGGTGTTTGTTTTTTATTATCTTGATCACGTTTGGATTGCTATTTTGATTTTTTTTCAGTTACTGAATATGTGCCCAAAATCTCTGTTAACTACTTGAAGCAGCACATAAAGGAATGGAGACATTATGTATGTATTAACCCCTTAAGGACCAGAGGGGTGCAAAATGCATTGTACATTCCCCAACTGGTCCTCAAGGGATTAAATGTATCATCACTGTATTATAGATTCAAGTTGTATTTAGGAGTTAGTGCCAAATAAAGCAATGGAACCATAGGATAACTACAAACAAGAGTGAGTTTCCTGGTTGTCATTTCATTGGTCTGGTTGTGTAGTGAAGGAGAATTGTACACTAGGAATAATTGGTTCTTAACACACTGACTTACCTAGGCAGGTGTCTTTCATACAGCAGTCTGGTATATGCATCTATATATATGGTTTGCATTATATTTGCAGTTTTGTGTATAGAAATAATCTGTATTGATGTCTTACTCTAGATCATACCCCTAACAAACAATATGCTTCAATAGAATGGCATTTCAGATAACATTTGTATGGACAAAATCAGCCAGTCCAGCAATGATGCACTAGTGATGTTTTTCATTGTGAAAGGTAAAATGTTGCGCTATGTTTCCTTTCACGCAGGTAACTATCACCACTAAGGAAAATATCAAAGTACGGCTAGCTGCTTATTTACTGCACTCATACAGAAATGCAGCAAATATGCAGCAATGAAGATAAGCACTGTGGCCTACGGGGCCACTGATAGTCCTTTCACCCATGAAATGCTGGAGGTTGTAATGTTTTCCAATGAATGGCCGACCCATGTGGGCACGCAATAACATTTGCCAGCTGGTCTTGTGGGGTGGCCTGTCAGCCACACCCACTGTGTGAGAATCACTGGTGGAACCCAGTTGAGTTTACAACATGGAGACAGAACTGTAGCAGAGGGCCCTTACTGTTATATTACCTGTGTAAAAGAGCACTAGGATACACTAGGTATTATCATATTATAAACATAAACAACTAGCAGTAGATGAAAATAGAGATCAAATGCAAATAAAATCAGTTAGTAAAAAATAACTAAATGTTATCTTAATGCTTACCTAGGCAAGCTCTTCTGATAAATTAAAGTAATAGTAATGTTTCACAAAAACAGCAGCTCCAATTAATCGTCATAGTATTTGGGCCATGGAGAGTGTTATTTCAATACTGTCAGAGTTGTAGTTCAAGAGTAATTGAATGATAAAGTATCCCCCTCCCACCCCTTTTACCTAGTGTAAGCCGCCTCCCCTCAGATGTGGAATCTGGTCCTGGGACCGGACAGCTCACAGCAAGGGACAATCTTCTTACAGTGAGCATGAGGAAAACCCTGCCCCCTTGACAGGTTTTTCAGGTTTTTCCTTATACTCACTGAAGATTGCCCCTCTCTGTGATCCATCTGGACAGTCTAGCTGCTCTGAGGTGAGCAGTAGTGTTGAGCGAGCACCCTGATGCTCGGGGGTTCGGGTGCTCTGACCGAGCACCCCCGGAGGCTCGAGTGCTCGGCCGAGCACCCGAGCCCCATTGAATTCAATGGGAGGACTCGAGCATTACACCAGGCACCCCCTGCTCTGATGAGGGGAGGGTGCCTGGTCAATGCCCCCCTTCATCTCCACAATGCCCCTCTTCCACAATGTCCCCCTTCCACAATGTCCCCCTTCCACAATGTCCCCCTTCATCTCCGCAATGCCCCCTTCATCTCCGCAATGCCCCCCTTCCACAATGTCCCCCTTCCACAATGTCCCCCTTCCACAATGTCCCCCTTCCACAATGTCCCCCTTCCACAATGTCCCCCTTCATCTCCGCAATGCCCCCTTCATCTCCGCAATGCCCCCCTTCCACAATGTCCCCCTTCCACAATGTCCCCCTTCCACAATGTCCCCCTTCATCTCCGCAATGCCCCCTTCATCTCCGCAATGCCCCCCTTCCACAATGTCCCCCTTCCACAATGTCCCCCTTCCACAATGCCCCCTTCATCTCCGCAATGCCCCCCTTCCACAATGTCCCCCTTCCACAATGTCCCCCTTCATCTCCGCAATGCCCCCTTCATCTCCGCAATGCCCCCCTTCTTCTCAACAATGCCCCTCTTCCACAATGTCCCCCTTCCACAATGTCCCCCTTCATCTCCACAATGTCCCCCTTCATCTCCACAATGCCCCCTTCCATCTCCACATGTCCCCTACCTCCAGTCCCTGGTGGTCCAGCGGAGCGTCTGTAAGATCTGTGCCTCCTTCGGCACAGATCCCTGCCACCCGAACATGGCGGGCGAGCACATGGCGGTACTCATACGAGTACCGCCATGTGCCGAGCAGAGCGATGCTTGAGCCGATCCGAGCATCGGCCGAGCATGCTCGCTCAACACTAGTGAGCAGTGTTACATCAGTAAAAAGGGTGGGAGGGGAATACTTTATCATTCAATTACTCTTGAACTTAAACTCTGACAGTATTGAAATAACACTCTCCATGGCCCAAATACTATGAACATTAATTGGAGCTGCATTAATTGTGAAATATTACTATCCCTTTAAGAGTTACTTCTTCCTAGGGTAGAGTTCCTATATAAAATACCATCAAACTGTTAGCTGAGTGTTGACCTTCCCTTGGAAGACTTACAAATGTTCTACCAACCTGTTAGGCAGACTTCCTTTCTCCGTAATGGCATCACACCACATGTTAAATCCAACACTGACTATTGTGCTGGCAATAAAGATGACAAAAAGCACAGAGGAGCTGATCAGCAGATTCAGGAAGGCATAAAAGAAAGAGCTGCAATAAAATGGAAGGAAATATATCTTATAAGGAGCCAAAACACAGCATCAGCAGACTCAGTAAACAGCAACCAACCTGCATATGCAAGAGATAAGTGGTCTCCCAAGACATCTGCTTTAATTAAGAACACCAAGGAGAAATAGGAAGACCCAAGATTATTCTTCTCCAGTCTCATTATCCTTGTCACTTAAAACCCCTTATTTGTTTCCTAATGAGATTTGAAACCATAAATTTTAAATTGTCTAACGACAATTCATTACATCGAACAAGCACCCGCAATCAAGGTGGTAAATGTGAGATGAATTAACCCTTTGAGTGCCAGAGTGTTACGCAACGCATTGCTTTGCAATGCGTTGTGTACCCCTCTGGCACTCAAAGGGTTAAATAACAGGCTTTTTTTTTTTTTGATGGTTAAAAGTTAACCCATAGACTTATAGATGGAGAAGTCCAATGCATGGTGAAATAATGTATCAGAAACCGCTCTGGCACTCAAAAGGTTTAAGGGATAGTAATACTTCATTTTAACTTTATTTTATTTTGTAGGCATTAAAAAAATATGAAGAATGATATGTCTTATCTCTCAAACCTTTATGGTTTATGAGATACTCACAAGCAAACTTCCCCTCCAGCCCCTTTTACCTAGTGTAAGCCATCTCTTCTCAGATGTGGAATCCAGTCCATAGACCAGACAGATAACAGAAGGGGACAATCTTCTTCCTATGAGAACAATGAAATCCCTGCCCCCCTTGACAAGTTTTTCAGGTTTTTCCCTTATCTTAATTGAAGATTGTCCCTCTCTGCAGTCTATCTGGGCACCTCCCTTCTGCTCTGGCTGAGCAGTGTTACATCAGTAAAAGGGGCGGGAGGGGTACACTTTGTCATTGAATTACTCTGGAACTACAACTCTGACAGAATTGAAATAACACTCCCCAAAGTCCAAATACTATGATGATTAATTAGAGCTGCTTTTATTATGAAACATTACTATCCCTTTAAGCACTGGATTAAGTTTCGTGCCTTACAAGAGAACATCTATATTATTCAAAACATTGGAGGGGTATTTGCCTAGACACAAACGTGACTTAATTCTGGGGCAATCTAATGACACCAGAGTAAACAGTTTAACCTTTTGAGTGACAGAGAGGTATCCAATGCATTGGCACTCAAAGTGTTAAACTTCCTGTTGTCTTAAATGTGCTTTTAATGCCCTGATTGCTAGAGAGATGTCCGAGACATTGTTAACAATGTGTTGGACACCTCTCTAGCATTCAATGGGTTAAAAGCACATTTAAGTCAATGGGGATTTGAGGGAATTTTCTTTCTCCCCCATGGTGCAATTGGTTTGCCCCAAAACGGCACCTTTTTCCTTATTGAATACGGTCATTAGAGCCATAGATAGGAACACAAAAGCAAATACATTCTGGAGCAAACCAACAGCATCACAGGGAAAAAAATAATATTCCTGAATGCTAGAGAGGCCTACAAATCAGTGTTCCCTTTATTGTGAGTGACCTAGCCCTGAAAGGGTTAAAAAAGGAGCAGTTTAGTTTGGGCAGGGCGGCGTGGCGTGTTGGATCTGATATCCCAATGCAGCGCTACATAAGTAGTCCACTTTAACGTGGTAAATGCTGGGTCACTCACCCATGCTCTGGGAGACCTCTCTAGCATTCAAAGGGTTAACCCTTTGAGTGCCAGGTGGGTATGCAATGCATTGCGTACCCCTCTGGCACTCAAAGGGTTAAATGGATAGTATTGTCAAATTTGTACAAGCGTCAATCTTGTAGGCATTAAAAAAATTAAACTAAATGTCCCCAGTCCCATCTCTCAAACCTTTATGGTTTGAGAGATATTCAGCACTAAAGTTCCCCCCCACTCCCCTTTCCCAGACATCAGCGCTCTAGTTGACTGCAGGGGTATCTGGTCCCGGCACCGGCGGAGGCTCATCAGCAGAGCTGAGATTGCGACATAGAAAAAGAAATACTTTGGATTTGGCTTAACATATTCTGCACTTGCAAAATATGTAAAATCAAAATAAAGGGTTACTGTTCCTTTAAACACCTCCATTTAAATCAATGCAATTTTGGGACTTTGTATTGATTCTCCATGATGCATTTGGTTTGATCCAGAACTGCACCACTTTGCATCAGCCTCATGGGGTTTAATTTTTATTTTAGTCTAAATTTTTTGGCTTGTTTACAGGTGAAAAATATTTAACAAAAAGGTGCTACATTATTATTGCTTTAACCCCTTAAGGACCGGCGGTCATGGGACATTTCCGTCCCATAATGACCGCATAGGCGCACTTGGACGCGCTGGTACACGTGACCTGTCACGTGTATCGGCGCGTCACTATGGGGCTTGAAAGAGATCGCTCCGATCTTGGAGTGGTCTATTTCAGGCCCTATTTTTACTTACAGGGCTCCCGGTAGAGCGCTGTAAGTAAAAAGTACGTGACGTACCATGACCGTCATCGGTCCTTGAGTAGTTCAAGGACCGTGACGGTCCTGGTACGTCAAGGGTCCTTAAGGGGTTAAGGAAAAGACCCAATGTCTCCTTTTCTGAAAACAGAAAAATCTGTACACATCAAAAGGGTTCAGGGTAAGATTTTTTAGTAGGTTAGCACAGCTGGCTGTGGATGATGGGAAATATAGTCCATAACAGCTGGAGGACCTGGGCTTGCCACCACTGGATTCTTTCAAGATTTCATGTTATAAGCTAGCTGTATTTTCTGTGCCAGTCAACAGTGACTGGGGACTGGAGGTGAAGGGGAAGGTCACGTGAGGATTGGGCATGAGTGGGATTATGATGCTTTACCTAGGGCAGGGCTGTCCAAGTTTAGTCCTCAGGAGCCACCAACAGGTCAGGATGTAAGGATTTCCCTGATTAATCACAGGTGAGTCAGTCACAATGAATGATCCACTGATTAACTCACCTGTGTGACCCAGGGGAGCCTAAAATGTAAATCCTGCCCTGGATGTTGTGCATGATCATTTTGTCCTGGTGACGTGTTGTACAAAGGTGTGGATCTAGGAAATGCAGGGTCCCCAAGCAAACATTCCAAGTGGGAACTGAAATATAGTGACTGACCATCATCTGTAAGTTAAGGAAATCAGGGTGGGTGAGGGGGAAGATATTCAAGGGTGAAATAATCAGGGTCCACAGGCAAGGCCGAGTTTATATCCCAGGTACCTTTAGCTACGTGCATGACAACACACACCCCTCCTCACATGACCCCACCCCTAGTCCCATCATTGTTTCTTAGCACAGGAAATGCACTTGGCCTATGAAACTAAAAAAAAAAATTGAATCCCTTGGTTGGAAGATAGAGATCTCTCTATCATCCAATGGGTTAAATAATAACCTGTAAAACTGAGATTGCTTTACTACCACCCACAGTTCAGAATGTGGGTGTGGCCAGCACACCTGAGGAGCCGCTCAATCATTGGAGCTATAGGCAGTTGCTTACTCTGCCTAGTGAGACATTTGGACTTGTCCTTAAAGGGATAGTAATACTTCGTTTTATCTTTATTTTATTTTGTAGGCATTAAAAAACATGAAGAACGATATAAGTCTTATCTCTCAAACTTTATGGTTTATGAGATATTCACAAGCAAAGTATCCCTCCCCCCCCGTTCAGCCAGATCAGAAGGGAGGTGCCCAGGTAGACTGCAGAGAGGGACAATCTTCAATTAAGATAAGGGAAAAAGCTGAAAAACTTGTCAAGGGGGGAAGGGCTTTCGTTCTTTTTATACAAAGAAGATTGTCCCCTGCTGTTATCTGTCTGGTCTTACAACCAGACTCACATCTGAGAAGAGATGGCTTACACTAGGTAAAAGGGGCGGGAGGGGGAAACTTTTCTTGTGAATATCTCTTAAACCATAAAGGTTTGAGAGATAAGACTTATATCATTCTTCATGTTTTTTAATGCCTACAAAATAAAATAAAGTTAAAACGAAGTATTACTATCCCTTTAAGTCAAAGAAGCACTTTTCATTAACAATTGATTTTGGGACAGGAATACAATGGTCATGTTGACCAGGGGCCTTAAAGGGACAGTAATGTCCCATAAAAATGCTTAGAGTTTTGTAGAGGTTAAAAAAATAAACAATATGCCACAAATCCTATCTCAGTTAAGGTTCCCCTTCTCCTGATGTCAGCTGTAAAGCTGACAGCAGGAGATCCGTGTTGGCCTACACAAGGAGGCTCTTCAGCAGAGCCGTAATAGCGCAATTTATAAAGAAATACTTATTTGGAACGGTCTAAAAAGTGCACTTGTAAACCAGGCACACTTTGTGGACTGTTCCAAAGAAGTATTTCTTTTTAAATTGCGCTATTGCGGCTCTGCTGAGGAGCCGCTTGTCGGTCACAGGTCCAGGAACTCCAGCTGCCAGCTTACAGCTAATGTCAGGAGACGGGGAACCTTAGCGGAGGATATCTCTCAAACCATAGCAGTTTGAGAGATATCGTTTATTTTTTTAACCTCTACAAAATTCTAAGCATTTTTTTTTTAATTTCTGGGACACATTCTCAGCCACATTCCAATAGTACCAGTAACTTGGTTATTACTCAGATGAACATGCCCAGTTCCGTTCAAAGTAGAGCAATGATCTATTATATATTAATCTCTTAAGGACCAGTGGGATGTGCACATTTTTCCCCAATGCACTGTGCGCCCTTCTGGTTCTTCAAGATTTAACTCATACTGATATGTTGAGAGGCACAATGCAAATGTAAATAGTGTCGTTATTACTCAGTACTCAGTACATGGACTATCAGGTCAATGGATCTATTACAAATATCATTTTAGTGCATAGTGACATTCAGCAAGTAAACGTGGTTGATATTCAAGTCATATTCATTTCTTATAAGTAGTTCATGTCCTTTATAATAGATGTAACAATTTGCATACTGAACTATTCTGTTATGTTTTTGATTGGTAAATAAACATCAATATGGTATCATAATAAATGGACCACAGTATGTACCAATATCTTTTTCTATTTCTTGATTGAAGTATATGCATTCTAATGCAATATTAACCCTTTGGATGCTACAGACATGGAATTCAACGAGATAACCAATTTTGGCAAATGTAAAACGTAAGGAATACATTGTATTCAAAGGGAAAAATCCTACTTATTTTAATAAACTGTATAAGTAAATGTCTCTTAGAGGGGAAATGGATATAAAACATAAGTATTTTGATATGTTGCAAGTGCGTATTGCCTTTTCAGGAATTACCTACTTAAATATCTTGAAATAAATAAGAAAAGGTTCCACCTGTGCAATACATACAATTTTATGTATGTATACAAGTATTCATGCATATGCATTAAACCTGCAATGAGAATTACATATTGTGCATTATGTTCATATATTTGTTTATGTGTGGGTTAGATACTAAGAAAATGGGTAATGTTTTAGGATACAAAGTAGACAGGCAGGTGTGTGTGTTAGATATAAATACAGATGGCTAATATTTTAGGAGACACTGTAGACTACAGACAAGCAGATAGATTAGATATAAACACACAGGTGTGTGAGTGTTTGTGTTAGATATAAAGACAGATGGGTAATATATTATGAGATACAGAGAGATAACTAATCTATAAACAAGATGTGTGTATGAGTGTTTGTGTGTATATATATATATAGAGAGAGAGAGAGAGAGTCTGAGCTGTTGTACATAGCCACAGCTACAATCCATTTATTACCCACCAATATAAAATAGAATGCAGTGGTAGGCAATATGTGGCTCTCCAACTGTTTGGACTAAACACCCCCCATCAGCATCTTCCAACAGCCAGCTGAGATTTATGGCGATTATAGTACAATAATAGCTAGAGAGCCACAGGATCCCTATCTCTGGATCTAGTGATACTCACTCCTCATGGCCTTTGCAGAGGAAGAACAGGGTCCTCCAGGCCTGCACAGCCGATGCCAACAAGGACAGTAGCCCGATGAAGACGCTGAATCTGCAAGCTGACTCCGGCCCCCACTCCTCCACCGTGAAGTGTTCCCTCTCCATCGTGATGTTTCCGCTCAGCCACATCCCCTCGGTGAACAGGAGACATTTCCCATGGAAGTCACTGCTGTTCTCGGACAGGGGGACCACAGCGATGAAGCTGAACAGAAAGGCCAGGAAATAGAGGACGCACTGGGCGAAGAGGAAATTGTTCAGCGCCATGTTTTCCACTTGGGAGGATGCAGGATTGAGACTGCGCAAAAAGGAAGATTTGTCAAGGACCACTTGCCCTGGAAAGATGTCTGATGAGGTTACATTAGATGACTGTCTGTCAGAGTCATACGTCTCCCAGTCAGTTGCTGCTGCCCGGGGGATCTCTGTACCTGTTTTACAATTAGACATAGCAGTGCTTCCCACATCCAATCCTCAGGACACACCAGCAGGTCAGGAGTAATGATTTCTCTGATTCAGTACAAGTAGGTCAATCTCTATTACTTATCCTCTGATAAATAGCCCCTGATGAAGCAGGAATATCATGAAAAACCTGACCTGTTGGTATATCATGAGGACTAGATTTGACAAACATTGATATATAGAGAGCAGCCTTATGGTCATAAAGGCATAGTGTTGCTAATCTTGACAAAACTAAGTGCACCATAGGGGGCAAACAAACACCCCCTAAATTCTTATTTATCTAAACAGGAATTTAATATCTAGGATGTTTGAGAGGTATCCAACGTATTGCCAAGACCTCTCTAGCATTCTCGGGGTTAAAAGTACCACTTAAGTCAAGGCACATTTTTATTTGTCCCCTACAGTGTAGTTGGCTTGGACCAGTTTTGTACATAAAATCTATAATCTGTCAGTGGATTAATCTCTCATCTATTGCTGCTGCCCCGGGGATCTAATTGTCTGTATTCCTATAAAATGAGACAGACAGCGCTTCCTATGGGAAGGATGAATATCAGCACTATGGACAGCTCCTGTGCAAGTCACGCTCATGGCTCTGTTGTGATCAGCACCACGGACAGCTCCAGGACTGGTGACGCCAATGGCACGCTGGGGCATCTTTAAAATGTGGTACAATTCTGCGGCAAACAACCTATGTCATAGCGATGAATAAAAATGTCCACTGATTTAAATGGGCCTTTTAACCCCTTAAACCCTTGAATGCCAGAAAGGTACGCAACGCATTGCTTTGCAATGCGTTGCGTACCTCTCTGGCACTCGAAGGGTTAAATGTGTTAAAGGGCTCTCTGGCATTCAGTAGGTTGATATCCGTATTTAAATAAATGGAAATGCGTATTTCTCCCCAAAATTGCTCCACTTTTATTTTATATATAAGGCAGAGGGTTTTTCAATGGCATAAATCTATCAGTTGCTGCTGTCTGTTGGATATCCGTGATTGGATTATGAGACTCATACAGGCCTTTTGAATAAAAGCAAAGTGGGGTAATTCTGGCAAAAGTTAACTACACCAAAGGGGGCAAACAAAAAGCCCCCCAAATCCTTAGCGATTTAAATGGAGCTTTTAATCACTTGAATGCTAGAGAAATCTCTAACACAATGGTCTAAACTGGTCTTCTAGACTGGTTTAAAAAGTCCTTTATTTAAATGGGACTTTTAACCTGTTCAATGCTAGATGCAAAGCATGGGATACATTGCTAGCATTTCATGGGTTAAAAACCTAGTTTAACCCTTTGAGTGCCAGAGGGGCAGCGCTTTGCAACTCAAAAGGTTAAATTAACAGCGATTTTTATTTGCCCTCTATAGTGTAGTTGGTGTGCTGCATAATTGCACCACATTGCTTTAATACATTATATAAGGCCCACGGAGCGTCTCATGGGAAGGGTGCGTTTTAGCACTAGGGAAAACTTTAGTGCAGGTCACACGTATTACACCATTCTAATCAGCACCAGGGACAGCTCCAGAGATGTTGACGCTTATGGCACATTAAGGCTGATATATATTAAAATAAATAGGTAACGACGCAGTAACACAGGTGAAACCCCTTGAATGCTGGAAAAGTCTCCAAAAGCAATGCTTTGCAACGCGTTAGAGACATTTCTAGCATTCAGTGGGTTAACAACCTCATTTAAGTAATGAACATTTTTATGTTTCCCTTATAGACTCCCCTATAGGTGGTTTCACTCAGAATTGCTGCACTTTTCTACATAAGGCCTAGAGTATGTCTGGGGAATAAATCTCATCAATTGCTGCTGTTCAGGGGATCTCATTGCCTGTACTAAAATGATAAGATAGTGGTTACATTCTGGAGCAAACCAACTGCACCATAGGGAACAAAAAATCATTAACATTCTTATTGATTTTAATGGAGCATTTAACCCCTTGTGTACTAGAAAGGTTCCCAATACATCATATCTAGCATTCAACAGTTTAAAAGTCTCATATAAAGCAATGACATCTGCATTAATGGTAGATGGTTTATGCCTTTATACAAAGGCCCTAGAGCTTCAAATAGGAAGGATGATTTTCAGCATTAGTGACAAGGACATCCCCAGTTCTGGTGACACATATAGTAAACCTATGGATACGTAACTCTTTATTTGTTTAATAGGACCTACCTAGGTAGATGTCCTTCAGACAGCAGATCTATATATTATTCTTAGTTGTTTTGCTTACTCCTTCAGTTACATACATACATAGTTGATGAGGCTGAAAAAAGACATGCGTCCATCAAGTCCAGCTCATGCCAAAACACCCCTGTTGATCCAGAGGAAGGCAAAAAATAAAAACCCTGAAGCCATTTCCAATTTAGCCCCAAGTGGGTAAAAAAATTACTTCCTGACTCCAAATGGCAGTCAGATAGTTCCGTGGATCAACACCCTATCTGCACTGAAGCCATTAGCAGCTTACTGCTGATTATTTGGTTAAATTCTGATAACATAATATGCCTCTTTCAATCCATTCAAGTCCATTGAGGCCTATTGTTTGCAAATTCTAGGGCAAAGTTCCATTTAAGGCTGATCTACAAAAATAAGGTGGTAGTGCTCAGGGCCGGTGCAAGGATTTTTGTATACACAGGCGAAGGAACATTTTGATGCCCCCCCAACCCAGACACAATCCACCTGCCCCCCCCACCTTGCCACAGTCCCCTGCCCCGCCCACATATTCACCTCCACAATGCTCCCTTCATCTCCACATTGCCCCTTCATCTCCACATTTCCCCTTCCATAATGCCCCTTCATCTCCACATTGCCACTTTATCTCCACAATGCCCCTTCCATAATACCCCTTCATCTCCACATTTCCCCTTCATCTCCACATTTCCCCTTCCATAATGCCCCTTCATCTCCACATTGCCACTTTATCTCCACAATGCCCCTTCCATAATGCCCCTTCATCTCCACATTGCCCCTTCCTTTATGCCTCTTCATCTCCACATTGCCCCTTCCATAATGCCCCTTCATCTCCACAATACCCCCTGATCCCTACCTTGAGTCCCTGGTGGTCTAGCCATAAGAGAGCTGCCTGTGCTGCCTTAATGGTAGTGCCGGCCCTGGTAGTGCTGAACTAAATGAGTTGCATCATGGGGACAAAAATACCCTCTATAGCACCATTGTTTTAAATGGCAGTTTAACCCTTTAAATGTTTGGGAGTTCTCCATCGCATTTCTTCACAAAATGTTGGAGCCCTCTCTAGCAGTCAAGGGGCTAAACACTCATTTAAGCCAGCTCAAGTGAAGGTCATACTTACAGCTCTGTTCTAATCAGCACCACAGACAGCTCCAGCAGTGGTAAAGCCAATTGCATTGCTTTTCAATACAATGGACAGCTCCAGGTAAGCCTAGTTCACTGCTCTTCAGCACCACGGACAGCTCCAATACTGGTCAAACCTACTGCACTGTTCTGTAGCAGTAAGGAGAGATTCAGTGTTTATCAACCCTATGGCTCAATGGCCCTATGTATAAAAGCAAAATGGTGCAAGTCAACCAACTGTACCATAGGGGAGAAATAAATTGCCCCTGTAATGTAAAATATACTTTTAATCCATTGAATGGTAGAAAGTCTTCAACACACCATGAAATAGTGCACTGGAAGACTCTCTAGCATTTAAAGCGTTAAATCCCAATTTAAATCAATGGACATTTGTTTTAATTGCCCCTATGGTGCAGTTAGTTTGCCTCAGATTCAATACATTTAATCTTATTAAATCATCCTTTAAAGCACATCAGTAGAAAGCTGCTTTTCAGCACTAAGGACATACTCAGTGCTGGCAATCTTCAGCACCAAGGACAGCACTTGTGCTCGTAATGTTCATCACCAAGGACAGTCCATATGCTGGCAGTCTTCAGCACCAAGGACATCACATGTGCTGCTAATGTTCCGTACCAAGGACATCACATGTGCTGCTAATGTTCTGCACCAAGGGCATCACATGTGCTGCTAATGTTTTACACCAAGGGCATCACATGTGTTGCTAATATTCTGCACCAAGGTCATCACATGTGCTGCTAATGTTCAGCACCAAGGACAGCCCATATGCTGGCAGTCTTCAGGCCCGATGAAATCACCGGTGCTGGTAATGCTCAGTACCAAGGACATCACTTGTGTGTGTAATCTTCAACACAGTGAACATAATCTGTGCTGGTATTCTTCAGCACCAAAAACAGCACCTTTGCTGGTAATATTCAGCACCAGAGACAGAAACAGTGCTGGTCAAGCCAATTGCACAGCTCTTCAGAACGATGAACAGCTCCACTGCTGGAAAAATCTATAGCACACTGGGGCATCTTTTAAATACTAACTTGGTGGAATTCTGGGTAAATCCACTTTTACCATGGCGCCCAAATAAAACTTTAATTAGGACTTTTATCCTCTTGAATATTAGCAAGGTCTCCAGTGCATTGTGAAACAGTGCATTGGAGACCTCTCTAGCATTTGTTTAAAAGCCATATTTGCATCAATAGAAAACAAGAAAACACACAGTGTTGTTGTGTATATCTGTTTTAAAAACAGGACACTTTTTCAGTAAAGGGTGTAAGAACCTGGTCCAGATAGTCCTTTTCTGCAGCTCTGTCTGTTCTGGACACACCTGCTCCACTTACTCCAGAATTGCTTTCCAGTCTGCTATTAAGCAGCTTCAAATACACTTCAGTGCACATATATAATGTCTTACTGACTAGTTTTACAATTCATGATGCTCTTGAATTCTGACCACACTTGTTTGCCTCTGTCCTAATCTCAGCTTCCTTCCAGACCTGATATTTTAATGCTGATTTGGAGCCTGCAGTCTTGGTCTGCTTTGTGAGCTACTAGTCCTGTTTATCTCCTGCATGATCTTTCTGCTGCTGCTGTTTTCCAGTGACAAGCAAGTGAGACCATCATGGTCCAGGCCTGGTTCAAATGGTTCTGGTTATTCAGCCTTGCGACCAACAACATTTTCCACATTGTGTAGCACCAGCCACATTCAGGGCCGGATTTGCCATAAGGCAGAGTAGGCATCTGCCTACAGGCGCACCCCACAGAGGGGCGCCTGCCATTGGAATCAATATTTTATTTTTTAGTTATTTATTTTAATTTTTTTTTTTTTTTTTTTAAGTGGCGTGCTGCGCCTCTCGCAGCATAGTAAGGTCTGTGCTTTCTTTGGGACACAGACCTGTATCTGCTGAGTTCCCCCGGCTCTTTAGTAATGTAGTGGGCTGGAAGATGACATCATCTCCTAGCACTCTGCATTACTAAAGAGAAGACCGGGCGGGAGCTCCAGCAGTATAGAGGTCTGTGCAGAAGCACAGACCTCTCTCCTGTCACTGAACCACCAGGGAGGTAGGAAACGGATGAGGGGGCACTGTGAGGCTTAATGTGGAGCTGATGGGGCAATGTGGAGCTGATGGGGGCAATGTTCAGATGATGAGGGGTGATGTGAGGGTAATATGGAGGAGATGGGGGTAATGTGGAGATTTGGAGCATTGTGGAGATGGCCAATGGGGAAAGGGGCGCTTCAGAGTTCTGTGCCTAAAGGCTCCTGAGATGTAAATCCGGCCCTGGCCACATTGCTCTTGCAGTTGACACTGATCACTTGGTACTTTCCACAGGGTCACTCTGAGGCAGCTCTCAGCAGCAGCCTGGAGAATTTGTTTTGTCTGCCATCATGTGGTTCCCCAGCAGTTTGGATCTCTCTGCAAGTTAGTAAGTAGACTTTAATTCACTGTCCCATCTCATTCCTGATTCTGGCTGATGTTCCTGTATCTGTTCTGTCTAGTAACCGCCCCCCCCCCCCCCATCTTACGGGTTCCCCTCCTGTGTTGTTAGTTAGCCTGCCAAAGGGATATTACTCAAATATACATAATAGCCAGTCTAAACACAAGAGATCCAGCAATAGAGTGTACAGGGGATTCCCCTACTCTGCCCAGGGAACTCCAGACAGCTTCCTGGATACTGGGTCAATACATGTTGAATGTATGTGTTTATTAAAACAACAATATGCATTAAATCATGTAAACAACTCTAAAAGACTATGCCTTTTATAGCATCACACCATGTCTTCAGGAGCCAAAGTGAGCATAATAACACTATAAACAAAAGAGATCCTAATGCAAGCCATCATAATACAAAGAGGCCATTTGGTTAACTAGGACCAAGCTGGGCATGAACAATACACCTCCCTTAATAACACTATTAACAAAGGTTTTCTTTATACAAGCCCACATGATCCTAATTTATCAATTGACTATCCAGGACCAAGATGGATATGAACAAAGGACATTATTTAATAACAAAAATTGAACGCTGCCAATGAACAACCAGTATTTTGATCACCTGTTCAAATCCAGCTTGATCATGGATGGCAAACTGGCCATTTGGATCATGTAGGTATGTACAAACCAGTTGGTTTATCCCAGCAATTCTCTGCTTTTATTGTATACATACAAGCCATGGTTTCTAAACATTATAATTATTTAAAAGATATCATATCCATCAGAGTCTTCAGTTGTGTTCATAATAGGGTTATATAGCTCTGATCAAGGTGCTTGTCTAGTTGCTCCGATATATCTGCTTTTCCAAGTGATTCAATAGCAGGTGGGACAAGCTGAAGTCAGGACTGAAGTGAGGCCCATGTCACCATCAACTATACATCAGTGGTTGCTGACCATATGGTTTATTTAAAAGATTAAAGATGCTAATTTTGAATCTTTCCAATACAACCTCATAACCAGGATGATTGACTTTGTTCATTTATTGTGTACATGGTTCACCCAATCATTGGACACTGCCATACACATGACAATGCCCAGGTCTCCAATGTAACTAAGCTGCACTAATCTCCAGATCAGCTCTGCCTTTTAAACAAAAATTAAAATCATGAAAGTCACCACTAAGTGGCTTTGTTGCTACTGCTTTCTATGGAGAACGACAGTTGGGCTGCGGTCAGAACAGACAGCAAAAGAAAAGTGCAATTTGTGGTCTTATCTGAGTTGTAAAAACTTTTGAAGAAACTATTTCCCAGCAACAGGAGTGTCTTTGTTTTACTAAGAATTATAGAGTATGTTTTCTATAATAAAATGTTGCTATAAATTTAACCCACTGAGGTCTAGAGACACACCAAAGTGCTTCTCTTTTATTGTTATGATCATTTAGATGGTCTGAAAATGAGAACAGCTTTCATACAGACATTGTAATAATCCAGTGTCCTGTTGTTCTGCAGTAGACTAATCTGTTATGCAGTTTGACAGTCTTTCTATTCTCAAGTTGATATTCCTAGAACAAATTAGTCAGCTGCACTCATTTACATTGCTTGTTAAGACAACACATTTAATTCCAATGAAGATTGCTAATGAACTAATTAATATAATAAAAACATTATTTTCATAAATAACCATATTTTTAAAAGTTCATTGTCACCATATTTATTGATTTATTAGTGGAGGTGGTGCATGTTATAACATATGTCAACAACTGAGCAACACATTTGCACACTAGAGATAAAGCCTTGGAAATGGGAAGGGATAAAAGTAAATTAAACATGACAGGAATACACATCATAGGAAAATATATTTTCCAGTGAATCGCTGCTAATTTTAAAGTGGAAGCTTCACCTTTGACTAATGTGCAGTAATGTAATTGTCATGATTATAAAAACCATAACTAGATAGATAGATAGATAGATAGATAGATAGATAGATAGATAGATAGATAGACAGATAGACAGACAAATGATCAGTCCATGGAGCACTCTCTGGATGGATTAGACAACTTTCCTGAGTGCTAGTCTCCAAGGATAGCAGGATACAAGAGATGAGGACAACTTGAGAAAGACTCAAGCTAGGGTTGATATGTCGATTCAATAAATCAGCACCTTATTGCAACTTTAAAGGGATAGTAATACTTATTACTATCCCCCATATTGTACATATTTGTAAAATAATTTAATAGTCTCCAGGTTTATCTCTCAAACCTTTGTGGTTTGAGAGATAACCGAAGGCAAAGTTCCCCCTCCCTCCTCCTTCCCTGAAGTCAACGTTGTGCTGACTGCAGGGATATCCGGTGTGACTTTCACCACGCGGCTCTGCAGCAGAGCTGCGATCGTGTTAATGACAAAGAATGATTTCACTGAAACGGTCTTCTACATGTGCTTGCAAACCAAGCACATGTAGAAGACCGTTTCAGTGAAATAATTATTTTTCACTAACGGGATCTCGGCTCTGCTGCAGAGCGCATGATGAAAGTCACACCGGATATCCCTGCAGTCAGCACAACGTTGACTTCAGGGAAGGGGGAGGGAGGGGGGAACTTTGCCTTTGGTTATCTCTCAAACCATAAAGGTTTGAGAGATGAATCTGGGGGCTATTAACTTATTTTACAAACATGTACAATATGGGGGATAGTAATAATAAAGTATTACTATACCTTTAAGAAGTCCTGTGAGTGCGTTTGTTGACCTCATCTCTTGTATCTATATATATATATATATATATATATATATATATATATAACAGAAAAAAAGAGCTCCACTGATGAATATATAAACGATTTACTTTTTATTTTACCAAAATGTAGTTAAAAACAATAATAATAGACATTCATAAATTTAAAATATATCAATACATTCAATATGCAACAATGTTATATTCCCCTTTTAAGATTTACAACAACGTATCACGTAATTTGTATTATACGGCTCACTAAGGTGCTGAACTCCTCCATTTAAGTATACACAATGTCCCAATTATAATTCAATGCTGTATTTCCTTTATGCTTATTTTGTAATTTCCTTTATAAGAGAAAGTGCTGTTTCAGGGTTATTTGTTTTGATGTTTTAACCCTTTGTAATAAAGTGCTTGTATATGTGATCTCTCCCGTCCTTTCAGACACTTTGCGGGCAATACTTTATAACTTTTCTTTTCTCCTGACTTTATGTATATGTGTCTCTTTTAACTTGATGTGCGGGCAGAGACTCTAATGAAGGTGCTTATAATGTGAGGGAACAGTGGATATATACATAAAAAGGTGGCTCAAAACATAGGTATAAACATTGAAAGCATAAAGCTAACTCACCCCGTCATAAGGCTCCAGTGGATCCGGTGCTGACCCCACAACCTTGGCCAGGGTTTCTACAGACTTGAAGACAACAGGAATGGAGCTCTCACGGACCCACACATCGCAAGGAGCCAGTCAGGATTGAAAAAAAAAATTTAAAGTTTATTCAGCATCAAAAAATAAAATCAATCTATGGGCAAAAGCCCAACGATGGCATAAAGGTAAAGATACACAAACGAAGTGCCTAACGCGTTTCATAAAACAATGTACTTAATCATAAGCATAAGTCGGAACGCTCAGTGTAGCAGCTATTAAGCTACAATTCCGATTGGTTCAAAGATACATTCAAAGAATCAAACTCTCTGGACAATCCAATCGCAGGATCTTAAACATCCCATAATACTCGGGAGCTAGCCGTGTTCAACTCCACGTTGTAACTACGGATGGACAACTCAGAGCGAATGATTCTTCTAACAAATAGCAAAGTAAAAATGGCGATATTGTGGCTTATAATGTGAAGTATGTATTTCTCTCACCTTCCTCCCGTCTGTCGCAGGCAGGACAACTGTGTCCTGTTTTTGCTTTTGTATTTAAACCTTTTGCAAGTACTTTCTTTCTCTCTCTTCCTCCCGTCGTTCGTCGCGTCTATACTTTAAAGCACCTCCAATGTCTCCAAGACTAATCATATCTTTTTTGGCTAAGTCCTTCGTCTGGGACAAATAGTGATACTGGGTTCTGTGTCACGCTTTGTTAAGACTCTCAGACACGGAGTTAGGTAAAAACACAACTTTATTGAAAAGTTTAAGACACCCCTATAGAGTAACATACACGTACACATATATATTGCAATGACTTAGCGCATAAGCAATGGTAATCAAGAGAATAAGGCTCTACCGGTCCTGCCAATATACCGGGCAAGGCAGCCAGGAGGCTGGTACAAGGAATAGATTGGCTCTACCGGCCCTGCCAATATACCGGGAAAGGCAGCCAGGAGACTGGTACAAAGAATGTGATAGGCTCTACCGGCCTTGCCAATATACCGGGCAAGGCAGCCTGGAGACTGGTATAACGAAATAGTGTAGGCTCTACCGGCCCTGCCAATATAACAGGCAAGGCAGCCTTGAGGCTTAGACAACAGGTACAGAGGCTTTACCGGCCTTGCCAATACCGGGTAAGGCAACCCAAGATGGTAAAGAGAGGAGTAGGTTCTACCAGCCTTACCAATATACTGGGCAAGGCAACCTAGACACAGAGCAGGGTGGCAACCACTAAAGCCTCGGAGACTGGCTAGGTGGAACAACCAGTCACTTAGGATGAATGCGGAGGCAAATAGATATTAAATGTGGCATAGCCAGCGAGAAGAACAGGAGCAAACCAGTACCCGTGACTGGGAAAACCAATCTCTTTACCGGTGCCACAGCAGCCGGTTATTAGTGGAGCGAACCAGTACCCGCGTACTGGGGAAACCAATCTCTCTACCAGTGCAACAGCAGCCAGTTGTAGTGGAGCGAACCAGTACCCGCGTACTGGGGAAACCAATCTCTCTACCGGTGCAACAGCAGCCAGTTGTAGTGGAGCGAACCAGTACCCACGTACTGGGGAAACCAATCTCTCTACCGGTGCAACAGCAGCCAGTTGTAGTGGAGTGAACCAGTACCCGCGTACTGGGGAAACTAGTCTCTCTACCAGTGCAATAGCAGCTGGCTGTAGTGGAGTGAACAAGTACCCGCGTCCTGGGGAAACCAATCTCTCTACCGGTGCAACAGCAGCCGGTCGTTAGTGGAGCGAACCAGTACCCGCGTACTGGGAAAACCAATCTCTCTTCCTGTGCAACAGCAACCGGTGTTAGTGGAGCGAACCAGTACCCGCGTACTGGGAAAAGCAATCTTTCTTCCGGTGCAACAGCAACTGGTGTAATGGAGCGAACCAGTACCCGCGTACTGGGAAAACCAATCTCTATACCGGTGCAACAGCAGCCGGTTGCTAGTGAAGCAAACCAGTACCCGCATACTGGAGACACAACCGAGGAATAGAAATGTCGCCGGCATGACTATGGAGAACTAGCGCACTGCAGGCAATCCAGGATCAGGAACACATCTTGAGGAGGACAGGAACCAGCACACCAGATGGTCAACCGGATCAGGAACGGCAGCAGGAACTGCAGCAGGAAACAATGACAAGACAGCAATCTCAACCAGATCAGGAACAGACACAAGAATCAGGGTGACTGGTGAGCAGGACCTAGACGATCTCAGACAAGCAGGAACATAGCCAAGGCCCAAGAAGCGCAGGAACTCCATGTAAGTGCGAGCAGCATAGAGACAACACGAAAGGGCAACCAAAGGGTGCCCAAGCTCAGTCTAAATAGGCAATGCAGGGCGGGCTGAAGGCAGACAGCCAATGGAGAGCCCCCTACAGGTAACTGACACAGAGAGGCAGAAATCACGGGCACCGTGATATTCTGTCACCTATCTCCAAAGCGTTTCGTGCTGATTGACAGCAGTTCCTCAGGGTAATAATTTGACAGTATTGAAATAACACTCTTTATGGCCCAAATACTATGGGGATTAATTGGAGCTCTTTTTTGTGAAACATTACTATACAATTAAAGGGATACTAATGTGCAATAATAAGTTTATGGTGTATTGTAGATTTATAAAAATTGTGCAGCAAATCCCATCTCTCAAACCTTTATGGTTTGAGAGATATTCGCATTTAAAGTTCCCCCCCTCCCTTCCCTTCTCCTGATGTCAGAGCTCTACTGACAGCAGGAGATCCCGGTCCTGGGACCAGCCGGCAAAATATAAAAATAATTACTTAATTGGAACGGTCTACAAAGTGTGCCTGGTTTGCAAGCACACTTTGTAGACCGTTCCATTGAAGTAGTTCTTTTTCAGTAATTCTATTTTGGCTCTGCTGAAGAGCCGCCTCGTGTCGGCTGACTTGAATATTCTGCTGTCAGCTTTACAGCTGATATCAGGAGGAGAGGGGGGGGCTTAAGCTGCGAATATCTCTCAAACCATAAAGATTTGAGAGACGGGATTTGCTGTGCATAATTTATTTTTTCAAAATCTACACTACATTACATTATTATTGGACATTACTGTCACTTTAACAGAAGCACTTATCTAGTTAAGAGGCCTTCCTACAGCAGTCAGGTATTTCTAATTAAATATTCTTTGAATAGTATTTGCAATTGCCTGATTTGACATGAACATTTTGTAGTACAGCATTTTGTTCACAGCTCTAGAAAATAAGCAACTGACTTAATCAGTCTGAATAAGATTAGTAAGAAAGCTCCACCCATAATGATAATGGGCCACGAGAAGCTCATCCAGTAATAAATCTCTGCTCAGTTATAGAATACAGCAGAGTTCAAAGCTGGCAAATGCAGGTAAACAGCATATGACTGCTATATGAAGGACAAATTCAAGAGCAAGTCCTTCTACTGAACAAGTTACTTATTTCAAGAGCACATATTCCCTTTAAAATACAGTTCCTTTAAAGGGATAGTAATACTTCATTTTAACTTTATTTTATTTTGTAGGCATTAAAAAAACATGAAGAATGATATGTCTTATCTCTCAAACCTTTATGGTTTATGAGATATTCACAAGCAAAGTTTCCCCCTCCCGCCCCTTTTACCTAGTGTAAGCCATCTCTTCTCAGATGTGGAATGCAGTCTATAGACCAGACAGATAACAGAAGGGGACAATCTTCTTCCTGTGAGAACAATGAAAGCCCTGCCCCACCCTTGACAGGGTTTTCAGGTTTTTCCCTTATCTTAATTGAAGATTGTCCCTCTCTGCAATCTACCTGGCCACTCCCTGCTGCTCTGGCTGAGCAGCGTTACATCAGTAAAAGGGGCAGGAGGGGGATATTTTGTCATTCAATTACTCTTGAACTACAACTCTGACAGTATTGAAATAACACTCTCCAAAGTCCAAATACTATGAGCATTAATTAGAGCTGCTTTTATTATGAAACATTACTATCCCTTTAAATGTATTACAACTAGGGTAAAGTGGGCTGTTACATGCCAGTTATAAGTGGGCACTGAAATATAATGTAGAAAATAATAATTTTATTATTACTAAATTCAACGTATTATGTAGCACATATAGACATAGAAATTACTTCATGCATATGGTTTAATTAGTACTCTCTTTGCATATCGTTGTAATGCTAATTGCTCTTTACAAAAATATTTATGCAAATTATACTTCTTCGTTTTGGAATAATTATGTTAGTTATACTCTTGTCTTAGGTATTTCATTGTTTAACAATGAGCAACCATCAGGTGCATACACAGTCCTTGCCTTCCCTTTGTGTCTGAAATCACTCTTGCCTTAAAGAAGTCCTCGCCTTTACCTCCATAATGTAATTCTTTCCCCTATCTTCTTTCACTGTATACTTATCTGTAATTGCTTCATTTAAATAATTACAGTCATACACAAAACACAGAAGCACTTTATTGTACTGATTGCGTGGGAGGTTAAACTGCAATCTAACTTCGACATTTACATGTAGTTGTACAGAAGAAGAAAGCTTTGAATACAGAACAGCATGCTATCTAAACATGAAGACTGCTCAAAGGTAACTGTATATTTTAAGTAGAAGTAAACTTGTTTTTAATGAAAAAAAAAACACATTTTGTAATTCTTTTCCTGCTGACCACTCACATGTAGTAGATTTTTTTTTATTAACCTGCAATGTTCTATTCTGGCCACAAGGTGATCCTGTTCTTGTCACTTACAATGAAGAGAAATGTAGTCTATGACTCAAGCTCTTCTTAGGGAATCTGCTTTAAAAATAGGTTTGAGCTGTCATAACGTTTGAACAAAAACGTCTTTACCCAACAGGAAAAGCATTTTTATGTATTTTGTCATAAGTATAATGTTCTTTTAATTCTTTTGAGGCCACATGGGCTACATGCATTATGAAACAGAGGAGCAATTCAGTGTACTATAGGGGAAAAAATAAAAACGCCCCTTGGTTTAAATGGTACTTTTAACCTCTTCAATGCTAGGGACTTCTTACATGCATTACTTTGCGATGTGTTTAAGTTCTCTCTAGCATTCACAGTTTTAAAGAATCGCATTTAACCCTTTGAGAGCCAGAGAGGTATCCATTGCAATGTGATAGATACTTCTCTTGCTCTCAACCGTTTGAAATCTGTATGTGTTCCCCTGCTAAACAGATGCAACAGTTTTTCTAAGTACTTCAGACTCACTGTATTAAATGTGGGATTATCTACAATACTAATGTCTCTTAAAGGGATAGTAATACTTCGTTTTATCTTTATTTTATTTTGTATGCATTAAAAAAACATGAAGAAAGATATGTCTTATCTCTCAAACCTTTATGGTTTGACAAATATTCACAAGCAAAGTTTCTCCTCCCGCCCCTTTTACCTAGTGTAAGCCATCTCTTCTCAGATGTAGAATGCAGTCCATAGACCAGACAGATAACAGCAAGGGACAGTCTTCTTCCTATGAGAACAATGAAAGCCCTGCCCCCCTTGACAAGTTTTTCAGCTTTTACCCTTATCTTAATTGAAGATTGTCCCTCTCTGCACTCTACCTGGGCACCTCCCTTCTGATCTGGCTGAACAGTGTTACATCAGTAAAAGGGGTGGGAGCGGGATACTTTGTCATTGAATTACTCTTGAACTGCAACTCTGACAGAATTGAAATAACACTCTCCAAAGTCCAAATACTATGATGATTAATTAGAGCTGCTTTTATTATGAAACATTACTTTCCCTTTAATGTCTCTTAGCGCTATTTAGAATGAAATACTTCAATGGAACAGTCTACAATGTGTGCTTGCAAACCAGCACACTTTGTAGACCTTTCCAATTAAGTATTTCATTCTAAATAGCGCTATCTCAGCTCTGCTGATGAGCCTTTGCTGGTCCCGAGACCAGATTCTCCTGCAGTCTGCTAGAGCACTGACGTCAAGGAAAGGGGAGAGAGGGGGGAACATTAACCCCTTTTGGACCTGCCGCCCACGCAAAGTGCGGTCATTTAAATGCTACAAACTCGCAAATGGTAATGTTTTAAGAGATGGGAGGTAGGTTATTCTACTTCTGTGGTTAGTATCTACAATTTTAGAAAAGTTTAAGCATAAGTCTTACTATCCCTTTAACACCTTAAGGACAGAACAATACAAATGTTTTGATAAACTGATGCATCATTATCACAGTGCTGCACAGAAGTGAAACCCTTCTATTGTTTCTGTTCTTACCAACCCACCTCATTAGTTCACGATATCCATTGAGAGATACGTAAATTGTTTTTTTGCTAAATTATTTGGGCAAAACATGCAAAACCAATAATATATTTATATATACAAACTATTTAAGGTGTACATGGGGTGAATATACAAAATCTGCCAGCAAAATGGTCAACAATGCCCTTTAGGAAAAAGACTGAACAGCTGTTTATAATGCATCACCAGACTGGTGGTTCATTAAAAGAAGGGAGGAGAAACACATCACATAATCATCTTAGCAAGGGGAAATATAGTGACTAGTAGCATAGTTGACAAGGCTGAAAAAAGACATGCGTCCATCAAGTTCAGTCCATGCCAAAAACACCCCTGTTGATCCAGAGGAAGGCAAAAAAAGCCCTCTGAAGCCATTTTCAATTTAGCCCCAAGTGGGTAAAAAAAATATTTCCTGACTCCAAATGGCAGTCAGATAGTTCCCTAGAAAACATCCTATCTGCATTGAAGCCATTTGTCATACTTTTCAATATTGTTCTGTGTTACATAGGCATCCATTGTGTTTTTGAAAGTAGTTGCATTATCTGCAAGTACAACACCCCGAGGCAAAGAATTCCATAGAATTACTACCCTTACTATAAAGAATCCCTGCCTTTGTTTTAGTCAAAAGCGCCTTTCTTCTAGCCTTAATGGATGACCTCTTGTTCTTAGCTCAGCTCTTTGCGTAAATAATTCATTGGAAAGTTGGAACATAAAGAACAAGGAAAATCCAACACACAACTTTTTTTTTTATGCTACACAAAACTGAAATGAGCAAAGAGAAACAGATTTTAATAATTGTCGTTAAAATGGCTAGTACGACATGCATGGGTGGATAGTTTGCAGGTCACCAGCTGGTGAGTGACTACAACTCCCATCTCCCTCAGCCTTCCAGCAGTAATAAAACTCCAACAGATAGATGGCTGCAAACTGATCATCCCTGAAATGTCCACTAGTCTGTAACTAGTTAAACAACATTGAGCAGGTGAGTAATTATGCTTTCCTTTATGTTTAACATTGGGTGGAATAATAACTTTTAATCTCCTGAACCTTTTCTCTAACTTGTGAACCTCATTTATATTTTCCCAACTTTGATCCTGGCTAATGAACTAAGCATTGCCCTTTTGGTACATGGTCAATAAAACAGCAAGATCTTAAAAAGCACAAGTTCTGTTTACAGCTATTCCAAAGGGACCAATGAAATTCTATTAAACCAGAACCATCCTTCTGCCAATATGCTGTCATTTACTCAAACTTGTTAGAACAGTTATTCTCATTTTATTTATAACTGGCTTATATTTAAGTCAGCACTTGTTGAATATCCCTCATACCATAAAACACCCACTAAGGGATTCTTTATGATATTGGCATTAATAGTGATATAATTTTATTAGTTTTTTTTTATGACAATGCCTACTTTTTATTCACACCAAGCAATATTTGTGCCATTAAGGAATGATAAAAGTCTGATCTAATGAATTCCTGACTCTATTATCAAAGGAATAACACATAAAATCGAAAATGCAGGGTTTTAATTCCACTGTGGCAACATGTTAAATTATAAACACAGAGCAAGTTAATGTGAATCAATACATTAGAAGTACAAACAATTTAGAATATTTCCATTTATAATTTGATGTCTTATTATTTTAAAGGGATAGTAATGTTTTATAATAAAAGCAGCTCTAATTAATTATCATAGTATTTGGACTTTGGAGAGTGTTATTTCAATTCTGTCAGAGTTGCAGTTCAAGAGTAATTCAATGACAAAATATCCCCCTCCCGGCCCTTTTACTGATGTAACATTGCTCAGCCAGATCAGAAGAGAGGTGCCCAGGTAGATTGCAGAGAAGGACAATATTCAATTAAGATAAAGGAAAAAGCTGAAAAACTTGTCAGGGGGGCAGGGCTTTCATTGTTCTCATAGGAAGAAGATTGCCCTCTGCTGTTATCTGTCTGGTCTTACAACCAGATTCCACATCTGAGAAGAGATGGCTTACACTAGGTAAAAGGGGCGGGAGGGGAAACTTTGCTTGTGAATATCTCTCAAACCATAAAGGTTTGAGAGATAAGGCTTATATCGTTCTTCATGTTTTTTTAATGCCTACAAAATAAAATAAAGATATAACGAAGTATTACTATCCCTTTAAGTAAACTAACGGCTTCCACTTTGTATTACAAAACAGGTAATGTATTCTATGAAAAAAGAAAAACAGTGTAGAGATATGGCGCTCAACTGTATGGCTCATACTATAGAAACATAAGACATACTTATTAAAACAAGTTATAAAACAAAATATATAATTGAAACAGGGGCACCAGAATGAGATACTCCTAAGCAGCTAGACCAGTATGTGAAGTCTAAACAACCAAAAAGCAAAAATATAAAATACATATATAAGCTTATCTATAGCGCTCTCCCTTATATATAAATGTATTCTATGAATATATTTTTGATACAGTAAAGTTGGAATAGAACACTTAATGGAATCATTAGCTTTCAGTCATATATGAAAGAGTCCTGCCTGTGATCTCCTCAGTTAGACAAGTCCTCTATCTAGTTAGCTAAACACTAAAAATATATGTGTACATTCCGGCACACACATTCCCTCGTCTACGCAGTCAGAAAATGAATAGAGAAAGAAGTAGACTGCTGTACCAGGAAGCTGATATATGATCAATGTACTCAATGCTGGCTGACACTCTCTGCCATTGTTAAGATTATTACCATCAAGGCCTCAGATCTGCCCCATTGCATGTGCACCATTTCTTGTGCTAATTGTTTAATACCTGATGGCAATAAGGCATAGGCAAAATGAATTCCCCTTGATGCACAAGGTAATAAGAGAAGGACTTTTAGAGTCAGTGCCAAAGTAATTTGGTGTTAGATTGGATGAAAAGATAATTCTACCTCTACATAAATCATCGGTGCAATTTCACCTGGAATATGGAATACAGTTTTCAGCACCATTTCTTAAAGGGATAATAATTTTTCACAAAAACAGCAGCTCCAATTAATCTTCATAGTATTTGGGCCATGGAGAGTGTTGTTTCAATACTGTCAGAGTTGTAGTTCAAGAGTAATTGAATGATAAAATATCCCCCTCCCACCCCTTTTACCTATTGTAAGCCACCTCCCCTCAGATGTGGAATCTGGTCCTAGGATCAGACAGATCACAGCAAGGGACACTCTCTTACTGTGAACATAAGGAAAACCCTGCCCCCCTTGACAGGTTTTTCCTTATGCTCACTGAAGATTGTCCCTCTCTGCATCCATCCGGACAGTCTTCAGAGGTGAGCAGTGTTACATCAGTAAAAGGGGCAGGAGGGGGATACTTTATCATTCAGTTACTCTTGTACTACAACTCTGACAATATTGAAATAATACTCTCCATGGCACAAATACTATGAAGATTAATTAGAGGTCCTTTTATTGTGAAACATTACTATTACTTTAAGTTAAATTGGGCTTTTAATCCCTTTAATGTTAGATAGGTCTCCAATGCATTGCTTTGCAATTAATAAATTCTATTGAAGTGCATTGGAATTTAAGAATTTATATTTGTCCTGGTGCTGCAGTTGGTTTACTCCAGAATAACTGCACTTTTATAAACATGGGCCATCTTGTCACCATACTGATTCTTGTTGCACAATCCATGTATTCACATCACTTATACATTTTAAGAACCTCATCCAGAGCAGTTTCACATCACTTATGGACTTAATCAAAGTATAAGCAGCCCTAAAATCCCTTGGATGCTCTGTCTCCAGCAAAATGCTTTGTATTGTGTTGATGATTTCTCTAGCACCCGTGGGGTTGAAAGGAGAACTGGTACTGCCTAGCAGCAGGACCACAGGACTTCAAAAACTATGCTAACTGTACATGGTAATAGCCTGAGATAATACACTCTGCCTGCTTCATCAACTGTCATGTCTGACTCCATGGACATTACATCCAGGACTTATTAAAGGTAAATAAAAATTATTGACTATAGATACAAATGATCAGCTAGACCATTGGTTCTCAACTCCTGTCCTCAGGACCCACTAACAGGCCAGGATTTGATGATTTCCTTGTTAGAGCACAGGTGAGTTAATCAATGTGAATGAGCCTCTGATCACATGATTTCCTTGTTAGAGCACAGGTGAGTTAATCAATGTGAATGAGCCTCTGATCACATGACTTCCTTGTTAGAGCACAGGTGAGTTAATCAATGTGAATGCGCCTCTGATCACCACACATGTGCTCTAGCAGAGAAATCCCTAAGTCCTGGCCTGTTAGTGGGTCCTGAGGGCAGGATTTAAGAAACACTGAGCTAGACTAAAAGATCGGAACATGTATAGCTTGGAGGAGAACAAAAAGAGAAACAAAAGCGCTCCATTCACAACCCTAGTCCATACAAATAGCCCAAATATATATCTATTTTCAGTCTTTGTAAAAGAGAATGTATCACGTGTGGAGATCTCAGATATGCAGCGTCTTCTTTTTGGTGTCACCAGCAAGCACCTTTGTACAACAGTATACATATGAAAAGAGAGCGCAAAAATCTGACAGCAGGCACTTAGTGAGTTTCCAAATTGTCCAATGTTGCACCTACATCAAAGATTCTTGAAATTCAGCCTCATTGTAGCGATTTCAATGTATCCATCCAGGATCTTTCAGTTTAGGTCACTTGCCAGGTTCTTAATTGTAGTTCCACGGATAGAGCTGAAGGATTCAGTATCTCTCCGGATCTGGTGCAAGAAGTTGTAAGCCTCAGCGGTGCAAAACAGAAAAGGGTGCATCTAAGGGTAAACTGTATAAACGAATACCCGCTCTTAGCCCCACGTGAAATGCACTTATCAGATATTGCTTTGATCTTGCACCGTTACATACAAATGTACAGCCTTAGAAAGGCACACAATATTTATGGGTTGAAGTGTTATTTATTTTCCCAACGCGTTTCATGAGAGCTCTGTCTCACTTTGTCAGGGGATAATCTTATTTTAAATCACTTTTATTTTTAAACGCATAGAACAAACCAAAAAAGAATTTTTACAGTAGGAAAATGGACTGCCTAGATATGACAAATAGTTCTTATCCACGATCAAATTCTATGTCTCCATGTTTCTAAGATACTATCTACTGAACCAAGACACATGAATAAAATGAATATGGCCTACTAGGATTTTCTTGACATAATAAAATAAGCGGAGCTATAATTAGGAGGTGTATGACAATCAGGGGGTTTACAGTGGGAGAGTGGTTCAGCCAGTAGCCCAAACCACACTGCTCCCCATCCCAATTGCCAGGAAGTACTTTCTCATTAGAATAAAGATACATATCTTATAAACATCAGTTTGAAATAAAAAATGGCTAAGAAAAATATTGGTACTGTTGAGAGAGCTTTCAAAATCACATATCCTATAAAATCATTCACTAAGGATGTTTGTCAGAAGCCGTCATGCTCAGTAGAGACGGCTGCGCACACTGCAATCATGGGCAGTAGAGACTGCCCGCGCCGTGGCTGGTAACGGAGCAGGCCACTTTAAATTCAGACCATAGTCGTCTCTGCACACCTTCCGGTGCGCAGTGAGGATTATGGTCTGAATTCGGAGCGTCCCACTCCGTTATCAGCCGTGGCGCATTCAGGCAGTCAGTACTGTGCATGACTGCAGCACCGCCTTTGTTAGCCCGTGTACACAGGCTTTAAAACTAGTTTGTTATAAAATTATAGTTCCAGCTGAACCTTTTGAGTGCCAGAGGGATAAGTAATGCATTGCAAAGCAATGCGTTGCATACCCCTCTGGCACTCAAAGGGTTTTTAATAAATAGACACATACTGAGAGTAGTGGAAAACATTCTATTCTAAACCATTTCAGCTCAATTAGCCCAATGCTGAAATTGACTTGACCGTGTTGTTGGAAAAAGTACAATGTGATTGGCTTATTTCAACCGTGCTGATTTACCACTAAATTATCTCAATAAGATTCCAAACTATTTTATCAGTTGTCATTCTGCAGCACAATTGTGTTCTGAGCCTGAGGCGGAGAATAGAGTCTTAAAAAGCATCCATGAATTACTGTTTTGTTAACATTTAACTGAAAATATTATATTTTATTATGTGATGTAGAAATAAAGGTCAATTGGAAAATGCAATCTTAAGACGCATGCAGGTTAATAAGAGACAGAGCTACCATTCACAAATAATGTCTCTACAATAAAAATTTATATTTTTCAGTATAGCTTTTATTTGCCCTGCTGGGTATTTTAAATGTGCTCTTGTGTGTGTATAATTATAATTTAGACATAAAATGCTATCATTTAGTCACTGGCCACAGTGAGATATTAAACTCAAACAAATACAGAAAAGATCTATAGCTTTTGGGTGCTGCAGTTTGAATGAAGTAAGAAGAAAATGTCAGTATATGTTTTTCATTTTGTAATCAAATGCCTTTTTATAATGAACTAATGGTAAATCTAATTGCAGTTATAAAGTCAATTTCATTTTTTTAGCTTAAAGGGATGGTATTATTTCACAATAAAAGCAGCTCCAATTAATCTTCATAGTATTTGTGCCATGGAGAGTGTTATTTCCATACTGTCAGAGTTGTAGTTCAAGAGTAATTGCATGATAAAGTATCCCCCTCCCGCCCCTTTTACTGTTGTAACACTACTCACCACAGAGCAGCAAGACTGTCTGGATGGGTCGCAGAGAGGGACAATCTTCAGTGAGCATAAGAGAAAAACCTAAAAAACCTGTCAAGGGGGCAGGGTTTTCATTGTTCTCACAGTACGAAGATTGTCCCTTGCTGTGAGCTGTCTGGTCAAGGGACCAGATTCCACATCTGAGGTGAGCAGTGTTACACTAGGTAAAAGGGGCAGAAGGAGGATACTTTATCATTCAATTACTCTTGAACTACAACTCTGACAGTATTGAAATAACACTCTCCATGGCCCAAATACTATGAAGATTAATTGGAGATGCTTTTATTGTGAAACATATCAGAGTTTACATTTAAACTATCTGTGGTTTAGAAATCAAACAGAAATCAAATATAATTAAAAACAGTAACTAGAAATAACCATATGTAGTCTGAAGGACACTTACCTGGATACGTCCTTCTAATAAATTAAGAGCCACTTATTGTTAAAGTACAGTTCCTTTTTAAATGGCTCAAAATTGACCCTTGTGCCATCAGGAATTAAGAAGTGATGAGAGGATGAACACTGACATTGAGGCTGAAATATGAAGAACTGGATAGCTTAATTTTACCCCAAAAAATAATTGCAGGAAATCTAAAAAGAAAATTGATTCCCTAACAATGTCACATAACAATGTAAAAAATGCAGACAAAGAAAAAAGCAATTTCAACAGATTAACCTCCCATGGGCTAGTGAAGACTGAATTAAAATCAGTCATAAGGAAATGTAAAACTTCCCTCAGTGACACCATTTTACAAGTAGTAAGATGAGAGAGGCTAATAGTCAATCACAGCTCTTTAGCCTTCAAACCAGAGGATTAACCCTTTGAGTGCCAGAGAGGTATGCAGTGCATTGCAGAGCACGTACTCTGGTTCTCATACAGTCAATGCTCGCCCACAGCATATACAGGCCAAGCAAGTACACTGAATATCACACAAACATGTGGGACACTCACTTACTTGGAGAAGGTTGTGGGTGTATTTTTAAAGGCATAGTAATGTTTCACAAAAACAGCAGCTCCAATTAATCTTCATAGTATTTGAGCCATAGAGAGTGCTATTTCAATACTGTCAGAGTTGTAGTTCAAGAGTAATTGAAGGATAAAGTTTCCCCCTTCCGCCCCTTTTAACTAGTGTAAGCCATCTCTTCTCAGATGTGGAATCCAGTCCATAGACCAGACACATAACAGATGGGGACACTCTTATTCCTATGAAAACAATGAAATCCCTGCCCCCCTTGACAAGCTTTTCAGGTTTTTCCCTTAATTGAAAATTGTCCCTCTCTGCAATCTACCTGGGCACCTCCCTTCTGCTCTGAGGTGAACAGTGTTACATCAGTAAAAGGTGTGGGAGGGGGATACTTTGTCATTGAATTACTCTTGAACTACAAGTCTGACAGAATTGAAATAACACTTTCCAAAGTCCAAATACTATGATGATTAATTAGAGCTGATTTTATTATGAAACATTACTATCCCTTTAAAGAGGTAGGGGTATAATACTACAATGGAGGTAATGTTACCTTCATATTAAGTCAGATTTAGGAAAAAAAAATGAAAAACAAACAAACTGGTCTTTGGATGCAAAATTATAAAATGAGTCACTTAACATTGGAAGGAAGCATATTGGACAGAACTACTGAATTTTGGGCAAAGTGTCAATCTGTCAATCACTTTGCTCCAAATAGAATAAGGAAGAAAAACAATTGAATCTTAGGATACTTTTTCTACGGTTTTGGGCAGTTTATCAACAGAATTTGAACTGAGCCCAATATCTGAAATAAGCTGGCATTAACAGTAAATTGTACATTATATCTAGCAAATAGTAAAACGTTTATAAAGGACAATTTAAACTTAAACTGAACTTTTCAACTAAAAACAATTTTAGTTTGTTTACAGAGAAATAAAATCTGTCTATATGTGGTGCTAATAATTTTTTGGCAGAACAAATCGTTTTTAAGAAATGAACCTTCATGTGTTGATGGTACATTATGGCATCTTATGCTATTTCCCTGTGCTGCCTGCTGCTACTTATTTTTTGTTCAAAGCCATGGTTATCATTCAGTTTGCTATGAAAGTGGATCTCTCACCTCTATAACAGTTTCTCTCTATGTAATCTTCTTATAACGTTACATGTTATATGTAATTTTTAATTTAATTTAATGAAGGCTATAGTGAAATTTACAGTTTTTAAAGTGAGCCGGGGATGTATATAATATATAATATACATAATATCATTGTTAGGTGAACTTGCATACCAAAAGTAGATAATAACTGGCCCCTACGTTTTGGTACAGGAAGAAACAGACAGCCACTTACACAGTTAAAATCTGATTATATTAATCTTCCAAATAGGTGGTAGTTCCAAAGGGTTAAAGCGGAACTACCACCTATTTTAAACTTTATGTCAAATAATTCCGCATCTGGCGACTAGCTGCTCAGTAGTGCTAGTCTCCAGAATAATTAACTGGTTAAATAGAATGATACCCTGCTCCGGGGCTGATAGGCAGTAGAGAGCGCAGACATCTTTCCATAGTGACGTCTGCACGCACGTGCTGTCAGTCCCTTTTGGAGCCAAACAGCTCCTAGCAACGCCTCCTAGAGCCGGCTGAGACTGACAGCGCAGGCGCGCAGATGTCACTGTGGAAAGATGTCTGCGCTCTCTACTGCCTGTCAGCCACGGAGCAGGGTATCATTTTATTTAATCAGGTAATTATTCTGGAGACTAGCACTACTGAGCAGCTAGTCACCAGATGGGGAATTATTTGACATAAAGTTTAAAATAGGTGGTAGTTCCACTTTAAATGCTTTTTTTGTGCATAGGTTAAAGGCTAAGGGTATTGTCTGTTTCAGGAAACAATGGATGGGAGTGGGGGTGGGATTATTTGAGGAGTTGGGGGTGGCCATGGGTGGAGCTAAGGTCACCTCGGGTACCTTGCTAATGCCCCTGGGATGTAAATCCAGCCCTAGCTTATACAACACGTAGGTGAATGAAATCTTGTTCAAAATCACCAAAGTAGTTTTTAGGTGATAGGGTCCCTCTAGGAAAGGATATACTTAACCATCTGAGTGCCAGTGAGGTGTGCAGCACATTACAAGACACAACATTGCCCATCCCTCTGGCACTCAAAGGGTTGTATCCTGGTATGCTGGTGGCTCCCAAGGGCTGGTGTAGAATATACCTCATAAATGGAATGTGGATCTTCCTACAAGGTAGTGAAATCTGATTACATTAACAGATTGGAAATGTATTTAGCACCAAAGGGGTTAAGATGATGGCTCTGCAATTAACAAATCAACAGATATGATGAGGTAGAAACAGGGCACTTTGTCAGACTGGAAAGTGTCACGCCTGTTCTACGTGATTCCAAATCCCAGACCTAATTCTCTGTAGGTCTTTGTTGAGGAAGACAGTGGAGCCAGGGTCAATTGCCCATCACTTGCTTCTCTTTTTAAAGTGCTTTGTCTGAAGGCTGCATCTGGTGTGATAATAGGCCCACTTGGATACAATATTTATTATTACTACATTCACAAAGGCCATTGAAATAAGGAAAGCACGTCCTGACAAATGACCGTCTCAGCAACCAGATGGGGCTTTTTAAAAGCAAATAAAAGCTTTAAGGAGAATAAAACTATGATTTTTATACACCTGATGTAGGGCTTTCTCACAGCTGAGTCCATAAGACATGGGATGCTTCACACTCATTATTAATTAGCTACATCATGTCAAATAATGTGTGATGTACAGTAGAGATGGAGCAGTGCATGTGTCTCCTTTATATAATACTCCAGTGGTTTTACTTCCTGCAGTGGCAGAACCATTTTGGTTTTACTGTATTTACTCAAATATAAGGTGAGCCTGAATGTAAGGCAACCCCCCCCCCAACTTTTGCTATTAGGTTGTTAAAAAAAAGAAAAATTCTAACTATAAGGTGACCCTCCCAGTGTGTCTGTCACTCACTTTATCTCTCACGCTCCCTTCATCTCCCTTTATTTCATTCCTCCCTTTATTTCATGCCTCTGTCCTGTAAGCGGTGTCCCTCCCTCTTCCCTATTGTACATATTTCCAAGTGGCAGCCTTTTTGACATTCGGAACAATAGGCGACACATTTAGATTCACCACCAGCCATCATGCCGATATCCCACTTAATTTATATGTCCTTTCAGGACCATCTATCACTGCACAGATTAGAACTGGACACGGTGTGCAAATGGCAAATCACCTCATGTTTGAGCCTGTTCAATGGTAAAAGGGAGACAGACATAATCAATGGGCTGTGCACTGGATTGGATGTTCCACCGATCCAATAGCCATCCCGAATATTGTGTGACCTCAAATATAAGGTGAGGTCAATATTTCATGCTATATATTCAAGCAAATATGGTACTCTATAACTCTCTGGAAAGATAACAATCAATCTCCTTCAACCCTTTTACCCTTTGAGTGACAGAGGGGTATCCAGTGTATTCCTTTGCACTGTGATGAATAATAATAATAATAATCTTTATTTATATAGCGACAACTAATTCCGCAGTGCTGTACAATTAGGAATAGACGTACAGAGATATTAAATAGTACAATCAGATGTGGAGAACAGAAGGATCAGAGGGCCCTGCTCATGACAGCTTACAGTCTAGTGGAAGGTGGGTAGGATACAGAAGGTGCTATTGGGTGTAAGTGTCTCCTGCCACATGAGCTGCCAGTCAGTGGGTGGGAGAGAGAAGTGTTAGTGACTACCCCTCTGGCAATCAAAGGGTTAAGGGCCAGAGGTGCAATGTGCTGCAGACGCCACTGGCCATTACAGGTTTAAGGTAAATGAACAGCTAAAAATGAAATGTGATTCTATCACGTTGTGTTGTGTACTTACTGCTAGCATCTGTAACAATGAGCTATTAGAGCTTAAAATCAAATTCTAAATTTACATTTTTTAAATAGGGTAACCACATGTCCTGGATTGCCCAGGACAGTCCCAGATTATAAATGTGTGTCCCATGTCCCGGGCAGCCCCCTTCTGGGACAATACAAAGTCCTGGAATGAAGATCCCAGAGCACAGAGTTCTAAAAACTAGAAGAACTGCCCATTGCCTATTGTGACAGGAAGTGATGCCTCTGCTGGGCTACAGCAAAATGTCTTCCAGACAGTGATCTAAACACTAGAAGAACTGCCCATTGCCTACTATGACAGGAAGTGATGCCTCCAGTGGGCAGCAAAAAATGTCTTCCAGACAGAGATCTAAACACTAGAAGAACTGCCCATTGCCTACTATGACAGGAAGTGATGCCTCCACTGGGCAGCAAAAAATGTCTTCCAGACAGAGATCTAAATAGTAGAGAGAGAACTGAGCCTTCATCCAGACATCAAACAGGAGCTGCAATGCAATTTTTGTTGTAGTAGTCAAATGCTATTTTAAGGCTTTGGGCATGATGTACATTTTCTAGTAGCCCTCCACAGGCAACGCTTTGTGTCCAACCAGTCAATGGGCAGCTCTCCCTCTAGTGTTTAGAACTCTGTGGTGCGCCAGAGAAAGAGCAGGTTGCACATTGACATCCAGTGTATTGCGTCCATTCCCACATAGCTGCACTAGAGCCGAAGACAAGTACTCTGCTGCTCTCATCTCCGCAGTGTCCCCGAATAGAAGAATGGAAATGTGGTCACCCTATTTTTAAAGCACATGTAGACCATCCTATAGAGAGACCATTACATATTAGTTCCCACTGCTCTTGTATTTGGAAAAAGTTGTTACCTTATCTCTCTCAGTTTTCAGGCAATAAAACACTATTATTTTTGATGCACCTATCAGGATACCTATGGTAATAAGAGAAAAGGCAGGAATGGCTCAACCAAAAGAGCATATGATTATAGGCATACATGGCATCTCTCAGTGTTTTGACTCCAATCTCAGGATAAAGGGCCAAAATCTCAGGTTGAGAGAGTCCTATGTTATCTGCTACATGATCTGCATCAATTAACTGCTTATTTTGCTTATAAATTAGATACATTTCTACCGGAGAAGCAGAGGTACAGAAGTAGAAGTCTGTGGACGAGATGCACTAAGGAGTGATAAAGAGGTGATAAAGTGGAGATGACTTTTTCAGCGACATCACTTCTCCAATTCCTATGTTATTCTATGGAGGCTATGCACCAAGATTTCTCCAGGTTTGGAGATTTTACTGCATAGGCTCTATAGAATAACACAGGGACTGAAGAAGTGATATCACTGAAGATACTGGGGATATGCACTAAGGCGTGATAAAGAGTTCATAAAATACAGATATTTTCTCCAGTGATATCACTTCTCCAGTTCCCTTATTATTCTATAGAGCCTATCATTTCTTCAACTTTGGAGATCTTAGTGCAAAGGCTGCATAGAATAATATAGGACAGGGCTGTCCAAGTTCATACCTCAAGGGCCACCAACAGGCAAGGATGTAAGGATTTCCCTGATTCATCACAGGTGAGTCAGTCACAATGAATGATCCACTGATTAACTCACCTGTGATTAATCAGGGAAATCCCTACATCCTGGCCTGTTGGTGGCACTTGAGGTCTGAACTTGGACAGCCCTGTCCTATATTATTCTATGCAGGCCCTTGAGGTCTGAACACCCCTGATATAGGAAGTGGAGAAGTGATATCACAGAAGACGTCATCTCCACTCATCACCTCTTTATAACCTTAGTGCATAACCCCCATCATCTCCACTTTATCACCTCTTTATCACACCTTAGTGCATAACCCCCTGCTCGTCTAGTGTGTGATTAAGCAGTGAGATCTATAAGGTTGTATCATGTTACATGTGGGATCCTTGTCCTGAATGGAGTGTATTTGGGATAGAGTTAGTAGGGGCATATTGACAAGAATCTATATTTTGGGAACATTAGGAGTTAATATTTTAAAGATCTCAGGGTCACCCAGTTCTGAAAGTTCCCAGGTATGATTCTAGGCTTCTAGAAACAAACAGAGAATTTTGAAGGATGCTAGCACTGAGTTCAAGGTATTTAACCTCTTAGTGACCTGTCACGAGTGCACACGGCTGGCACTCAACGCCCGCCAAACTTTTTTTCCCATTATTTACAATTATTTCTGGGACGTACATGTACATCCTCTGTCACTAAGTGACAGGTTCTGTGGGACGTACATGTACGTTCATTGGCGGAAAGGGGTTAACCCTTTGAGTGCCAGAGGGCTACGCAACACATTGCAAAGCAATGAGTTGCATACCCCTCTGACACTCAAAGGGTTAAGTGTATATAACCTCAGAACATTTTTTTAATCTTAGTTTTACTTTAAAATGGACAGTAACCATTTTACTTTGACATCTCATAATCCACTAGAGCAGGGCTGTCCAAGTTCAGTCTTCAAGGGCCACCAACAGGCCAGGATGTAAGGATTTCCCTGATTAATCCCAGATGAGTCAGTCACAATGAACGATCCACTGATTAACTCACCTTTGTATAATCAGGGACATCCTTATATCCTGGTCTGTTGGTGGCGCTTGAGGACTGGACTTGGATAGCCCTGCTCTAGCGCATAATGTGTAAAGTCAAATTGCCTAGACTTTTTATTTATTCATTTACACTTTTATATCGCTGATATTGAGCTCTGATTCCAGAGAAATTTCTGGCAGGGATTGTCAGCCCTTTGAATGTCAGAGCGGTGTACAACATATTACAAAGCAGTGTTTTGCAAACCCCTCTGCCACTCAAAAGGGTTAAAGAATTTATACTGATAGAAAGTAGACAAGGAACACGATACAGCAGACAGAGCAATCAGTGCTACAGTGATAGTGTTACATTGTATCACAGTACTGCTTTGATGGAAGACTGACCAGAAAAATCCCTAGAAACACAGATACAGGTGGCTCTCTCTCAGGAACATAAAGGTGGATAAAAAAAATATTCTGAAAGGAACACTAATGTCCAATAATAATTTTATGTTGTATTGTAGATTCAAAAAAATATGTGGAACAAAACCCATCTCTCAAACCTTTATGGTTTGAGAGATGTTTGCATCTAATGTTCCCCCCTCCATCCCCTTTCCCTGATGTCAGCTGTAAAGCTGACAGAAGGAGATCCTTGTCAGCCGACGGAGACGGCTCTTCAGCAGAGCCGAAATAGTAATATTTAAAAAGAACTACTTCATTGGAATGGTCTACAAAGTGTGCTCACAAACCAGGGACACTTTGTAGACCGTCCCAATTAAGTAATTATTTTCAAATTTCTCTATTTCTGCTTTGCTGAAGAGCCGCTGGCTGGTCCCAGGACCAGGATCCCCTGCTGTCAGTAGAGCGCTGACGTCAGGGAAAGGGGAGGGTGGGGGAACTTTAGATGCAAATATCTCTCAAACCATAAAGATCTGAGAGACGGTATTTGCTCCACATAATGTATATATATTTTTTTAAATCTACAATGCAACATAAAATTATTATTGGACATTAGTGTTCCTTGAAGAGGAAAAAATTGTGTAGGCAATTTGACTTTTCATATTATGTACTTGCAAAATATGTGAAGTAAAAATATAAGGTTACTCTCCTTTTACCTCTTGGATGCAACAGAAAACAAGACTCAGACACCTGTAGGTATTCCAGTTTCACTTACATTAGCCTCATAATTTACACAAAATTTAGATCAGCAACAGTGCAAAATAGGAACTAAATGAACAAAGGAATGCACTATAGCTTTTCTGTCAATAGGGAGAACAAGGTCAGGAGAGCATAGTGTTTACAGTGAGAGAGTGATTTCATCACACCCTCTCTAATCAGTGAAAAACCAAGGCATTTTCAGCTTCATAAAAAGGCCAGCGTGCTTCTGGTATTATGGAAGTGGCCTCCATGCTGACTGCACTAAATGGCTTTGCCAGCTGAAAAGCTTTTCCAAATAAAATATTGTTTGGAACAGATTTTCAGCACACATTAATTTCATGCACGGGAACAACAGTTGCCTGGGCTCCCCGAAATGGAAAACGATCAAAGCTATAATTTACAAGTGAAAAAGGTTGTCAGCGGTGCAAGCTTTAACTCTTCTTGTCTTCCAGGCTTTAAAAGGGATAGTAATGTTTCACAAAAAACAGCAGCTCCAGTTAATCTTCATAGTATTTGGGACATGGAGAGTGTTATTTCAGTACTATCAGAGTTGTAGTTCAAGAGTAACTGAATGATAAAGTATCCCTCTCCCACCCCTTTTACCTAGTGTAAGCCGCCTCCCCTCAGATGTGAAATCTGGTCCTGGGACCAGGTAGCTCACAGCAAAGGACAATCTTCTTACTGTGAGCATAAGGAAAACCCTGCCTCCCTTGACAGCTTTTTCAGGCTTTTCCTTATGCTCACTGAAGATTGTCCCTCTCTGTGATCCATCCGGACAGTCTTGCTGCTCTGATGTGAGCAGTGTTACATCAGTAAAAGGGGTGGGAGGGGGATACTTCAATTACTCTTGAACTACAACTCTGACCGTATTGAAAGAACACTCTCCATGGCTCAAATACTATGAAGATTAATTGGAGCTGCTTTTATTGTGAAACATTACTATTCCTTTAAAATGATGTTGATAATGGAAGGAACACGATTGTGAGTGATACATTAGTCCAAAGGTTCTCAAAATTATTTTTGGTTTTCATGGAACCTTTTTGTTTCAAATTAAATCAATGGGGAACCCCAAAAATGAAACCCTTTGCAATGTATTGTAGACATCTCTATAATTCAAGGGGTTAGCCCTTGGAGTACCATAGTGTTGCACTCCCCTCTGTCACTCAAAGGGTTACAAATCCCATGGTCCACATTTAGTTTGTTTTCCAGATAATTAAATTCTGATATTTTATACTAACTATTCTTCTGTACAGCATATAGGTTTTTGAGAAATTAACTTTTATGACTTAGTGGCATATTGTAGAACTTTATGCAAATTTCCAGAAGTAATTAGTTCTGGTCCAAGCCAAATATTTCAGTACAATGAGAAATAAACCCAGTGTGTGGGCTCTGCCTAATTCAGTGTTTCTCAACGTTAGTCCTCGGGGCACACCAACAGTGCAGGTTTTCAGGTTGTTCCTGCTTAATCACAGGTGAGTAATTAGTGGCTTAGTCATTGTGATTGATTCACCTGTGGTTAATTAGGGATATCTTGAAAACATGACCTGTTGGTGTGCCCCGAGGACTGGAGCTGAGAATTACTGGCCTAGTTACATTCATAGTGCAGTATGTGTGATAATATTGGTGCAGCACAGAAACAAATTAGCATAAAGTGCCACACTGAGAAATCAACAAAAAAAGATTAATTCCTCAAAATGTATTTACATGACAAACAAATGGCTACAGTAACATATATGTAGCTTTTAATTCTCCTTCACCCTGTGGACGCCAGAGAGGTATGCAACTCATTGCAGAGCAATGAGTTGTGCACCACTCTGGCGCTCATAAGGTTAGTATTATCTAAACCAGGGCTGTCCAAGTTCAGTCCTCAAGGGCCACCAACAGTCCAGGATGTAAGGATTTCCCTCATTAAGCACAGGTGAGTTAATCAGTGGATCATTCATTATGACTGACTCACCTGTGCTTAATCAGGGAAATCCTTACATCCTGGCCTGTTGGTGTCCCTTGAGGACTGGACTTGAACAGTCCTGATCTAAACGTATCTTATGGTGACGGGTCCACTTTAAATCAGTGTGAATTAGTATTCATCCTGTATGGTGCAATTTATTAGCCTCAGAATTGCTCCAGTTTGTATACATATGCCTAAGATTACCATATCGCTATTTAAATGCAGGAAGCTTCTGGAGATGTTTATACTGCAGGACTGCACAGGAGCCAGTACAACCATGCAGTGTGAGTTTTACATATGTGTGTTCTCTATTAAAATGGAGATCTGGTAAAATTAAATATGCCCCAAAATGTAATAGTTAGGAGTGCTGAGAAAAAGTCCATCCAATTCAACACTTCAAAGACATAACCCTGTAAATCCATAATATTGCCTTTAAAATTGACAGTTTGAACCCATAATCAAGCCTCCCACATATGTATACATTTTGAGGTATGAACAATGATTTCACAAAAAAGCTTGTTTTAACCCCTTAAGGACCATATGCATGCGGGGCCGGTACTTAAGGAACACGGGGCATTATTTTTCTATACTGGATCCGATTCAATTCTCCCTGAATGGCGTGCAGCCACACAGGGAGCCCTGAAATCCATGACATGCCTGGACCGTCACTGGTCCTTTAGGGAAGTTTTCCATGATGGTACTGGCACATTATGGGTCATTAAGGGTTTAAGGAGCATACACACACATACACATATTATCTGAACACCTACAACTCCCACCATGATACACTAGGAGATTGGACTATAACTCCCATGTCTTCAGCTCACCACTATGGCCTGGATTCCATTGCAGTTGATACTGTTATCTGCGTGTTTCCCCATAGACTTCAGCAGGAATCTTTGAGATAAACAGTGATAACATGTATTGTCTGCATTGGAATTTAGCCCCATATTAGCTGAACACCTAAAGTTATCATCATTTTGAATTTAAACCTTCCAGGCTCACCTTTGACTCTGTTCTGTCTTTTTCCCCACTACAAAACCCTTGCCAAATCTTGCTGCCTTCATCTCAGAATCATCTCACTCAATATACTACAAAAAATGAATTCATGCCCTCATCAACTCCCATCTTGATTATTGCAACCCTCTCCTAACTAGCCTTCCTCTTTCCTGGATGTCCTCTCTCTTATCCATTGTTATCTGCTAAGTTAATCATTCTCACTCATCTCTCTACTAACACTACACTTGTCTGTCAATACCTGCACTGGCTGCACATTTCATCTAGAAATTAAAATCAGAATACTGCTACTAATTCTAACCTGCAAAGTACTTAAAGGGATAGTAATACTTCGTTTTAACTTTATTTTATTTTGTAGGCATGAAAAAAACATGAAGAACGATATAAGTCTTATCTCTCAAACCTTTATGGTTTAAGAGATATTCACAAGCAAAGTTTCCTCTCCCGCCCCTTTTACCTAGTGTAAACAATCTCTTCTCAGTTGTGAATCTGGTTGTAAGACCAGACAGATAACAGCAGGGGACAATCTTCTTCCTATGCCAACAATGAAGGCCCTGCCCCCCTTGACAAGCTTTTCAGGTTTTTCCCTTATCTTAATTGAAGATTGTCCCTCTCTGCAGTCTACCTGGCAACTCCCTTCTGATCTGGCTGAACGGGGGGGGGATACTTTGTTAATATCTCTTAAACCATAAAGGTTTGAGAGATAAGACTTATATCGTTCTTCATGTTTTTTTAATGCCTACAAAATAAAATAAAGATAAAACAAAGTATTACTATCCCTTTAACAACACTGCTTTACATTTCTACATTTGTCTCAAGATATATTGCAATTTGCTCTTTCTTTTGTGGCTATGACTTACACCTCTTCTCCTCGCTAATTTCCACCTCTCACTTCCATCTGAGACAGACTGTATCAGTTAGTTATTCGTTGTTCTCACTTTTTAGTTTGGCTATTTAGATTGCCGAAAAGTTGTTCAATAAAGTCTCTGTGGGTGGCAAGAGAATTCAGACCCAGCTTAGAGTCCCACCAAATATTCCAATAGTGTTATATCTACAACACAGTAGCCCCTCTTTGCTAATATTTGCTTTCAGTAACTCAGTTCGAGATTTTGCTCATACAATTGACCCACCACCAGTCCATTATTTTTTAACACATATTGTATGTCATTGCTTGATTTAGCCAATATCAAATACATTTAAACTTTATTAATATTAATTTAATCTTATGTGTATATCTATCTATCTATCTATCTATCTATCTATCTATCTATCTATCTATCTATGATCCTGAGGGGGTTGGAAGCACTCACTCTTATAGAATCTTTTGCCCAGGTGCACTATCCTCAGTGAAATGATAGCAAACAAATGACATGGTAGGCAGCACCAGTGGGTCTTATTAAAATAGATTTTAATTGCAACTACACAATATACAGGTCAGGTCAACGTTTCGGTCCTACATCAGGACCTTTATCAAGAAGGGTCCCTCTTTCTTTTTTTTTCTTTTTTCAATACGGCCAGTGTCTGTTGGAACCCTTTCAATACCACAGGGGTGTGCGATGCAGGGTTAAAGGAGTGATGCTGTTTGTGGTGCTGAAGTCTAAGCACATCCTCTTTGCTCCACATTTGGGCAAATATATTTATAGGTCAATACAAAGATCTCTCTAAAGAACTATTTACTCAAAAGATATTAGCAAAAACAGGATTTCATCCATTAAGACTAGAGGAAAGATGCTTTTGACTACAAAGGCAGGGATTTTTCTTTCAGTAAGGGCAGTAACGTGCTTCTGCATTGTGTTTGCAGATACTGTAGTTGCTTTCCAAAAGTAATGGATACATTTCTAGCTCAGAATAATATTTAGAATTATGATAGTTAGTTTCAAAGCAGATAGGATGTTCATCCAGGAAAATATCCAACCCCCTTTTAGAGTCAGGAAGGAATTTTTTTTTCCCATTTGGGGCTTAATTGGAAACGGCTTAAATACTTTTTGTTTGTTTGTTTTGTTCTCCTCTGGCTCAAGAAGGGTGATATTTTGTGAGCTGATCGTGATGGACCCATGCATTTTTTCAGCCTCTTCAACTATGTTACTCTGTTAGGACACTGGCATATCCGAACCATATGCACTGAAGGTCTACCTGATGTCCAAAGGGTTAATATCCATAAGACGCAATCCAGTAAGCTAATACACATAAGATTCAATTCTATCCTGAAGCAAACCAACTGCACCATATGGGACAAATAAAAATGACAACTAAATGTGAAGCAATGCATTGAATATCTCTTTAGAACAAATAGGGTTTAAAAGCCTGATTTTAACCAATAGAAATGTTTATATCTTCCCTATGGTGCATTTGATTTGTTCCAGAACTGCACATCTTTACCTTATCAAATTGCACCTATCGTGTATGACTTCCACCCAACCAGTAATGTTAGGTCAATGCTGAAAAATGTGCAGCCCTCCAGCTGTTCTTGGAATACACTTCCAACCCCCCTCATCCAGCCAATTGAGAATGATGGGAGCTGTAGTCCACCTACCACAAATTGTCCACCCTTATGTTAGACTGTGGAAGGTATTTTCTGGCCACATTTCAGTTCAGATGTTATTCAAATATTTTGTTTACTTAGTCTGCATCAATATTACATTTTCCCCAATTAATTTTAATTGTGTACAGGTCCATATTATTATGAAGTTCTCCCCGAGTCTTCTTTCAGTCACCTACCATGTATTTCAATTAATTTTTCTGATTTGAATAATGACATCCCCAGTAGACCTCAGAGAAGATTCATTAGCTCAGCTGTGTCTTGGCCTGGCATAATTAAAAGGCATGCCAATGTAATGTTATTTAACAGCTTCCCTGTTTGTTATTTAAATCCATCACAGACATATAGTTAACCCTTTGAGTGTCAGAGGGAGTACGCAACGCAAAAGGGTTAAAGGAACACTACTGCTAAAATACAGATAGCTATAACCATTTGAGTGCTACAAAGGTATCCTAAGCATTGATTTGGTGCAAATGGGGCATTTAATCCAATGAAGGTGGCAGAGGTCCCAGTGTAGTGCAAAGCAATGTGTTGGAGACCTCTGGAACTAAAAGGATTAAAAACTCCATTCAAATCGGTGAGACTTTGAGGAATGTTTATTTATTCAACAAGAATAACCATGTTTTTTCATAACCAATTTACTGCTCCTTGCCTTTATAACAGGTGGGGGTAGCTATTTTCCTTGCACACCTCCTTTCCAGCTGTATCTTGCAGAGTAGAGTATATCATCCTGACCAGGAAGTATAGCTGAAACATAGTACATGTCCATCATCTTTAGCCATAAAGCCAGCCCCAACTCCACTCATTTGCATTGCAACCTGGAAGTTGATATAAAGAGAGACCCCATGGAACTGCTCCACTATACGGTATGATATGAACATACCTGGGAACTTCTTGGTCTGGGCTCCCTGGAGGGGAGCCCTGTGGTTCCTCTGAGAGGAGAGAAATTATGTGATTTGCGTCATAAAAGGGGTGGGGCTTAATCACGAGTGGGGGCAGGGTAAAAACAAAGCAAAAAAAAGTTAGAATACACTGGGGAAGGAGGATAAGAGGACAGGGAGTAGGAGGAACAGGGTGGGATGGGACACGAGTGGACAGAATTTCATCAGAAACCATTTGCAAGAGTGGGTAGGCACTAGAAACAATATATAATCACTCAAAATATACTTGTTATAAGGTGGTGCACTCCAGAGCCAAAGATACTATAGTATAATGAACAAGTGAAAATCATAGAGGGAAACAAGAAAAGAAAAATCCCCTCCACTGATATCACTGAAAAGAAGCCCAGTAATTGAGGCACACACTCATGAGTGTGTGCCTCAATTACTGGGCTTGTTTTCAGTGATATCAGTGGAGGAGATTTTTCTTTTCTTGTTTCCCTCTATGATTTTCACTTGTTCATTATACTAGAGTTTCATCAGAAACTATCCACATCTGGAGAATCAGATTCTGCCCTGGAGACCTGATAATTCAGAGTCAAAACCGGAGTCTCTGGGGCAAAACCAGAGAGTTCCCAGCTATGGATATGAAACTGAGGGCATAGTGGCACAGGTGTACTCCAGTTCACTAGTATGCTACCTACAGGATAATAATATTTACAAAACATAGAAACATAGAATTTGACAACAGATAAGAACCATTTGGCCCATCTAGTCTAACTAGAGATCTGTAGAGTGGCATGACCACTTCCCTTTTTCTGGTATTAATGCCCCTAGCTATACAACCCAGTACCCTGCTTGCATTCCCCACTTCTTTATTACATTGCCTGCCTACCTTTTGGTCATTAGAAATAATTACTCCTAAATCCCTTTCCTCTGTTGTCACTGACAGCGCAGTACACTTAATAGTATATTTTTCCTTTGGATTTTTATGTCCCAAGTGCATTATTTTACATTTATCAATGTTAATCTGCATCTGCCATACTCTTGTCCATTCTTCTAATTTACCAAAATCATTTGACAAAAGGGGCCCATCAGGAGATCATCCAGAATCCATGTGGGCCAGTCTGGTCATCTGGGGGCCCTTATGACACAGGGCTTCGCCTACATTGTAGGGGCGCCCTTGTCTGATTGGGAAGGTAGGCCCTCAGATTGGCTGGGCCCCTTACACAGGTACTGCCAGTGATTCCATGATTGAAGCCCTGAGGGATTGCAACACATATGTGTACTTATGTGTTATGTCTATCTATCTGTCTGTCTGTCTGTCTGTCTGTCTATCTTTCTATCTATATATATATATCCACCATCTTTAGCCATAAAGCGAGACCCCCACCCCACTCATTTTCAATGGAACCTGGAAGCAGATGTAAAGAGAAACCCCACGGAACTACTCCATTATATGGTATGATATGAAACTGAGGGCAGAGCAGAATAGTTGCACTCCCGTTCACTAGTATGCTACCTACAGGATAATACTTACAAAAGAGGCCCATCTGGAGATCATCCAGAATCCCTGTGGGCCAGTCTGGTCATCTGGGGGCCCTTATGACACAGGGCTTCTCCTACATTGTAGGGGTACCCATGTCTGATTGGGAAGGTAGGCACTCAGTTTGGCTTACACGGGTACTGCCAGTAAATCCATGATTGAAGCCCTGGGGGATTGCCATACATAAGTGTACGTATGTGTTATGTATATCTATCTATAATATCTATCTAGCTATCTATATATATCTATGATATATCTATGGATGTAGCAGGACGCACTCTCTACACTATGATTAAATTCCTGGGTGCACGATTAACATATTACCACAGTTCATGAATAAATCAGCACTCTCAGGGCTTTTTCAGGATGCAACAAATTTTAACGTTTCAATCCTCACATGGATCTTTATCCAGATATATATATATATATATATATATATATATATATATATATATATATATATATATATATATATATATATATATATATATATATATAGCATTCTGATACATTTGATTTTGATACAATTTTAACCTCTTAGATGCCAGAGAGACCTCTCTACTTTCCAAGCAGTTAAAAGGTTTTATTGTTAGGGTTTCAGAGAAATTTTGTGTGAAACCACAGAATTCCTATATTGCAAAAAAACCTTTGGAATCGCTGTATCAGATCAAAATGAATAATTAACCCTATCGCTCTTAATTAGGCCCATTTGCATAAAGGTCTTGTAGTTATTAATTTATGCTCTGCCTCTCTAGCCTTTGATTTTTCCCAGACATAATCTCCTTAAAAAAACAACATAATTATCATTTCATTCTCATTAAAAATCCAGTCCAATTGCTATTAACTAGAAAGCAAACACATGCGAAATGAAATGTAAAAATTTCACATTTCTTACAATTTTTTACACTCAAATAATAATGTTATGCAAAACAGTAACAGTTTAACAATTTGAGTGCCAGAGAGGTAAGCAACGCATTGCTCTGCAATGCATTGCGTAGCCCTCTGGCACTCAAAGGTTAAGCACCAGAAAGACCATTGCTTTGCAATGCGTTGCATGCCCCTCTGGTTGTTAAAGAGTTAACAGGAATTCTAAACAAATGAAAAAGATATACAAAAGGTTAACAGTAGTTACTTGAATTTAAGAGAGTGTTTTTTTTGTTTTTACTACATTAGTATCTAAAAAAACAATGATTTTCAATATATATTGCTATTAAAATAGGTATGTTTAACCAGTTCAGTACCAGAAGTGTAAGTACACTACACTGGTTACGTCTCTAGCATCCAAGAGGTTAAAGCAGAACTATCACCCAAATCAAAGTTACCCCCAAATAATTATGCACACAACGATAAGCATATCCATACTAGTATTATCCGGAATAAGTTCACCATTATAGAGAAATCCAACTTGTTCTGAGACGATCAAGAGGCATCAGCGCAGACATCTTGCCAAAGAGACATCTGCGTGCCTGTGTTGTCCTTCCCGGTCTCCTATAGGAGGAGTTACATTGTACCTAGAGGTACATACACAATATGTCAGAGGCTTCTGGGAATGAACAACAGCACAATGACCTGTTCTACGGCTAGTCACCACCCAGAAGCATAACGTTTTAGCTCTCTATTGCCATTACAGAGGAGAAATTTCCACATACATATTAGACTAATCCCGCCCAAAAGGAAGGTGCAGTTCCAAAATAATGGGCAAGTCCCCCCTGCATGGGAACTCCAGCTAAACTCCAACATATGTTTCAGCCTAGATGGGCCTCGTCAGGAAGGTACAGCTGGATTTCGTAGGCACTGACAGCAAGGGGTCCACGTCTGTATTACCCTTCACTCTTAGGGAGACCCCCTAAGAGGAATCAAAATAAATAAACAGAATGTGAGGGCTTCTGGGAATGAACAACAGCACAATGACCTGTTCTACGGCTAGTCACCACCCAGAAGCATCACATTTTAGCTCTCTAGTGCCATTACAGAGGAGAAATTTCCACATACATATTAGACTAATCCCGCCCAAGAGGAAGGTCCAGTTCCAAAATGATGGGCAAGTCCCCCCTGCATGGGAACTCCAGCTAAACCCCGACGTATGTTTCAGCCTAGTTGGGCCTCGTCAGGAGGGTGCAGCTAGATTTCCTAGGCACTGAGAGCAAGGGGTCCACGTCTGGATTACCCTTCACTCTTAGGAACCCCCTAAGAGTAATCAAAATAAATAAACAGAATGTGAGAAGCTTCTGGGAATGAACAACAGCACAATGACCTGTTCTACAGCTAGTCACCACCCAGAAGCATCACATTTTAGCTCTCTAGTGCCATTACAGAGGAGAAATTTCCACATACATATTAGACTAATCCCGCCCAAAAGGAAGGTCCAGTTCCAAAATGATGGGCAAGTCCCCCCTGCATGGGAACTCCAGCTAAACCCTGACGTATGTTTCGGCCTAGTTGGGCCTCGTCAGGAGGGTGCAGCTAGATTTCCTAGGCACTGAGAGCAAGGGGTCCACGTCTGGATTACCCTTCACTCTTAGGAACCCCCTAAGAGTAATCAAAATAAATAAACAGAATGTGAGAGGCTTCTGGGAATGAACAACAGCACAATGACCTGTTCTACGGCTAGTCACCACCCAGAAGCATCACATTTTAGCTCTCTAGTGCCATTACAGAGGAGAAATTTCCACATACATATTAGACTAATCCCGCCCAAAAGGAAGGTCCAGTTCCAAAATGATGGGCAAGTCCCCCCCTGCATGGGAACTCCAGCTAAACCCTGACGTATGTTTCAGCCTAGTTGGGTCTTGTCAGGAGGGTGCAGCTGGATTTCTTAAGCACAGAGAGCAAGGGGTCCACGTCTGGATTACCCTTCACTCTTAGGGAGACCCCCTAAGAGTAATCAAAATAAATAAACAGAATGTGAGAAGCTTCTGGGAATGAACAACAGCGCAATGACCTGTTCTACAGCTAGTCACCACCCAGAAGCATCACATTTCAGCTCTCTAGTGCCATTTCAGAGGAGAAATTTCCACATACATATTAGACTAATCCCGCCCAAAAGGAAGGTCCAGTTCCAAAATGATTGGCAAGTCCCCCCTGCATGGGAACTCCAGCTAAACCCCAACATATGCTTTTTACCTAGCTGGGCCTGATCAGGAGAGTGCAGCTGGATTTCCTAGGCACTGAGAGCAAGGGGTCCACGTCTGGATTACCCTTCACTCTTAGGGAGACCCCCTAAGAGTAATCAAAATAAATAAACAGAATGTGAGAGGCTTCTGGGAATGAACAACAGCACAATGACCTGTTCTACAGTTAGTCACCACCCAGAAGCATCACATTTTAGCTCTCTAGTGCCATTACAGAGGAGAAATTTCCACATACATAATAGACTAATCCCACCCAATCCCAGAAGCCTCTCACATTCTGTATGTTTACCTTAAGATACAGAAAGGGACTGACTGCACAGGTGCACAGATGCTTCTACAGCAAGCTGCCTGTCTGACCTTCTCAGAACGAGTTGGATTTCTCTATGACGGTGGACTTATTCCGGATAAAACTAGTAAGGATAAGCTTATCGTTATGTGCATAATTATTTGGGGGTAACTTTAATTTGGGTGATAGTTCTGCTTTAATAATGAAATGTCATAGAGGCTGATTTAAGGCAAACTTGAGTAGTTAATACAAACAAAAACCCCTATGCACCCCAAAAGATTACATGATAGTCGCTATTCGACGCTGAATTCCCCACCTGCAAGAAAACAAAACCAACAGAAAAAAGCACAAATATACAGTGTGAAGCGCCAACATTTCTAAATAATATATAAGCTAATATAGTCCAGTATCTGAATGACCAATGATATCTGGTGCAAAACAAAAAGAAGGCGAAAAAAGAGGGGGTGCCCTTGTGCAGATCAACAGGAACAATATTTGGATGACCACCAGTACCTCAATAGATGTCTACTCACAAAAATAGTTGCTGGAAGATGGCATATGCCCCAACTAGCTTGAAAAGCTTTTGGGTTGGATAACTGCCCCCAGATAAAGTGTCACTGTGATGTATAGCAATCTGTGACTGTTTTCTTTGACTCGTTCTCCCAAACGGCACAAAAATGGAATGTATAGAAAAGAACAGAAGAAAGCGGCCAATATTATGATATTATTAATAACACCCGATGGTATAATCAGTAGGAATGGTACTCAGATAAGTTATGATCGGTCAAGTGTTATCAGCAAATCTGACAAAAAAGGCATACAGAGAAATTAAAGGGATAGTAATGTTTCACAATAAAAGCAGCTCCAATTAATCTTCATAGTATTTGGGCCATGGAGAGTGTTATTTCAATACTGTCAGAGTTGTAGTTCAAGAGTAATTGAATGATAAAGTATCCCTCTCCCGCCCCTTTTACTGATATAACACTGCTCACCTCGGAGCAGCAAGGTGGTATCCAAGTGGATCGCAGAGAGGGACAATCTTCAGTTGGCATAAGGGAAAAACCTGAAAAACCTGTCAAGGGAGGCAGGGTTTTCTTTATGCTCGCAGTACGAAGACTGTCCCTTGCTGTGAGCTGTTTGGTCTCAAGACCAGTTTCCACATCTGAGGAGAAGTGGCTTACACTAGGTAAAAGGGGTGGGAGGGGGAAACATTATCATTCAATTACTCTTGAACTATAACTCTGAAATATCACTCTCTATGGCTCAAATACTATGAAAATCAATTGGAGCTTCTGTTTTTGTAAAACATTACTACCCCTTTAAGCCCGTCTCCATTCAGGTTCTCATTAATCAGCAAGGGACTCCTGGCTGGGAACAAACAGCATCGGCAGCCTGTCTTTATAAAAATGTAATTTCAAATATAACGGTTACATAAAAAACAATCAAAGAGGCTTACACTCTTACGCGTTTCGCAGCTTAACTAGCTGCTTTCTCAAAGAAAAGAGTACCATTCCTATTGATTATACCATCAGGTGTTATTAATAATATCACATTATTGGGCGCTTTCTTCTTTTCTTTTCGATACAATCAATTATATCTGGTATACAAATTTGAAAAAAGATTTATTAAAATAATATTAACTCTCTGAGTGGCAGAGGGGTATGCAACGCATTGTTCTGGCACTCAAATGGTTAAAACAATATTACAATAAATGATGAAAAAATCCTGCCCTCTGGCAACAATATATGGATATACTGAAAATGTCACCACTAATCCCTATCAATAATGATATTAGGCACGCTATGTACTATTGATAGGGATAAGTGGTGATATATTCAGTATATCCATATATTGTTGCCAAAGGCAACATTTTTATCATTTATTGTAATATTGTTTTATTATTATTTCAATAAATCTTTTTTTAAATTTGTATACCAGATATCATTGGTCATTCAGATACTGGACTAAATTAGCATATCTATTATTTAAAAATGCTGTCACTTCACACTATATATTTGTGCAAATTGAGTAGTTCTAAGACAAAGCAATTGCATCATAGGGGACACATTTTCCTCAAATTCCTAGTGAGCGAACGTGGTCTTTTAACCCATTGAATGCCAGAGAGGTCTCCAAGACATTTCAGTGCAGTTGGTTTGTCTCAGAATTGCTCTATTTATTATTATGAACCCTTTAAGTGGCAGAGGGGTAAATCAGCCTCATGTAATCTAATATTTTTATAGTAAAATATTGCAAATGCTTACCAAACTCTGATTTTAATCTAGTAATAGTTCTTTGTCTCCCTCTTGTGACAGAACATTGAAACTGCCTATTAACGTGCACTCTCAATCTCAGTATCAATGAGAAAATACAATTACCAGTTATTAAAAATCTATATACAAAAATGTATGAATCATAATAGGACATGAACATGGTCTATTAACTTGCACTCTCCATCTCACTATCAATGAGAAAATACAATTGCCAGTTATTAAAAATCTATACCAAAATGAACGAACGAGCAACACTGTGTAGGAATACTAATACACAAAAATGAAGTAGGTTGATTTATCTTCTTAACACCATGTACTAATGAATTAATCATACGTTGCATCCATTAATGTAATACTAAACATGCTTTTTAACCCTTTGAGTGGCAGAGGGGTACCCAACGCATTGCTTTGCATATAATTTATTTATAATGTATTTATTGCAATGGAACTCATTGCTTATTTAAGAAGGCCGTTATCTCAGCCAATTTACAGACAATCCTGTTGCCTCAAGATTGCTATTCTGGTTTCAGAAAGTAAATAAAGAGGTTTTGCAGAATATAGAATGGATGCAGTACAGTGTATTTAAAGGGATAGTAATACCTAAAATGTAAAAAAAAATATGTTGTAGGGTTTATCCCCCTGAGTAAAACAAGAGTACTCCCACTGCTGAAAGATGTTTCATTCAAAAGTTATTAATTTTCAAAGTTGAATTTTTTAGGTGCAATATCACAGTGGCCTGAAATTGTAGAGTGGCGCTGTTGCTACACCATCCTATGGAGATTTATGGTCCTGAGACCAGAGCTTTCCATAGGATCGTGTAGCAACAGCGCCACTGTACAATTTCAGGCCACTGTGATATTGCACCTAAAAAATTCAACTTTGAAAATTAATAACTTTTGAATGAAACATCTTTCAGCAGTGGGAGTACTCTTGTTTTACTCAGGGGGATAAACCCTACAACATATTTTTTTTTACATTTTAGGTATTACTATCCCTTTAAGTGTATATAACCCCAGTTCATATTTACATGTTAATGGTATATAAAATCACTTTTTCATTTACTTCCTCTCATCCAAAAATGTATATTACAATGTTTTACTGTTTTATACCCTAAAAACTAAGGTAGTGGTCCTTGAACTGGGTTCCATGTAACCCCAGGTTTCTCTGAAGAACATGGGGTTTCAGAGGAAAATGTGAGCAGACGTGGGCAGGGGAACACAGGGAACAAGGTTGTAGGATATGGTATATGTGTGGATCTGTGACTACAGTGGACAAGGCTTGCTTTCCAGGCAGGGTATATGTTGTTCTTCTCTACCAGTAGACAGGGTTAGAGAATAGGGTGTCAGATTGTGTAAATTTGGTTCTGTACTACCAGTGGAACAAGGCTGGGTGTCAGATGGATCAGGCATGGTTCTATGACTACCACTGGAAAATGGACAAGGCTCGGTTTGTTGAGAATATGTGTCAGGCAGTAAATGTGTAGTGCTGTGGTCACCAGTGGACAGTGGAACAAGGCCAGGCCCAGACTGGGACAAAAAATAGGCCTAGGCATTTAAGGCTGAGCAGCCCATTTTCGTGGGAGGAGCTTATAATCACGTGTGGTGCACCGCACGGCCACACGTTGATTGCCCTCCCACCAGGAAACTTGTAACAAGGTGGCCGTCTTTCAGAAAGTGAAAGACGGCCCAAACTCATTTAATGATTCATTTTTTTTAAATGCCAGGACCGGCCCACCGGGCAAATGCCCAGTATGCCCGATGGCCAGTCCGGGCCTGAACAAGGCTGTAGTTACAGATGGTGTATGTGTGGATCTGTGAATATCAGTGGACAGTGGAAAAAGGCTGGAGTTTTGACAGTGTATGTGTGTTTCTCTAACTACCAGTAGAACATGGCTGGAGTGTCAGACAGTGTATAAGGGGTTCCGTTACTACCAGGAGACAGTGAGTCAAGTATGAGGTGAAAGACAGTGTATATGGGGTTCAGGGAACAAGGCTAGGGGGGTTTACATTGTATTATGGTTCTGAATTTATCATTGCACAGTGGAGAAAAGCTGGCGTGCCAGTGTATGTGTGGTCATGTGACTATCTGTGGGCAGTGGTCGTGGAAATGTTTCCGGGGGGCAAATACATAATATGACCTCCAGGCCAGCCCATCCAGACCCTTTGTTTATATGGATGGGGTAATTGTAGGGGGGGAAGTGCCCCCCTCTCCGGACGCCCATGACTGTGGATAGTGTACCAAGACTGGAGTGTCAGATAATTTATGTGTGGTTCAGGAAAAATCAGTAGATGTGTAAAAGATGCTGGATTCCAAGATGACCTAGGGCTGGACCCACCTATATCATTATCAGTCTACCTCACAACACAGTTGAACCATTTCCAGCACAGTGTTATACCATTACATGCTCCAAGCTGGTAACAAGACCTAGGGTGTTAATCATGAGACCTAGGGCTTTAGCCCTTTCAGTCAGCACATATCAGTGTTCCTGATCTGATAAGATCTTGTATTAAACACTCTGCAAATAAAATATTATCAAATACAACAAATTGGTGACCTAATAAATTTAAGACTACTAATTAAAGAAGAAGGAACACATCCTAATAATAACCCCTCAGCTACCTTTCTATGTCCAGAAAACCATAATGACCGTATACATTTTGCCTTTGTGCCTTTGTTTAAGCGATACCATCATAAATCAGCCATGGATGCCGTGTTCATGGAGGAGGACATGATAGTTGCTAGCAGCAGCACAGGTCCTCAGACTATGACCACTACACATGTAATCTTAACGTGTTGCTTCACTACTCCTTAAAGAGTTAAGTGGGCTCATACACTCTTTCTGCTTCAGTTTAAAAAATCAGTAACCATATGTCATGTCTGCCTCCATGGGCCTGATATCCAAGACTGACTGAGGAAGAAATCTCTTGACTATAGGCACAAGTGTAAAATTCATAGGGGGGCATTATGATATTTTGGCCATTGTATGTAAATGGGAATTGTATGTATGTATGTATATCTTTATTTATATGGCGCCACACAGTGTACGCAGAGCCTCACAATAGACATGTTACAATAAATAAGAGGGGATGAAATAAGTGCGACATTCATAGAAACAATGGGAGAGAGGTCCCTGCCCCAAGGAGCTTACAGTCTAAATGGGTAAAAGGAGACATACAATGGGGTAAGAGGGTGTTAAGTGCTGAGGTTACAAGTGCTGAGTTTGGCCAAAGGCAGTGCATGGTCCTAGTGCTCCAGAAGATAAGATATCAGGGTGGACTTAAAGACAGAGGGGGATTTTTCAAGACGTAAGGAGAGGGGTATGGAGTTCCACAGGTAGGGAGCAGAAAGTGAGAAAGGTTTGAGACGGGAGAGGGCAGAGGGTGTGGATGGTGCAACAAGAAGTGCGTTATGTGCTGAGTGAAGGAAGCGGCCAGGAACATAATAGGGATTATTATTAGGAGGTGTTTAAGTCTTCATTTGGGTACCAGCTATCATTCAAATACATTTAATATTGATATGCCCGAGAATGCTATTGTTAGGGTTCAAATTTGATTTCACTTGAAACTAAATGGTTCCAATAAACCAAAGATTAGAGAACTACTGTCCTGGGAGAATAGCTTTAGAAGCCATATCACTCCTTTCTCTCCTTTCATGTGACAGATTTGTATATTAGTCTAGAATAAAAGGAGGAACATAAGACTACACCATTTATATAAAAGATGTGTTAAAGGGATAGTAACACAATGTGGAAAAACATATATATTGAATGGTTTATCCCACTGAGATAAATAGGAGTATTCCCACTGCTGAGAGATGTTTTATTCAAAAGTTATTGCAGCTAAACCTTGCATTTATTGGGTGCAATATTTACAGCTCCTGAAGAGTAATGCTGGTGCTATTGCTACAACAGTCTATGGATATCTCTGGTCAGTTGACCCTAAAGTTCCATATAATACAGCACCACTATAAAATGTCAGGCCATTGTGGTACTGCACCCAAAAAATGCAAGGTTGAGATGCAATAACTGTTGAATAAAACAACTCTCAGTAATCAGTGTACCCTTTTTTTACTTAGCATGATAAACCCTACAATATATACTATATGTTATTTTTTTATATTAAGCCATACTCTCACTTTAAGATGTCTGCGTTACCCAAGGCACTTGTTAATGCTGAAGTCATGTTACAGTTATGCCCACTCACAGAAGCAGACATATTAAGAAGAACTGGAAGGGGATTCACTTAGGTTCGTTATAATGGCAGATATTTTGGAGATGTGATGATGCCTTGGTGGATAAGATATATTTTGCAAAATGTACTAAGAACTAGGTATGAAAGGGGTGGGGGAGAAATACTGGTCATTAGCATATGATTGGTATAAAGCTTGCAGATGTGTTGTAATTGTATACGTCTGCAGTCAGGTAAATAACCAGGCTAACATCAAACTTCTCAGTCAGTCTTCTCTCTTTCAGTATTATGTGAGGTTTGAGAACTTAGAAATGTACTTCTATATGGAGAAGTATGAAATTCACCTGTACAGATGGCTTTAACCCTTTGAATGCCAGAGGGGTAAGCAACGCAATGCAAAGAAATGTGTTGTGTAACTTTACAGCTGACATCAGGAGAGAGAGAACTTTAGCAGCGCAAATGGTTTGAGAGATTTGCTGCATAGAATGTATTTTTCTTTTATCTACAAAACAAAAAATATTTTTATGGGACATTACTGTCCCTTTAAGATTTTAATGCAAGCAAGGCCTCTATGACAGCCCCATAGCATGCACAGGAAAATGGCGTAAATGTACACCATACCCAGTGCCTTATTTAATCAAGGTACAGAGGAATGGAATGCGCCATTGTTTTCCCTCTGACACAAGCAGCAATGAAGGAAATCATTTTCAGAGTAAATAACTTAGTAAACTGGAGTTAGGCAGGAGTAGGCCTAGAGATCTGGTTCTGAAGTGTTTGTATCGTATTGGTACATTCAACCCAAAGTCTCTTGCTACACTGTAAAGAGTAAAGCGGTAGAGCAGCTCCCAGTACAAGATGAACTAGGTTAGGACTTGCCCATATTGAGGTAACTCGGTGTGGAAGCTACTGGAAAAAAATGTGTATGTTACAAAACTGACTACCCTCGGTTGGCAGGGGGATTGGACTGAACCAGGAAGTCTAACTCACCCACAGTCTTCACTAGTTCCAAACACACTTCCAAATAGTCTACTAGAAACCTATCCCTATCAGTTTGTAGAACTGAGGTAGTGACCCCACATGACTGAATTCTGCCCTTTAATCCTGGTTCACTATGCCTATAATTCATCTTTATTTTTAATTTTATTTTTTTAATAAAGAGCTCTTTTAACAAAGCTGCCAGAATAATGGTCAGTTTAAAGGGTCAGTAATGTCCCCTAAAAAATATTTAGCGTTAGGTAGAGGTTGAAAAAAGAGACTAATTGCCACAAACCCTATCTCTCAAACTGCTATGGTTTGAGAGATATAGGGATTCAAAGTTCCCCCCTCCCTCCCCTTCTCCTGACATCAGCAACTACCTGACAGCAGGAGATCCCGGTCAGGGGACCAGCAGGCGGCTCTGCAGCAGAGCCAAAATCACGTTACGTAAAACAAATTCATTCACTGGAAATGTCTACAAAGTGTGCCTGGTTTGTAAGCACACTTTGTAGACCTTTCCAATAAGTGAATTATTTTTAAGTAAAGCGATTTCGGCTCTGCTGCAGAGTCTCCTCAAGTCATACGACTTGATTCTCCTGCTTTCATCTTTACAGCTGACTTCAGGAGAAGTGTGTGTGTGTGTGTGTGTGTATGTATGTATGTATGTATGTGTATGTATGTGTGTGTGTGTGTGTGTGTGTGTGTGTGTGTGTGTGTGTGTGTGTGTGTGTGTGTGTGTGTGTGTGTGTGGTTGAATCTCATAGCGGTTTGAGAGATTTTTCAACCTCTACCTAAAGCTAAATATTTTTTAGGGGATATTACTGTCCCTTTAAGCATTATATAAAATGGCTTCTTCAGAAGAGGTTAAGAATGGAACATCAGATCTTTTGTCAATGTTAGAGTTCACTGGATACAGATATAAGTCTAAATGGATTTATGAGCCTTGACCAACTTTCATTTTGTGCACTCATCCAATTCCCTGTGCACTGCAAAATAAATTGAGCCAATTTTAATTAAAATGTAAGATAAGCATCCTCAATGTGATTAATGCCACAATCATCTTTGATAAAAGAAACAGGAATAAGTGGACTTTTCTTACCTTTTCACATTATCATAACTCAAGGAGATTTAGAACATCTTGTAAATCAGTGGCATCTTTAATGATTCATTAGAAACCTAATTTAACCATTTACAGAAAGAGCCTATGTTTATTTAATCAAGCATGCAAGAGAGTAGGATCCCGATCTGCCCTTTGATCCTATTTTCAAGTACCGTTTTACTTAACCCTTGGAGTGCCAGAGGGGTACGCAACGCATTGCAAAGCAATGAGTTGTATACCCCTTTGGCACTCAAAGGGTTAATATATTAAATGCTAAAGTAATTTAATATTTCAGCAAATAAACTATAAAATATAGCAATGTTTCATTTTGATTTGTAAACATGATAGCATTAGTCAACTTTGGAGATTAAGCTCTTAAGGACCCATGACGTGCCCGGACCGTCATTGGTGAACTTACGTTAAGTACCAGTGACGGTCCTGGAGAGTCATGGAATTCAGGGGCTCCCGCACAGCTGCATGCCGCTTGGGGACCCCTGAATTGATTTTGGTCCTTAACTGGTTGTTCAGGGTTAAGAGCTATATACATGAATCTAAAGAGATGCAGCATCAGTGGCAAGCTGGTCTTCCTTAAAGGGATAGTAATGTATCACAAAAAGCAGCAGCTCCAATTAATATTCATAGTATTTGGGCCATGGAGAGTGTTATTTCAATACTGTCAGAGTTGTAGTTCAAGAGTAATTGAATGACTAAGTATCCCTCTCCCTCCCCTTTTACCTAATGTAACACTGCTCAACTCAGATGTGGAATCTGGTCCTGGGACCAGACAGTTCACAGCATGGAACAATCTTCTTACTGTGAGCATTAGGAAAAACCCTGTCCCCCTTGACAGGTTTTTTGTTATGCTCACTGAAGATTGTCCCTCTCTGAGATCCATCTGGACAGTCTTGATGCTCTGAGGTGAGCAGTGTTACATGAGTAAAATGGGCGGGAGGGGGATAATTTATCATTCAGTTACTCTTGAACTACAACTCTGACAGAACTGAAATAACACTCTCCATGGCCCAATTACTATGAAGATGAATTGAAGCTGCTTTTATTATGAAACATTACTATCCCTTTAAGACAAGGTGGGATTACAGTGCATAATGTGTCCCTTATAAACACCTCTGTGAGAAAATTGGAGCCACATCTGGGGTTGTCAGCCAGCAATGATGCCATTACTCATGGGTGGGACTAGTCAACATTGGGAAATGTGAAAGTGCGTATAGAGCGAATGGATAAAAATGAAAGCTAACACTGTATACTAAAGAGAAACAGCCATACAGGGATACTAGTGATGTAACTAAGTTAAAATGCATTAAAATGAGTCAAATAAAGAGTAACATACATAGCTAGATATAATACACAGCATATAGACTGGTGGTGCCCATATATAGATAATTGAGGCAAATTGGGAGATGAGGCTACCGATGCTGAGGTTCCATCCCTGCTAGAACATGGACTGTAAAGACCACAGGGACTTACAGTTATAGCTAGGCTGTAAACACAATGTATACACAATGTTGCAGTAATCCCACAATTCAATGTGAAGGACTGCTGGTGCAGTCAGCCATGTGGCAAATGTTAAACTCCAGTCCGCACAAAGTAATTGATGGGAAGGATGCAGAGTAATAGTGAGGGGCCCAGGATAATAGAAGGTGGCAGTGGCAGTAAAATCTCCCACCTCATTGTTGGGTCCGTATCCCGGGTGGGACACGCACAGTGTGGTAGTTCACCAACACACTCACCATCCATATCTTAAGGGAACACACATATTTCCAAGGGTTTTAGGAGACATGATTGGGGGAGTGTAGTAGTGTGGGTTCTCCACAAGACCCGTCCAAGCCAACAACCAGTACCCAAGGCTGCTCCTCATGGAACTCCAGCCTAGTTGCATGCAGGGCTGCAGTTTGCATGGAACCGAGAGACTAATGGGAAAAATATTGTTGATATGTGTAACAACTGGGAATCGGCACATTATAGCACATTGTTTCACAAAGCTCAAAGGATGAAAGACAGATAGGGACACAGAGTATATGTAGGAAGCTCAGAATTTGTACAGGACTCATATATAAGGGCCAATAGTGGAGGACTGTCTCTAAGTTCAGTTTATGGCCTACAGGAACCGACACATTGCAGCACATTTAAATGAGTTCACTGCCAGCCATCAACAAGTCTAATTGCTCAAGGTCCAAGGTAAACAGACATGTGGAGTCCTAGAGTCACCTGTTTCTTCCATGAGCTAACTTGAAGCACCAAATATAAATAGCCCTCTGGGATACCAGTAGAACAATTAGTTGATACTAGTGTCAAAATTGCTGTCCTTGTTGAACAGTAGTGAGGAAAAACACAACACTTAATGAGGTATACAAGCATAAGACATGCCATGTCACTCAGAGTGGGACTAAGCAATGTTCCAAATCATCATAAGCATAGATACAGTCTCAAAGAAAAGATACTGTCATAGCAGCATGAAATCAATAGACAAGTCTTGATCAACAAGTATCCTTTGGGATATAGCTATAGGTGTCAAAAAGATGTATATACAAGTATACCCTTTATCAATCATCCATAAGTCAATAAATGACTTGAGAGACATATCAATCAGTACACAGGCCCATTATGCATATCAGGGTGATGTAATGTTAAGAAAGACAGGGTACACAGTTCATGGACCACACTACTTTCAGACATAACCTCCAACCCCACATTCCACACAGGACGACTGGGCAATTGAAGGCCAATAAGGGAGACTACAGAATATAAGAGTAATCCAGGTTGATGTTAGGGTGTAGGCAGAAGTGTAGAAAACTACACTGACTAGGTGCCTATTATATGCATGACTTACTTGAACAAGTCACCCAGAGCCTCAAAGTAAAAATACAGTGTCCACAGTCACCAAGATCAAGTCTATTTAGTAGAAGGGTCCGAATTTCATCTATTCATTTAATCGAAGTGGTGCAAATGTACTCAGCCTGTGTATCCATGTGGCCTCCTTTTTAAGAGTATGAGGCTTCTTTTTCCTCCTCATAGCAGCGGTGGTGGTCTATTACCATGGATTTTAGCGAGGGCAAGGCATGATTCATTTCCACAAATTGATGGGCAACTGGTCTGTCAGAGTGTCTGAGCTCCAAAGCTGGCCTAATACTGGACTTGTGGTTCGTCATGTGCTCCCTGAATGAGGTTGTGGTTTTACCAACATAGTATAGTCCACAGGGACAAATGAGTATATATACCACATGATCCGAGGTGCAAATAAGCCGTTGTCTGATATTGATTCTCTCTTTAGTATGTGTGTGTTTGAACTGTGTGCCAGCCATTAGACTATTGAAGGTGGTGCAATTAGTGCATCTGAAGCATCCCAATTCCTGCTGTTGCAATTGCTGTTGTCTCCTAAGCCATAGGCATCCCTGGGGTCATTATTTCAAAGATAGATCAGTTTTGAAAAGAATGTCACACAATGTTTTCCCTCTCCTAAAGGCCTTCATAGGTGGGGACATTTTGTGAAAAGGTAGTGTTTGGTCTGTTGATAACAAAGGCCAGTACTTCGGAATGGTTCTGGAAAGGACCTGGCTATTGGTGATAGGTTAAATTAAGATGTATACTTGAGGGTAAGGTATTGAGCTTATTGGTCCAGTCAGTGAACATCTGTGTGTCCCCATGCTCCAGTCAATGAACGTCTGTGTGTCCCCATGCCAAATAAGGAATAAGTCATCAATGTAAAATTTGTAGAATATTAAATATTCAGGTTGTGGATTTGTATGTTCATATTGGAGCATATAAAGTTTGGCATATGCGGGGGCCATATTAGAGCCAGTTGCTGTACCAGTAAGTTGGAGATAGAAAGTGTCTTCAGATTGAAAAAAAATCTTGTTGAGTGTAATATTGAGTAGTTTGCAAAAGAACTCAATGGGAACATCAAGTAGTCTCAGAATTGACGATGGTTTGACAGACAGACTGCATACCACCATCATGAGGGATGAACGTGTACAGGCTGTCAATGTCCATAGTCACCAATAGGTCAGTTTCAGTGAGAAAATCAATGGGTAGAATAAGTTGTTATACATGTTAATAATTTATTCCTCAGTACATTTTCACGCTATCAGCCCTCTGTTCTCTGCAAACTGCAGCCCTGTGTGCAACTAGTTTGATGTTCCATGAGAAGCGGTCTTGGGTACTGGTTGTTGGCTAGGACAGTTCTCGTGGAGCACCCACACTACTACACTCCTCCACTCATGCCTCCTATAACCCTTGGATATATGTGAGTGCCCTTAAGATATGGACGCTGTGTTCAGGATATGGACCCAGCATTGCTGTGGGAGATTTTAATTACACTGCCGCCTTCCATTATCCTGGGCCCCTCATTATTTCTCTGCATCCTTCCCATCAATTCTTTTGTGCAGACATCGTGTGCTGACCTACTGGAGTTTAACATCTGCCATCCGGCTGACTGAAAGCAGAAAAGTACATCACATTGAGTTGTGGGATTACTGCAACATTATAGCCTAGCTATAACTGTGATGTTCTAGCAGGGATGCCACCTTAGCATCAGTAGCCTCATCTTCCAGTTTGCCTCAGTTATCTATATATATGGACACCATTGATCTATATGCTCTGTGTTCTAGGTAGCTATGTATGTTACTCTTTGTTTGACTAATTTTGATGCATTTTAACTTAGTTACATCTCTAGTATGCCTCTATGGGTGTTTCTCTTTAGCCTACAGTGTTAGTTTTCATTTTTATCTATTCACTTTATATGCACTTCCACACTTTCCGATGTTAGCTAGCCCCACCCATGAGCAATGACATCATCACTGGCTGACAACGCCAGATGTGCTGCCAATTTTCTCAAAGGGGATTTTTAAGGGACACATTATGCATTGTACACCTTGTCTTGAGGAAGGCTAGCTTGCCTGGCTGAAACATTGACAATAAATATCTGAATCTGTATTTGCAAGTCCTGTGATTGCTGCTGCGATTATTTTTACATACTTGCTTTGGCTGTACTGTCTGAACCCAGGCATTTGACCTTTTGAACGTGAGTGCTTCCTGACCAAGTTTGCTAGATATATATGAACTAACCACAGTTCTTCTGTGGATTTAGGCAGCCTCAGTTGCTTCTCTCTTTTCATGAAATCCCAGACAGACTCAATAATGTTGAGATCAGTGGTATGTGGGGACTATACCATCACTTCCAGGACTCCTTGTTCTTCTTTACGCTGAAGATAGTTCTTAACGACTTTGGCTGTATGTTTATGGTCATTGTCATGCTGAAGAATAAATTTGGGGCCAATCAGATGCCTCCCTGATGGTATTGCATGATGGATAAGTATCTACCTATACTTCTCAGCATTGAGCATACCATTAATTCTGACCAAATCCCCAACATTGCAGAAATGCAGCTCCAGCTTGCAAGGAACCTCTACCATGCTTCACTGTTGCCTGCAGACCAGTGGAGTAACAATAGGGGCCGCAGGGGTAGCACCTGCGACCGGGCCCGTCACTCCAGGGGCCCGGCCACCCCCCGCGACCCCCTCGCTCGCAGCAACTCCCACTACGGCCGCCAGTTGTAGGAATACAGAGCGCTGGGAGATGACATCATCTCCCAGCCTCTGCATTACTAGAGCAGCGCGCGGGAGCTTCACTTGTAGAGATCTGTGCCAAAGGAGGCACAGATCTGTCAAGCCACTCCACTAGACCACCAGGGACTGGAGGTAGGGGCATTGTGGAGATGAAGGGGACATTGTGGAAGGGGAAATGTGGAGATAAAGGGGGCATTGTGGAAGGGGCAATGTGGAGATGAAGGGGGCATTGTGGAAGAGGCAATTTGGAGATTGGGGAGCATTGTGTGCAGATGAAGGGGGCATTGTGGAGATGAAGGGGCATTGTGGAAGGGGCACTGTGGAGATGAAGGGGACATTGTGGAGTTGAAGGGGGCATTGTGGAAAGGGCAATTTGGAGATATGGGGGCAATGTGGAGATGAAGGGGCACTTTGGAGATTGGGGGCAATGTGGAGGTGGCCAATGTGGTTAAGGGGGTCTGGGGCCAATGTGGTCAGGGGGGGCCATGGCAATTCTTGCACCAGGGCCCGGTGGCTTCTAGTTATGCCTCTGCTGCAGACACTCATTCTTGTACCACTCTCCAGCCCTTCGGCGAATAAACTGCCTTCTGCTACAGCCAAATATTTCAAATTTTGACTCATCAATCCAGGGCACCCTTTGTCATTTTTCTGGACTGCAGTTTCTGTGTTTTTGTGCATAGTTGAGTTGCTTGGCCTTGTTTCCACGTCAGAGGTATGGCTTTTTTAGCTGCAAGTCTTCCATAAAGATCACTTCTGACCAGACTTCTACAGGCAGTAGATGGGTGTACCAGGATCCCACTGTTTTCTGCCAGTTCTGAGCTGATGGTACTGCTGAACATCTCCACAGCTGCACTGAGTTTCCTTGACCGACCACTACATTACCCATTTCTTTGTGCTTCTTCAAAAGACCTTGGACAGCACATCTGGAAACCCATGTCTGCCTTGAAATTTCTGACTGGGAGAGACCTTGCTGATGCAGTATTTTGTGTCTTGTTCCTGTGCTCAGTCTAAACATGGTGCATATCTTTTGACATTATACTGTCTTCAGCACCCTCACCTTGTTATGTGAGTTTGGCTGTTCCTCACCCAGTTATAGTCCTCCTACACAGCTGTTTCTGTTTCAGTTAATGATCGTGTTTCAACCCACATATTAAATTGAGGATCATTAGCACCTGTTTGGTATAATTGCTTAATCATACACTTGACTATATGCCTACAAAATCCATAACTTTGTGCAAGTGTACCTAGAAGAATTGATGCTGTTTTGAAGGCAAAGGGTGGTCACACTAAATATTGATTTGATTTAGATTGTTCTACTGTTCACTCACTATCATTTTGTTAATTGATAAATATAATCTATTAACATGTCTATATTTGAAAGCATTTTTACTTTACAGCATTTTTTCACACTTGCCTAAGACTTGTGTGCATGCCATACTTCACTCATTTGTAAATGTGTACTAAAAATGATAGGTCATTTGTAATGCTTTAATGCTTGCAGAAAATACATTGTTATTTGCTTGTGTTATCTTCCCTAGTCATTGTAAAGCAAATTTGACATAGAATACATGGAACTGTAGTATGTTTGGTAGCCTATAGAGGGTACTAGTATACAACCATTATTGTGAAGAATATCCTCTGAATGAGACTTCTGATTTCAGACGGCTTAAAAAATCGTAGGATAACCCAGTAGCCAACTTTGGATCTCCAGCTGCTGGGATCAACTCCCAAGATGACAGTTTCCTATGAATGAGACCTATTTTTCATGAAAAAATATATTGTAGGGCTTTTCCTGTTGAGTAAAATAAGAGTACGCCCACTGCTGAGATATGCATGTTTCTACAGTTATATTTTTTTACATTGGCAGTGCTCTCTAGTGGTCATATTCCAATTAATTATTCTGTTATACTCTAATGGAGAAGAAAGTCAGTGACATACAGTTCTCTATAGAATGTGACAGAAACTGCCAAGTCATTTCCTGTCAGAGCTTCAAGGAAGTAAACACAGTAAATTCACTTCCTGATTATTTTAACTTTTATAACAACTGGCAGCTGTGGGGGTGCCCTTGTTTTACTCACCAGGGAAATATTGATAACATACAGGTTTTCATAAAAAAGTGTATTGCTCCTGTAAAGAAAACCTTTTTATCAGTAAAAAAAGTTGTTTTTTTTCTATACAAGTATGAATATCACAGAAAAGAAGATAAAATTATCTTGTCCGTTTGTTTAAAATAATGTGTATGAGAAAGCAGGGTATTGATATGTACTGAACAATCTACTAGATCAGGGCTGTCCATGTTCAGTCCTCAGGGGCCACCAAGAGGCCAGGATGTAAGGATTTCCCTGATTAATCACAGGTGAGTTAATCAGTGGATCATTCATAGTGACTGACTCACCTGTGATTAATCAGGGAAATCCTTACATCCTGGCCTGTTGGTGGCTCCTGAGGACTGAACTTGGACAGCCCTGTACTAGATCAACACACTCCTCTTTATCTACTTTTAAACTGGCACCTACCCATTCCTGAGCTGTGCTTGGTTAAAAAAATAAGGAGTTACTTGAGTTATCTTCCCCAATCCATGTAATGCAAGTTTGACATAGAAAACATGTAACTGTAATATTTCTGGTAGCCTATAGAGGGTGCTAGTATACAACCTTTACTGTGAAGACTAACCTCAAAATAAGAATTCTGATTTTAGATGGCTGACAAAATCTTAAAATAACCCAATTGCCAACTCTTAGATGTTGGAGAGGTCTCAGACTTACTGAGAAGGAATTCATTAGAGATTATTAGCATCCAAGAGGTTAAAGGTACAGAGCCTCCTTAACCTTATGAGTGCCAGAGGGATAAGCAACACATTGCTTTGCAATGCATTGCGTACCCCTCTGGCACTCAAAGGGTTAAAAATGTAATAAGGGTAGTTGCATGGTAGGAGAAGAAAATAAAATAGATAGGGACCCCTAGCTCTTCCCATGACCACTCCCCCACTCCTCACGTGACCCCGCCCACCATCCCACCCTCTGTTTCCTGGCACAGAAAATACCCTTGACCTATAAAAAGCAGAACAGAAAGAAAAAACTTTAACTCCTTGGCTGCTAGTGAGATCACCAGTGCATTGCTCCTTAATGTGTATTGAAATTCAGAATGTGGGTGTGGTCAACACAGATGAGGTGACCCTGAAAATTTGGAGTTTTAGGAATTTGTCTTCTCTGCCTTTTGGGAAATCTGGTCCTGAAAATCGATCTGTACTTTTATTTCTTTTTTTTGTCTTTAACCTTTTGAGTACCAGAGATCTAGCCAACGCATCCAAGTATTTTATTCACATAGATATCTGTAAAAACAACTTGGGGGAGATTCACTAAGGTGTGATAAAGAGGTGATAAAGTGGAGATGACTATTGATATCATTTCTCCGGTTTCAATGTTATTCTATGGAGCCTATGCACTAAGATCGCCAAAGTTGAAGAAATCTTATTGAACAGGCTCTATAGAATAACATAGGAATTGGAGAAGTGATAAACTGGAGAAGTCATCTACACTTTATCACCTCCTTATCATCTCCTTATCACCAGCTTATCACCACATTATCACCTCTTTATTACCACTTTATCACCACTTAGTGACTCTCCCTTGTTGTTTGTAAGCTTGTAGGGGGAGATTCACTAAGTGGTGGTAAAGAGGTGATAAAGTGGAGATGACTTCTCCAGTTTATCACTTCTCACAATCCTATGTTATTCTATGGAGCCTATACTTCTTCAACTCTGGAGATCTTAGTGAATAGGCTCTACAAAATAGTAATGGAACTGTAGAAGTCATGTCCACTTTATCACCTCTTTATCACCACTTAGTGCAGTGGTTCTCAACTCTTGTCCTCAGGACCCACTAACAGGCCAGGATTTGATGATTTCCTTGTTAGAGCACAGGTGAGTTAATCAATGTGAATGCACCTCTGATCACCACACCTGTGCTGTAGCAGAGAAATCCCTAAGTCCTGGCCTGTTAGTGGGTCCTGAGGACAGGAGTTGAGAACCACTGACTTAGTGAATCTCCCCCCTAGTGTTGTTGTGGAAAAAAAACATAAGAGTGCTTGTACTAACTCCTTCCTGTTGGAATTCACCCAGCCATGTCAGTTTATGTTGCCTCTTTAAATTTTCTTCAGTGAGAGTGACTTTTATCGCTTCAGTGGAGGGTTTAACCCTTTGAGTGCCATATGGGTACTCGATGCATTGCTTTGCAATGCGTTGCATACCCCTCTGGCACTCCAAGGGTTAAGGCTCTCATCGCACAATAAACAGAAACACATCATTTCCAGCTGAGTTTCTCACAACAAAATGTAACACATTGGTGTCTATATGACCCTGTTCACACAGGCCCTAATGAAATGATTGCTCAGCGCATGCCACAAGCTGTTGTAGCGTGCTGCTACTTTGGTGCCATCAGCACTCATGTATCTGATTTTCACTGCTGTGTATGTGATCTCCGTGCAGATAGTTCATACGGCAACATTGGAGGTTGCAATGCCCTTCACAACCGTCAATTATTGGCTGACCCATGTGAGTATCAGGCAATAATATTTGGCTGACTCTGACACGGGCCGTTCCCCTTCATACTTCCACCACTCCCATCAAGCCCCCACATGTGAGAGGATCACCAGAGCAACATAGGAGAAGGGAGGTGAGATGTGTTTGGTAACAGGAGGCTGTAAGTCTTCCACAAGAACAGGGCCTAAAGGAAAAAAAAAAGGGAGACCTGATGATTATTACAGACCCAGGGAAATTCAGGGAAGGGTGCAAACTGTACAATATTTTATGCAGGGGCTACTTTCAAGTGCAAAGGACTAGGGCAACAAATTTGTATTTAATTAGAAAAGTAGTTGGATATTTGTTTTCCAAATATGAAGAACTGGGACATTGAAATCAACAATTTCAAAGTGATCACATATTTTTGATTGTATCCTCACATCTCAAGATGTATCTCTGGTCCTTACAGCGTTACGTTGTGGCTGCCATTTGGATGCACAATTACCATACTTCATTTGTGTGGTCAGACCAAGTAGTTCACCAACAAACAGGTTATTTTTAAGCAGAGAGTTTTTTGCTTTCTTTATTGTTTTTTAAAGGGAACACTGTGGGCTGGATTATATCACAGGTGCTAATGTTATCACTGCTTTTATCCCCAGGTTTCCCCACTTCTATAGGAAAATGTTTGTAAAACAGGTGTTAAAGGGATAGTAATACTTCGTTTTAACTTTATTTTATTTTGTAGGCATTAAAAAAACATGAAGAACGATATAAGTCTTATCTCTCAATCATTTATGGTTTGAGAGACATTCACAAGCAAAGTTTCCCCTCCCACCTCTTTTACCTAGTGTAAGCCATCTCTTCTCAGATGTGGAATGCAGTCCATAGACCAGACAGATAACAGAAGGGGACAATCTTCTTCCTATAAGAACAATGAAAGCCCTGTCCACCTTGACAAGCTTTTCAGGTTTTTCCCTGATCTTAATTGAAGATTGTCCCTCTCTGCAGTCTACCTGGGCACCTCCCTTCTGCTCTGGCTGAGCAGTGTTACATCAGTAAAAGGGGTGGGAGAGGGACACTTTGTCATTGAATCACTCTTGTACTACAACTCTGACAGAATTGAAATAACACTCTCCAAAGTCCAGATACTATGATGATTAATTAAAGCTACTTTTATTATGAAGCATTACTATCCCTTTAACATTTATCACCTGCAATAGAATCCAGCCCTGTAAGTCTTTCCAACTGGCCACACAGTGGATAGAATCAATGGGCTGTGTCCAGGAAGATAAACAGGTGTGATTTTGTAACAGACCATCTGTACCATTACTGCTACACACCTCACTCACTGACATAAAACCTTTGGGAATGTGTCAACGAGAGAGTTTATTTCCTCAAACAGCATACGCTTGAGTGCTCTTTACAGTGAAATAAGACTGAAAATGAGCTCAAGTAGCATATTCTGTGTTGAGAGCTCTACTACCCCAACTGATGAAAATATATGTAGTTTATATAATGGGCATAACTTGAATCTACTGACCTGGGGAAAATCTGAAGCTGGGTCTTCCCAGTGCTTGATCATGTAAGTGTGGGTGTAATAAATACACAAATGCATGTATCTAACTATTTTGCCCAGTCAGGAAGTCAGGAGGGACCAGCCAGCAAGAGACGTCTCATATCTTCCATCTAGCTGCTGATCTGAATATAAATATATCTTATGCTGATCAGGACTGGGCACAGAGGGCCATGGGCAAAAGGAATTAACAACAACAAAAAAACCAACAAAGTGACTTGTCCCAGACTGAGTTGTGATCATTCTAATGAAGGTACTTGTAATACCGAATATGACTGCACGTGGATCTGTCCAATTGCTTGTTAGGTCCCGCATCCACCACTTTCTTTATTTATTACCTGTATTCTCATAATGCTGCTGCAGTATATAAGCAAAACTGCTTGTCTCTTACCAGGCCTTATGTACTAAAAAACTGAGAGACAATTGTGAAGCAAATCAACTACACCAGAGGGGACAAATGAAACCTCCAATTGAGTTTAACATATTTTTAACCCCTTGATTGCTAGAGAGGGCTCCAACCCATTGCTTTTCAATGCATTGGAGTATCTCTAGCATTTAAGGGGTTAAAAGTACCATTTAAATCAATGGGGGTTTCGGAAATCTGTTTTTCTCACCTATGGTTCATTTGGATTGTGCCAGAATTACTCCTGGTTTCCTTTGTGCAGAAGGCCTGGTTAGAGACAAGCGTGCTCACTGTATATACTGCATTGCCCTTATTACAGGTAATAAATAATAAAGACAGTGTTGGAGGCGGGACTTAACAACAGGGCAGCACAGTGGCTCAGTGGTTAGCACTGTTGCCTTGCAGCGCTGGGGTCCTGGGTTCAAATCCCACCAAGGACAACATCTGCAATGAGTTTGTATGTTCTCACTGTGTTTGCGTGGGTTTCCTCCGGGTACTCCGGTTTCCTCCCACACTCCAAAAAACATACTGATAGGTGAATTTAGATTGTGAGCCCCAATGGGGACAGGAACCAATATGAGTGTAAAGCGCTGCAGAATCTGTGTGCACTATATAAATAAAGGATTATTATTAACAGGTTGACCACATTTCCTTTCTGCCATTCAGGGACACTGAGGAGACAAGAGCAGTACTTGTCCTCTGCACTAGTGAATTTGTGCAGGAGGGGTCACTTGACGTCACTGTACATACTTGCACAACTGGCTCTCTTTCCACCGCACCACAGAGTTGTAAACATTTGTGGGTGAACTGCCCATTCACTGTGAAAGAAAAAGATACCTGTGGTGGGCTACAAGATAATGTACATCACACCCAAAGCCTTAGAGTAACATTATGCTACAAAAAATACACTGCAGGTCCTGTTTGATGTCAGGATCAAGGTTCTCCCTCTAGAGTTTAGAGCTCTGTCTGAAAGCCATTTTCTTGTAGCCCAGCAGAGGCACCACTTTGTGTCGCAGTAGGCAATGGGCAGTTTTCCTTCTAGCATTTAGAGTTCTGTGCTCTGTAGTCTTCATTCCAGGACTTTATACTGTCCAAGAAGAGGGTTACCCAGGCCATGAGACACACATAGAAAATCCTGAACTGTCCTGGGCAATCCAGGACATGTGGTCACCCTACTTAACAAGCGATTGGACAGGTCCACATGCAGCCATTTGCAGTATTGCAAGTGCCTGCATTAGAATGATTACAGTGCAGTCTGGGACATGTCACTTTGGGTTTTTTTACTGCTAGCCCATTTCCTATGTACAGGCACAGCAGGCTGTTGGAGGCCCCCCCTTGGCCCTGTCATACTTGCACCCCTTATAGTTATGCTTGTGATTTATGTATCGATTTTTAATGCAATATTATTCTGCCATTTATATTGACAGCAAGGTATCCTGGGAGAAAAATAAATCTCACTACTAAATTGCATGTAAAACACAGTAAACACAATGGCTCCCTACATCTTTAGTACATAAAGCAGATAGGATGTTGATCCGGGACAATATCTGACTGCCATTTGGAGTCAAGAAGGAATTTTATTCACCCATTTGGAGCTTAATTGGGTGTTTTTGCCTTCCACAGGATCACCTGGTGGTTTGGCATGGGCTGGAATTGATGGATGCGTCTTTTTTCAGCCTCATCAACTATGTTACTATTTCTGCGTAGTGTAAATACAGGTTTCTTTTGTTTGTTTTTTTAAACCTTTGAAAGCCAGAAGGGTACTCAATGCATTGCTTTGCAATGTGTTGCGTACCCCTCTGGCATTCAAAGGGTTAAAGTACAGGTGCTATGGTGTTTTTAAATTAAGTGCCTGTGATAGTTTGTACTGTACATTGATCGTGCTATTTAATGGGCCTTATTAATAAGGCTAAAGAGGTATAAAGCTGGAGCCAACAACTAGCCTCAATGTAGAAATGAAACTTATGGAAATGCCATTATATTTAAACTAGTTGAAAAGCCCATATACACGGGCCACAGTGCCACCCAGCAACCTCGGCTGGTGTCCGGATCCTCTCTGCTCACTGCGAGCGCTGCAGCCATGCACAGTACTGACTGCCCAAACGCGCCGCAGCTGATACGGAGCGGGGCGATCTGAATTCAGACCGTAGGAAGCGGTCCCAGGAAGATGCACAGAGAGGACTCTTGTCTGAATTTGGAACGCCCTGCTCCATATCAACCGCGGCGCTGGCAGTCTCTACTGCAAATGACGGCTTCTGACAAACATCCTTAGCGAATTATTGTATAAGATGGGGATTTTCACCCCTCTAGTGCTATAGATGCCTACAATACATTGTGAAGCAATGTGCTGGAGATCTACCTAGTAATTAAAGCTTCATATAAAACAATGGGAATTTTAATTCTCCCCATAGTACGTTGATTTGTTCCAAAATTGCACCTATGTAGTTTGATGAATAAGGCCCTTTGTGGCTTTCTTCAGAAGATGACACTTTTAATCAGTGCTGAATGTAATTTCCATGGAGGCGGACATGACAGTTGCTGGCAGTTTTTTCAAATGGAAACAGGCAGAGTGCACCAGCTGAATTAATCACTTAAGGACCACCCTCTGCAGCACATTGTGAAGCAAAGCATTGCACACCCATCCGGTCCATAAATGGTTATGATTACCATGTGTAGTGACCAGATTTTGAGGTCCTGTGGTGCTGTTAGCAACTATCATGTCCGCCACCATGAATATGGCCTCCAGAACTCACACAAGGGCAAAATTCACAGGGGCCATTAGGATTTTCCGGTAAAAGTAAGGTAAATGGGGGGTATTATTAGGCAGTGTTTGTTTTCCTTTAACAATACCTCATCTGACTCATCTGATAAACAAAAATATACATGAATATAAATGTATCCTGGTACAGATCCTGAGCCATAAGTAAACCATTGCCTTGTGAATACGTGCTGCTGTGTTCTGTGTACTATAACCATGTCAGGAAAACTGTATGTGCAGTATAAGAATGGCAGGACAACTAGGGACATGAGACACCAATTTGCCTTGAAAAACTGAGGTTTGTTTGTTAATTTGAATATATTGGCCATAGGCTTTGAAAAAGGGCTGTATTAGCCGCAAAACACATCAGCGGGCCAGTTGTATACTATTTTTTAATACACATATATGTATTTTTTAATACATTATTAAACATTTATATTTTTTCATTGAAGCAGCTTAGATTGTCTTCTTCACATGGGAACTTGGACACCTGAGTGGAGACACGTTTGGTTGGGGCTAAGACTCTGATCTACATAAAATGTGAGTAGATTTGTGATTGATTATACTAGACATTTGAGCTGAAAATATGACACTGTTGGGCTCTCTTCTTAGTTCTGTTTTGCTATATGTATACTTGTACCATGGAGGGAGATGTGAAGCATGAAGGTGCAGCCCTAGGAGTGAAGTTCAACCATTAGAAATCTAATTGTTGTTACTGTGTGATGTATATGTAATTCCTCAGTCAATACTCTTGTGAGTACAGAGCCACAGGGTTAATTTGGAGGTGGTGAAGTGATATTAGAAGATCCCATACAAGGGGTCTATTTGTTCCCTTTCTTTGTCTTCCTTATGACATAAGGAGCTATTTTATTTGCAACAATTTGGATTCTAGAAACATCTCTAACAGTGGTTTTCTGTTTCAGAGCAAGATTGTTGTGCAGCTCTCTACAGAGTACAAGATTATATAAATTCACAACAGAAAAAGACTGCAACTAATTTTAGCTATTTTTGCTAAAACATATAAATGTAAATAATTGTATACAGCCATGTTTTAGAGGTTTTGGGTAACAACAAATAATCAAAGGCAAAATAATACATCCTAATAATAACCCACTCACTTAATTTACTATGGCCAGAAAAAATGAATGGCCTCTATGAATTGCACACCTTTGTTCAAAAGACAACATTTCCAATCAGTCTTCAGAGTCATGTCCCTCGATGACTGTACAAATTAACTGAGCATATGTAACATGGTAACTAACACTAAATATCTTACAAACAGGGATGTTGCCAGAGCTGGATTTACATCCCAGGCTCCCCTAGACAAGACGCTGTAGGAGCCTTTAGCTCCACCCATGGCTACACACCCCACTCATCACATGACTCCAGTCCCAATCCAATCCACTGTTTCCTGACACAGAAATTATCCTTGGCTTATAACACACAAGCAAGGACAAGAACATTTTTAACCCCTTGATTGCTACAGAGATCTCCAACTTATTGTTGGAGATCTCTCTAGCATCTAAGGGGTTACATAAATAGCCTGTAATGAGGTATAAAACTGGTACAGTGACAGTGAGATTGCCATGGCCACACCTACAATTCAGAATATGGGTGTGGCCAACACATTTTAGGCACCCCTCAAAATTAAGAGCTCTAGAAAGTTGTCTACGTTGTCTAATAGAAATCTAGCCCTGATTAGTATGCTATAAACAAGAGTAATTAATACCCCATGACATCTTTCTCTGTATACAATTTGGTGTCTATGCATTCAGGACATTTTGGTGATGGTATCTAAGCGTATAATGGAAAGCTGCTCTTTGTAGCTTTTAAATCCTGTGTATTTTGTAAATTGTGAAAGAATACTAAATTGGCATTGACTTATGAATTTCCAAACTTTATACAAACGTATCAATCGGTTCAAAAGTTATAAACATTTGAATATCTGCATTTAAAGGGGTGGTGCCTACTAGATGGCAAAAAAATTATAATAATTAATAAATGCAGCATATGGAAGTTTATCCTGGACACGTAAGTGGCATCAACATTAAAAAAAGGGACAATTATTTTTTCATATTTTTACCAATATCTCAATTTCTCTGGGGCCTCTAAATTCGGCTGCTTTCTACTTCTTTCTGCCCTTTGTTCCCTTTAACCCTTTGAGTGTGTCTTTCACACCTCTGTTCGCCCCTCTCTCCCTTTCTCCTGACGTCAGCGTCTAGCTGACAGCAGGAGATTCCAGTCCGGGGATCAGTAGGCGGCTCTGCAGCAGAGCCGATATTGCATTATCTATAAAGAATTAATTCATTGGAAATGTCCACAAAGTGTGCTTGCAAACCAGGCACACTTTGTAGATCTTTCCAATGAATGAATTTTTTATAGATAATGTGATCTCGACTCTGCTGCAGAGCCTCCTCGAGTCGTAAGACTCGATTCTCCTGCTGTCAGCTTTACAGCTGACATCAGGAGAAGGGAAGGGAGGGGGGAACTTCGTGTAGATCTTTCCAATTAATGAATTCTTTATAGATAATGCGATCTCGGCTCTGCTGCAGAGCCTCCTCGAGTCGTAAAACTCGATTCTCCTGCTGTTAGCTTTACAGCTGACATCAGGAGAAGGGAAGGGAGTGGGTAACTTTGAATCCCTATAGCTCTCAAACCATAGTGGTTTGAGAGATCGGGTTTGGAGCATATTGAATTTTTTTTAAAGTCTACAAAACTGGATATATTTTTGGGGGACATTACTGTCCCTTTAATGTGGCAAACATGAGCATGGTATGACCAACCAATGTAGTAAAAATCTATTTTAAAATGAGTAAGTTAACATTTGCACATAATGAACAACAGTGCATGATATACACTTTCACATTATACATTTTCACTGGAAAATAATCCTTATTCTAATTTATGATGACTCATTCACTTTTAGAGAGGTTTTAGCTAGTCCATTGAAAGGTATCTAAATGTATAAAGTTGCTTGATTAGACCTTACAAATTAAAGGGATAGTAATACTTTGTTTTATCTTTATTTTATTTTGTAGGCATTAAAAAAATATGAATAACGATATAAGTCTTATCTCTACAACCTTTATGGTTTGAGAGATATTCATAATCAAAGTTTCCCCTCCCGTCCCTTTTACCTAGTGTAAGCCATCTCTTCTCAGATGTGGAATGCAGTCCATAGAGCAGACAGATAGCAGAAGGGGACAATCTTCTTCCTATGAGAACAATGAAAGCCCTGTCCCCCCCTTGACAAGTTTTTCAGGTTTTTCCCTTATCTTAATTGAAGATTGCCCTCTCTGCAGTCTACCTGGGCACCTCCCTTCTGATCTGGCTGAGCAGTGTTACATCAGTAAAAGGGGAGGGAGGGGGATACTTTGTCATTGAATTACTCTTGAACTACAACTCTGACAGAATTGAAATAACACTCTCCAAAGTCCAAATACTATGATGATTAATTAGAGCTCCTTTTATTATGAAACATTACTATCCCTTTAAAGAAGAGGAAACGGTTTAAAATTTCAACTGGAAATATATTTTGAAAAGCATGTAATCTCAGGATGATAGAGACAAATCAGATATCAGGTATTTTTGGAGTAATATTTTGATTTTGAAAAATGTTCTATAAAGCATTTAGCCATTGGGTGATAGAGAGGTCACATTGCAAAACAATGCATAGTAAGGGCAGTAAAAATATGGAATTCTTTGCCTTGGGAAGCTGTGTATGTAGATAGATACTCAAAAAAGTAATGGATACCTTTATAGCTCATAACAATTGTGATAATTACAGTAGTTGATTTCAATACAGATAGGATGTTGATCCAGGGGAATATCAATTTGCCCTTTTGAGTCAGGAAGCCATTTTTTACACACTTCGGATTTAACTGGAAATAGTTTCAACAGATTTATTGTTTTCCTTATTCTGAAATCAACAGTACTGATATGGCAACCACTGAACTTGATGGACTCATGACTGTGTTCCAGTCTTATCAAATAAGCTACAATATTTACATATTTCTACAGTTCAGGCGCTAAAACTCTCCCTCAACCCTCAAAATACTCTAATGAAAAAATATATATTGGAACTCTCAAGTCCTTGAGACTGACCAAACCTTCAAACAACAAAAAAAATCTATAACAGACAGTAGCAGTTCAAAAATATCAGTTCAATACATAAATGGAACCTTAAAAATGGTAAAGGGTATAGTTCTTTGAAATCTTCACTCCGGATCGTTTGCCCCGACGGGATCCCTGCCGCTCAGTCCCTAGGGCTGTTGGACTAGCCCTTTCCACAGAATCGTGATTCCCAAAAAGAAACAGAGAGACAAAATAGGACAGCGCAAATAGATCCCTCTAAGGCGATCCGATTAATATTTAGGACAAATACCCTTCCCACTTCAACCCCAAGAATGGATACTCACTCTTTCGTGAGGCTACTGCCGCGTCTAGGATATAAGCCTTCACTGGATCTGACCCCCAGTGACGGTCCGTCTCCAATAACGGTTCCTAAGAACCACCTTCTGGTTTCTAGTTGACTCTCCCGTTATGGTTCAAAACACCACCAAACACAGTTGGTAGATTTAACAGGGTCTAATACACAGTACGTGGTCCAAATGTAACTGAAGTTAGTTACTGCCGTTGAAAATGTGCATAAAGCGTATTTATTGAGATAGCAGAAACATAACAAACCCAAAAAAATAAAATCAATAATAAAACCAAGATACTGGTCCTGTCACAATGGCTAAATAACCCAACGCGTTTCGCGACTCTCTGTCGCTTCTTCAGGGGTCTAAAAGCCCACTCTTTAATACAACCATTTATAGTCTATAAATGGTTGTATTAAAGAGTGGGCTTTTAGACCCCTGAAGAAGCGCCAGAGAGTCGCGAAATGCGTTGGGTTATTTAGACCCTGTTAAATCTACCAACTGTGTTTGCTGGTGTTTTGAACTATAACGGGAGAGTCAACTAGAAACCAGAAGGTGGTTCTTAGGAACCGTTGTTGGAGACGGACCGTCACTGGGGGTCAGATCCACTGAAGGATTATATCCTAGAGGCGGCAGTAGCCTCACGAAAGAGTGAGTACCCATTCTTGGGGTTGAAGTGGGAAGGGTATTTGTCCTAAATATTAATTGGATCGCACTTAGAGGGATCTATTTGCGCTGTCCTATTTTGTCTCTAAGCTACAATATTAACTATGTTACATTTTAAGAAATTTCCCATGGCCAAAGGGTGACCTATGAATGGAACTTCTCTCTGCAATAAAGAGAAGTAAAACTCAACTCACAGTGCTGGCTTGTGTCAGGAACTGCAGATGACGAAAGAGCTGGCAATGTACAGTCCTAAGTATTCATATGTTTTCCAAAACCACAAAGTTACACTAGTGTTTTACTATAATAGCTACTGTTGCCTAACCTATAGGATGAATGCTTACAAAAAAAAATGTTTTTGTAATTCATTGAAGATCTTTAGTAATATAAACCAGAGGGAGTCAATTGTTCTACCTCCAGCCATTTGGAGACTACAACTCCCATCATCCCCAACCAGACTTTGTCCGGTTGGGGATGATGGGAGTTGTAGTCTTGAATAGCTGAAGGTGCAATGATTGACTACCCCTGTTATAAAAGTGTTGATTTCCATTTGGAGTTGTAAACTCAATGCAGTGTAATGCATTACACACCCACCTGGCAGTCGTGTTCAAAAGAAAAGTGGAGTTCTGGCGCAAAACATTTTCACTGTAGGGGTGAACTAAAAGTTCCCATTGATTTAAAGGGGCATTTTAGCCCTCTGAATTCTAAAGAGATCTCAAATGCATTGTGAAGCAATGCGCTGGAGACATCTCTAGCATTCAAGGATTTAGAATATCCATTTAAATCAATGGGAATTTTTGGAATTTTTAGTTCTCCCCTATAGGGTAAATGGTTTGCCCCAGAACTCCACTTTTCTTTTGATCATATGGCCCATAGTGAGCTCTAATCTTATTTTGTTTCACAGATAATTACAATCTACTTATATTCTTCTATAAATCATTTTATATCTCATGCCACAGTGTGGCACCTTATATGAATTCACTGCACAGTTTGCTAATCTATATATATACAGGACTTATAATTTTAAGTACTTTGCTACTAGCCAGACCTGAAAAGTTACTCGCCACTGCAAGCCAAAACATACCCACCAGGGCTGAATTTCTACTCGCCAGGGCTAAATTTTCACTCGCCATTGGCTAGTGGTGAATGGAAATTTTGAGCCCTGATATATATATATATATATATATATATATATATATATATATATTATATATATATATATATATATATATATATATAAGACAAAATCCTCATTTCATAATTTATGTCTCCTCAGGAGACACACACATAGAAGCGAATACCTCATTATATAATTTATGTCTCCTCAGAAGAACACACACACATAGAAGAGAATACCTCATTATATAATTTATGTCTCCTCAGAAGACACACACACACAGGGGTGGCAGTGTTGGAGATACACGGGTGCACGACTTTGGCAGGAGTGGGCAGGGGCCGAAGTCCCCTGGCCACTTCTATTAAAATCTCTGCAAGGAGTTTGCCGTCCCTCAAACTTCCTTCTCAACCAAAAAAAAAAACAAGGCCGACACATACACACACACACACAAATACATACACACACACACACACACACACACATACACTCACACACACTGTTACTCAATCTGACTCCCAGTGGCCTCAGCCGGACCTGTAGTACAGTCACTGAAGGGAAGCTGTGCAGCACTGGATAAACGTAATGGCACTCAAAGGGTTAAGGTAGGCCCTTATTGCGCAGTTATTTCATGGGTGTCAACATTTGACATGCAAGACAGAGGACAAGCAGCCATCAGGTACACACTGCAGCAAGGGGGGAGTGTCCTCAAAACTCACACTGTAAACTTCCATTTCCCTCCCACTTCTTCTCCTCCCCCAGCCTATTACTAACAATTTTTCACATGTCGTGTAAGCTCTGCTCCCTACTTTTGATTAAGCCCCACCCCATTTTAACCCAAATTGCCTCATTGATCTCTCCTCAGCAGCACCACAGGAGTCCACTCCAGGTATGAACACACTTCCCACTGCTATTTAACTGTGACATGACACACTAGTGTATACTGTTTGCCACTCAATACCTTAACCCTTTGCCTGCAAGAGGGGTGCACGACACATTGCAAACCCCTCTGACACTCAAAGGGTTAACATGCTGGTATAATGCTCCTATTATTTTCTGCTTTCCATTTTCACAACCCAAACACTCATAGGCATAAAGTGCAATTCTGCCTCAAAGTAAAGGAGAAATAAAAAATAACATTGATGTAATGGCATACCTCCAAAGTGTCCCTCTTTAGGAGGGACAGTCCCCTTTTGGGATCCAAATCCCTCTGTCCCTCTTTTCTACCCTTTTGTCCCTCTTTTCTGGAGATCAGAATGAGTAGTGTGTATCACATTGCTCTACAGCAATATAACTCACGTAAAGATGTAGTTAAGGGAAGATATAAATGAAGGGTCCAATGAAAAGGTAGAGGCCTTGTGGGTTGAAATACACACTGGGGGCACACATAATAAAAAGATATTGGTGGGGGTTTGCTACAAGCCACCTAATGTTGGGGAGTTGGAGGAAGCCCAACTTTTACTGCAAATGGAAAAGGCTGCTAGGTCAGCAAAGGTAATTGTAACAGGAGATTTCAACTACCCTGAAATTGACTGGAGCAATATGACTTCAGGCACAACAAAGGGAAATGTTTTTCTAAGTATGATAAATGATAATTTTATGTCCCAACTAGTAGACGAGCCAACTAGAAAAGAGGCCTTGCTTGACCTAGTGCTCTCAAACGATTCTGACATTGTAAACAATGTGCAGGTAAGGGAACATTTGGGCAGCAGTGACCACAATATTGTATCCTTTGAAGTTTGTTATGAGAAACCCAATAGCAAGAGTTTAACCAAAACATTCAATTTCAAAAAGGCTAATTTTACAAAGTTAAAAGAAGCTTTAAAGGATATCCAGTGGGATGTAATTTTCAAAGATAAAAATGCACAAGAATCATGGAATGTACTTAAAATGCTCTTGGGCAAATATACACGTCAATATATAATTGGGGAATAAGCACAAGAGAAGTAAAGCAAAACAAATGTGGATTAATAATGTGGTTAGCAGGGAAATGAGAAATAAAAAGCAGGCTTTTAAGGTGTTTAAGTCAAACAGGTCAGATGCATCATTTAAAAAATATAAAGAATGTAATAAAGTCTGCAAACAAGCAATTAAGCTAGCTAAAATAGAAAATGAGCGAAACATTGCAAATGAGAGCAAGAAAAACCCTAAACAATTCTACAAGTATATTAACAACAAAAAAGTTAAGGTTGATATTGGTCCTCTTAGGACTGAAACAGGTGAATTGATTAGTGAGGATAAAGCTATGGCTGACACCCTAAATACGTTCTTTGCTTCAGTATATACAAAGGAAGCAGAAATGACACGCTGTGGGCAAACAGACAAAACCATGGAATTTCCTCCAACATCTACATGGCTTACTGAGGACAAGGTCCAAAAGAGACTGGAAAGGGTTATAGTGAATAAAGCGCCTGGACCGGACGGTATACACCCAAGGGTACTTAAGAACTTAGTTCAGTAATAGCAAAACCATTATACTTAATATTTATTGATTCGCTTTCATCAGGCATAGTGCCCTGTGATTGGAGGAAAGCTGATGTAGTTCCATTGTTTAAAAAGGGAGCAAGATCCAAACCAGGAAATTATAGACCTGTGAGCTTGACTTCCATAGTGGGTAAGATACTAGAAGGGTTATTAACTGACAGTATTCAGAACTATGTGAAGACAAACAATATCATTAGTAGTAATCAGCATGGTTTCATGAAGAACAGATCATGTCAGACTAATTTACTTGCATTTTATGAAAGAGTGAGTAGTAATTTGGATAGGGGAATTGCTGTTGATGTAGTATACTTGGATTTTGCAAAAGCCTTTGACACAGTGCCTCACAACAGGTTACTGCATAAATTAAAAGGATTTGGTTTGGGTGGTGTTATCTGTACATGGATTGAGAACTGGTTAAATGATAGATGGCAGAGAGTTGTTGTAAATGGAACTTTTTCAAATTGGTCTAGGGTTATAAGTGGGGTGCCGCAGGGTTCAGTCCTGGGCCCAATGCTTTTTAATTTGTTTATTAATGATCTAGAAGTGGGAATTGAAAGTAGCATCTCAATCTTTGCTGATGACACTAAGCTATGTAAGGAAATACATACAGAGCTTGATGTTTTTTCCCTACAGAAGGATTTAGATAAACTAAGTGAATGGGCAGAAAAGTGGCAGATGTCATTTAATGTAGATAAATGTAAGGTTATGCATTTGGGTTGAAGAAACAAACTTGCAACATATACTCTAAATGGGAAACAACTTGGGAAATCCTCATTAGAGAAAGATTTAGGTGTACTGATAGACAATAGTCTTCACAGCAGTGTGCAGAGTCACTCAGCTGCTGCAAGAGCAAATAGAGTACTAGCCTGCATAAAAAGAGGGGTAGAAGCAAGGGATGCTAATATTATCCTACCTCTGTATAAATCCTTGGTTAGGCCTCATCTAGAATATGGAGTACAATTTTGGGCGCCTGTTCTAAAAAAAGACATTACTGAACTGGAAAAGGTGCAGAGACGTGCAACAAAACTGATAAAGGGATTGGAGGATCTGAGTTACAAAGAGAGACTAGCCAAACTGGTTTTGTTTACATTAGAAAAGAGATGTCTAAGGGGTGATATGATTACCATTTACAAATACATTCGAGGTCAATACAAAGAACTATCCAATGAATTATTTATGCAAAGAGCTGAGCTAAGAACAAGAGGTCATCCATTAAGACTTGAGGAAAGGCGCTTTCGACTAAAACACAGGCAGGGATTCTTTACAGTAAGGGCGGTAAGGCTATGGAATTCTTTGCCTCGGGATGTTGTGCTTGCAGATAATGTAACTGCATTCAAAAAAGCAATGGATGCCTATCTAGCACAGAACAATATTGACAGTTATGACAGATGGCTTCAAAGCAAGGGAACTATATGACACACACACACACACACACTGGAAATTGCTCCAGGGGGCTTTTTTGTTGCCTTCCTCTGGATCAACAGGGGTGTTATTGGCATGGGCTGGACTTGATGGACGCATGTCTTTTTTCAGCCTTATCTACAATGTTACTATGTATGTTAGTTAATCTTCAGTATATGTGTTTCTAAGGGTGAACCCAAATGTTGTAGTAAAAAAATGTCGGTAGGGCAACAAAATAAAATGTCTTGGTCAGTATTCAAATGTCCTACCAACATTAAGCACAACGGACGTTAGGACACAAAACTGGTGTTGTGTCCAAACGTTCGTTTTGTGCCTTAAGTTCCCAAAACGCCACAAAATAACACCAGTTTTGGGAACTTAACAGTAAAAAAGTTAAAGGGATAGTAATACTTAAATTGTAAAAAAAATATGTTGTAGGGTTTATCCCCCTGAGTAAAACAAGAGTACTCACACTGCTGAAAGGTGTTTCATTCAAAAGTCATTAATTTTCAAAGTTGAATTTTTTAGGTGCAGTATCACAGTGGCCTGAAATTGTACAGTGGCGCTGTTGCTACACCATCCTATGGAGATTTATGGCCCGGGGAAAGAGCTGGTCATAGGATCGTGTAGCAACAGCGCCACTGTACAATTTCAGGCCACTGTGATATTGCACCTAAAAAATTCAACTTTGAAAATCAATAACTTTTGAATGAAACACCTTTCAGCAGTGGGAGTACTCTTGTTTTACTCAGGGGGATAAACCCTACAACATATATTTTTTAAAGTTTTAAGTATTACTATCCCTTTAACCACTGGTGCCTGACATACTGTCAAGCACCAATCGTTAAAACATCTGTGTTAAACTTACCTGTCATCCACTGTCTGCCTCCTCCTTTCTTCTATCTTCTTTCTTCTCTTGTATCTTCGGTCTTCTTTATTCTTTCTGTAAAACAAAAACAAAAGTTTAAGTTAAAAGCATACATACTTTAACCCCTTGAGTGCCAGAGGGGTACGCAACGCATTGCAAAGCACCTCTCTGGGGCCCGAAGGGTTAAGTTATGTAGTAGTGTGCCAGCTGTTAAAATCCAAATGCCCCCATAATAATAATAATAATAATAATAATAAATGTTTTTAATATATTAAAAGCCAATGGTATTGCCATAAGTTAAAAAAAAAAATGATACTTAGCATATACGTCGCTGTCTCCGCTGCTGCGTGAGGCCGCTGAGGCGGCGGTGGAGACAGAATACTGTGCCACCCCCCCTCTTCTTGTCCACGGGTCTGAGGGAATTAGAATTGAGACTGCCCTTATAAATACTTCTAATTCTCTCACAGCCATTGGCTGGGATATGCTTACACGTCTCCCAGCCAATCAGTTCAAAGCACAGCCGCTCAAAGCTGATTGGCTGGGAGATGTGATGTTTTTTAACTTAGTCGGGTTAACCCTATGAATGCTGGTGGGGTAAATATACCCCACTGGCACTCATAGGGTTAATTCTACTAACGTCTGACACATTTTTTATACTTTGGGTGTATTGATATGGGGCTTAGAGTCCCATATCAATAAATCCACTGAGGACTTAGGGTTTTTTTAACTTCAAGTTTCTGTTTTGGCTCCCTCTACACTCTCCCTCTCCATCGCCTCAGACTCACCTTCACCTCATTGCCTCACAAACTATATGCAGTACTCCAAACACAATACTCCAAACGAAAATGCTATATACAATACACCAAACATTAACATCCAAATGCAATAAGCCAAATGCTATACACAAAACTCAATACACCACACACAATACGCTATACACCAAAAGTTCTAAGCTATACTCCAAACGCTCTAATCAATAGGCTATACACAATATGCCAAATGCCATAGCCAAACGCTACATGCAATACTACCCAAACACTATGCGAAATACTCTGAATGCAAAACACTATACAAAATACACTATACGCAATACGTCAAACAATAGACACAATACACCAAATGCTATATGCAAAACGATACATGCAAAATGATATACGCCAAATGGCAAAAGGAAAACGGCATATGAAATACACTAATCACTATATGTCAGACGCTATACTCCGAAAGCAAAACACTATATGCAATATACCAAAAACAAAATGCTATATGCAATACGCCAAATGCAAAAAACTACATGCAGTACTTCAAATGATATACACCAAAAGCAAAACTATATATGCAGTACCCTATACGCAAAAAGCTATACACAAAATAATATATGCAATACACCCTACTCTATACGTTAAACACACTACGTCAAAAGCTATATGCAATATGCCAAAAGCCTTACTCCAAATTCAATATGCCAAAAGCTATACAAAAAAAGCCAAATGCTTTACACCAAATGCTATCTGCAATACACCAAGCGCCATATGCAATATGCCAGTCGCTATATGCCAAATGCTTTACTAAACGCAATACTCCAAAATGAAAATGCTATAGGCAATAAGCAAAACGCTATACACAATATGCCAGATGCAAATGCTTTACTACAAACACTATATACTAGACTCCAAACACTGTATGTTAAACGCTATACGCAAAACTCTATATGTCAAACGTTACACACAAAACACTATATGCAGTGTGCCAAATGCTATATGCAAGACACCATACGATAAACGCAGTACAGCAAACACTATATGCAATATACCATACGCTACGCTCCAAACACTATACACAATGCAATAGGCCAAACGATATACGCCAAATGATATGCACCATATCAATACGCAAAGAGCTATGTGCCAAACTTTATACTCCAAAAGCAAAAGGCTATATGCATAATGCTGTAGGCAATATGCTATATGCAATGAACTATATGCAAAACGTTATCCACAATTAACACAAGCTCACATACACGCTCTCTCACTCGTACACCACTCATGCATAAACACACTCACACATACACACACACAAACACATGATCACACACACTGATGTAGCGTTGCTTTGTAATGTGTTACATACCTTTATGTACAGTGGCATAACTAGATGCCATTGGGCCCTGGGGCAGAAATTACCATGGGCCCAGTGCCCCCCCCTGCATCTTCACATTGCCCCATGTCCATCTCCGACCTCTATCACCTGCTCCCTCGCGGTTCTCAGTAATGCAGAGCTCTGCATTACTAGAGTGCCAGGAGATCAGCTGAGCTGCTGCGGGCATGGGCTGCGGGCGAGTGGCGATGGGTTCGCAGGGGACGGCCGGGCCCCTGGAGTGACGGGTCAGGTTGCAGATGCGACCCCTGCGACCCCTATTGTTACGCCACTGTTTGTGTAGCTGAAAGGGCTCAGTACTGACAATTCAAGAAGCCAATCATTAAAGCAGTCGTTTGGGGTTATGCACTAAGGCATAATAAAGATGTAATAAAGCAGAAATTACCTGTCCAGTGATATTACTTCTCCAATGACTATGCTATGCTTCAGAGCCCATGCACTAAGATCGCCAAAGTTACAGAAATCTTAGTGCAGTGGCTCCATAGAATAACATAGGAACTGGAGAAGTGATATCACTGAAAAAGTCATCTCCGCTTTATCACCTCTTTATCACCTCTTTATCACACCTTAGTGCATCCCCCCCTTTGTCTTATTAATGACACCAGCAGAGCCATGCCAATATCGCTAGTAGAATATAAGAAAGCGAAGTGCTCCTGTAGCCACATGTTTGTAAAAAAGTTAAAAACGTGAGTGTGTGAGCCATTACAATGGATTTATGATATGGTAAATTATTGCTGCCATGTTCTTTAAAATTATTGGGCTTGGATTTCTGCCATAAATACCAACTTTAATCACCTATTAATAAACATTATATATAGAGTGATAAATGAATTGGTCAAAGACCATGGAAAAGATATGTCAAAACACATGCTGTAAACATTCCTTATAAACTACAGGTGGCTTTATTGACAGAATTATTTTTTATTATGGCACTATGATTACATGTGAATAAGAATTCTGTGGAATGGATTGTGCTCATATTTACCTGCTTAAAAATTTCCTTAGCAAATACTATAGGTGAGCGTAGCTTCATTCGTATAAATAAAATCAAACACTTATAACCCATTAACAACCGCCCATTTCGTGATGAATTCTGGGATGGCAGAGCGGAGTGCAGCCACTCTGCCATCCCAGAATTCCATGATGTACCAGGAACTGGACTGACTTGATGGTCCTGGTATGTCATTGGTCACTAAAGGGTTAAAGGGCAACAGTCATGTCAACAGTATACTATCGGCAGAGTTAAACTGACATGCCAGGAGCCCTAAGCAATGCATTCTAGGCACCCTTAGCACCACCTTGCCCATACTCCCACTCCTCACACCCCATTCTCAGTCTCAGCCACTGTTTGCTGGCACAAAAAATATACTTTCCTATAACAAGTAAGACAAAACAACCTTTAACCCTTTGGTCGCTAGAGATGTCTCCAAAGCATTTCTCCTCAATGAATTGAAGACTTCTATAGCAATCAAGAAGCTATATAATAGCCTTTAAAGGGGCATACAATTGGTGAAGGGCACAAATGACCTCTTCTTGACCAATATCCTCCTCTCCTCGCTCGGCTAAGGAAAGACATCCATCAGTTGCAACATCTTCCCATCTCTTGGTGTAGGATGGTGAATCTTGTTAAAATTATCTTCCTGCCTAAGCTTCTTTGTCTTTTTTCAAATGATTCCTATTAATCTCCCTAAACCTTTTCTGAAAAAGGGTTTAGGGAGTTTAAGAACTTGTCTACGTTTGTTTGGCTGAACAGACAACCGAGGTGCAGTAAAGCAATTATGTTTCGACAGTGCGAGTGGGGGTGTCAGTCAACCAGAGGTGGAAAGGTAACACATGGCAGCAAACTTACTCAAACTAGCAGACTTCTCTTAGTCCTCTCCAATTGCTGATTGGTTCTGGGTGAGTCTCCACTACCGCTGTTCTTTAGCACCTCTTCAACTTTTGCTTGCCTCTAAGGCTTCAATCCTAGTTCCCCTCCTCTCATGCCCCATCCTGAGCATATATTAACAAAGTGGCTTACACAAGCACACATCAGTCACTGGTCCCCTTACCCTTCACCACATCTGGATATCTTGGGGAATCTGGAATTCCCTCCTGGTCTACACAAAGCCTCCTTCCGTTGCTGGATTGTGGATAAATAGACATGCCTGTTGGCATTGGAAAACAACCCCAACTTCCATACATTTCAAGCAATGGTGGCCTCTGATACATTGCCCAGCTCCGAATCGTGGAAATACCTACAAGTTAAACATTATGCACAGACTGTCCTCAGAACAGACTCAACAAATAGACCACTATCAGACATGGAGACCTTTCTGAGCTCGCCAACCAAAACAATTAAGCCAGTAACAAAATTCTACAAATTGCTTGTCCCAGATGATTTTGCCCACCCGCCGAATATGCGAAAGCCTGGAAATTGGATTTGAGAATAACCCAATTGTCCTATCCACAGATTTGGGAGAAGATCTTCCGTCGAGCCTCTTCTTCCTGAGAGACACTTCTTCTTCTAAGGGGGGATTTCAAACTTCTGTCTAGATGGTACATGACAGCCAGTAGATTGGCGAGAATCTCACTGACCCATAGTGATAGGTGTTGGCAATGTGGCGAATCTGAGGGTTCACATTATTGAAACAGAAATTGTCTAGTCTGTCATTTGGAAAATTCAGCCCTTTGTATTGGCAGGATTTCTGCTCCAGGAGCAAACAGCCAGTCAAGTCAATCTGGCACTGCATTGTGAGTCTCAGTGGAGCAGCGATCTGGGTATCCTGAAATGAGACTCCCAGGGCTTCCATGCTGGTTTCATGTGACAGACAGAACTGCAAAGATTTTGTGCCACCAAAATATAAAGCTTCATTTACCAAAAACTTTTAATTTTACAGAAAATTGGTTAAAGTAACATATAGGCAGATTTTAATTCCCTGTAAAGCAAACTAAGCCTGTTTTAAGGAAAGGGGATACGGAGAGCGCCTAAAGATGATTACAAATATTTGACAACAATAAATACAATAATAAAAAGAAAATACTATCAAGATATCATATAAAAGGTAGAGAAACAGTAGTGGTGGACTACAGTCCTTATGAGTCCATAGAAGATTAAATGTGCAAAGATGTTAGATATATATAGACTGATATATTCAAAGTCTAATAAGGAGCGTTGGGGTTACCTCGCCCGTCAGTATGCTGCTGGTATGAATATGATGGCAACTTAAGGTGACCACATATCCCTTTAAATCAGGGACACTTATAAAATACACACATTGCAGGACAGCACAGGAATCAAAGCAACCCTGCAATGTGTGTATTTTATAAGTGTCCCTGATTTAAAGGGATATGTGGTCACCTTATGGCAACTTCTCTGTCTCTGTCCTGAAAAGATCACAATGGTGTGACACCACTAACACTGTTGTTGGTGAGGGGAGATATACAATCTTGGTTATGGAGGTTTGCTCCAATTTATCCTTGTGATTCTAAAGACCTTTAAAGGGATAGTAATGTTTCATAATAATAGCAGCTCTAATTAATCTTCATAGTATTTGGGCCTTGGAGAGTGTTATTTCAATTCTGTCAGAGTTGTAGTTCAAGAGTAATTGAATGATAAAGTATCCCCCTCCCGCCCCCTTTACTGATATCACACTGCTCACCTCAGAGCAGCAGGGTGTGTCCAAGTAGATTGCAGAGAGGGACAATCTTCAATTAAGATAAGGGAAAAAGCTGAAAAACCTGTCAAGGGGGGCAGGGCTTTCATTGTTCTCACAGTAAGAATATTGACTCTTGATGTGAGCTGTCTGGTCTATGGACTGGATTCCACATCTGAGAGGAGGCGGCTTACACTAGGTAAAAGGGGCAGGAGGGGGATACTTTATCATTTAATTACTCTTGAACTACAACGCTCACAGTAATGAAATAACACTCTCCATGGCTCAAATACTATGAAGATTAACTGGAGCTTCTGTTTTTGTGAAACATTACTATCACTTTAAGCTGAAGTGCAGAATGTTGCTCCTTAGCAGTGGACATCCCAGCGGGCAGAGGTTCCCTTCAAGCGGCAATTCATTTTCTTTCAGGTAGATAATATTATATCTGACTGCATAATCTTCAATATGGATAACACTGTTCCTTCCAATGCGTTTTGTGTCACTTATTGGACACGTCCTCAGGGATTATTAACAGAGCCTCTCTTCTTTATTTCATATCTCTTTTATTTTATATGATACTACTTGAAGAGCCCGTTACACAGTCCACGGTGCCACTGGCAGCTGGTCGCGGGGCAGTCATGCACAGTAGAGACTGCCCACATCGTGGCTGATACAGTGGCAGGTGGTTGCGGTGCAGTCATGCACAGTAGAGACTGCCCACATCATGGCTAATACAGTGGCAGGTGGTTGCGGTGCAGTCATGCACAGTAGAGACTGCCCACACCGTGGCTGATACAGTGGCAGGTGGTTGCGGTGCAGTCATGCACAGTAGAGACTGCCCACACCGTGGCTGATACAGTGGCAGGTGGTTGCGGTGCAGTCATGCACAGTAGAGACTGCCCACATCATGGCTAATACAGTGGCAGGTGGTTGCGGTGCAGTCATGCACAGTAGAGACTGCCCACACCGTGGCTGATACAGTGGCAGGTGGTTGCGGTGCAGTCATGCACAGTAGAGACTGCCCACACCGTGGCTGATACAGTGGCAGGCAGTCGCAGTGCATTCATGCACAGTAGAGACTGCCCACACCGTGGCTGATACAGTGGCAGGCAGTCGCAGTGCAGTCATGCACAGTAGAGACTGCCCACATCATGGCTAATACAGTGGCAGGTGGCTGCGGTGCAGTCATGCACAGTAGAGACTGCCCACACCGTGGCTGATACAGTGGCAGGCAGTCGCAGTGCAGTCATGCACAGTAGAGACTGCCCACGTCGCGGCACGGGCAGTCTACTGCACATGACTGCAGGATGCACAGCAGTCTCTACTGTGCGTGACTGTGTCGTTACACACGTTTTAGCGAATTATTATATAGGATATTTCCATTTCTTTTGATTGTTTCATTTATTTATTACACTTCTCTAAACCTGTATTAACCCTTTGAGTCCCAGAGGAGTATTCAGTGTATTGCAAAGATGGCACTGACGTACATCAAGATCGCAAGCATCAGCTGTTTTCTTCCCCTCTGTCCTTGGCAGGGGCTTCTTGCCCCTATTCTGGGGAAAGGGGATGACCAGTGGGGGAGGGGTGAGAAAAGGTCCTGAGAGGGAGGGGAGGGGTGGTTAATAAAAACAGGTTTGCTGTAAATAAAGTTATACATAACCTTTGTTCTTTTATTTTGGGAATTCAAGGTTCTGCCCATACTGCCGCAGCTGGATACAGGCTTCAGTTTATGCTGTCCGTAGCCAAGGGTAAAAAGGTCAAACACAATTGTAATAAAGCTGTAAAGTTTTTATTTGCTACTCTACATTTGTGTCTTGTGTGTTGATTAAAAACAGTAAGGTTTGGGTGGTTCAAGGTTGTGATGCGTTAACGGTTTGGGGAAAGGTGGGAAGCAGCGCATTGCCATATCAATATCCTATATAATAATTTTCTAGGATGTTTGTCAGAAGCCATCATGCACAGTAGAGACTGCCCGAACGCACAGAATGCTGGGAGTTCTGTGCTGGCAGCATTCGGTGCTTTCGGGCAGTCTCTACAGTGCATGACTGTGTCGGCGGCAGGACGCAGAGCAGGACCGGACTCTTAACCCTTTGAGTGCCAGAGGGGTACGCAACACATGGGGTACATAACGCACTGCAAAGCAATGTGTTGCGTACCCCTCTGGCACTCAAAGGGTTAACATCACCCGGATTTTGGCCTGTGTACACAGGCTTTTACACTAGTCTACTATAAATGAATAAACAGAATTTTCATTGTTAATCTATTTAAAAAAATAAGGTAGACGATAGGAACTGGAACCTTGCCCCTTTTGTATTGATTCAGCCCTTTAAAGAACCAGAGAAAGAAATGTGTTGCACACCCCTCTGGTTCCTAAAGGGGTAAAATTAAAACATATTGTTGTCCCATGTTAAATAAAGATGGACTACTTTGTACTAAAGTTCTTCCAAAATGTAGCCCTCAGTACCACTTAACAGTAAACATTGCATTTGCTGGTGATGTCTAGCATAACTAAATTACCATCTTATTTACTGCAGGTTAGAACATCCATCTTGAGAGAATATGCACTATTGTCAGTTTTGAACTAGTTGAACTAGTACAGGCTGCCAGGGACGGGCATATGATAGGGAAAGTATTTTTTTTTTTTTGTGTGTGTGAAAGTATTTTACCAGGAAGAAGGTTGTATCTTGTTTTCAAGTATATCCTGAATTCATTTTATCTATTTCAGAAGGGTGAAAGGTGAGTTGATATTGTAGGGACTAGAACCTGCAACCCTGAGGCCTGAACAGATTCTACAGCTGGTTCATTAACCAACTGAACTATCTCACCAGCTTACTATCATAGAACTTTAGTATCTGGCTGGCAGGCATTAGGGAGAACAGTATGGAATGTTTGTATCTTGCTGGCAGGGAGTGTCAGGCGTTAGGGAGAACAGTGTGGAATGTTTGTATCTTGCTGGCAGGGAGTGTCAGTTGTTAGGTAGAACAGTGTGGAATATTTGTATCTTGCTGGCAGGGAGTTTCAGTTGTTAGGGAGAACAGTGTGGAATGTTTGTATCTTGCTGGCAGGATGCAACAAGTGGAAGGGAGAACAGTGTAGAATGTTAGTTTCTCGATGGCAGGGAGTACAGGTGGAAGGAAGAATGATGTGGAATGTTAGCATCTGGCTTACAAGGAGTGGCAGATCGGAGAGACAGCAGTGTAGACTATTAGTTTCTGGCTGTCAGGGAGTGGCAGGTAGGAGAAAGAGCAGTTTGGAATGTTTTTATCTTACTGGCATGGAGAAGTAGGAGCAGTGTGGAATGTTAGTATCTGGGTGGCAGGTGGAAAAGAGAGCAGTATGGAATGTTAATATCTGGGAGGTAGGTGGGAAGGAGAGCAGTATGGAATGTTAGTATATAGGTAGCAGTTGGGACGGAGAGCAGTATGGAATGTTAGTATCTGCCTTGCAGGTGGGAAGGAGAGCAGTATGAAATGTTATTGTCTAGGTGGCAGGTAAGAAGGAGAGCAGTATGAAATGTTAGTATCTGGGTGGCAGGTGGGAAGGAGAGCAGTATGGAATGGTAGTATCTGGGTGGTAGGGGAGAAGGAGGGCAGTATGGCATGTTAGTATCTGGGTGGTAGGTGGGAAGGAGAACAGTATGGAATGTTAGTATCTGGGTTGCAGGTGGGAAGGAGAGCAGTATGGAATGTTAGTATCTAGATGGCAGGTGGGAAGGAGAGCAGTATGGAATGTTAGTATCTGGGTGTTAGGCGGGAAGGAGAGCAGTATGAAATGTTAGTATCTATATGGCAGGTGGGAAGGAGAGCAGTATGGAATGTTAGTATCTGCGTTGCAGGTGGGAAGGAGAGCAGTATGGAATGTTAGTATCTAGGTGGCAGGTAGGAAGGAGAGCAGTATGAAATGTTAGTATCTGGGTGGCAGGTGGGAAGGAGAGCAGTATGGAATGTTAGTATCTAGGTGGCAGGTAGGAAGGAGAGCAGTATGAAATGTTAGTATCTGGGTGGCAGGTGGGAAGGAGAGCAGTATGGAATGTTAGTATCTGGGTGGTAGGTGGGAAGGAGAGCAGTATGAAATGGTAGTATCTCTGTGGCAGGTGGGAAGGAGAGCAGAATGGAATGGTAGTATCTGGGTTGCAGGTGAGAAGGAGAGCAGTATGGAATGTTAATATCTGGGTGGCAGGTGAGAAGGAGAGCAGTATGGAATGTTAATATCTGGATGGCAGGTGGGAAGGAGAGCAGTATGGAATGTTAGTATCTGAGTTGCAGGTGAGAACGAGAGCAGTATGGAATGTTAATATCTGGGTGGTAGGTGGGAAGGAGAGCAGTATGGAATGTTAGTATATAGTTGGCATGCCAGCCTGTACTGTCTGATGTGCATGAACTACAGCTCTGACAGTATTGTCAAATACTATGAAGAGTAATTGGAGCTGTTCTTTTGTGAAACATGTAGACAAAAAACACAAAAGAGAGAAGCGCACACGATCTGAGTGTAGACTGTAATGTCAATATATGGAATCCTCCACCAGATAATCACCTGTGAGCTCACAAGATGTCTACTCACGTTTCCATGAGGCTATACCGGCCTCTCAGTGAATAAGCCTCCACTGGATCACCCCCAGTGCGGGTATCTGTATCACTCCTGTTCCAGATCTTTCCACCGGTCTTCCCAATATCTCCCAATATTCCTCCTCACCCAGAGTAGATGGAGATGGTATAATACTCCTCAGGATTCAAAGACTCCAACTAATACTCTATATCAAATGAGGACTAATGTTTGTACAAAAAGGAAGGGGAAGACTATATGGAGTAATACAGTCCCAAAAACACAATAACTGTGGGCCACTAATGAAATAGGAACCACACACTAGATCAAATGGTTCTCCATAAAAATATACATTTATTATAAAAAATAAATCACATAAAACACACATATATGTGCATGTACATATACTGAATACTATAAAAAGAATATAATCAGTATAAAATAATCTCCAAAAGAGATAAAACAATACTCTCACCCTACGCGTTGCGTGATATATTATCACTTCCTCAGGGGTCTATCTACAGGTACCACATTGCATCTTGACCCTTATATACTTACATAAACTCTATTTGGCGCCAAAACAATGCAAACAAACACAATACATACTGACTTGCCTCTAATTGAACTTCCTCTCGATCCTCTTCCTCCCCTTGAACCGCACACCACATAAACCGGATATCCGCATCCATACTTCCTCCCCCTGAACCGCAAAAACCCTCTCCCTATACCACTGGACATCCGCTTCCACACTTCCTCCCTCTGAACCGCAAACTACCTCTCCTTTGAACCGCTACTATCCCCACCCTCTTCCGGGGATAGTAGCGGTTCAAAGGAGAGGTAGTTTGCGGTTCAGAGGGAGGAAGTGTGGAAGCGGATGTCCAGTGGTATAGGGAGAGGGTTTTTGCGGTTCAGGGGGAGGAAGTATGGATGCGGATATCCGGTTTATGTGGTGTGCGGTTCAAGGGGAGGAAGAGGATCGAGAGGAAGTTCAATTAGAGGCAAGTCAGTATGTATTGTGTTTGTTTGCATTGTTTTGGCGCCAAATAGAGTTTATGTAAGTATATAAGGGGTCAAGATGCAATGTGGTACCTGTAGATAGACCCCTGAGGAAGTGATAATATATCACGCAACGCGTAGGGTGAGAGTATTGTTTTATCTCTTTTGGAGATTATTTTATACTGATTATATTCTTTTTATAGTATTCAGTATATGTACATGCACATATATGTGTGTTTTATGTGATTTATTTTTTATAATAAATGTATATTTTTATGGAGAACCATTTGATCTAGTGTGTGGTTCCTATTTCATTAGTGGCCCACAGTTATTGTGTTTTTGGGACTGTATTACTCCATATAGTCTTCCCCTTCCTTTTTGTACAAACATTAGTCCTCATTTGATATAGAGTATTAGTTGGAGTCTTTGAATCCTGAGGAGTATTATACCATCTCCATCTACTCTGGGTGAGGAGGAATATTGGGAGATATTGGGAAGACCGGTGGAAAGATCTGGAACAGGAGTGATACAGATACCCGCACTGGGGGTGATCCAGTGGAGGCTTATTCACTGAGAGGCCGGTATAGCCTCATGGAAACGTGAGTAGACATCTTGTGAGCTCACAGGTGATTATCTGGTGGAGGATTCCATATATTGACATTACAGTCTACACTCAGATCGTGTGCGCTTCTCTCTTTTGTGTTTTTTGTCTACATGTATTGAAAGTCGAATACCAGCGACTGATGTTGGGAGGCGGCACCGTGAAAGTAGAAGTGAAAAGAGATTTTTGAAGAAGGCTCGACTAGAGACTTTGGGTTTATTTTGTTTTATTTTATTGTATTTCATTTATTTTATTTATATCATTTTCATTTTTATTTTTTCCCTTTTTTAGGGTTTTTTATATATATTTTGAATATTATATATTGTTTATTTTCACTACAATATTGTGGTTGTATATTCAAAGTAGAGACCTCTCAATAGTGAGCGCTGATATATTTAGAATTGTCTTTTGTGAAACATTACTATCCCTTTAAGGGGTCAAAGTATGCAGAATACATTTCTGTTTGTCTTTTATTTATGATATGGTAGAGTAGCAACTGCAAGGAAACCAAATAACTGAGTCATTCCAAAAATGTCAACTGAAATTATTTGGATTTTCCATTTAATTTATTTGTAGTGAACATTTTAAGCACTCGGAAAAATGATTAAAACACTAGGTCCATGCTTTTGAAATCTCAAACACACCTCAAAAGTAAATAAATCTTTAAAACAATAGTCCCTTCTGTGACTAGTGCAAACAAAGTCCTGTCTTATCAGATCAATGCTGTGTTACAGAAAGGGAAGCACATCTGATTCTTTCTGACAGTCATGTTAGAAAACCGCATTGTTCTTTACCGTTGTGATCAGAAATACCTACTTAGAGTTGTATGTCAAAAAGACGAATGGAGGAATTCTGTGTATGAATGCAGTATAGGGGGAAACTAAAAATCCTCTTTGATTTAAATGGGAATTTAAAACCTTTTAATGCTAGAGAGGTTTGTTTTGCAATGCGTTGGAGACCTCGCTACCATTCAACGGTTTGAAATTCCCATTTAACCCTTAAGGTGCCAGACTCCAGAGGGGTAGGCAACACATTGCTTTGTAAAGCGTTGCGTACCCCTCTGGCACTCAAAGGTTTAAATCAGTGGACATTTTTAGAATTTTTAGTTTTTCCCTCTAGTGCAACTGGTTTACCTTATAACTCCTCAGGGGAGATTCAATAAGTGGTGATAAAATGGAGATGAATGACTTCTCCAGTGATATCACTTTTCCAGTTCCTGTGTTATTCTATAGAGCTAATGCACAATTAAGACATCTTAGTGCATAGGCTCCATAGAATAACATAGGAATTGGAGAAGTGATGTCACTGGAGAAGTTATCTACATTTTATCACCTATTTATCATTGCTTAACCCCTTATGGACCACGTGACATGCTATGACCGTCACGCGTTTTTTTGCCTTAAGGCCCGGTGACTGTCATAGCACGTCACTCACATTTTATTTATAGTGCTCCTATCGAAGTCTAAAAACGGGGTCTGAAATTGACCACTCCAAGAGGCCTCTCTCAGATCCCTAAGTGGTGCGCCAGTGCACATAACAGGTCACGTGTATTGGCGTGTCGGCAAGGATCAAAGTGGTCCTTAAGGGAAGGTTACTTCCCAGAACCCTGGTCCTTAAAGGGATAGTAATACTTTGTTTTAACTTTATTTTATTTTGTAGTCATTAAAAAAAAAAAAATGAAGAATGATATAAGTCTTGTCTCTCAAACCTTTATGGTTTAAGAGATATTCACAAACAAAGTATCCCCCCACTGTTCAACCAGATCAGAAGGGAGGTGCCCAGGTAGACTGCAGAGAGGGACAATCTTCAATTAAGATAAGGGAAAAAGCTGAAAAACTTGTCAAGGGGGGATACAACCAGATTCACATCTGAGAAGTGATGGCTTACACTAGGTAAAAGGGGCGGTAGGGGAAACTTTGCTTGTGAATATCTCATAAACCATAAAGGTTTGAGAGATAAGACTTATATCATTCTTCATGTTTTTTTAATGCCTACAAAATAAAATAAAGTTAAAACGAAGTATTACTATCCCTTTAAGGAGTTAATGAATACCCCCACACACACACACACCCCTCCACTTTTCTTTTGAAGATACGGCCCTTCATATCTACATTTTTCTTTAGATGAAAAACAAAATATGTTGTAACATTTATATTTTTATAATCAAAAGTAAATGGAGAGCAAAGGGAAAAATGGAGAAAACTGTCTAAGTGTAGTACCCTAAAATATTTATTAAAAATACCAATAAAAAACCGCCTCTTCAGGGGATCTACTCACAAAATGAACAATAAAGCAGAGCACATCACAAAGACATCGAATCGATCCCCGGATACAGTCTGTAGAGAAGCAGGAGACATTGGGAATCCCGTAGACTGTGTTTGTACTACCTCAGTATCGCTTACGATTGAGGCTGGATCCACAAGGCACCGTCATCATCCTGTTGGAGTGACGTCAATGGGAGGAGACAAGCGGTTAGTGTGTGGAAGACACCTGGAATAAGGAACGAACGAAGGAGATGTACTTTTGGAACTATCTGCGGATCGAATCAATGTCTTTGTGATATGCCCTGCTTTATTGTTCATTTTGTGAGTAGATCCCCAGAAGGGGTGGTTTTTTATTGGTATTTTTAATAAATATTTTAGGATACTACACTTAGACCTTTCCATTTATTTTTGATTATCTGCAGAGTGTTTCCCGTGGGGTTTACACTGTGTGCAAGAGAACATGCTTGCACGTAGGATTGAGGATTGAGAATAGGAGAGGAAGAAAGACTTTTTGTGGACTATTGATATGGATGTTTTATATTTAAATTTGAGCACTATTTGATTTGAAAAAACCCTCTTTTTATTTATATTTAAATGTCAATTAAACAATAGCTTTATAGTGTTTGATCCTCATTTCTTCATTTCATAGGCTTAGTGTAGAATAGAGGTCATCAACTGTTGGACCTCCAACTCTTAGAGACTATAACTACCACCATTCTCAACCAGCCAACAGCTGGACGTCCAACAACTCACTACCCCTCGTCTAGATGATGAGCTGGAAACCAGATTTCCCATTAGGTACTGTAGGCAACTACCAAGAGTGTCACAGATTGAGGGGGCTTCAAATGTGTTGGCCCCACCCAAATTCCAAGTTGTGAGTTAGAGGAATATCAGTGTCCTCTTAGCAGATGTCAGCTCTTATTTTATAGTGGCTGGTTTATTTAGTTTATAAAACCTTTTACTACTAAATATTTAATTCATTCAGTGCTAGTGAGGTCTTCAATGTGAGTCTTAATGGGAATATTTATTTGTCCCCTATAGTCCCCCAATATTACTCCAGTTCCTCTTAGTACATCAGCTTTTGGGTGTCTCTTGAGAGGAGGCTGGAACTTAATTCAATCTTGCAGTTGTATTGGATAATTTCCAGTACAATGGAAACAAAATATAAATTGATATACTTGACTCTTGTATGAATATTCAGGGTCGGATTTCCCAACAGGCAGAGTAGGCAACTACCCAGAGCTCCACATTTTGAGGGGATCCTCAGCTGTGCTGGACACACCCACATTCTGAAATGAGGGTGTGGCCACAGCAATTTCATCATCCCTGCATCAGTCTTACACTCCCTTTAAAAGCAAATATTTAATCCCTTAGATGCTAGAGAGCTCTCCAATGCATTCCTTCACAATGCATTGGAGAGCTCTCTAGCATCAAATGGGTTAAAGACTTTTTTGTCCTTGCTTGTTATAAGCCAGGAAATAGTAAATGGACTGGGGGTGGGGCATGTGAGGAGTGGGGGTCTGATCATTGGTGGAGCTACGGGCACGTGGGATGTAAATACATAGTGACATAGTTGATGAGGCTGAAAAAAGATATGTGTCCATCAATTCCAGCCCATGCCGAATCACCCCTGTTGATTCAGGGGAAGGCAAAAAAAAAAAAAAAAAAAAAACTTAAGCCATTTTCAATTTAGCCACAAGAGCATAAAAAAATTCTTCCTGACTCCAAATGGCAGTCAGGTAGTTCACTGGATCAACAATATATCTGCATTGAAGCCATCTGTCATAATTCTCAATATTGTTCTGTGCTAGATAGGTATCCATTGCTTTTTTTTAAAGCAGTTACAGTATCTTCAAGTACAGCATCCCATGGCAAAGAATTCCATAGCTTTAATGCCCATACTGTAAAAAACCCTGCCTTTGTTTTAGTCGAAAGCTCCTTTCCTCTAGTCTTAATAGATGACCCCTCGTTCTTAGCTCAGCTTTTTGCATAAATAATTAATCGGATAGTTCTTTGTATTGACCTTGAATATATTTGTAAATGGTAACCATATCAACCCTAAGGTGTCTCTTCTCTAATGTAAACAAACAAAATTTGGCTAGTCTCTCTTTATAACTCAGATCCTCCAGTCCCTTTATCAGTTTTGTTACATGTACCTGCACTTTTTCCAGTATAATAATATATTTTTTTAAGAATTCGTGCCCAAAAGCTGTACTCCATATTCTAGATGAGGCCTATAGAGGCAGGATTATTTTAGTATCCCATGCATCTGTGCCACTTTTTATGCAGGATAGTACCTTATTTGCTTTTGCAGCAGCTGAGTGACTAAACACTGCTGTGAGGTCTATTGTCTGTAAGTACTCCTAAATCTTTCTCTAATGAGGATTCCCCAAGTTGTTTCCCATCCTATATAATAATTCGCTAAATGTATGTTTGTCAGAAGCTGTCATGTGCAGTACAGTTGGCTGTGTGCAGTGCAGTACAGTTGGCTGTGTGCACTGCAGTCATGCGCAGTATAGACTGCCCGCTCCGCAGCTGATTGGTGCACAGAGAGGACAACTGTCTGAATTCGGAGCGGCCTGCTCTGTTATCAGCCGCAGTGCGGGCAGTCTCTACTGTGCATGACTGCACCGTGGCCGTTGCTGGGTGGCACTGTGGCCCTTGTACACTGGCTCTTCAACTAGTTTACTGTATATGTAGCATGTTCGTTTCTACATCCCGAATGCATAACCTTACATTTATCTACATTCAATGTCATCTCAGGTCTGTAATTTCCTGGTTTGGATCTTGCCCCCTTTTTGAATAATGGAACTATATTAGTTTTCCTCCAATCACAGGTCACTATGCCTGATTAAAGTGAATCAAATATTAAGTACAATGGTCTTGTTATTGTCATGGGTAATCATTGATAATTATTTGTCTGGTATTGGGATCAGTAAACTAGGTTTTTGGCATATACAAAATCAGGGGTAGGTGAACTTATACTACGAGTTGGGAATAACTGTCTCCTGAGTCTTTATATGGAAAGAAAAAGTATAACCCATTACACTATCACTGAACTAAGGGGGAGATTTAAAAAAAGTGTTCTTGTTAGTTTTTGTGAATGGATCCTTAAAATCTCCTTATTTTTTATTTTGAGTGTTGGTATTTATAAAGAATTCTATTTATAAAAAAAGTAGCAAAAAAATGCAGCAAGAAAACAGAGAAAAAAATGGAGAAGAAAACGGATGCAAAAAATGGAGCAAGAAATGGAGCAAAAAATAGAGCAATAGAAAATGGAGCAAAATCTGAAAAGGTCAGATGTGGCCTTAAATATTGCCAACAATGATGTCACTAAATTGTCTCAAATAGCATAATTTCTTTATAAATATGCTGCTCCACTTTTTACAAACTTCTATACTTTCTTTAAAACATACTACACAGAGTTACATCCTCCTAAACTGTCCTTAATATCTTTAAAACCACTAGAAACAATCTTAGAGCCATTTTAATGTTTCTTTTTGATTAACTTCACTTTTATAATTCTCCCCCTAGGTTCCTTCAGTACTCCCTTGGGTATATATACCATCAGATCCAGGTGCTTTATTGACCATAACATGTTCCAGTCTTTTGGACTTTGTCCTGTCTTCTGAATATTTATATACATTAGGAATTGTCTTGATACAAACCAGTAATTTCCTTAACACAAACATGAAAATGGGTTCAGAACTTACATATTAACCCCTTAAGGACCGGCTGATCACACACCCGGCTGGCACTTAACCCCTTCACGTCCCTTGACGGTCATAGTACGTTATGGGGCGATCTGACTTAACGACCCATGACATACTATGACCGTCATTGAATTCCGGGCTCCCCCCGTGGCTGCACGCCGTTCAGGGAGTCCAGAAGCGGAAATTAAAAAAAAAAAAAATGCTCTGTGGTCCTTAACTGACCGTGCCACGCAGATCGGCCGGTCATTAAGGGGTTAAAGACCACGGACACATTTTTTTTTTCTGAATCCGGTTCAGGGCTCCTGAATGGCGTGCAGCCGCACAGGGAGCCCTGAATTCCTTGACGGTCCTGGCATGTCATGGGTCCTTATGACTCGCCGACCCATGACGTGCCAGGACCATCAAGGGTCCTAAAGGGGTTAATAAATATATAATAATATTTTTTTCTTTCTTACTTGCACAACAGCACATGAACAGACAATCTGAATTAACTGGCATTCTTGCAATCTTTTCCGGATGTGTAAATCTTTAAAAGATTATATTAAAAAAGGGTGTTGTCCTGAAACATATCACACCTTATAAACAAAGAATGCTACAGCTATAAAAACACAAATCAGATGCATTAACCCTTGTATGCTTGAGAGGTTTCAAACAGGTTGAGTCTGAGTAATTCTGGAGCCACCCCAAATGCATCATAGGGTACAATTAAAAAAATCCCAGAAGCTTCTTTGGTTTAAATGGGGATTGTAACCTACTGAATGCTAGAAAGACCTCCAGTGCATTGTGTACCCCACTCAAAGGGTTAAATGTCCCATTTAAATCAATTAGATATTTTAAAAGGTTTCCTCTATAGCAGGGGCATCCAGGTGTTTTTATGGATACTGATGGTAAATTATAGCCTTTCAACTATTCAAAAATATTGATTAATTTATTATTGATCAACTGAATGACAATTCTGACATTTAACATCTATTCTTGAACTGTATGGCACTGACAAGCCCGGGATTATGTCTTACTGGTACCCTAGTTCATGTGTGCTAGTTAATTATGTATAAAATTATTTTTTAAGCAATCTCTGATGGGCCGCACCCTGAAGTCAGACGGGCCACGTTTGGCACACAGGCCGCACACTAGACACTCCTGCACTATAGTGTGGTTGTTTTGCCACAGAATTATTCCGGGGGGGTTATTCACTAAGGTGTGATAAAACGGTGATAAAGAAGAAATGACTTCTCCACTGATATGTCTTCTCGAAGTCCTACGTTATTCTATGGAGCCTGTGCACTAAGATCTCTTCAGCTTGAGAAATGTTAGTGCATATTATTATTTTTCTTTATTTATATAGTGCCAACTAATTCCGCAGCATTGTACAATAGGGAATGGACATAAAGAGATATTAAATAGTCCAAATCAAATATGGAGAACAGAAAGATCAGAGGGCCCTGCTCGTGAAAGCTTACAGTCTAGAGGATAGTCTCTACAGAATAACGTAAGTGCAGAAGTGATGTCACTGGAGAAGTTATCACATTTTTATCACCTGTTTATTGTGAATTTCCCCCAGTGTGCTTTAGTTCATCAGCCTCATGGTGAAGCAACGTGGTAGAAACAATTCTAGACCTAGTTCTTAACAGCAGTGTGACTAATGATCACATGCATACCAAACTATTGGTACAGAACAAAATTACTAAATGAGATTTTGCCATAACACCAGGGATAAGTATATGCCATAAAACCATGTGCGGTGACAGACTGAAAATAATGTTCTCTTGCATGTTTCTTACTTTCATTGTATTGCCTCTTTTTAAAGGGATAGTAATACCTAAAATGTAAAAAAAATATGTTGTAGGGTTTATCCCCTTGAGTAAAACAAAAGTACTCCCACTGCTGAAAGATGTTTCATTCAAAAGTTATTAATTTTCAAAGTTGAATTTTTTAGGTGCAATATCACAGTGGCCTGAAATTGTACAGAGGCGCTGTTGCTACACGATCCTATGGACAGCTCTGGTCTCAGGACCATAAATCTCCATAGGATGGTGTAGCAACAGCGCCACTGTAAAATTTCAGGCCACTTTGATATTGCACCTAAAAAATTCAACTTTGAAAATTAATAACTTTTGAATGAAACATCTTTCAGCAGTGGGAGTACTCTTGTTTTACTCAGGGGGATAAACCCTACAACATATTTTTTTTTACATTTTAGGTATTACTATCCCTTTAAACCTCTGTAGTTCATGGGTGCTTTTCCCTCGGGTCATGTCAGGCCAATGACCTGGTACCTTTTAATAGCTGAATTATGATCTATGCCCCATATAGGGTGGCAATTCATCCTGGATTACACAGGACTGTCCCGCGTTTTAAAAGGTGGGACCTACTTAGGGTTCGTCAGTAGCCAGTTAAGCTTATCTATATAATTATTGTGTGCAACAGAATCTCTTATAAACACCCGACTGCTGCATGATGGCATCTTTCACACAGTAATTATATATATCAGACTGCTGTATGATTGACTACTGCCTAGGTAAGTATTTTGATCATACACTGTAATTATTTTGATATACAGTACTGTGCAATAGTCTTAGGCAGTTGTGAAAAATGCTGTAAAGTAAGAATATTTTCAAAAATAGGCATGTTAATAGTTTATTTTTATAGATTAACAAAATGGTAGTCAGTGAACAGAAGAAAAATCTAAATGAAATCAATATTTTGTGTGACCACCCTTTGCCTTCAAAACAGCATCAATTCTTCTACGTACATTTGCACACAGTTTGTTAAGGAACTCGGCAGGTAGGTTGTTCCAGACATCTTGAAGAACTAACCACAGTTCTTATGTGGATTTAGGCAGCCTCTGTTGCATCTCTCTCTTCATGGAATCCCAGACAGACTCGATGATGTTGAGATCAGGAAATAGAACAGTGTACAGAGCTCTACATAACTTTAAACTCACCACAAAATGGGTCAGAAGGTGCCAGTAATTATAGCAATGATATACAAATCACAAGTTTAATAAAGGGGAGGTATGTTAATTTTAATAAAAGAGTAGGGGTAAATACAAAGAAAGCTCTCCCTTTAAGTAGTTCTTAGAGCACACTGCCTGTTGCTTCTTGTCTTAACCCCTTAACGACCCTTGATGGTCATAGTACGTCATGGGTAGATCTGACTTAACGACCCATGATGTACTATGACCGTCATGGAATTCCGGGCTCCCCCCGCGGCTGAACGTCGTTCGGGGAGTCCAGAACTGTAAACAAAAACAAAAAAACTCCGTGGTCCTTAAGTTACCACCGTGTGCATGCGCAGCCAGTCCTTAAAGGGATAGTAATACTTCGTTTTAACTTTATTTTATTTTGTAGGCATTAAAAAAACATGAAGAATGATATAAGTCTTATATCTCAAACCTTTATGGTTTATGAGATATTCACAAGCAAAGTTCCCCTCCCCGCCCCTTTTACCTAGTGTAAGCCATCTCTTCTCAGATGTGGAATGCAGTCCATAGACCAGACAGATAACAGCAGGGGACAATTTTCTTTGTATGAAAACAATGAAAGCCCTTCCCCCCTTGACAAGTTTTTCAGCTTTTTTCATTATCTTAATTGAAGATTGTCCCTCTCTGCAGTCTACCTGGGCAGCTCCCTTCTGATCTGGTTGAACAGGGGGGGGGATACTTTGTTTGTGAATATCTCTTAAACCATAAAGGTTTCAGAGATAAGACTTATATCATTCTTCATGTTTTTTTAATGCCTACAAAATAAAATAAAGTTAAAACGAAGTATTACTATCCCTTTAAGGGGTTAATGACTGTCACAATTCAAACTGCAGAAGAGGATTGTCATGTAAAATGAAGAATAGGAAGGGGCAAGACAGAGCAAAAATTCCTTCTAAGTGTAGTTGTTAGTTTCAATTTAATTGAGTCAAAATCATAAAAATATTACATTTAAAAACACATAAAAACATACATAAGAAATATAATAGTCCTTTGTAAACTGGATTTATCCCTTTGAGTGCCAGACGGGTATGGAATGCATTGCAAAGCAGGGTTAAGATGTATGAAAACAAAAATATAAAGCATACAGTAAAATCAATTGGATTCTGATTAGTATATAGCATACCTCCCAACATTTCAAATTGCCAAAGAGGGACACTTGTGTTTTAAGGGGTGTTGCTGGGGGTGTGTCTGGTGGGCATGGCATTACCAAGAATTTTTAGGCTATTTCATGACCTATTTACACCTACTTGTGAAATCTAATAAATGATTTAGAACAAGACCAAAGTATTTTATTTACACAGACTAATTTATAAACGCATATATTGACATTTATACAAACAGTAATGTGAGTTTTATTGCTGTAGAGGAATGTGATACACTTATATACACACCACTCAGTCTGATCTCCTAACAAGAGGGACATCAGGGTAGGAAAGAGGGACAGAGGGATTTGAGTCTAAAAGAGGGACTGTCCCTCCTAAAGAGGGACACTTGGGAGGTATGATTATAGTGGAGCATGTACAGAGCACAGTGGAACAAACAGATCTTTCCATATATACAGATGTTTAATTGTTAGTCCACACTATATATGGAGCTATAAGGTGAGTATACAATGAGGTGATTCCGGACTGTTTGAAAAGAGCTGTGGAAACAATGTATACAGTGGCCCCTCACATTCAACATGTAACCAAGCAAACGATCAGTGAGTTCCAATCCTTTGTGAAAGTATAGGTGGTGCTTACTTGAGTCACATGTGGGGTCTCAACATTTCTCACAGCTCAGTTACCAGTCTCTTTTTCCTCTCCTCCACCGTCTCTGCTCCAGAGTAGTGCCATGCGTCTTTTAAGTATATATGGTCCTCGGGCTGGATTCAAATGCAGGTGCTAATTTTATCTCTATTTTAGCTCCAGGTATCCCCATAGACTTCAATAGGAACATTTTTGATAAAACGGGAGGTAACATTTACGTCCTGCATTTGAATCCAGCCCCTCGTGTGCTCTCCTGTTAGCGTTCTGTTCTCTCGGGCTGCAGGCTAGTACGTCTACGCGTTTCAGAACTTATAGTTGCCCCTTCCTCCACAGGAAAGTCCTGTTTCACCCAGTAAATATATAGATTTACCTGCTGTTTGATGAACTCCTACCTAGGTAAGTCTGCCTGTTACACACAGTAATTACACTATGTAGATATACAGTACATATCATTACTGCGCTGGACTTGGAGTTAATGGTGGTGTTTGACCATTTGAGTCACATGGGGATGCGATTTATTACAACACAATTTATCGCACACTCATCTGGCAAACAAATAGATCACACCAGTTTTCTTGGGGCCAGGGGGGCGTTTGTTACACAGGCAACACAGGGCTATTTCTGCTAGGATAGGTTAGATAGACCGGTAGATAGACAGACATGCATATATTAACCCTTTGAGCTCCAGAGAGATATGCAACACATTGCTTTGCATACCCCTCTGACACTCAAAGGGTTAAATAAGTATAAGCAGAGAGAGGTTGTCTTGTGTCTGTTTGCTTGTTGGTTTATTTGAGTGATAAAGAGCTGCAAGAATTAAATATTCATGATAAATGCTGTAATTTTTGTATCACCCATTTAAAAATATATATTTTTAAAAAAAATAACAAGAGATTAGTTTTAATAAAATGCCCCTCGTTAATAAAAAAAAAAAAACATTTTTGACTAAAAAAATCAAGGCCAGAAAAGCATAGCAGCCATCTCTTTCATGGGAATAATGATTGTTTTTACTTCTAGATAAGAACTGCCTGAGGAATGTGAAGTTGATATTCCAGCCCCTCTACCCCAGGCCTACCCTAATAGGAAGGAGGAGGCGGCAGCTAGGAGAGGAATAGCTGTCTGCATGGAGGGTTAGGGCGGATTCTGCACAGGCTGCTGTTGCTGACATAGCAGTGTGTGTGATTCAGTGTCACACCCACAGTACATAACATTCCCCAGGCAGACACATTATTCACTTTACACATCACTTGTTGAGCACAGGCTTTCTTCATAGCTGGAACAGAAACTTCTCACACTTCAGTAACCCGGCTCAGTCCCTGTGTGGAGGACCTAACCCACTACTACCCGCGACACTGTAATGGGGATTTAATGGACTAATTGCAGTGAGGCTTTGAGTGATTGAAATGATGGAAGAGACAGACGTTGGAGCAAAGGTAAGACTATGAGGCTGATTTACCAAGAATTGGAGCAAAGAACTGACTGTAAGATACAAATACATGTTCCCCAAATAAGCATGCATTCAAGGGGTTAACCCTTTGAGTGCCAGAGGGGTACGCAACGCATTGCAAAGCAATGCGCTGCGTACCCCTCTGGCACTCAGAGGGTTAAAAGCCCCATTTAACCCTTTGCGTGCCAGATGTGTGCACACTGCATTGCAATGCATTGCACACCACTCTGGCACGTAACCCTTTGAGTACCCCTCTGGCACTCAAAGGGTTAAAGGATTATAGCACTGGAACTGATTGATTGCCCAATAATTGTTCCATTTCCTCTGGGTACATCGTCCTGTATATGTCCTGTATTCTTTTACCTGTCCAACTCTAGGGAACTATAGTTAACAAATCAACATTCCCATTGAAGTAAAAGGCCTTCTTATCTCCATGGTTGATAGACAGGTTTCTCTCTTCTGTCCAAGAGGGTAATTTTAACAATTTTGTGCCATCGTTGCTCCACTTTTGTTTTTACTTATGACTCACTGGATTGGATCTGACAAAATCTATTATAGTTTTTTTATTTTTTGCAAGGGTGTGGCAACATGTGGCTCCCCAGATGCTGCTGGACTTTTATAACTCAAATCAGACTCAGCTGGTTAACTCAGCCCAACAGCAGGTAGAGAGCCATGTGCTGCCCACTATATATCTTTGGTGTCACTGGCTGGCTATGGATGGAAACAGCAACTCAACATTAGTTTTAGAAACACAGCTTGCCCACATCAGGTGTATGCTGTATTAGCTAACAGGATGATGGAAGTGATAATACAACATCATCTGAAGAGCCACATTTTGCCCAATTCAGGTCTATATGTCATTACCTGCATGAGGATGATGTAAATGGTAATATGTCAGCAGCTGTACAGCCACATATTGCCCACAATTGGCCAGTGGTTTTATTGCCTTGATGAGGATGATGGAAGTCATAGTTAAGCAATTGGAGAGCACAGTTTACCCATCCCTGAAAATATGATGTCATTGGCTTAAAGAGGATGATGGAGGTGCCAGTCTAAGTACCTCTGGGAAGCCACACTTTGTCTACACCTGCACTATGGTATTATTGACTGGCTGAACATGAGGGAGTGGAAGTTTAAGGACAAGTGGGGAATCACAAGTTGCCTACACATGTTCTACGCTGTTATTGGCTGGCTGAGAGTGAGGGACAAGGGAACCCAACAACAACTAGATGCTCACATGTTGTTATTGATAGAATGCAGATGTGTGATAGCAGTTACACAACTGCACAACATAAGATCAAAAACTGGAGAGTCACATGTTGCACACACTTGATTTATAGCTACAATAAATCTACAGTCAGTTATTGATAGCATGCAGATGGTTGAATGCAGCTACACCTGTGCACAATGTACAATCAGTAGCTGCAGAACCATAGATTGTCTAGCTTTACTTGTCTGTAGGCAAATTTGGTAAGAGAGTAAACACAAGCAATAGCTGAAATGATGAAAAGTTGTGGAAACGCCAGTAGTTGTGTATAGACTTTTTATCGGTTCTTTGATAACAATATGTAATTTGTCTATACTGTTTGTGTCATTGCCAAGCTTCAGTCGCTATTTAAAAGTAGACTTGCCTCCAGGGCTGTCTGTTCACTGTAATCATCAATATCAAGGTGTGTTCTTGGTGGAGCTGTATCTATACATGACGAATCTGCAGCGTTACATTCTCACAAATGTGAATTAGAGAAATTAAATTAACAGAAAACCTGGCTTGAGCAAGTTTAACCCTTTGCTTTCCAGAGGGGTATCCAATGCATTGGATACCTCTCTGGCACACAAAGGGTTAATATGATCATGATATAAAAATAAATAAATACATGAAAAACTTGGGTAAAGGGGAACTGTGTCTCATGGTAACTGCTGTACACTGTTTAGGGAAGCAGTAACTTTCCATTCACACGGATGACTGTCTTGCGATTGTCACCATCACATGACACAGTGCATACCTCCCAACATTTCAAATTGCCAAAGAGGGACACTTGTGTTTTAGGAGGTGTTGCTGGGGGCGTGGCTGGTGGGCAGGGCATTACCGAGAATTCGTAGGCTATTTCATGACCTATTGACGCCTCTTTGTGTGACTGAATAAATGACTTATAACAAGACCAAAGTATTTTATTTATGCAATCTAATTTACAAACACATATACTGACATTTAAACAAACAATACTGTGAGTTTTTTTGCTGTAGAGCAATACGATACACTTATATACACACCACACATCTGGTCTCCTAAAAAGAGGGACATCAGGGTGGGAAAGAGGGACAGAAGGATTTTAGTCTAAAAGAGGGACTGTCCTTCCTAAAGAGGGGCATTTGGGAGGTATGCACAGTGCACCATAAATCTGTGCATGAACAGTGTTGATACGGCTGGCCAACATCACGTTATCAGTGACTAGGGATGGTCCATTGGGAGTTGCATTAAGGAGGGGGAGATTCACTAAGCTGTGATAAAGTGGAGATGACTTCTCCAGTGATATCACTTCTCCAGTTCCTATGTTATTCTCTAGAGCCTATGCACTGAGATCTACAAAACTGAATAAATCTTAGTGTATAGGTTCCATAGAATAACATAGGAACTGGAGAAGTGATATCACTGGAGAAGTCATCTCCCCTTTATCACCGCTTAGTGAATCTTCCCCGGTGAGTCTGCACTAAGGCCTCTATAGCTTTGCTGACAATTCAGACAAATGATTGAATTTTAATGATGCTTAGAAAATGATCCAATCATTGGTTGACCCACTAGAGAATTGGCATTCCTGGGAACTCTCCGGATCTGACCCAGAGACCCCAATTTTTATACTTACTTACTGGGTCTCTGGGGACAGACGCTTAGGGCTCAGTGAGTTCTCTTGTAACTCAGCCCTCTTCATTGCCAGTTCTGGTCGCCATCCACCTATCAGCTGCTTGCTGATTTGCATTACCTCTTGAATGCTAAACAGGATCCCACTCAATTATATTCATACCTGGGAACTCTCTGGATCTGCCCCAGAGAGTCTGGATTTTGCAGGGAATTACTGTGTCTCCAGGAACAGAGGCTGATTCTCCAGGGTGGTGAGTTTCTTATGAATTTCTGCCAACTTCTTCTCCTTCCCCACTCTGTTCTCCCACTTCCCACCCACTTCCGGCCACTTTATGATACATTCCATTAAGCCCAGCCCCCACCCGCGATTAATTCCCGGCTCATTATGACGTGATTTGCGTCATTTATATCCCCTGGCAGCACCACATGAGCCCTCAATGGGGACTCTAGAATACAAATGTCCCAGGTATGATTATTTGCTTCAAACAGGCCTGTAAGGCATACATTAAGCTTCTTGTCAGAAATAATTATAAAGTCGTAAATTAACCACCCAAAATATGGCCTTTTGCTTTGTGTTTAACAGAAAGCACAGATTTGTTCAGTTCTGTTCAGCAAGTGTAAAAGGTGGCACCCCCTACCCTGGTGCATACACACAGTGAACAAGTGGTACCAGCTGCTGTGCCAATGGGAACAAATTAAATTCCCTAAATTCCTATTGATTTCAGTGGAGTCTCCAACACATTGTTTCACTGTGTATTTCATACCTTTCTGGCAATCAAGGGGTTAAAAGAAAATTTAAATCAATGTAAATATTTTATTTGTCCCATGTTGTGCAGTTGGTTTACCCCAGAATTTCACTATGTACATTGCCTGTTTAACCCCATGGAAGCCAGAAATGCCATCAGCTCACTGAAAAGAACTCTTTGGCACCTATGGGGTTAAACTGATTGTATTCTATAATAACCAGAATATTCTTAAAGTCTAGATAAGAAAAAAATGTACCTCTTAGATGATAGGGAGCTCTCCAGCAACCAAGGGGTTAATTAGTGATGCTGGTAAAAAATCAAGAGAACCCTGACCTAATCTCTGACCTCACGATGGAGAAAAGACCCGGGAAGGGACAGTCATCTGACCTGACTGAGGAGCCACAGACTAGGCTGACCATACCTCACCTTTAAAAAGGGACACATAGGAAATAGGCATATTTCAGGAGTGCACCAAAATCAAAGCAACCCTGTAGTATGCATTTTTCATGTGTGTCCCTTTTTAAAGGTGAGGTATGGTCAGCCTAGCACAGACTACTGACAATGAATGCAGGAAAGTACTAGTTACATTGGCTGCCCTCCAAAGCTCTAATTCCCATCTAATCCACATTCCCTAGTAGGTGCTCCTTTTGGATAGAGAGAGAGTTGTTTCTGTTTTGGGTGTCACAGTCTAGCATTCAACAGAATTCTGAACTGTTAACCCTTTTTTCATCTACCTCACAGCATTATTACAGCTTTCGCAATCAAACAGAAGTTAACCCTTTGAGTGTCAGAGGTACCTCTCTGGGAACAAAAAATAGGTTAACCCCTTAAGGACCCATTACGGTCCAGGACTGCCATGGCTTGTTTTCCGTTAAGGACCCATGACAGTCCTGGAACGTCATGAAATTCTGGGCTCCCCGCGTGGCTGCACACCGTTCGGGAAGTCCAGAATCAGATCGGCAAAAAAAAAAAAAAAAGGTCCGTGGTCCTTAAGTGACAGACGCGTGCATGCGAGGCCGGTCCTTAAGGGGTTAAGCTACAGTTAAAAAAAAAAATCTATGGACTTATTTACACTGAATCTAAGAAACTTCCACTTGGAAATTATTTGCAAACAGATTAAGAAAAACATGCAACACTACTGAAATTGCCAGGGCTGATTGAATATTTGATGGGTGTATAACAAATTGCAGTGTTTAATCTGTTGCGTGCCCCGCTGCTTCTCAAATGGTTAACAAATCTAGGTAACGTTTGTTTTTCGAGAGTGTTCCATTTAACGCATGAATGTATGGGAGGCATCTGCATTCAGGGAGTTAAACTAGGGGTTGTTCAAATTGTAACTCTCCTGGGGGGAGAGTCACTAAGTGGTGATAAAGAGGTGATACAGTGGAGATGACTTCTACAGTTTATCACTTCTCCAGTTCCTGTGTTATTTTATAGACCCTATGCACTAAGACCTCCAAAGTTGAAGAAATTTTAGTGCATAGTCACCATAGAATAATACAGGACTTCATCCTGATGAAGGAGGTCATCTCCACTTTATCACATCTTTATCACCGCTTAGTGAATCTCCCCCCAGCTGTTACTGTAATTCACATTTGTCATTCCCAGTCTGCCAACTGTCTGGATAGACATTTACATTTATTGCAAAATGTGTTGTGTGCTGGGTAGTTTTATGTGATGATTGCTTTAAAGCACAGTGAGCAACCAGTTGCTGTCCAGCTATTGCTGGATTATAACTCTCGTCATCATCAGCCAAAGATGATGGGAGTTATATTCCAACAACTGGGGAGCCACAGGTTTTTTTTAACCTGGTTGAGTGCTAGAGAGGTGAGGCACTCTGGAACTGAAAAGGTTAAATTGAATATAAAATTCCCTTATATTGGAAACAAAAAAGTCTTGTTCTCAAACAATTGCCAACATCAAACTGCTTTTTTCCGGTCATAAAAAGCTATTTTTCCAGTGGACGTCATTCCACTTTGGTCTATTTTTTGGTAAGAAATTAACCTAAGTTCTTGCAAGCACTACTGACCTGTACATATGTACAAAATAAACAGGAGAACATTGAGGGACAATCAAATTACACCATAGGACAAATTACCCATTCCCATTGCTGTCAATAACACTTTTAACCCCTCGAATGCTAGATAGATTTCCTTGCATCTTTTCGCAATGCATTGGAGACTTGTCTAGCATTCAAGAGCTTAACCCTTTGAGTCCCAGAAGGGTACGCAACGCATTGCATGTGTTGTGTACCCCTCTGGCACGCAAAGGGTTAATAGCCCAATTGAAATCAATAGAAATTCGTATTTGTCATCACTGATGCAATTAGAATTGTTCATATAAATCACCAGCATACCTCCCAACATTTCTAATTCCAAAGAAGGACATTTTTGTTTTAGGGGGTGTGGCTGGTGGGCAGGGCATTACCAAGAATTTGTAAGTTATTTTTTAGACGTATTGACACCTCTTTGTGTCTCTGAATAACAGATTTAGAGCAAGACAAAAGTATTTTATTTTCATAGACATTTTTGAACACATATCCTGAAGGTTACACAAACATTAATGAGACTTTTACGGCTCTGGAGCAATGTGATACACTAATATACACACCACACAGTCTGGTCTCCTTAAAGGCGAGGTGGGAAAGAGGGACTGTCCCTCCTAAAGAGGGACACTTGGGAGGTATGTACCAGGTCAATATTTTGTGGTTCTGACAGTATTGGGCCAAATATGTGTAAACTTCATATTGAACAGAAATAATTTTATATTTCAAGACCCAAATCGAGTTAAAGTGGGTCTGCCTAGGATAACTTTAGTTACTTGTAAAGCTGCCTATATGTGGTGTTAGCTATTTCTGTCAAATATAAATATTTTTTTAAGGAGTCAACCTATATTTGTTGTTGACACAGTCTGGCAATTTATGCAAATTAGCTCCTGTGTTGGGTCAATATTACCACACCCTGTGCTATGCACAAATCTAGACAGAGCCCACAAACTGGAGCCGTGTCTAAGAGCACAGCTAGAGCTAGGTGACAACACAACATTTTTCCTGCGGCTTTTTTAAAGGATACCATTTGATAGGGGGCCCAGACCTCACCTTTAACCGGGGACACATAGGAAATAGACATATTTCAGGACTGCAATGAAATAAACTCAGCCCTGCAGCATGTATTTTTCATGTGTCCCCGGTTAAAGGTGAGGTCTGGTCACCCTATCGCTTGATCTCATACTCAACTAATTATCATTCTTTGTGGGAAATTGGCATAATGTTCTTCACTGTGCCACCAAAAGAAGTTTAATGTCTCAAAAAAATATATATTTTAATTAAAATGTTAAGCAAAACTGAATGTGGTTTAAAACAGAATAGGCGTGTCTGAGAATGACAAGCCCACTTTAAAAGTATGTTTGTACTCCTTCCCGAAAAGCAAATAGTTTAAACTTGGGACTGAATCAGTAATTTTTTCCCTGATGCGTCATTCTTTTCCCAGCTGCCCATTCCACAAGTAACCACTGAATGGGGGGAACAAAAAGCAGATTGTTCTTGAGTCGTTACTTCTCAGCTGTATGTTCTCAAATGTAACATCTTCCCTTTTGTGACCACCTTGCTGCAGAGTATATTTTGCTGACAGACTTCTAAAAATTGGATGATTAAAAAGGATTTTAACACTTAATATAAAAAAATATGCATTTTATAGGGCCGTTCCAGTTGAGTGAAATAAGAATACTCCCATTGCTGATGATGGTTTAGTCAAAATTATTACAGTTCAGAAATTAATTTTATGAGAGCTTGCATACATTTCTTGTGCCAATTACCATTGTATGGTGGTATTGGGGTTGTTGTAGTCTATGGAGGACTTTGGTCAATTTTTGCTTGATATGAATGAATATGAAAGTTGTCCTTCATACAAGGCGCACTGGAGTGAACCATGTGACGAGCAGCCCTGAGGGGACACAGTCCTCAAGGATAAACTTTAATGCTTCATCCATTCTCGGTGTGCGCTTGTCACATCTTTCCTTTGCTGAACTGGTCTCCATAAGTGTAAAGGTTTCCCTGGAATGGGCCCATGTTCACCTTGTCCTTAGAGAAATGCAGCTGCACCTCACTGATGAGGCCCATTAAAGGAAGAAGTTTATCTCAGGCAGGGCTGGATTTACATCTCAGGAGCCTGTAGGCACAGAAATCTGAAGCGCCCCCCCCCCCCCATTTCCACAATGTTCCAAATCTCCACATTACCCACCATCAGCTGCCCCCATCAGCTCCATATTGCCCTATCAGCTCCACATTGCCCCCCATCAGCTCCATATTGCCCTCATATTTCCCCATCAGCTCCACATTGCCCCCATCAGCTCCACATTGCTTGCCCCCCATCATCCCCATATTGCCCTCACATTGCCCCCGTCATCTCCACATTAAGCCTCACATTTCCTACCTCCCTGGTGGTCCAGCAGAAGGAGAGATCTGTGCTTCTGCACAGACCTGTAGCTGCTGGAGCTCCCGTGTGGTCTTCTTTTTAGTAATGCAGAGTGCTGGGAGATGATGTCATGATGATGTCATCTCCCAGCGCTCTGTATTACTAAAGAGCTCACGAGGGTTCTCAGCAGTTACAGGTCTGTGCCGAAGAAGGCACAGACCTTACATGCGGTGGGTGGTGGGGCGCAGCGCGGCACACCACTTAAAAAAAAAAATTGATTTCTATGGCAGGCACTCCTCTGTAGGGTGCACCTATAGGCAGATGCCTACTCTGCCTTATGGAAAATCCGGCCCTGATCTCAAGGGGCTTATCTGTGTCTCTATGGCATATGTGATACCTGACACTATAGTGCAGGTCTGTTAGGGAGCAGATTTAGTAAAACACTGAAGGCTGTGTAGCCTCAGAACAGCTCCTGTCAGCTGTTAAGAGGGCAGAAAAAGTCATCCCTCAGCTGGCAGCTCCATAGACTGTAAGTCACTAATGTCTATGAGAGATACGTGTTAAGTTCCACTAGATTGCACTGTGAGACATCAAATCTTGTAGTTCAGTCTGGCTCACAGGATCTTTGGGGGAGCCCAGGGATTTCTCATTAGGTAGAGCAGGCAACTGCCTAGACTGTAGAGTGCCAAGTTTTGAGGGGTGGTTACTCAACCGTGTTTGCCACACCCACATTCTGAATTGTGGCTGTGGCCAGAGCAATCTCAAAGTCCCTACACCAGTTTATATACCCCTTTACATGATATTACTTAACCCTTGGTTGCTAGAGAGTCCTCCATCGGGAAGCAAAGCGTAGGGGCTCTCTTTTGGAACTAAGAGGTTAAAGCCCTTTGTTTTGTTCTTGCTTGTTGTAAGCCAAAGTTATTTTCTGCTCCAAGATACCATGGATGAGACTGGGGGGTGGGGCCATGTGAAATGTGGGGTGTGTCTTTGTGTAGAACTAAGGGCACTTAGAGTCCTTCTCCTAGGGGCGTCTGGGATGTAAATCCAGCCCTACTCACTTTACAGACCCCATTCTGCTGTCTTACTGATCTACCTGGGTTCACAGTGAAGACAGGTACTATTCACATGGTAGTTGCCCTTTAAGAGATTCTACAGAAACCCAGCACATTCAGAAAGAGGAACATTTCCAGGAACTATGTTTAAAAATTGAGGTATACAATTCTCTAAATTTCTATTGATTTCAATGGCCTTTTCACCACTTGAATGCTAGGGAGATCTCCATGGCATTCCAAAGTAAATGGTCTCTGTCACTTAGGGAGCTAAAAGTTACAGTTAAATTGACAGACTTTTTTATTTTTCCCCTATAGTGCAGTTGGTTTGCCCCACAATGACCCCACTTTGAACATAAGGCCCTAATAAGGACTGGAGAGGTCTGATTTCCTATGAACATTATATCTAGACCAGGGCTAGGCCATAATTTGCTCTCCAGCTGTTGGAGACTGCAGCTCCAATCATTTCTTACCAGCTCATGGCTGACTGAGGATGATGGGAGCTGTAGTCTCCAGAAGCTCAACCAGGGCTGGATTTACATCCTAGGCTCCCCAAGGCAAGGCACTCTAGCTATCCTTAGCTCCACCCATGGAGCAAAACTCAGCTCAGGAGCCCCTCAAAATTTGTAGCTGTAAGCAGTTGCCTGGTCTGTCTTTTGGGAAATCCAGACCTATGCTCAGCACCAGAGGTGACCTATCTCTAGCCTAGAAGGACTGGTTCCTTGGATATATTTTTCTCCAATCCAAGAGTTTGCTGCTTACCTGCCAGGTAGGAAAGAAATGACAGCATGGAGATAAAAGCATATGAAACCTCTGCTTGTAATTGGAATTGTGGAGAGTGAGATTTCTAAGGGATTACCATTTAATCCTACAAGCACGGACACTACAAGGAGCTAAGTAAGTGTAAAGTGGCCAGGTGTCACTGTTGTGTAGCTGTCAGTGTATTCCTTCATATGACTGTGGAACATAAACCAACATTGAAGCAGACAATACATTAACAGGGCTAATTTCCTGTACAGTGATCTGAGCCTTTGCAGTTGACGTGTTTCCTCCCTGAGTCATCAGCTGCTTGCAGATTTTAAAGGCATTCATGTGAGTATTGGGTAATTCTATTTGTAAGTCTTCCCATCCCCTATGATCAGCCCAAATCCTTACACAAAGAAAGCAACATTACCTCAAACATAAGGATACTCCAAAAGTGTAAATCCAATGATGCCTTTATTAATACAGGATGCAAAATTTGTTTGTAAAGTTGATACCTTTATTGGCTAACTAAACAGATTTAAAATGCAAGCTTTCAAGACTTCTTAGGTCTCTTCCTCAGGCATGTTATACAGATAAATATGAAAACGTCTCTCTTAAATACAAGTACACATTACATTGTTTATAATAGAAATCAGATAAGAACGTTAGTCCAGATACCAATTCCTTGATCAGTCAATGGTAGAGGATGTGATTTAAATAGCATTCTTCCTCTGGGTCCAGGTATTTATGATTCCAGAGGGACTGTCGTAAAAGTTAATTCACCATTAAGTACTGTGACAGGAATTCCCTGTCCCTGTTCATGCCATAGGTCAAAGAGTCAAATTGTAACATTAATTTTACCTCCCATAATTTTCTGTCCCTCTGATTGCGAAATTGTCCCATTAGTACAGTCAATTTAATATCCCTGATACTGTGCCCACTTTGGCAAAAATGTTCTCCCACTGGTGTCTCTGTCTTTTTGTTGTTAATGCTGGATCTGTGGGAATTAAACCTCTTATGTAATTTCTGTCCTGTTTCCCCCACATAAAGAGCTGTTGGGCATTTTGCACACATGATAAGGTATATTACATTGGATGATTTGCAGGTGAAATTACCATTGATCTTATGGTGTAACTGGGTGTTTGGTATGGGTATCTTGTCTGTGGTATAAATGTGTGCACAGGTTTTACACCTACTTTGTAGGCAGGGTAATGTGCCATTTTTTGTGTTTTTGTTCAGGGCACTCCTTACCATCAGTTGCTTTAAATTGGGAGGCTGTCTGAAGGAGAGTAAGGGAGGCTGTGGAAATATGTTCTTAAGTCTTTCATCTGTGTGTAAGGTTGCTTGAAGTTCTCTTGATATTTTGCGCAGAGCTTCAACCTGGGGGTGGTAAGTGACAACAAGTGACACACGGTTTCCCTTATGCTGTTCTTTGTAGCTCAACAGATCTTTTCATGGTACATGAGTAGCTTTCTGTATCTGACTGTCAATAATCCTTGCACTGTAACCCTGTCTTATAAAGTCTCCTCTGAGTTTCTGGAGGTGCTTGTCACGGTCCGCCATGTCAGAACAGATGCGATTATATCTGATGGCTTGGCTGTATATGATGGAGTTCTTTGTGTGTTTTGGGTGAAAGCTATCATTCCTCAGGTAGGTTGGTCTGTCTGTTGGTTTACGGTACAAGGATGTGTGGATGGAGTTGTTCTGAATACTGATAGTCGTGTCTAGGAAGTTAATGTTTGTGCGTGAGTGACTGAGTGTTAGATTGATACTGGGGTGGAATGCATTGTAATTTTTGTGGAATTTGAGAAGTTCCTCTTCACTGGCTGTCCAGATGATAAGAACATCATCTATGTAGCGGAGATAGACCAGGGGTTTTGTCTGGCAGGTGGACAGGAAGTCCTCTTCTAACTTTGCCATGAACAAGTTGGCATATTGTGGTGCCATTCGGGTACCAATTGCAGTCCCCATTTTCTGGTGGTAGAGGTCCTGTCCAAATTTGAAGTAGTTGTGGGTGAGTATAAAGTGTATGAGTTTTGTTATTGGTTCCGTGGCTGTGTTATTTCTTTCTAGATATTCTTGGCATGCTGCTATGCCATCTGTGTGTGGAATGTTGGTATAAAGGGATTCTACATCCATAGTGGCAAGGATGGTGCTCTCTGGAATGGGGCCCAAGTCTGCTAGTTTGTTCAAGAGATCCGTGGTGTCTTGAAGGAAGCTGGTTTGTTCGTTTTACCAGGGGTTTCAGGGTATTTTCTACCCAGCCAGAGATATTTTCTGTGAGTGTGCCAATTCCTGAAATGATGGGTCTCCCCGGGTTTCCTCCTTTGTGTATTTTTGGTAACATGTAGAAAGAGCCCGCTTTTGGATCTGTTGGTATTAGGGGCCTTATCTGTTCTCCAATGTTGGAGGGCAGTTCTTTTATGATCATGTTGAGTTGTTTTGTATATTTTTTTGTGGGATCCTCTTGTAGTTTCATATAGTATCTTTCATCAGAGAGTTGCCTATTTGCTTCTTGAATGTAGCCTGCAGTATTCATAATAACAACAGCTCCCCCCTTGTCCGCAGGCTTAATAATAATGTCCTGGTTATTCTTTAGTGACTGTATGGCTTTCCGTTCCTTGTGGGTTAGGTTGGGTGTTGGTTTACACTGTTTCTCCAGTATGTCTGTAGTTACTCTGTTTCTGAAGATACCTATGTATCTGTCCAGTGTAGGGTTACTACCTGGTTTTGGAGTCCAGGTGGATCTTTTTGTAGGTGCATTGATATTGTGATGTTGCTCTGTGGTGTTGGCATCATCGTTATCCATTTTGTCATGGAAGAATTCCTTGAGTCTGAGTTTTCTGAAAAATTCCTCCATGTCCCTACAGAGTGTTACCTTGTCCACAGGTTTAGTCGGACAGAATGACAGGCCTTTTGAAAGCACAGATATTTCCTCTCTGCTTGGCTTGTGTGTGGAAAGGTTCACAATGCAGTTCTGTTCTGGTTGATTTACAGATTCTGCCGCGAAACCTGCTTTGTATCTCAGTCTCTGTAGTTTCTTTCTCTTGTTGTTGATGAGTAGTGTATGTAGTTTTCTGCAGTATTGTTGAAGGGCCTGTTGTATGTCCTCAGTGTCTGGTCCAAGCTGTTCCTTGAGAGTTGATATTTCTGCTTGTGTCTTTGATTTCCTATTGTAGCAGATCCCAATAAGGTTGTTGCGTAGCCTCTGGGAAGTCCTGGTACATAGTTGCTGTGCAAACCTGCTGTTATATGTGTCCAGGTAACGTTCTTATCTGATTTCTATTATAAACAATGTAATGTGTACTTGTATTTAAGAGAGAAGTTTTCATTTTTATCTGTATAACATGCCTGAGGAAGAGACCTAAGAAGTCTTGAAAGCTTGCATTTTAAATCTGTTTAGTTAGCCAATAAAGGTATCAACTTTACAAACAAATTTTGCATCCTGTATTTCTACGGCTAACACGGTACCAACTCTCATCTTTTATTAATACAAACACACGGTATAAAGAGAACCACAACAGACTCCTCCCTGTGTCTCATCCAGTAAAGATGGATTGGGAGAGTGCGGTGTCTGTTGTGGTTCATCATTTTATACAGTGTGTTAGTATTAATAAAGGCATCATTGGTTTTACATGTTTGGAGTATCGTGATGCTTCAGGTGGATTAGCTTTCTTTGTGTAAGAATGTGGATTTCCCATTAGGCAGAGTAGACAACAGACAAGAGCTCAAAGTTCTGAAGTGTGTGTCAGCTGTGCTGGTCAAATGATTAAGAGACGTAGTCCCGGCAGCTGGAGCTACAAAGGTTTCCTACCTTTGTTCTAACATATTGTTTTACAATGTATTATAGATCCCTTTGTGACATGAGGGTAAAGAAAGAAAATTACATTTAATATTTGGGATAAATACCATTTGAAAATATCCAGTGACGAAAATTTGGGAAATTGTGGTAAGGTGTTAATCTTCATTGAACAGACACACAAATATAGGAAAAGTATAAATGAACAAGTCTGTCATTTCGTGGTCAGACACATTATCTCCTCATTTCATATTTTGCTGTTTTCCTGTTAGATTCACATTCAGTTACACTGAGCTAAATTTATGTTGCTATGCATTTAGGAGTATTTGAAGAAAGCAAACATTTAACCCTTTGAGTGATAGTGGTGTCACCCCCCCTACACCTAGACAGGTAAAGTTGGAAGGTGTGACAATTGACTACAGCTGAATTAAGACATTTTGGGGTACTAAGAATTGTATAATAAAAGAAACAGATTATTTAACCCTTTGAGAGCCAGAGAGGTATCCAATACCACTCTGGCAATCAAAGGGTTATAATACAGTGGTTAAAACTAGAGCAACACCAAGGCCGATGTACTATGAAGAAATTAAGTAATTCTGGGGCAAACCATCTACACACTATAGGGGACAAATACAAATCCCCATTCATTTCAATTAGACTTAACCCATTAAATGCTAGAGAGGATTTTACAATGCCTTACACACCCCTCAAGCTTTCAAGGGGTTAAACTGCCCATTTAAATCAATGAGAGTTTGTAGAATATTTATTTGCTGGTACATCTGTATTTTAAAATTCTTAACCCTTTGAGTGTCAGAGGGATACGCAACGCATTCAACAAGCAAAGGAGTAGAAAGTCCAGATTGAACCAACTGCACCACAGGGGAAACATGAAAAATGAGTTGAGGTCCTCTCTGGCATTCAAGCTGTTAACCCTTTCAGAGCCATATGGGTACAGTTCAATGCACTGGAGACTCCTCTGGCACTGAAAGAGTTAAATGTCCTGTTTAAATCAATGATAGTACTGGGAATGTGTATATGTGATGCAGATGGCTTGATCCAAAATTTCTCCTATTTTGCTGGTAATTAACCCCCTTGGATGATTGAAAACTGATCAATCATCAATTTTTACAAAAATCTTATGATGTGTGAGTCATCAATTAAACATACATGCATATTATATGTACGATTGGTAGGATCTGAATATGTGACCTGGAGAGGTGCACTAAGTGACTATTCTCATAGCTGGGAACTCTCCGGATTTGCCCCCTAGACTCTGGTTTTTGCTGCTGATTACCAAGTCTCCGGGGCAGAAGCTGCTTCTTCAGATGTGGGGAGGTTGTAATGAAACTCCACCCACTTCTGTTCCTCCCACTTGCCGCCTACTACTCCTCCTTCCTCACCCTTTTCCTCTTTTTGTGCTACGTCCGTTAAGCCCCCTCACAATTAAGCCCCACCCTTTTTTATGCAAATCGCTTTATTTATCAACCCCTTTGGCTCCACTGGACTCCCTTCCCAAGAGTGCGCAAGACAAAGTTCCCAGGTAGAGCGATGCTGTTGCATGTGTATGGAGATATGTGGAGAGCATATCTGCTTGGCAATGGAGACACACATCGCCATACGCACTAAGAATTAGGGATGCAAGGGGGTGAGAATATCACCGCTATCATGGTGGGTTGTCAAACTGATGGTGATGTGGAAGGGATACTTCCATTACATCTTGCCAGCAATTCGACTACCCTGATGTCTGAGTGCATTCTCACTACTCCCCAACTAGGGATTTCAGCATTACAAACCCTTTCGGTGTCATAAAGATCTGCCTCTGTGGCACTAAAAGGGTGAAACATTGTGGTACAAGCTGAAGACAAGAAGCTAGATAGGGGACTCAGCAAGACTGGGATCCCACCTATAGAAGTCTGGCATTTTGTGCATGTGAAATATATAGCTGTACAGAGAGATAGAAGACTTGTTACTGCACATAGTGTAATAGTTTGTTTGAATACAAACTATGCTGATACATCACCAAGTTGCCTTGTTGGCATCCCCTCACATCACCAGCTTCCACAATGTGTCTGGTGTTGTGAGTAAATGTGAATTGGCCAAGCGGTGAAGCATACACGCATTCTCCTTTCATGCTCTTCGCCCTCTTCCTACTCTCCCCTTTCATTCACTACCCATTCTCCAATTCATAATGTCCCTGCCACAGTCCCCTTCACTGATCCACTTGTCCTCCCCCCCACCTACGTTCCACCTTCTAATGTGTCTGTCTTCTTGCTACAACTTGTAGGGACGCTCTGTAATGTTCTGCGGACCCCCAGGCACTCAAAGGACTAAAACCCCCATTTTCCCAGCTCTAACACATCCCTTAAATGACACCATTCCTATGAGTAGTAGTAAGAAGACTGGCACATTACAAGAAGGAACAGAGGTGGGAGAGGGAGGACAGGCTGAGCATTGAAATCGTGAAAGGGACATTATGAATGGGCAAACAGGTGATGAGTGAAAGGGAAGTGTGGGAGGAGGACAAAGGGGCAAAAGGCAGAGGGAATGTGAATATGCTGCACTGCTTGGTGAATTCACATCCCCTGACTGTGCCAGACACACTGTGCAAGCTGGCAATGTGAGGTCATGCCAGCAGGGCAGCTTGAAGATGTAGCCGAATAGCTTGTGTTCAAGCAAACTATTACACTACTTTCATGTCTTCTCTCTGTGCAGCTATACATTTCACAGGCAAACAGTGCCTGAATTCTAGAGGTGGGATCCCAGTCTTACTGAGTCCCTATCCAGCCTCTCATCTTCAGCTTGTACCACAACTATTGTACCCCTTTCAGAGCCACAGTGGTTAAAAGAGGAAATCTACTGTCTCTGCTCTTTAGCAGAGCAGAAAACTGCCCTCTAGATCCATAGGGAGCTACAGGGAGATCCCAACATTGCCAAACTCAGGTAGGCGAAGTTGGGACTGTGAAATCCGAAAGCAGAGGCTGCTATCAGAGCTTAGTGCATGTGGCAGAGTTCCACATTAACATATAAACACACCCACATGCATGCAAGATTGGCTTATTAACCTGAATTTACATATGGAAATGAGCCACTGTCGATATGTTAAGTGGAAAATAGTAAACTTGTCAATGGAATGATGGATTCATGTTGATGAGGGCGGATTGGTGGTAGATTGGCAGTGATATGATGGTGACGATATGTTAGTGCATACTGGCAATGTGCCTTCGACACAGATACAAAAAACATCTCCATCCCGAGTCCTTATCAGCCATTAGCGCATCTCCCAAGTGGATTCCAATATTTCAGCCAAACTGGCCATTTTGTTCAAATGTGATAAGCATTTGAAATATATTATATAACATGTAAGTGCCATTTGAACTTTAATTATAGAGACGCTGCCACAACAAAAGAGGACCGATTATCTAATTCCTCTTTGTAATTGTTGATTGCATGATAATTATATAATTGCTGTTTTATTTATAGACTAGCTCGTATTTATACAATACAAATATTAAAAAAACAAACAATCTCTGTAGATTTTTGGAGCTTATTTCTGGGGGGGTATTTCCTGCACGTTAATTTTGTTACATGTAATACAATATTATCACATAGAACTACATTTCCCATTAAGCAGAGTAGGCAACTGCTGTGCTGGACGTTGCCATGGGCGTGGTCATTGCAATCCTTTTGCAGCAGACACCCACTCCTGGTTGATTGTGGTCAGTTTGTCTACAAGTTTTTATTTTGCTGTAATATCCAATTTATATACCAATATGGACAGTTTACATAACATGTTTACTGCTCCATTTATTTAAAGGGATAGTAATACTTCGTTTTAACTTTATTTTATTTTGTAGGCATTAAAAAAACATGATGAATGATATAAGTCTCATCTCTCAAACCTTTATGGTTTATGAGATAATCACAAGCAAAGTTTCCCCTCCCCGCCCCTTTTACCTAGTGTAAGCCATCTCTTCTCAGATGTGGAATGCAGTCCATAGACCAGACAGATAACAGAAGGGGACACTCTTATTCCTATGAAAACAATGTAATCCCTGCCCCCCTTGACAAGCTTTTCAGGTTTTTCCCTTATCTTAATTGAAGATTGTCCCTCTCTGCAGTCTACCTGGGCACCTCCCTTCTTCTCAGGATGAACAGTGTGACATCAGTAAAAGGGGCGGGAGGGGGATACTTTGTCATTGAATTACTCTGGAACCACAACTCTGACAGAATTGAAATTACACTCTCCAAAGTCCAAATACTATGATGATTAATTAGAGATGCTTTTATTATGAAACATTACTATCCCTTTAAGATCGTCTTTGTTTTTGTAGATTATTAAGGATTTTTTTTTGCACCAATAAACTTTGCGTAGGTCAGAGGAAAGTATCATAGAATCAGTGTGGGTGAAACCATGTGTGGAGGTCATGGCACCAAGATGCCTTGAGTAGGGGTGCGTGGGAAGTAAATACAGTCCTGCTCTCATACACACTCATGCTATTCACACACACAGCCCCCCATGGGGTGTAGTATCTCAGAAGAAGTTCCCAGAGATAAACACCAGTCACGTGGAAGTTGCAGCACAATGAGCTCAAACTATTGTTATTGGCGACATTCTCTTGTGTAGCACCCCATGCTGGAAAAGTCAAACTATTTTAAGCAACCAGTCACCCATGCAACCTCACCCCAACAACCAGGTGATTCAGTTTCACTGGGTTTGAATTACAGGATTAGTATTTTCATAAATATTCTAGAATTATCGGATCTTGAACATAATGTTTTTCTGGAGATAAATGTGTTGTTCTCCTCCCTGTCTAATGTTGTTATAGTCCGCTCATTACAATAATAAATAGTCTGACTGATGCAGGCCGAACCTGTTCCTATGAATACAAGACAAATCAGCTTGGCTTCCTAAAATGACAGATGCGCTCTTAAAGTGGACCTGTCTGTTTAATCCTTTAACCCTTTCAGTGGCAGTGGTTAAGGACTAGAGAAGCGTGCAATGGATTGGGAAACAATGCATTGTACACCGTCTAGTCCTCAAAGGGTTACAATTAGTGTAGTTAATATTAAAGAGAATGAAAACGGTCTATATGTTGCACTAGCTATTTGTTTGAAATAGAATATGTTTTTGAGGAATTGAAGCGGATCACCCCAAATAAAGACCCCCCCCCCTTAATTAGTCATATAGCAATAAGCTTAGAAATAGTACTATTATCCAGCATTATTAAGAAATCCTACTTCTTCTGAGACTGATGGGCAGGCTTCTTGCTTTAGAGGCATCTGTACGCCTGTGCCATCAGTCACTTTCTGTTACCTTAAGGTACAATGCAGCGCCTCCTAGAGGAGACCGGGACAGACAACACAGGTGTGCAGATGTCTCTAAGCCAAGATGTCTGCGCTGATGCCTGTCCGTCAGTCTCAGATGAAGTAGGATCTCTTAATAACTCTGTACTTATGCTGGATAACAGTACTGTTTCTAAGCTTATCGTTATATAAACACTTATTGGGAGGGGGACTTAAAGCGGAACTACCACCCGACAAAATCTTTAGCTTAACTAAGTCCCCATCTGGCGACTAGCTGCTTAGTAGCGCTAGTCGCCAGAATAATTACCTTATTTAATAGATTTCTGCTCTCTTCTATGGCTGACAGGCAGGACGGAGCGCGGACATCTTGCAGTTGTGACGTCCACGTGCTTGAGCTGTCAGTCCCAGCCGGAGCCAAATGGCTCCTAGCAACGTCTCCTAGACCCTGCTGGGACTGACAGCGCAAGCACGTGGACGTCACAATTGCAAGATGTCCACGCTCCGTGCTACTGTCAGCCGGGGAAGAGAGCAGAAATCTATTAAATAAGGTAATTATTCTGGTGACTAGCGCTACTAAGCAGCTAGTCGCCAGATGGGGACTTTGTTAAGCTAAACATTTTGTCGGGTGGTAGTACCGCTTTAAAGTGGAACTATCACCCCAAATAAACTTTTATTTGTTGGTGGCCCTGTCTGGCATTTTATTCTAATTAGCCTCCACGTTGGACCAATATTATCAATCGCTGCACTACTAATGAATATAAACAGAGAGCATACACTAGGGACATGTCGAATATCAAAGCAAGTGGTAAGTTCGCATCAAATACAACTAATTAGCATAATGTGCACATAATTAACATAAAGTGCCACTGTCCATTCAAACTATAATGGTTCATTTTTCAAAACATTTTGTTTTACAGAAAAGCAACAAGTGCAGAGTTTATGCAGGTTTTAATTCTCTGTAAAAGGAATCAAACTTGTCTTCGGGTAATAGGTTCACTTTAAGGGGAGGCGCAACCCCAAAATTCAGAAAGTGTAAACTATGTGGATGGAAATTTGTTTTTGAACTCCAAGAAAAGAAAAAAATAATACTGTTTGCCACTTGCTGTTCCTATCCAATGTAGTGGACAATTTTTCTAGTTTATTGTATTGGTCCACACTAAATAAATAGAATTAGGCAGAACAGCAGGTGCAGGAGATAATTTAATGTACTTTTCAAAAATTTAATTGTGTCATTAGCGCTCTTCCTGTACGTTATTTATTTCCTTTCAAAGATCTCTCTATTTTCTGTGCTACTTCTCACAAAGATTAATTTTAACCCACTGAATACTATAGATTTCACCAGTGCATTGCTTTTCGATGCATTAGAGACAGAATGAAAACATTACAATCGGGGAAAACATTTTATTTCAGATTTGTAGTGTGGATTTTAATGGAATTGCAAAAATATTTTGGGTTTTGCGGATAGATGTTTTACCAGTGAAATACTGTTGCTGTTTATAGGACATGGGATTCTGGGAGAAAAACATAAATGGCTATATTAATTAATAGTAACATAGTGCGCCAAGAGCACCTGGGATGTAAATGCATAGTTGATGGGGCTAAAAAAAAAAGTGTCCATCAAGTCCAGCCCATGCCAAAACATTCCTGTTGACCCAGAGAAAGCCACACAATTCCCTGGATCAACAACCTATTTGCATTGAGGCCACTTAAAGGGATAGTAATACTTAAAATGTAAAAAAAAATATGTTGTAGGGTTTATCCCCCTGAGTAAAACAAGAGTACTCCCACTGCTGAAAGGTGTTTCATTCAAAAGTTATTAATTTTCAAAGTTGAATTTTTTGGTGCAATATCACAGTGGCCTGAAATTGTACAGTGGCGCTGTTGCTACACCATCCTATGGACAGCTCTGGTCAATTGACCATAAATCTCCATAGGATGCTGTTGCTAGCGCCACTGTACAATTTCAGGCCACTGTGATATTGCACCTAAAAAATTCAACTTTGAAAATTAATAACTTTTGAATAAAACACCTTTCAGCAGTGGGAGTGTCCTTGTTTTACTCAGGGGGATAAACTGTACAACATATTTTTTTTTACATTTTAAGTATTACTATCCCTTTAAAGAGATAGTAATACTTTATTTTATCTTTATTTTATTTTGTAGGCATTAAAAAAACATGAAGAATGATATAAGTCTTATCTCTCAAACCTTTTGCAGCATGCGTTATGTATGAGTAATTGTGATAAACAGCTCCATATGCTTGAAAAACTAGAGAATGCTTAATGTATTCTTCCTGATAAAAACACTTTCTAAATAAATAAATAAAATGATGAGACATGTAGGATACACAGTCACACAGAGGCTGACTTGGCAGGTCAGCCAAATAGGGGCTTGGTTGCCATGGCAACCTACAGGTCCTCATACAATTCAGTTGTTTTGCACCAGAATTGCTTCACTCTGTCTCCAGATACATATATGAATATTATTTTGCCCCAGTTTTGCACAGGAGGAGATCTTAGTACATGGGTGGAAGACAATTATTGGGCCTCCAGCTGTTGTGGACTACATCTCCCATCATCCCCAACCAGCCAACATCCTTGACTTAGTACAAACCAGACTTGAAGAAATTCACATGTCACTGTCATTGGTTTAGCATTCTGGAACCATCTCACACCAGCTTCAGACATTTCATGAATTTCACACAGGAAAAGGAATTATTTTTTTGGTTTTGGAGGGTGGGAGTGTTAAAAAAGAAAATACAGCTCCAACCACAAATGTCTTACTTTAAAGGGGAATACTTCCTAATGGTAACAACCCGCTTACCTTACTAGAACCAGAATATCCTGATGGCCCTATGATATTTTCACCTTACTATTACAAGAATATACGGATGGCCCTATGTTTTTGTGCCTTACTATAACCAGAATATGTGGATGGTCTCTGTGAACTTTTCTCTTGTACCTTTGTTCAACTGACAGCATCTTCAGTCTAGATCAGAGGTTCTCAACCCATGCCCTCAGTGGCCACTAATAGGCCAGGACTTAGGGATGTCTCTGCTAGAACACAGGTGTGGTGATCAGAGGCTCATTCATATTGATTAACTCACCTGTGCTCTAACAAGTGAATCCTCAAATCCTGGCCTGTTAGCAGCCACTGAGGGCACGGGCTGAGAACCACGGATCTAGATGTCATGTCCATGTAGGCAGACAAGACTAATATATGTCCACTTCCATGGGACAAGGCATCCCAGGCTGATTGAACAGGTCACCTCTTGAAACATGAAGCAAATAAAAAATTCATAGGGGACATTGGGGGGGGGGGGTGCAGTTATTATTAGAAGGTTGCCTGACTGTCTCAGAATTGCTCGTTTTCTTTCTGTATATGGCATCTGGTTTCATAATTCCTCACGTTAGAACAATGGGATAAGGCTTCTTTCTCATGGTTAGAGGAACTCGTGGAACCTCCTGCAACAGTTCTATTGCTCGAGTTGTTTCACTCAGCTTTCTGCTGCTTTCCATCTTTAATCCAGAAGCAGGCGAGGTGTGTCCAGTGTTATCTACCACATGAACTGCCCCAACGGTCTCTAAATCTGTGCCATTTCTACTAGAATGGCAGAGGGAGATGTCCTGCTAGCTTTGTGGGTTCAGTTATTGAGATCTCATAGCTATAACTTGTTGAGAGTTCTTTGTGGACTGATTGCAGCATCTCTAAATTAGAGTATGAAGGGATATATAACATAGAATCTACATTATAGAAAAATGTATGAGTTAATATTTCAAAGATCTTGGGGTCATCCCTTTTGAAAGTTCTCAGGTATGACGCCAACATATATTGTTAGCTGGTGCCCACATGGTTCGGTGATTCATTGAAGGTTGTATAGACACTGCAACCTCCGACAGGGTTCGTGTGTAAGGTTTGCCAGTGGCCCTACAGGCCTCTATGCAGGCTTTACTTATTGCAATTTTTCTGCTTTCCTAAAGGAAAAAATAAAGATGCAGTGTGTGGGACAATGGTGCACTGATGTGAGGCATTAGTCACCCAAGTTAAAGGCATCATAGTCCAGAATTTTCTCTTTCACAGTGGGTGACATAGTGAATGCAGCATCTCTTTGTTGGTGTTGCTCATGGGAAAGGGGCCTAAGACTTTTCGAATTCATTTTCCATAAGTAGAACCGTGGTACCATGTTAGCACTGGAAAAAGAGGGAGACTGGTAGAGTAGAAGTGATACCTTTATTGGCTAACCAAGTAGATCTAGAGTGCAAGCTTTTGCGACAAAGCAGGTCTCTTCATCAGACATGTTATAATATGCCTGACGAAGATAATTAGAAATGAGAATGTCTATCTGCCAAAGGCTTTGCACTCAATGAGCAGCATAAAAGAGGATTTTAGTCTTACCTGTTAAATCCTTTTATATTACTCCATACAGGTTACTGGTAACTTTGGGTAGGCGATCCGCCCCTTTAATTGTAGGCAGGAACAATTCTAGAATTGTATGCAGGGGGTGGAGCCTACCTTCCCTCCTTGGCTGCAGCTAGCCAACCAGCTTCAGAAAGATTTGAGACACTATTGACTAGATAGTGGAAGGGAAAGAAGACCCCTGTGAGCACGACCCCGAATTACCCCCACGGTCTGCCACAGGAGAGCCAAGCATGGTCCCTTGCCAGCGTGGGAGACCAGTAACCTGTATGGACTAAGAGAAAAGGATTTAACAGGTAAGACTAAAATCCTATTTTCTCTGTCGTCCAATATAGGTTACTGGTAACTCTGGGATGTCCAACCATTGAGTTTCCCAGAGGCGGGAAATAAGGCAGAGACCAGGCGCAAGGCCCCCAAAGTCACCAGAGCAGATATGAACCATCAGATCAGAGATAGCCGAGCAAAACAAATGAAGTGTCAACAGACACTGAACAGGGGTAACAACACCCCAGCTGTTACACAGCACACTGAACTAGAGCCAACGGGGCTCAAAAGTGAAGGAAGCACCAAGAACCAAAGAAAATCCTAGACAGGCAAAACTGCCTCCAGGATTTTCTTCCCAAAGCTGGCAGCAGCTGATGCTAGTACATCAACACGGTAGTGCTTCGAAAAGGTTTACACAGACGACCAGGTGGCAGCCTTGCAGAACTGATAAGCAGAGGCCTGATTCTTGTAAGCCCAAGAAGCCCCAATAGATAGTGTAGAATGAGCTGTGACCCTGAAAGGGACAGGCTACTTCCTAAGTTCATAAGCCTTACAAATAGTGGACTTGATCCAAGAAGAAATAGTCACTATAGATACAGGTCTTCCTGCCCTAGGACCCTCAGGAATGACGAACACCGCGTCAGATTGCCTGACACTCAGTGCGATGTACATATATACTTGAGACAACGCACCATGTCTAACAAGTGGAGATCCCTCTCCTTGTCAGAGGTGGGGTCAGGGCAGAAAGAGGGCACCACAATCTCTGGATTGATGTGGAACTCCGAAACCACTTTCAGGAGAAACTCCTGAGAGGTGCGAAGCACCACCTTGTCGTTGTGAAACACCAAATAGGGTGGTTTACAGGACAGAGCATGTAACTCCACAACACAGCAGACAGACACAATAGCCAAGTGTAAAGCCATGATGGGTGAGAGCATGAATGCATTGCTCAACCTGCTGATGAAGACGTTCCGCAGAGGGGGGCTTTCAGAAGCAGGTCTTCCATATATGGAACCCGTTGAGAGCATGCAGCGTGGACCAAGCGGGACTGTATCGTTTATGAATGTAAAGATCCTTTTTTTTTTTATATACCTTGTTATATTTTCTTTTTGATTTTTATACTACTTGTAGAATTGTATTGTTGTTATTTGTTTGCTAATTTTTGTAGAAAAATAATACAACTTTGTAGATTGAGCACAGTGATTTAAATAAATATTTCCTTATTTTTTGTACTTCCATATATGGAGTAACTCTGATGCCATCTCGGTGGAGGATGGACACTAAGGCTCCCAGGACATGGTTGAAGACTTGAGGAGCTGTCGTCAGACCAAATGGAAGAGCTGAAAACTGAAAATGCCCCCGGTCGCAGGCAAAAATCAGAGATACTGCCAGCTCTCTGGATAAATGGTGATGTGTAAATACGCGTCCCGAAGATCCAGAGGTACAAGGAACTCCCCCGGGGACATGGCATCAATCACCATACGTAGAGATTCCTGGTGATAATGAGTCCAGACCACAAAGGAATTGAGATCCTTCAAATCCAAAGTGGGAAAACAACCACTGTCCTTCTTGGAGACCACAAAGAGTTTTGAGTAAAAACCCATAACTCTGTCCTGAACTGGAACCGGCTCTAGAACATCCTTGTCCAGAAGAGCCTGAATAGCGCCGAACAGGCAGCGTTTCTCTTTTCCCTGAGGCGTATGAGAAGGAAAGAAGCGAAAGGGAGGAAGAGAGACGAAAGGGATCCTGTACCCTTCCGCCACCACCTGTAAAACCCATGGGTCCACCACTGAATCCTCCCAAATACTGTGATAGTGGTGCAGACGACCACCCACAGCAGAGCGTGGACCCTGGTTCAGTGAGTCATGCCGAAGAAGGCTTGGAAGCCTTGGGCTTGGAGGAGACCTTGGGCTTCCATTGCTGTTTGGGCTTGGAGGAGGCACGCGGAGCTGAGGGAATCGTCTGGTTCACCGGGCGTGTCTCAGTCTGAAAGGAACGAAAATACTGATTATGCTTAAGTGGCGGTTTTCTTCCTGGGGACCAAGGGTAGAAGGGTACTCTTACCCCTGTGGACTCACTGATCAGATCCTTAAGATCTGGCCCATACAAAGAAGTGCCTTGAAAATGTAAGGAGAGCAAGGCTTTCTTGGAAGCAGTGTCAGCAGACCAGATCTTGAGCCAAAGAGCCCATCTGGCAACCACAGAAATGGTGGAAACCCTAGCTACCAAACGGATGGAATCAAATAAGGCAGCAGAAACATAGTGCTGTGCCTCAGAAATGTTGGCAAGAAGGCGCAACATATCCGAAGTAGTAGCACCCTGATGGACAGCTAGGGTAAGTTGTTCAGTCCAGACCGCAATGGCCGGTTCACCCATGCTGCAGCGAATGCTGGACACATGGCAGTACCAGCAGTGGCAAAGATGGACTTGAGGGAGACCTCAAGTTTCTTGTCAGTCCAGTTCTTTAGAGCAGACGCATCAGAAACGGGCAAGGCAGTAGACTTAGATAGCCTGGAGACAGGAGCATCCACTTTGGGGGGATAAACCCATTGAGCAAGCGCAGCCTCAGAGAAGGGATAAAGCTTGGCAAGTTTCTTGGAGACAGAAGGTTTCCTTTTCGGAGACTTCCATTCTTCAGACACAAGGCGGTCTGGTTAGGTGGAAAGCAAGTAAAGGGCTTTGTAAAGGGAATGTTTAGGGTATGCAAAACAGCCCTGATCAGGCCTTCAGCCGAGGGCTCAGGATCAGTCTCAAAAGGATCCCCAAAAAAAACTAATAGGAGCCCACAGCAGAACATTCTTCAGCATCTGAATTCACCAGCAGTTCCTCCTCAGAGGAATCTGACACATCAGGTACACCCTGTGGTTTTGGCAAGGAAGACTTGATGGAGGTGGGCGTCTGCCAAGAATGGAAGACCCCCTGTAACTGGGATGGAAAGAGTTGCAATGTGGACCTAAGGTCCCTAGTAACAGCCTTGAACTCTTGCACCCAAACTGGCTCTAATGCATGGCTGGAGGTCCCTGGAAGACTCTCAGGGACATCAGAACATGCTGGGCATAAATGACCTGAGAATTCTCTAGGTAACCCTGAATGACAGGAAGAGCAATGCACAATAGGGGATATAGAGACCCCAGCATCCTTAGTCTTAGGTCTTGCCCCAAGCTGCAATGGTATAGACCCTCACAGTGTAAAATAACCTTACTGTATAAGAAATCACTCAAGTACAGTGTATAGGATTAAAGTTTCACCCCAGAAATTGCTAAAATAGACTTATCTGGCAGGTGAAGGGTTAATCAGCAGAGGAGAGAAGGAGAGTCCAAGCCCTGCATAGGATACTCATTCTAGAAACAGCAAAAAATGGTTGCCGTGGCGGGAGGCAATCAGAAATGGGCGCGCGAAACAAGCGCTCATGAGAAATGTAGTTTTCCCAGAAAAAGTACCCCAATAGTGCCCAAAGCCCCCTGAGCCCCCCAACACACTGGAAACATGAACTAGATGATAGAGCAAGGGCAGACAAGAAAAATGAGCCATCTCTGAAGTCACTAGGTTAAGCAGTTGCAGAGATATGTCTCAAACTTTACAGTCCCATAGGAGTGAATGGAGCAATGGAACCTATGCTGTAAAGCGCACCAAACTCAGATTTTACAGAATTGAAACAGTAAAATAAAAATGCATGAAACATCACTAGAATATGTTAGGATACCCAAAAAACACTGAACCAGTAGGAAACCCCCCTCCCAAATGAATGCAAAACCAGCAGTTAAAGGGTTAATTACCACATAAACCTGCTCCAAAACACCCAACAGACATACAGATAGACCCAATGAGTGCAGAAGTGTGTAATAGGAACTCCAAAGGAAAAGCCCTGTGCGGAGGGGCACTGTGGGACATGTGGACCTGCAGCACTCAAAGAGTTACTCACCTTTCCTGCAGATCTTCTGCCTTCAGATTACCATGTTTTAAGAAGAAGCCTCGGTGGGCAACTCCTGAGTAAAGAACTTGTAGCCAAGATTTTCCCCCCAGGGCTTAAGGTCCACAAAAAGTACCTGGTCACTGAGCTAGCCACATCTAAAGGCATTGTCAGTTATGGTAATCCGACTAATGGTGGTATTCCATTTCTAACAGAAAAATAAAAACTTCTAAAGCTATAGCAGAACTGTTCTCTTGCCTGTGTTATCTTCACCAAGGAACAAATCTTTCTGGATCTGGTTGGCTAGCTGCAGCCAAGGAGGGAAGGTAGGCTCCACCCCCTGCATACAATTCTAGAATTGTTCCTGCCTACAATTCAAGGGGCGGATCTCCTACCCAAAGTTACCAGTAACCTGTATTGGACAACAGAGAAACATTTGTTCCAGTGTTATCAGTAGCTCTGCTAATTGCAGACACACCCAACACACTCCAGACTAGTTTCCCTCAATATAACCACATGGCATTTATAAAAGAAGTCAGCTGATTCTAAACAACTCATTCCGTCATCCTCAATTAGCCAGTGGCCAGATGAGGCTGATGGGAGTTGTAGTCGAACAGGAACATTAAAATCACAGCTTGCACATCCTTAGCATACAGTAATACATGAGTCAACGGGTGAATGTAATAACTCTTAACTATGTCCTTTTGGCATATTAACCCTTTGAGTGCCAGTGAGGTATACAATGCATTGCAATGCAATGCTTTGGATACCTCCCTGGCACTCAAGGGTTAAATTAGACGTAATGCATTATACGCAGATATGCATTTACCGTATTAATGGAATTTTTATAGTAGTTGCCACAAGCTTAAGCATCTGAGTGCCAGAGGGCTACCCAGTGCATTGCGAAGTGTTGGATACCCCTCTGCCATCCAAATGGTTAATGAGAAAGTCAACCTCTTTTTTGACTTTCATATTCTGCAAAGACAAACGTCATATACATTTTATTTTAGACATTATTGTCCCAAATATTGAGCCCCAAGAAAGATTTCTGTCAGACGCTGTGAAAGCAAAGATAGTGATACACTACAACAGTGATTCAATGTAACACTATCCCTGCAGCATTGAGTGTTCTGCATGCTGCAGAGACTGTTTCACTGTTGTTGTTTTTTTCTTTTCATTGGGACTATGAAAGCAGAGACAGTTCAGCAAACAGAAAACTCACTAAACTCGAAAATACTGTCCCTGTCTGGGACAGAAAAGTGTTAAAATAAATGAAGGGTGATGAATAAAATACTAATAAAAAGTACAGGCTATCTGCTTTTTCATATGACGCACTTCTACAATAAGTGAAGTCAACAAGGAGGTTGGTTGACTGTCACTTTAAACTGACCTTGCTACAAGGTTATCATTGATACAGGTTGGTGCAATATAGTAATGGGACCAGACCACTTCCTTAAAAGAGGCAGTATATATATTTTTTTAGATTGGAAAAACACTTAAAGGGATAGTAATACTTCATTTTAACTTTATTTTATTTTGTAGGCATTAAAAAAACATGAAGAATGATATAAGTCTTATCTCTGAAACCTTTATGGTTTAAGAGATATTCACAAACAAAGTATCCCCCCCCCTCTTCAACCAGGTCAGAAGGGAGATGCCCAGGTAGACTGCAGAGAGGGACAATCTTCAATTAAGATAATGGAAAAAGCTGAAAAACTTGTCAAGGGGGGAAGGGCTTTCATTGTTTTCATACAAAGAAAATTGTCCCCTTCTGTTATCTGTACTGTCATACAACCAGACTCACATCTGAGAAGAGATTACTTACACTAGGAAAAAGGGGCGGGGAGGGGAACTTTACTTGTGAATATCTCATAAACCATAAAGGTTTGAGAGATAAGACTTATATCATTCTTCATGTTTTTTTAATGCCTACAAAATAAAATAAAGTTAAAACGAAGTATTACTATCCCTTTAAGATCTTTCCTGCTAAGTATCATAAGGGCACTCCCTTATAATCAGTACACATTACAGGACTTCTGGTTCCCATGCAGCCAAAATGAAAATGTCATAAGCATCCTGGATAAAATGGGAGGTCTGGTCACAATGCATTATATACTAATTAGCATTTTATTAATGGAACACTGTCACCTAATAATTTAGTACATTGTACTTCATGCTAGATTCTGTGACAAACTCATATGCCGTGGTAGACAATTGATGGCTCTCCAGCTGTTGGAGACTACAACTCCCATTATCCCCAATGCTGTTGTTTGGCAGGGTTTGATGGGAATTATAGTTATAGACAACTGATAGACCAACAATTGGCTACCTATGTGGTATGCAGTGTTTGATAGAAACACATTTGGCACATCCACATTTGAGTGCCATGGAAAATAATAATCCATTTTAGATAACTGCAGCAACCAACCACCAACAACTCCACCCATTCCCCCATAATGAAATATTTAAAGAAATAGCATTGGTATTAATCTTAAAAAAAAAAATGTGTTTTGGAGGCAAAAATGCTTCATTTTTTCCCAAGACTGCATGTACCAAACTACAATCTGAAACAAAGATTTTTGAGCCTGGCACAGGGGATGCAGACATGCAGTCCATGTGAAACCATTAAGGGACAAGAGTCAATAAAGCTGCATTGAAAAAAAAAAACCCACACACCACATACAAAAAAATCCAATTTGCATTGCCTCTAAAATTACAAGTAATTCTATGTTCAACATTATTTTGCTTTGGACCTCTAAAAACCATTATCTGTAATCATACCTGGGTACTTTCAAAATGAACTGACCCTAAAATCTTGCGATCATTAGCCCTACAATTTCACATAATATAGATTTTCTGATGTACGTCCCTGTTAGCTATAATCCAGAGGTGATCAATCCTCAAGGAGGTATGCTTACACAACTTAAATAAATCACTGCATGAACACACATACACAAGATGAGCAGGACTTCTCGCTCTGCCTTCATGGTACAAGTGACTCCAATGTAGAGTCTAAAGAAGAAATTAGCTGGAGCAGGACATACATATATATATAATAGGTAGCACTGGAGTCCATTGCCCTGAGAAATTAGACATTGACCCTGAGATTTGGGTCAAACCCTGAGAGTTCACAGGTATGCCAGTAATTAAATACATAAATTAACTGTTTAAAGAACAGGGTGACTCCTCTGCACCTTAAAGGGTTAAAATATTTTAATACCATTACATATTAACAGTAAAACAAAAAATAACATTATCAAATGTGCCACTATTTCTTTTCAAGATGATTCAACATGGTAGCAAATTTCCCCTTTAAGAGCCAAGGGTATTCATTTACCAAGACACCTGGATTCTAGTGAATTAATACAAATTATAGCAACAGCCTGGTTTAAAGTTCACTTTGTCTGCAAGTGGCAGCCAGTAGCATTTCAGGTCACAGACTGGAGTATATAATGCAGGAAGTTATATAAGGTGAGTTTCATTTTGGTTATACTAGTGTGTTTATCAATCAGGGTGACCTACTTTTTCAATGGAGATTCTGACAAAAATGTGAATAACTATACATTTATTGGTTGTGCCCTTTGTTATGCTCCTGAGAAAGGACCTATAAAATGGTAGAAGTGCCCTGAAAATTCAGAATGCATATTATTGTGCAAAAGAAAAGATGGAGAACCACTGGTTTATACCATGGTTTCCCAGACTCCAAACTGCTATTCATTTTACAAGTAGAACTGCAGAGTTTTTAACCCCTTGAGTGCCAGGGGGTACACAACGCAATGTGTTGCATACCCCTTTGGCACTCAAAGTGTAAAACAGCATTGACAATATACTCATTAAGCCACAGAGGACCTATATCGGTGTAAACATCTCTACTGCTTGAGTGATTTTCAGTGCATTGCTTGCAGTATGATAGACATCGCTCTGTAGTGTTAAGTGGGTTGAAAACCTCATTTAAATCAGTGGAAGTTTGGGAGTTTCCATTGGTTCACTAATGTGCAGTTGGTTTGCTTCAGAATCTCTACTAATTATACCATGTAGGTGGAATTCTAGAGCAAACCAATTGCATGATAGGGGATGAGAGTAAAGTCCCATTGATTTAAATGTGGAGTTTAACCCCCTGAATGTAAGAGAGAGAGAGGTTTTATTAATGTTTGTCCCTTATGGTGCAGTTGGTTTGCCCCAGTAAACTCACCTTAACCCCTTAAGGACATGGTCTGCATTTAACCCCTCAAGGACCCATGACTATCCTGGACCGTCATGGCTTGTTATACCCATAAGGACCCATGATGGTCCTGGACCGTTATGGAATTCCGGGCTCCCTATGCCGCTGCACACTGTTTGGGGAGTCCAGAATCGGATTTAAAAAAAAAAAAAAAAAAATGCTCCGTGCGTGCGCGGCCGGTCCATAAGGGGTTAAGGACCTTTTTTTTTTTTTTTTTTTTTTTTTTTTGTGCAGTCCGATTCAGGGCTCCCCGAATGGCGTGCAGACCTGAATTCCATGACGTACATGTGCGTCCTTGGTCCTTTAGGGACCTACACCCCGTAACATACATGTACGTCATGTGTCGTTAATGGCCTTAGCAATAAAATGAAATAGGAATAACTCTGTTGCTCCATAGAAAATAAACAAAACTTTCCAATGATTCAGAAGGGGCTGTTAAAAAACCTCTTAAATAACAATACTTAAAGGGATAGTAATACTTAAAATGTAAAAAAAAAATATGTTGTAGGGTTTATCCCCCTGAGTAAAACAAGGGTACTCCCACTGCTGAAAGGTGTTTCATTCAAAAGTTATTAATTTTCAAAGTTGAATTTTTTAGGTCCAATATCACAGTGGCCTGAAAGTACAGTGGCTCTGTTGCTACACCATCCTATGGAGATTTATGGTCCCGGGACCAGAGCTGTCCATAAGATCGTGTAGCAACAGCACCACTGTACAATTTCAGGCCACTGTGATATTGCACCTAAAAAATTCAACTTTGAAAATTAATAACTTTTGAATGAAACACCTTTCAGCAGTGGGAGTACTCTTGTTTTACTCAGGGGGATAAACTGTACAACATATTTTTTTTTTTTTTTTTTACATTTTAAGTATTACTATCCCTTTAAAGGTGTTGCGCTGTAGTCTTCTCTAGAATTGAATGGGTTTAAAAGTGAACACATATCTGTCCCTTTAAATCGGGGAAGCTTATAATACACACACACACATTGTAGAGTTGCACTGATTCCTGTACAGTCCCTGCAGAATTAAAGTGGATCTCTATACAACGCTAGTGAATAGTTTAGTCAAACCCTTGCCCCACCCCTTTGCCCGGCAATTCTGGAGTTGTTTCGTACATGACTGACATTACAAATTTTTTGTCATATATTCTACAGAAAACCTGCTGCTCGTGCATACAATTACTTCTTGTCAATCAGCCACATTTTCTTGTTGATATTCCTTTAAAGCGGAACTTTCACTACACTAATATAGTGCCACAAATGATTATGACATTAGTGCTATGCACACACTTATTGTTATTTTAAAGTATAATTGCTGTTTTAAAGGGATAGTAACACTTCGTTTTATTTTATTTTGTAGGCATTGAAAAAATATGAAGAACGATATAAGTCTTAACTCTCAAACCTTTATGGTTTAAGAGATATTCACAAGCAAAGTATCCCCCCCCCCGTTCAGCCACATCAGAATGGAGGTGCCCAGGTAGACTGCAGAGAGGGACAATCTTCAATTAAGATAAGGGAAAAAGCTAAAAACTTGTCAAGAGGGGCAGGGCTTTCATTGTTCTCATAGGAAGAAGATTGTCCCCTGCTGTTATCTGTCTGGTCTTACAACCAGATTCACATCTGAGAAGAGATTGCTTACACTAGGAAAAAGGGGCGGGAGGGGGAAACTTTTCTTGTGAATATCTCTTAAACCATAAAGGTTTGAGAGATAAGACGTATATCATTCTTCATGTTTTTTTAATGCCTACAAAATAAAGTAAAGATAAAACGAAGTATTACTATCCCTTTTAAGGAACAATAGAACCTTCTATGCGTGCAGGCACCAGCTGGGTTCTTCTAGTAGGCGCTCTCTGTGCCTGCACTGTCAATCCCTTCTGGTGCCTTTCGGCACAAATGAATTCCACCCACCAATCATGAAGTTGAAGGGGATGGACAGAGCAGATACAGAGATGCCGGATCTGCAAGATGTCTACACTGTTCCCCGGTACCTGCCTGCGTAGAAGGTTCTACTTTTTGTTAAAGCAGCAGTCATACTTCAAAATAACAATAAGTGTGTGCATAGCGCTAATGTAATAATCACTTGCGGCACATGTTAGTGTAGTGAACGTTCCGCTTTAAACATACAACCCTATCCTATATAATAATTAGCTAAAACATGTGTAATGACAAAGTCATGCTCAGTAGAGACTGTTGCGCGTGCTGCAGTCATGCACAGTAGAGACTGCCCGCGGCACGGCTGATACAGAGCTGGACAATCCTTCAGAGCGTCCATCTCTGTATCAGCTGCAGCGCAGGCAGTCTCTACTGCGCATGACTGCCCCGTGACCGGCTGGCAGTGGCCCTGTGGCCCGTGTAACGGGCTCTTCAGCTAGTGCGTTTATAAATTAGGTTGTGTAAATAAAATACTTTTGGTCTTGTTTGAAATCACTTATTCAGTTACATAGAAGAGCTGTCAAGAGGGCATGAAATAACCTAAAAATTATCAGTTAACATCTCACCCGCCATCAATCCCACCTTTAACCCCTTAACGACTCATGATGGTCCAGGACTCTCGTTAAGGACCCATGATGATCCTGAACCGTCCTGGAATTCCGCTCTCCCTGCACGCCATTTGGGGATCCCAGAAGCGGATGCTGCAAAAAAAAAAAAAAAAAAGATCCGTGGTCCTTAAGTGATGGTCGCATGCGCAATCAGCCATCCTTAAGGGGTTAAGTAATAGTCTCTCTTTAACCATTTGAAATTTGGGGAGGTTCGGCATACTAACTCCATCACGAGTGGTTTATACAAATGTCCTTTGATTTAAATGGGCCTTTTCATCCCCTAGAATACTAGAGATGTTATACATTGAAAACCTGCTTAACATTCAAGGGTTAATGAGCCCTATATAAATGAGAGTGTATTTTTATTTTTCCCCTATCCTGCAGATGGATTGTTCCAATTTTAAAATTGCTCATCCTTTTACTTCATGCACATGGCCCTTAGGATGGGTAACTACTGAAACCAACTGATGTTCTTTTTTAAAAGTGCCCAAGGGAACTCATTCTGAACAAGCCCTTGTACTGCGGTGTAAACAAACATCTCTGTAGCTTTCCGGAGATAAAGGACTCATTCACTTAAAACCACATTTCATGCCAAGATGTAAGAATCCTTTTGTATGCGTAAGTGCTACTGTGTGAGAGACACTGGTGTTCCTTTCTTGGGTGCATAGAACTGTACCAATAGCACTGAAATCGCCTGCCGCCCACCAGATTACTGATTCCTTTAGATTATCGTGAATCAGATTCTGTTTCCCTAGCTGAAAATAAAGGGGAGTCTAGAAAGCCAGAACTGCCTAAAACATTCATTTTGGAATGGATATTGTGCTTCATATTCACTGGGTCCAAACCCTCTCCTCATAGACACATAACAGGCAGTGTTTTTAGGAATTTCCTACTGGCGTTCTGGTGAATTAATTAAATGACTGAGGCTCTGATGAAATCACTTATACTCAAGTAAGGAATCCAAAAAGGTTCACTAAGCGGTGATGACTTCTCCAGTGATATCACTTCTCCAATTCCTATGTTATTCTATGGAGCCTATGCACTAAGATTTCTTCAACTCTGGAGATCTTAGTGAATAGGCTCTATAAAATAACATAGGAATTGGAGAAGTGATATCAGTGGAGAAGTCCTCACCACTTTATCGCCGCTTAGTGATTCTTCCCCCTGGCCTCTTAGGGGGAACCTCTGATTTAACTCCTTAGGATCTAGAGAGGTCTCTGGCACATTGGTTCTAGCATCCAAGGGGTTATAGAAAAAGTATATGAAAAGTATGTCAGGATGGATTATTAAAATGGACTTGTCCTCTTCAGAAAAATTTAGTTTGTTTTTCAGATGGTAACTGTCATGCCAAGGCATGAGTTGACCCTCTGGGTTGTATAATTTGTTTGTTTGCTGACCTGTATGTTATTCAAAGTGCACCAGTCCTAGGCCATACATTAGCTGAGTAGATAACATCACCAGAAACTGAATGAGTAGATCACCGGAGCAGAACAGAGTGTCATAAAAAATATTAGACCTTCTGCTCTGATGGGGTTCATCCAGGGGACAGTCAAATATTATGAAATAGGGAGAACATGTGTGTATATATAGTGTAAAATGGTTCAATACAAATATATATCCAGAATGCCCAGGTTTTACTCTTATGGTGGGTACCAAACATGCCAATTATAGCCACTTTGCAACCAGTTAGGCCCAGCATGTTTGATGTCCAGATATTCACACAGATATGAGGAATATGATTATTATATCATTATAGAGGTGTGCTGTGGGTTGCATGTTTCGGGAAGCCTTATGATTTTTCAGGTAGAACTCTGCAGTAACATCCCTGACACGTCTGATTAAATGGTCTGTAAATGGTCAGGCCAGACCCATGACCCTCCCAGGTAACACCCAGGGGGTCTGACCTCTTAGAAGCAACTGCGGACTCCTATTTAATATGGGTTGTTTGGAAAAAACAGTGAATTTCTTTGTAACAACTGAAGGGGCATATACCATCAAAGTTCCCGCAAGGACTCTTAAAATATCGGTAATTGTATTTAAGGATTTCTTGTGTTTCTCTGATTTTATTTTATGGACTGTTTTGCTTATGTGTAATCTTTATTTCTGTATGTCCTTTATTTCTGTGTTTTTGGAACCAGCACTATGAAGCCTTTTTTTCAGATTAAATGTTCAGTTAATCAGCTCTTGTCTCAGTTCTCTAATATGAACTCATTACTCTGAAGGAAGTTCACACGTTACTAAAGGGTTAATTTTATATGTCTGATTATTAAGGTGATTTTATACTGTAATTTTCTTGTTTTTGGGGTAACCTGAGACGCCCAGATACAAAGTCAGCAGCAAATTGTAGTACTGGAGGTGAAAGTGCAGGAGGGATTTCAGGTGTTAATTTGGTGGTTGCTAGCAATAGTAACAGGTAACCAGGGGTCTGTTATTGTTAACCCTTTCCCTCCCACACTCTCCCCACTGTCTCAGCAGGGCCTATAGCCTTCGCTTGTGACAGTAACAATCTGCCTATTTGTTGTAGTTGCCATTTTTCTGTAAATGAAAGTTTTTGAGAAATTAACATCTATGATTTGGTGGCACTTTATGAAAATCCCCTGCTCAGAATACTAACTGCGGTAGTTCTTTTAAGGCAATACTTATGCTGTTCCATCAGAAATGCCACCACAGTGGGGCCTCGGTCAAGATTCATTCGTAGCATAGAGAGTTGTAATATTGGCCTGCAGGGGTCAAGTCCTGGGAAGAAAAGTGTGAGAACTCCACCAAGATTTCTCCCCCCCCCCGCCCAAAATAAATATGTATGGCTCAGGTCAAGTGTTTCTCTATACGTGTGTGTATCATTGCATGTATGAGTGTGTCTATCTCGCTCTATGTATGTCAGTGCATGTGTGTGGGAGTTTCTGTGTTTGTCTGTTGCATGTGTCTTTGTCTCTGTCACTGTTGCATGCATGCACACATTGCCCCCCATCATTTCCACATTGCCCTCATATTACCCCCCATCATCTCCACATTTCCCTCACATTTCTCCCATCTGCTCCAACTTGCCTCCCATCATCTCCTCATTGCCCTCACGATTCCCCCCATCAGCTCCATTTTGCCCCCCATCAGCTCCACCTTGCCCCCATCAGCTCCACCTTGCCCCCATCAGCTCTACATTTCCCCCTGTGCTCGTTTCCTACCTCCCTGGTGGTCCAGCAGCCTGGCAGGAAAGGTCTGTGCCTCCTTTGGCACAGACCCATAGCTGCTGGAGCTCCCACGCGGTCTTCTTTTCAGTAATGCAGAGCACACTGGGACATGATGTCATCTCCCAGTGCGCTCTGCATTACTAAAGAGCTGACAGCAACTAGGGAACTCACTGAGTCGTGGGAACGTCGTTCCTGCTCTGGAAAATGTACAGGAACGCCGTTCCCACGCGTTCCTGCAGGACTTGATGTTGGCCTGGCACAATAACTAATTATCATAAAGGTCCACACTGTGCCACCAACAAATAAAAGTGTTATTTCTCAAAAACTATGTGTACTACAAACAAATATCTAGATCAGTGATTTTCAGCTCAAGTCCTTGGAACAAACCAACAGGTCAGGTTCTAAGGAGACCCCTAATTAAGCACAGATAACTTAATCAAGGTGACCGATCCACTGATTACCCACATGTGATAAAGCAGGGATAACCTGGGAACATGACCTGTTAGTGCATACCAAGGACTAACATTGAGAAACATTGATCTAGACAATTTGTGATTCTCTTTAAACTTATCTTGGATTGACTGGTTGACTTTAAAGGGATAGTAATGGCTAGTATATTTAAAGTATAAACTGTAACTACTAATAGTTTAAATAAGTTTCATACCTTTTTTTTTCTCTAATTTCGCATTGTTCCTGATATATATAACCCGTTTATCAGCTTACTGGCAAAAAAACCCCGCCATCTTTGTTCTTCCTTTGCATCTGCTCGCTCTCGCCGCTATGCCCATATGCTGCGCGTTCCACAGATATTCTGTGCGGGAGGAGGTGCCGCGTCACTGATGAGTGGGGGGAGTCCAGCGATAGGAGAGAGGCTAACTTTGCCGGCAGTATCAGTGCGCAATGCAGAAAGTGGATGTAGTTGGCTCCTCACTGTCTACTACTAAGTCTAAGTAAATATAAGTAAACCATTTTGCAGCGGGGTTTATTTTCTCCAGGACGAAATTAGCTTATGAAACAAGTATTTACTAACACTATGACGCTCCGCTCTGCTCTGACTACGGTCACGTAACTGAATGTAGTTCCATGTCTTATGGGATGGGATTTCAAGGCACTACATCATACAATGGGGGCTGGGCTACAGTACGCATGGCAAAGCTTTTTGTGTCTCTCTGCCATCCGTCTGGTCAAGCGACCAGAAATCTGAACTACCGGGTCAAGGCATGACGCAATGAAAAGGGGTGGTAAGGGGAAACTTTACAGCAATTTTACAGACAAACCATACAATTATAGACAACCAGAATAAACACATTACACATAGAATTTTAATACAAACCCGAGTAACAATAGTAAAAATGAAGTATTACTATCCCTTTAAATAAAAACGTTTAGTTATGATTTTATCTGTTCTCGGAATTATCTATTTTTTTTCCTTATAGTTTTATAGAGTGTAGGTACTCAAACCTATCCTTACCAGCAGGGCTGTCCAAGTTCAGTCCTCAAGCGCCACCAACAGGCCAGGATGTAAGGATTTCCCTGATTAAGCACAGGTGAGTTAATCAGTGGATGATTCATTGTGACTGACTCACCTGTGATTAATCAGGGAAATCCTTACATCCTGGTCTGTTGGTGGCGCTTGAGGACTGAACCTGAACATGCCAGCTCAACAGCAGTGGTTCCTAACCCAAATTCTCAGGAATCATTAACAGGTCAGGACTTTAACTCCTTGTGTGCTAGAGGAGTATGCAGCATATTGCTTTATTATGCCTTGCCCACCCATCTGGCACTCAAAGGGTTTATAAAATAATGAACACTAAATATGTAAACAAAAATATATTGTAGAGTTTATCCTCCTGAGTAGAACTGCTGAGGTGTTTTATCCAAAAGTTATTGCAGCACAAACTTTTTTTTCTTTTTAAGGTGCAGTATTTCAATGGTCTGAAAGCTATCAGTGGTGCTGTTGTTACACCATCCTATGGACCATTGTGGTCAGTTGAACGTAAACAGGATGGTGTAACAACAGCGCCATTGTAACATTTCTGGTCATTGAGTTATTACTGTTAAGAAAATTCAGGTCTGCTCTGTAATAACTTTTTGAATAATCTGCCTTTCAGCAGTGGGAGTACCCTTATTTTACTCAGGAGGATAAACCCTACTAAAAATAGTTTCAAGTGTTTAAAGTTCATTAACCCCTTGAGAACTAGGGTCCATTTTATTCTCTAAGATTCACATGTGAGAGGTCACATGTACTGGCTCACCGAGGGAAAGGCACAAACTAACTGTTCCATGTTTGGATCAGTCAGTTTCAGCCTACCAGCATGAGCACAGCGTGCCTTTTGACAAACTGTAATCATTTAACCCGTGACGTGCCAGGACCATCACTGTTCCTTGAAAGACTGAAAGTTGTGACGTCCTGGCATGTCCACGGTTAAGTGGTTAAGATTTCCCTGCTAGAGCACAGGTGAGTGAATCAAACAGACTGTGCCTCTGATTAACTCAAATGCTCAGGTAGGGAAGTCCTCAAGTCCTGTCCTGTTATTGGTGCATGAGAGCGCATGTTGAGAACCACTGCTTTGGGAATCTAGTTTAAAGGAACAGTAACACTTAGTAATAAACCTCTGCTTACTTTAAAGGGGTAGTAATGTTTCATAATAAAAGCAGCTCTAATTAATCATCATAGTATTTGGACTTTGGAGAGTGTTATTTCAGTTCTGTCAGAGTTATAGTTCAGGAGTAATTCAATGACAAAGTGTCCCCCTCCCTCCCGTTTTACTGATGTAACACTGTTCAGCCAGATTAGAAGGGAGGTGCCCAGGTAGACTGCAGAGAGGGACAATCTTCAGTTAAGATAAGGGAAAAACCTGAAAAACTTGTCAAGGGGGACAGGGCTTTCATTGTTTTCATAGGAAGAAGAATGTCCCCTTCTGTTATCTGTCTGGTCTATGGACTGGATTCCACATCTGAGAAGAGACGGCTTACACTAGGTAAAAGGGGCGGGAGGGGAAACATTGCTTGTGAATATCTCTCAAACCATAAAGGTTTGAGAGATAAGACTTATATTGTTCTTCATGTTTTTTTAATGCCTACAAAATAAAATAAAGATAAAAAAAGTATTACTATCCCTTTAATAAAGGCAGAAAAATCTACTGGCTACTAAGAATAAATTCTGTGTGGACTGGTCCTCAAACTGATTTTTGCTTAGTACTAGACATCATATCCATGGAAGTAGAAATTTTTTTTTTTCAGGACTCCAGGACCCCAAACTTAGGGTGGCCAGACCTCCCCTTTAACCGGGGACACATGGAAAATACATACTGCAGGGCTTCTTTGATTTCAGTGGAGTCCTGAAATATGCCTATTTCCTATGTGTCCCCGGTTAAAAGTGAGGTCTGGTCAGCCTACCCAAACTCCTCCGTCTTTGCTCCCCTTTGTCACTGAAAGGGATAAGCACCTCTATTATAGAATGGAACCAAATGATAGGTTTTGAAATACAAACATTGCTTCTACATTCTATACATCAGGGATGTTCAATGCACGGTCTCTCCAGCTGTTGTTGGACTACACTGCCCATCATCCTCTTCCAGTCATTAGTGATGAGGTTCAAAATCTTGCAGTTTTAATTCTGTAACCTATCTGTCTTCTTACAGAGCAGGGCTGTGCAAGTTCAGTCCTCAGGAGCCACCAAGAGGCCAGGATGTAAGGATTTCCCTGATTAATCACAGGTGAGTCAGTCACAATGAATCATCCACTGATTAACTCATCTGTGATTAATCAGTGAAATCCTTACATCCTGGGCTGTTGGTGGCCCCAGAGGACTGAACTTGGACAGCACTGTTTATATAGACAATCTTTATTGTATCACTTTTGGTTCTTTATGCAGCAGAGGAAACAAAGTATCTTTTTAATTCATGAGTTGACAGTAAAATGTTTCTATAGAAACAGTTACATTTAACAAGCAACTGGAATCTGTGTTCCTGATAAGCTATATGGCTCGTTCGCACATTTTCAAAGCTAGGAAAAATGCATGACATTGGTTTAACCGATTGATTGCCAGAGGAGTGTCCAATGTTGGAGACCCTTCTAGCACTCAAACACAGCGCATGTAATGTAGGAACACAACATGCTGCAACTCAACTCTGTATATGCATTATTATACAGACACCAAAGAGCATTACCGAACAGTTTCTTTCTGTTTTCTTGCAATGCAGAAATGCATTACTGGTAGAAAACAAGGCATGCTGGGATTAGATCTATGTAGTTAACGTCCATTCAAGATACATGTTAATGGAATAAGAAACTCATTAACATAAGTTTTAAATATGCAATTTAACCCTTTGAGTGCAAGAGGGGTATCCAGTGCAATGCTTCACATTAGTTGATCAAAGGTGGACTATACCCTGGGAAATTAGCAAAAATGACTTAAATAGATAGGTGTCTTTCATACATAGGCTGACCAGATCTCACCTTTAACCGGGGACACATAGGAAAAAGGCATATTTCAGTACTTCACTGAAATCAAAGCAGTCCTGCAGTATGCATTTTTCATATGTGTCCCCAGTTAAAGGTGAGGTCTGGTTAGCCTATTCATACATCAAAAAAAAAAAAAAAAAAAAAAAAAATATATATATATATATATATATATATATATATACACACACACTAGTTTTAAAGCTCGTGTACACGGGCCAACTCTGGCGGTGCCGCAGCTGATATGGAGAGGGGAGCTCCAAATTCAGACCGTGGTCCTCTCTCCGCACCTTCCTGGGACCGGTTGGTCCCAGGAAAGTGCGCAGAGAGGACTACGGTCTGAATTTTGAGTGCCCCACTCCATATCAGCCATAGCGTGGGCAGTCTCTACTGCGCATGACTGCAGGTCACAGCCGTCTGTACTGCGCATGACGGCTTGTGACGAACATCTTTAGTGAATAGGATATATTTATCATATCTGAAATTTGCTATACAAAGTGATCTTTGTTGAAATTTGGCACTAAGCCACACTTTTTCACAACAAACAATGGTCTTCAATAGATGTGAATGGTTCATAAGGGTCACTAGTCTTTATCAGACTGTAAATTGAAACAACTAGCTGTGGATAACATGAGGTAGAATGCAAAAAAAAAAAAAAAAAAGCAAAGGTATCTATCTGACTGCTGTATGGAGGACATCTTCATAAGTAAGTTCTTCTGTTAACCCTTTCAGTGCCAGTGTGGTATGCATTGTGTTGCGGACCCCTCTGGCACGAAAAGGGTTAAACAAATTTAAGAGCCATTTATCCCTAGGGCAGGTATGTCCAAGTTCAGTCCTCAGGGGCCACCAACAGACCAGGATGTAAGGATTTCCCTGATTAATTACAGGTGAGTCAGTCACAATAAAGGATCCACTGATTAACTCACCTGTGATTAATCAGGGAAATCCTTACATCCTGGCCTGTTGGTGGCGCTTGAGGACTGAACTTGGACAGCCCTGTCCTAAGCTATATTTTTATGATTTATGGTACAATAAATTTTCACAATGAAAACATAGTGTATTCCTTTTCCTGATCAGCACAACCAGGGTATTTGTACTGCTGGGAGAAGTACACTCAGCCCTGTATAGACACCAATACATATACTTACTGCAGTAACTTTTCAACAAATACATTTCAGGCAGTGAAATTACCCTTTCATTCCTCAGCAGGAAAATCCCTACTGTAACGATGTCTAAAAGAAGCATTTGCTTCTGATTTTAATCTTTTCAGAGCCCGAGGGGTGAACAACATTCTGCAAAGTATTGCAACATATTTTGGATTTATTTTAATTGTATTTTATTAAATCCACCCTTGTTGGCATGTCTGGCTTAAAGTGACCAGATCTCCCTTTTAACCCTCTGAGTGCCAGAGGGATTTACAATGCATTGCTTTGCAATGCATTGAGCACCCCTTCTGACTTTCAAAGGGTTAACCCATTGAGAAACAATGGTTGTGTAGCACATAAGCAATTGGTTGCACACCTCTTCAGTGGGTTAATGCAGGTCATCTATGATTAGAATGACCAGACCTGGCCTTTAATCGGGGACACATGTGAAAAATGAATACTGCAGGGCTGCTTTGATTTCAAAGCAGTCCTGATATATTCTTAGTGAATGTCTATTAATGCGCTGCAAAGTGTGAGAAAACAAACAGATATAAGTACGACAAACTAGTATCAAAAGGAATGGGGCAGCTGCAAGATATAAACTAACACCACCAATCTATGTGTTATACAAAATCTAAAAAAATAGTGCAAAATAGGATATTCCAGTGCCCTATCACTAATCTGTATATCTGTCTGTATAATATAAAGTGCTAGCCTGTGAAGCTCCCTGTGTGCGTAACAGCACATGAGCAGTAGAGACTGTCCAGAACGATGCAGTCATGCTCAGTAGAGACTGGCCGAACACACTGTTCCGGAGCAAGTGCTACGAACGGCTCACGGCCTGTCTCGTCTCGGGGGTAGCAGCCGGGACCACTGGGTGTCACTTTAGCCCATGAGCATGGGCTTTCATACTAGGTTATAAATAAGCAATCAAAAGATACTTATAAATGAATGCAACCTAAATATATTAGACAAAGTCGCTACCTCTGTTGCATCCAACGAAATTAAGATGCAACAGAGGTAGCGACTTTGTCTAATATATTTAGGTCACATTCATTTATAAGTACCTTTGAATTGCTTATATATGGATTAGTTGTAGGGCGCTGGGATATCCTTTTTTGCACAGTCTGAGATATGCCGTTTCCTGTGTCCTCGGCATACCTGGGAACGTTTTCTGATGGACTGCCCAGAGAGGAGAGTCCTGTGGTGCCTCTGGGATAGATAAATGATGCAGTTTGTATCAGAAAGGGACTGGGCTTATTCACGAGTGGGAGCAGGACTTACAAATGTAAAAAACTTTGAGGAATAGGTGGTGAAGGAGGAGAAGTGGTCAGGAGAGGGAGGAACACTGGAAAGGTGCAGAAGTTTCAGTAGAAACTCCCCACATCCGGAGAATAATCCTTTGCCCCGATGACCCGGTAATTACCAGCAAAACTGGGGTCTTCAGGGCAAATAAACGGAGAGTTCCCAGCTATGGTCCTCCATTAAAGGTGAGGTCTGGTCACCCTACCTATGATATTGTTACTCTGCAATTCTGTACAGGAAACATTGTAACACTGCAGTGAGCGTGTTTTTTTTCATAAGCACTGTGTATTAAACCGGTATTCTGGTCACATTAATGACGGTGGAATTTTACAAGGCTGGGGCCCAGCTTGGAAAGGCAGTGATTCAACCCTCATGTGACATAATACACTACATTTCAACTGAAGCAGCATTGCACATAGGATATGCTAGGCAACTTTAAAGTAGGGTGACCAGACCTCACTGCATACTGTAGGACTGCTTTGACTTCATTGCAGTCCTGAAGTATGCCTATTTCCTATGTGTCCCCAGTAAAGGTGAGGTCTGGTCAGCCTAATTTAAACTACCTAAATGAGCAGGTAAATAATTTTATACTAAACATACTACCACCCTGCACCAGTGTCTAGTGTGATGTCACTGGGGTGGGTGGGGACTAGAGTCCTAAGCAGGCACCTATGAGGATACTGGGCCTATATTATAACTAATGTTCGAGGAGGAGCCCCAGCCACAGTGGGGAATTGCAGTCCACCTTCTAGTGACTTTGAAACACTATATTTAAGGGGCAGTGCTTCCTAAATGTAAAAAAAAAAAAAATCAAAAACATTATAAGTATAGTATTCTGAAGCATATTCTTGACACTATTAAATTACACCACAAACTTTAAAAATATACTGTTATTTTTTTATATTTTCACAATAATCTGAATTTCTCCAGGTCCTGTAAATTCAGCTGAGAGCCTATTTCTTTTATCCCTTTTGTCTTTTAAAGGGATGGTAATAGATCGCTTCAAACTTAGCTCAGTTTGTTCATCATAAGGAATAGTACTGCTAGTTGTACAATGATACTGTTATTGTATGCAGAAGTTTACCCCTCCCACCCCTTTCACCGACATCAGCATTTCAGGCTGAGATCCGACAATGGATCACAACGAGGGACAAACTTCAGTTAGTATTAGGAATAGCCTGCCCTTCTTCGGCAAGGAGGGCAGGTTTTTCCTTATACTGACTGACAGAAGATTGTCCCTAGTTGCGATGTGTCTAGTCAAGTGACTGGACTTCAGATCTAAGGGCAGTGGCATCACAATGGGAAAAGGGGAGGGATAAACTTCTGCATATAATAACATCATAACTGTACAGTGGTGGAAAATAAGAGCGGCAGTCGGCATACTATTCCTTATGATGAACAAATTGAGCTGCTTTGGAAACTATCTATTACTATCCCTTTTAAATATCTCGCTGCTGATCAAAAGCAGTATCCTTTTAAAAGGTCGCGTGTGAAAGAGCGCGCAACTAAAAGAAAGCGTTAACATGTCGCCATAATACAAATGTTGACATGAGAATCTCGCACTGCATGATAACGTGAGATCCTCGTGTCGCTTAGTAAAAGAATGCATGATATACTCCCCGGTAGTAACGTGCATTACCCACCAAGGGCCACGGAAAAGGACCAGGGGAGACTTATTCTGCCCGTGGCTTCTTTTCCACATGCAGGCTTCCAAATGAGAACACCAGAGCTGGCTGGAGACTGTCCTTCCATTCACACATAAAGCAGTTTATTACCAGCATTGGGTTGACATGGTCATGAAGTAAGACCGATGAACATGCTGAAATCCCTATATTGTGCTATGTTAATCTGTTCTGCTAGCATTAACCATTTGCTGCTAGTCATATCCTTGTTGCAGTCAATTTTACTAAGCGACACGAGAATTGTGCGCTGTCATGCAGTGCAAGATTCTCATGTTAACATTTGTATCAAGGCGATATGTTAACGCTTTCATTTGGTCGCACTCTCTTTCGCTTGTGACCATTTAAAAGTAAGCCATCAAAAGCCAACCCCACTGATGGGAATGGGAAGGAACAGCTTGTGTCAAGGTGGCTAGAGGGATCGGAGACATCACTAGAGCAGTAAAAATTAAAGCAGAACTACCACCGCAAGACAACTTTAGCTTATATAACTCCCCATCTGGAGACTAGCTGCTTAGTAGCGCTAGTCACCAGAATTATTACCTTATTCAATAGATTTATCCTTTCTTCCTGGGCTGACAGGCAGGACGGATCATGGGCATCATGCCATTGTGACGTCCGCGCACCTGCTCTGTCAGTCCCTTCCAGAGCCAAACGGCTCCTAGCAACATCTCTAGAGCCGGCTGGGACTGACAGAGTAGGCGCACGGACGTTATTATGGCAAGATGTCCGCGCTCCGTCCTGCCTGTCAGCTGTGGAAGAAAGGCTAAATCTATTGAATAAGGTAATACATTTTTAAGGTGTAAATTTTCAGGCCACTGTGATATTGCACCTAAAAAAATTCAAGTTTGAGCTGATATAATTTTTAATAAAGTATCTCTCAGCGGTGGGAGTATCCTTGTTTTATTCGGGGACATAAACCCTACAACATATTTGTTTACATCTTTAACCCTTTGAGTGCCAGAGGGGTATGGAATGCGTTGCAAAGCATTCCGCACCCCTCTGGCACCCAAAGGATTAAACTGATTCTTGTTCAGTCCTGCTACAAGAGATTTTCATAAGTCTCCTGCTTTTAAAGGGTCACCTTACTTAAAAAAAAAAAAAAAAAAAAAAAAAAAGTATGAAATATTTAACTCTTTGATGTCTGTGTAATATCCTATATAATAATTCGCCAAGTTGTGTGTAACGCCCGACATGCGCAGTAGATACTGCTGCGCGTGCGGCAGTCACACGCGGTGGAGACTGCTCGCGCCGCGGCTGATACAGAGCTGGGCGCTCCGAAGGAGCGTCCAGCTCTTTATCAGCAGAGGCGCGGGCAGTCTCCACCGCGTGTGACTGCCCCGCGACCGACTGTCAGAGGCTCTGTATCAGCCGAGGCGCGGGCAGTCTCCACTGTGTGACTGCCCCGCGACCGGCTGCCTGAGGCACTGTGGCCTGTGTAACGGGCTGTTCAACTAGTGTATACATAAAATAAAATCAGTGTTAATACATACTAACCCATTAAGGACCAGAGAGATCTGTAGCACATTGCTTTGAAATGCATTGTGTACCCCTCTGGCACTTAAAGGGTTAAACTTGTCCAAGATGTGTGCCCTTTAATCCATTAAGTGCCAGAGGGATGCACAATGCATTGCAGACCCTTCTTAACCTTAAAGGGTTAACACAGAAAATGTGCCAACATACCAGTCAAAACAGAGCTGTCCTAAATAGCTGGGAATCTTGGAGTACAGCCAGGCAGGGAAGTGAGTCAGAATGCCAAGCTTAAGTCTGGAAGGCAGCACGAAACTCCATAGAAACCACATCATCTTGTACATGAAGATATTTAACCTCTTTTTTGCTTCTTTGCTGCTTGTTGTTTATCCATCTGGCATCTTAAAAGGTTTATTATCCCTTTAAGGACCGGGAAAATCTGAGGTCATTTTCACTTAAGGACCGGAGCAATTCTGACATTTTTGACTATGTCTTTGTTCAACAGTGTTTTCCCTCTAAGTCTTTTATTCCACCCCCATAAATTATATACTTTTTTTCAGCACAAATAGGGCTTTCTTTTGATACCCTACTTATATGGATAACCCACCATTTACTTCATTAAAATTAAAGTAAAAAAAAAAACACACAATTTTTTTTTTTTTCTCTTGGGATCAGTTGGGTGCAAAGGGTTACATTTTTATGCAGACTGCATGAAAGGTATGACCAGTCAGTCATACCTACAAAATGCACAGTTTAAAGTGGCCACTTTAAACTTTAAACGGGTGAAAATCCCCATGTCCCTTTTCCCACCCTATTTTGTCACTTTTTTATCTTTACTTTGATAGCAAGAGAGACAGAGGCAGAGGAGAGACATAGAGGCAATATGCTTTGCGTGCTGCCTCTATCACTCAGAATGGCGGTACATGTCGATCACATGACCCGGCACAAGCAAGAAGGGCTGAGACTGAACGCCTCACGGAGGCACGCTGCTATCATTTAAGCCATGATGGTCCAGGACCACCATGGGTCCTTAAGGGGTTAAGTTATTGATGTCCACATTACAGTTGTGACTTCTCCTTTAACCCTCTAATGCTTGACTTGTCTCAATAGCGCTTCTCTTTCCCACCCATGAGGCACTTACACCCAATAGCACTTCCTCCTTCTGTGTCCAACCTACCTTCCTCTAGACTGTAAGCTCTCACGAGCAGGGCCCTCTGATCCTTCTGTTCTCCACAGTTGATTTGTACTATGTAATATCGCTGTATGTCTATTCCCAATTGTACAGTGCTGCGGAATTAGTTGGTGATTTATTATATATATATATATATATATATATATATACATATATAAGAATGAGTAGAAGGCCTCTTTAATATCTGCAGGATTGCACAGGAACCGGTGCGGCTCTGAACTGTGTGTATTTCATATCATCCCACATTAAAGCGGAACTTTTATCCACTATAAAGTCCCACTGCTATAATAAAGCAGGTAGCGACTAGCTTCAGAATGTATATTTTACCTTTGAAAAGTAGCCAGTTCTAAAGAAAGCAGTCATTGTAGGAGACTGATGGCCGGGTTAGTGCAATCTGCACGCCTGTGCCATCAGTCCCTTCCAGTAACCATATGGTGCACTGCAGTCTACTCAGTGGAGATGGGACTAACAGCGCAGGCGTGCAGACAAGATGTCTGCACTGTAGTCTGGGTTCCGGTCTCCTACAATGATTGATTTCTTTAGAACGGCCTACTTTTCAAAGGTAAAATATATATTCTAAAGCTAGTCGCTACCTGCTTAATTATAGCAGGGAGAGTTTATAGTGGATAAAAGTTCCTCTTTAAAATGTTCTGTCCTATTCTGCTAGAGCAGAGGCAACAGTTCTTTTCAATAGTGGTTCACATGAGCAGAAGTCAATATGGATGTGGACTGCACAAGAGACTAGCAGGTTTATACACATCACAAACTGGCAGGACAATTTACGTGAGACCAGCAGACTATTACAGGAGATCACTGGGAGATTCACTGATAAAGAGGTGATAAATTGGTGATGACATCTCCAGTTTGTCACTCCTCTAATTCCTATGTTATTCTGTGGAGCCAATTCACTAACCTTTTTTAAAGGGATAGTAATACTTTAATATTACTATTCCCCATATTGTAGCTATTTGAAAAATAATTGAATTGCCCCCAGGTTCATCTCTCAAACCTTTATGGTTTGAGGGATAACAGAATGCAAAGTTCCCCCCTCCCTCCCCCTTCCCTGAAGTCAGCGTTGTACCGACTGCAGGGATATCCGGTCTGATTTTCAGCAGGCGGCTCTGCAGCTGAGCCGAGATCACATTAGTAAAAAAGAATTACATCACTGAAACGCTCTTCTATGTGTGCTTGCAAACCAAGCACACGTAGAAGACCGTTTCAGTGAAATAATTCTTTTTTTACTAACGCGATCTCGGCTCTACTGCAGAGCTGCCTACATCAAATACATCCTTAAGGGAACATGACTTCCTGGGACCACTAGTCCTTAACGGGTTAACTGGAAATTAATGTGAGTTTTATTGCTGTGGAGCAATGTGATACACTGATATATATATATATATATATATATATATATATATATATATACAACACAGTCTGATCTCCTAAATAAAGGGACATCAGGGTGGGGAAAAAGGGATTTGGGTCTCAAAGAGGGACTGTCCCTCCTAAAGAGGGACACTTGGAAGGTATGCAGATCATTTGATGGCCTCAGAATGTCTCCTTTTTGCTTTTACACATAAGGCCCAACATACACTTGGCATCATAGGACTTTGTCTGTATATTTCCTTTAGAAAAAGTTTTCAAGCCCGTATTTTGGCAGAGTTCATTTGCTGTGTTAACATGAATCTGTGATACAAAGAATATCATCACACACATGCTGGTATCCCAGAAACGAATCATTATTTCCTTCCTCTCACTGACTTGAGTTGCTTGTTAACTCCTTGGATGCTAGGGGTGTCCGACACAGATGTTGAGCACAGAAATCTAGCCTATCCAGTCTGCCCATTTCCCTATCTAATGAAATATAGTCTTACATATGTCTCAGAATAGACATGTCTCTATACCAGGCATTTTTAATTCCCTGACAGTATTTGTTCCTACAGCCCCTGTTGGGAGAATGTTCTGTGAGTCGATGTACATGTCTGTAAATAGTAATTAACCCCTTAAGGACCGGTGCGCGCATGCACGGCCGGCACTTAAGGAACATGGGGCTTTTTTTTTTTTTTGGGGATCCAATTCAGGGCTCCCTGAGCGGTATGCCCTGAATTCCATGACGTGCCAGGACTGTCACTGGTCCTGAAGTGTTCAACAGCCGTGACTGTCCTGGCACGGCATTGGACGTTAAGGGGTTAAAAACATTACTAACACAGTACTTTGGTGAAGCCTCTGGTATTCAAGGCCTTTAAAACTTCTGCCAACATTAAACCCACACTAAGGCAATTTTATGTGGTGTTATAAAATCATATCAAAGGAAAACTGCCAACTCATAATTATTTTTATAAGTGCTTTGTAGAATATCCTGAGAACTCCTAAACAATATCTTTATATGTTTAAGAAGTTTTATTTTCTTAACCCTGTAAGGTCAAGATGGGTTCGCAATGCAACGTATCACTTAAAAAATGTTTGCACATAGATTTTTTTAGTAAAGTATTATTAGGGAAGCTGTTTTTTTAAGTAAATCTTTTTGCAGGTATTTAATCTTTAACTCAGATAGAGCTGTGCTGAAGAATCAGCATACTGCATTATGCTGACCAGTACAACTCTATCTGACTGCCTAATTCTCCTCCCACCTCCCTCCCTGCTGCCCCAGGGAACACGTTCACACTTCCTTTCAGTGTGCTGCCAATGTCTGCTATCATTATAGCAAGCTCGGGTAAGCATTATACAGAGACTGCAACCTCAGTATAATGCTAACCGGAGCTTGCTGTAACGCGAGAAGTACCCCGAAGGGAAGCATGAACGCACTCCCTTGGGAGGAGAAATAGGACGTGCAGAAGAGCTGTGCTGTGTACATTATGCGGAAGTGCACAGCTCAGAAAATTAAATAACTGGGGGGTGGGGAACAATTGTTGGCTGGCTGGGGATGAAGAAAGTGGAAGTTGCCAAATGTTGCATAGCGCTGAATGTGCCTGCCACCAGAATAGCTAAACAATTAGATAGGTCCCCTCTCTTCCATCCCCAGATATGGGTAAACTAGGATCCACAAAAAAGTGGACCTATTACCTTGATTCAAATTTGCATATTTGAAATCTTCATTAAAAACTGCCTATGTTCATTTTAGCCAAAAGACCAACAAATGTACATTTGAGATATTCATATTTGGTACCGTATGCTAACTGCATTATCAGTGACTGTTCATATGCTAATTATGCTTTTTCAGTGACATTTCATATGCTAATGAATCTCTGTACTGCAAATGAGGCTTTCACTTTTTACCCAGAACAATACATCTGATGGACTTTTGGTTAACATGACACATAGGTAGTTTTGAATGAAGTTTTCAAATATGTAAAACAAATTCAAGGTGACAGGACCACTTTAAAGGGATAGTAATACTTAAAATGTAAAAAAATATATGTTGTAGGGTTTATCCCCCTGAGTAAAACAAGGGTTCTCCCACTGCTGAAAGGTGTTTCATTCAAAAGTTATTAATTTTCAAAGTTTAATTTTTTAGGTGCAGTATCTCAGTGGCCGGAAATTGTACAGTGGCGCTGTTGCTACACCATCCTATGGAGGTTTATGGTCACCTGAACACAGCTGTTCATAAGATGGAGTAGAAACAGCACCACTGTACGATTTCAGGAGATTGAGATACTGCAAGTCTGAGCTGCAGTAACTTTTGAATAAAACATCTCTCAGCAGTGGGATTACACTTGTTTTACTCAGGAGGATAACCCTACAATATATATATAATATAATATAATATAATTTTTTTTACATAGTAATACTGTATCGCTTTAAATATTAAGCTCTGTAGTATCACTAGTGTAGACCCATTTTAGGTATAAGCTATGTGGTGTAACCTTTCCTTAATTTACAACATTAATGACATTTTTTTAACTTAACAAAAGGGGGTGGGCTGGAACGATATTAGAAAATGAGCCACTTGTTTGCATTTGCCCCCTCCCCAAGACAGAATTTGCCATTCCCACAATAAATTATATTTTACTATATAGTTATTTTCTGGTTACTTCATTTGTTCAGTGAAGGTCCACTGTGTCACCTAAGATAGCATTCTATTGTTTCCACAGTATTTTTGTCCGTATACGGGTCTCCTTATATTTTATGTCTTAAAGTGGAACGTTCACCTTAAATCAAGTTTCCATATTTGAAAACAGCATTCAAAACTGCCTATATGTCATGTTAAACAAAAGTCCAGGAGATGTATAGTTTTGGAGATACTCACACTTATTTCTGGGCAAAGCGAAAGTGAACAATTCCTGGTACTCCGGAAAGCTCATTGGCATCACTGATGTGCTTAATTTACATATGAAAACATCACTGGTACCTCAATTAGCATACATTCGAATATGGCATCAAGTGTGAATATCTCCTTAATGGTACATTTGCTGATCTTTTGGTTAATATGCCACATAAGCCGTTATCAAATATGCAAAGTTGAATTAAGATGAAAGTACCACTTCAATTAAAATGTGAGGCAATCTTCTTTGACCCTTACCAACTGTATCATAGAATTCGACCACAGCTAAGAAACAACTGGCCCATACATTATGCCAGCACCAAATTTACATGTCAGGCACTCCTAAGTGCTCTTAGCCCCATTCATGGTCACGCCAACACATGACCCCCTACTTCAGTCCCATCCACTGTTTCCTAGCACAGAAAATCTTTTGTATATAACAAGCAAGAGATCGATATCTAGCCAATGAGAGCGCTCCGGCTTACAGGCAGAAAGTCTCCATCATTGGAGGAAGCTGGATAGAGGGAGGGGAGCAGAGGCAGAGTGACGGACTGAGGTTACAGATCAGTTAACCGCAGTCAATGCAGAAGTAGGTGCAGGGCAGCTTTTATTACTTCAATTCTGACAAAACAGATTTAAAAAGAAATGAATACACGTTTACACACATTTGCTATGTACTTTAACAATTAAGGCTAACTTTTATATATGGTACATTCCCTTTAAGGACCGATTTGAAGTTGATCGGTGCTCCAGCACATTTGACTGATGACGTGTATTGGCGCGAGGAATGGGGGTCTGATTGCTCCTGTCTTGCAGCGGTCAATTTTATACCCCATTAGTGCTTGCAGCAATCCTGCAGGAGTGCTGTAAACACAAAATACGTGACGTGCCAGGATCGTCATTAGGCAAGGAAAACGGTGATTGTCCTGATACATCACCGGTTTCTAAGGGGGGATAAAGAAAATATACATGTACTATTGTAAAAGCCCGTGTATATGGGCCAAAGTAATGTTAACCCTTTGAGTGCCAGAGGGGTACGCAACGCATTGCTTTGCAATGCGTTGTGTACCCCTCTGGTGCTCAAAGGGTTAAGAGGTTGTTACCTCACTGCTCCACACGATGCAGTCTTGTGCCTCCTCACTCACGCGTGACTGCATCATGACAAACGTCCTAGTGAATTATTATATAGGATACTTGTGTAAGCATTTGCCATTATTCTGTCTAGTAAATGTATTGTTCATAGTCCTTAATTGTCTACTGACGCCATATGCTGTAGAAACCATACATTATATTCCCCTCTCTTTCTGATTTTTCAAGTCCTGAAACATAAAGCTATCAACGCATTTTCAGTCCCTATCAGGAAGGCCAGATTAGTGGTTTTATGACGTCTTTTATTTCTATCTGATTAGCAGGTTACTACAGCACATTGTATACACAGGCCTCATCATAAATAAGGAAAACCTTTTATGCATGCTCTTTTGTAGGTTAGAGAAAAGCCTCATTCTATTGAATTCTATGTTTTTTTTTTCTACACATTTCATATTGACTTCTGCCTTCTAAATAAAGTGAGCTAAATATAACAACACAGAACAGAATTAAGCCAATACATTTCACAAATATTTGGCTTTCTAAGGACCATACACACAAAAAATGTGGAGCAACAACTGCAAGATGGGGCACATATATAAAAATTCCAGTTGATTTAAAGAGCAGGGCCTGAGATACAAAACACAAGTAAAACATTTTTTCTTTATAACTCTTAACAACGTTTAGCCGATCCCAGACTCTACTAAGTGGCTTCAAAAAGATTTAAAAATGTACAGCTAGTTTTTGATACTCCCACATTTATCTGAATTTTTCTGGAGCCTCTAAATTCAGCTGATCTGCTTTTCATTCTGCCTGTTTCTAACTTTAACAATTCTACAGATGAATCAGAAGCCAAGCCCTATTAAGGAAATGTGTAGGTGCAGGATGAGCTGAGAGGGCCGGGTGAGATTTGAGCAGTTGACACAGGGCCGGTGCAAGGATTTTTGCTACCCTAGGCAAAACCTAATTTTGCCGCCCATTTGGCTCTGCCCCTTGTGCCCCACCCCTTTATACCTCGCCCACTTATACCCCACCTCATTTCATGATTGTCCTCTCTGCCCCTGGTCTGGAGATGCCTGTAAGAGATGCCCCCCACCAGCTCCAACTTGCCTCCATCAGCTCCAACTTGCCCCCACCAGCTCCACTCTGCCCCCACCAGCTCCACTATGCCCATATCAGCTCCAACTTGCCCCCACCAGCCCACTTTGCCCCCTCAGCTCCACTTTGCCCCCATCAGCTCTAACTTGCCCCCTCAGCTCCTCTTTGCCCTCCCTCAGCTCCTCTTTGCCCCCCATCAGCTCCTCTTTGCCCCCACCAGCTCCTCTTTGCCCAACATCAGCGCCAACTTTGCCCCCCATCAGCTCCACTTTGCCACCCATAAGTTCCAACTTGCCCCCCATCACATACCTGGAGCTCCGCGTAGTCTTCTTTTCAGTAATGCAGAGCGCGCCGGGAGATCATGACTCCCAGCGCTCTCTGCATTACTAAAGAGTTGAGGACGATGGGGGAGCGCAGTAGAGACACAGGTCTCACTGTGTTGCGTTCCCGGTGCGGTGTGGGTGGGCAGCGGGCGCAGCTCTTCTCCGCTGCATGCCCGCGCCCTGAGTACATGTGCACCCTAGGCCGGCACCTACCTTGCCTATAGGCGGCGCCGGCCCTGAGTTGACATCATCAGATCAAAAAAAATTGATAGCAGTGACTTTTCCTGTTGCAATGTCAAAAGAAGAAGCTTGCTTTTCAAAATGTATGTGAACACGAGATGTTCGGACAAAAATAAAAACACAAATCTGAGGGGTTTTTTTCTCTTAACATGCTTCAAAACATCTCAATTTAATTCTAGGAGGCACTGTCCCTTTTAAGTGGGAATTTTAACTTCTTGAATGCTAAAGAGGTCTCCAACACATTGCTTCTCATCAAGACATTAAAAGCCTTATTTAAATCAAGGAAGGGATTTTTGTTTGTCCCCTATGACCATAAAATGGTGCTCCCTGTATCTGCCCTAGAAAAACTCCAGTGGGGGAGATGCACTAAGAGATGATAAGGAGGCGATAAAGTGGAGACGACTTCTCCAATGATATCACTTCTCCAATTTGTATATTATTCTATGGAGTCTATGCGCTAATATCTCTTTAAAGGGATAGTAATGTTTCATAATAAAAGCAGCTCTAATTAATCATCATAGTATTTGGACTTTGGAAAGTGTTATATCAATTCTGTCAGCGTTGTAGTTCAAGAGTAATTCAATGACAAAGTATCCCCCTCCCGCCCCTTTTACTGATATAACACTGCTCAGCCAGATCAGAATGGAGGTGCCCAGGTAGACTGCAGAGAGGGACAATCTTCAATTAAGATAAGTGAAAAACCTGAAAAACTTGTCAAGGGGGGCAGGGCTTTCATCGTTCTCATAGGAAGAAGATTGTCCCCTGCTGTTATCTGTCTGGTCTATGGACTGCAATCCACATCTGAGAAGAGATGGCTTACACTAGGTAAAAGGGGCAGGAGAGGAAGCTTTGCTTGTGAATATCTCTCAAACCATAAAGGTTTGAGAGATAAGACTTATATCGTTCTTCATGATTTTTTAATGCCTACAAAATAAAATAAAGATAAAATGAAGTATTACTAGCCCTTTAACTTTGGAGATCTTAGTGAATAGGCTCTATATAATAAAATATTATTATTATTATTATTATTATTATATAAATAGGAAATGGAGAAGTGAAATCACTGGAGAAGTTATATCTGGTTTATCACTGCTTTATCACACCTTCATGCTTAACTCCCATTATATTCCCGTGAATCCACCACTAATCCAACACAATCCTCCCACATCTTCATGAATCCATCATGCCTTCAACAGGTTTACTATTTTGTTTGACAATGGCTCATTTGCATGTGGAAAAGCAGGTTAATGAGTCTTTGGGGGATACTCACTAAGCGGTGATAAAGAGGAGATGATTTTTTCCAGTGATGTCACTTCCCCAATTCCTATGTTATTCTATGGATCATATGCACTAAGATTTCTTCAACTTTGGGGAATAATGTAGGAAGTGATCTCCACTTTATCACCTCTTTAGAGTTTACAGTGTTCTGCTGATGCAGTATAGACGGTGCCAAAAAAAAACCACCCTCAGGACTTGCTTAAATATGAATTACTTTTTTATTTCTAAGTTTGTCAATATTCAGCAGTATAGTAGCATCTCTCCTAATAGGCCGAATATGGCCAACTTTGGCTCACTCACTACTAATGAAATGAGTCCTTTTGTTTTCATTGGGCCTGGATAAGCAGGTCTGTCAGCCCCCTTGATAATCAGGCCCTGGGCCACTGGATTCAACGGTATGAAAGCTTCTATTTAAATCAATGTGAAATTGTATGTGTCCCTTGTAGTGCAGCTGGTTTGCTCCAAAATGTATTTGTATTAAAAACTCAATCTAGTAAGTTTATTTCCTATCTATTATTTTAGTTTTGTTTACTAAAAAAATAAAAAGTAATACATTTAACCCTTTGATTGCCAGAGGGGTACGTATCCAATAACAATTGGTTAAATATTATACAGCAGATGTACTCAATTGCAACACCTCCAGCTGTTGAGAAGCACAACTCCTATCATCCCTAACCAGTCACTCGTCTGAGATTGGTTAGGGATGACCCTAACTGTAGTCCCCAACAGCTACGGATCCAGCAACTGACTAGCTGTTATAAAGCATATACTGAGAATATCCATTTCAAATCCTTTGTGTTTTGTTTTTTTTGTCTTAAGGAAACTTTGAAAAAAATGTCATTGAAAGAAGGAACCCAGAAAAAATGGGCAAGTGTGAAAGAGAAACTTGGCCACCAGCACCCAGACCAGATTGAGGGTAACTTGGAGAACGCAGATCCAGAGCTTTGCATTCGACTCCTGCAAATCCCCTCTGTGATCAATTATTCTGGCCTTAAAAAGCGCTTGGAGAGCAGTGATGATGATTGGATGGTGCAGTTCTTGGAGCTCAGCGGATTGGATCTTTTATTGGAAGCCTTGGACAAGCTGTCTGGGAGAGGAGTATCCCGGATTTCAGATGCTCTCTTGCAGCTCACGTGTATAAACTGTGTCCGAACATTAATGAATTCCCACAAGGGAATTGAATACATAGTAGACAATGAGGGTTATGTGAGAAAACTTTCTCAAGGTGAGGATAATTTTTTTTTAATGTACTTTCCATTTTATGTACTATTAATTAATGCACTGGAAATGTCTCAAGAATCCAGTTTGGTTTTGTGTGTGTGTGGTGTTTTTTTTTTTGTTTTTTTGTTATAATTAGTGCTAATAATATAGAGAGAAATATACCAAGTGACAGCAACACATAGACCACATTCCTTGTTATCACAGAGAAATAAAGACATATGAACATTTATTTGTTGTGACACAATTTGGCATTCTACGCTAATCAGTTTCTGTACTTTACCAATAATACCGCACACTGTGCTATGAATAAATCTAGGCAGAGCCCACACACTGGTGTCATTTCTGATAGCACAGCAATCAATACGTTTTGGCCTCATCATAAATAATTAGCATACTATGCAAGGAATTAGCATAACATGCCAAAAAAGACTATTTTCCCAAACAAAATTAATTTTACAGATCCATTCATATTCATAAGTATATTTATTTTAGTCCTTTGTAAAACAAACTTAACTTTGTCTCAAGAAGACATGGCATAAAGTGTTAACCATTTGCATGCCAAAGGGATACGCAGTACATTACAATGCACTGCTCCCCCCTCTTACACTCAAAGGGTTAAAGGGATAGTAATACTTAAAATGTAAAAAAAAATATGTTGTAGGGTTTATCCCCCTGAGTAAAACAAGGGCACTCCCACTGCTGAAAGGTGTTTCGTTCAAAAGTTATTAATTTTCAAATTTGAATTTTTTAGGTGCAATATCACAGTGGCCTGAAATTGTACAGTGGCGCTGTTGCTACACCATCCTATGGAAAGCTCTGGTCAGTTGACCATAAATCTCCATAGGATGGTGTAGCAACAGCGCCACTGTACAATTTCAGGCCACTGTGATACTGCACCTAAAAAATTCAAATTTGAAAATTAATAACTTTTGAATGAAGCACCTTTCAGCAGTGGGAGTGCCCTTGTTTTACTCAGGGGGATAAACCCTACAACATATTTTTTTTTACATTTTAAGTATTACTATCCCTTTTAAGGGTGCATATTATCCAAGCCTATCGCTCAACAGGTTACATTATGACATTTTTCACATTTAGTTTAAAGGGACACTAGCAACTACTAATAAATCCCCCACTTACCTGTAGTGGCAATTGTACACACACGGAGAATCAGGGGAGCATGCCCACTCCTGGTAATACTGCTGCAGCGAGACTCACTGCTGCAGTGGTCCAGTGGGTCCCCAACATGCATGGTGTTCCCAGTCCAACGGGCAACGCTGTGCACCATCCTATATAATAATTCGCTAGAAAGTTTGTAACGATGCAGTCATGCACAGTAGAGACTGCCCATGACGAGGCTGATATGCTCTGTATCAGCCACAGCGCGGGCAGTCTCTACTGCACATGACTGCCCTGTGACCGGCTGGCAGTGGCACTGTGGCCTGTGTAACAGGCTCTTCAACTAGTTCACTAATATATAAATTTGTATAATATATGTGTGTGCGTGTATATATTTTATATCATTAATATTGCTCAAAGGATAGGAACACTGGTTTTTTTACAACAGATCAAAGTGTTTAATCACCTGGGTAACGACACAGTCGATGTGTGTATGTATATGTCTTTATATTCTAAATATATAAAATCTCCATCAAAGGCAAGCACTCACAGGACTTCAGAATGATTAAAAATGTACGGTACTTTATTTTTCAATGTTTCAGTCTGGTAAGGACCTTTGTGCTATATTATATGATAACTAGTATGAAAGCCCATATACACAGGCTAAAGTGCACCCAGCTTCCCCGGAGCCGGGAGCAGAGACAGGATGTGAGCCTTCCGGAACGGGGCAGCACGTTCGGCGAGTCTCTACTGCACACGACTGCAGTCATGCATAGTAGAGACTCGCTGAACGCGCTGATCCTTAGCGGGGAACTCCAGGCGGCTCACAGCGAAGCTCCCTGTGTACGAAACCACACATGCACAGTAGAGACTCTCTACTGCGCATGTGCGGTTACGGCTCACAGTGAGCGACGCATTCTACCGCTTTATGTAATAGGATAAATTTGTGCTTTCCTTAGCAAGGTTTTTCAACGTATATGTTTCATTTTTTAAAACCAATATGCTTCTGACTTGAAAAAGGGAACGCCGCTCTCGAAAGCTTGTCCCTAAAATTGAATGTTAGTCCAATATTAACCCCTTAACAACCGGGGAATCCGGAAGGTGAAGTGACTTAATGACCACGGAGCAATTTTTTTTTATTGCTCCGTTGGGTTCCGGACTCCCCGAACGGCGTGCAGCCGCGGGGGGAGCCCGGAACTCGATGATGGTCATAGTACGTCATCGGTCGTTAAGTCAAATCGACCCTTGACGTACTATGACCGTCAAGGGTCGTTAAGGGGTTAAAGGTATTATTACTTACTGCGATACTGTTTCATTTGGAATCTACACGGCTATCCTAAATTAAATATATGTATATATTTTTTTTTTATGAACCAGTCAATATAGAATTGATTCACAGTTTCCATTTTCTGCCCCAATTAAGGTAATTGCTAGGAAGTGTTAGGTTTCTTTTTTAATGATTTGCTTTGCCTGTGTTGAATACCTCTCTGACACACAAAAGGATTTTATACTTTGTTTAATTTCCCCATTTGTTCTTTTTGTAGCTCTGGACACCTCCAATGTGATGGTGAAAAAACAAGTGTTTGAATTACTGGCAGCGCTCTGCATCTACTCGCCAGAAGGGCACCACTTGGCGTTGGACTCTCTTGAGCATTATAAGGTACATTGCGCTATTGGTGTATTTATATAAAGGAAAGATTATGGGCTGTACTCAATCAGCTAAACAGGCTCAATGCAGAGCAAAATAAATGTACAACAGAGCAGAAGACAAATTCACATCTCCATTGATATAAATGAGGAGTTTAGCCCCTTGAATTTAAGGCTTTAAAAGACACATTTAAATCCTAGGGTTCATAGAGTATTTTAATTTTCCCTGATGGTATATTTGATGTGCCCCAGTATCACTCCAGAGGGCCTTTATGCAGGAAAAAGAGCAGTATCAGAGCAAACCAACTGTACCAGAGGGGACAAATCCAATTATCCCATTGATTTAAAGGGGAACTACCACCCGACACAATCTTTAGCTTCACGAAGTCCCGATCTGGCGACTAGCTGTTTAATAGCGCTAGTTGCCAGAATAATTACCTTATTTAATAGATTTCTGCTCTCTTTCCCGGGTGACAGGCAAGACTGAGCGCGGACATCTTGCCATTGTGACGTCCGTGTGCCTGCGCTGTCAGTCCCAGCTGGAGGCAAATGGCTTCTAGCAACACCTCCTAGACCCGGCTGGGACTGACAGCGCAGGCACACGGACGTCACAATGGCAAGATGTCCGCACTCCGTCCTGCCTGTCACCCGGGAAAGAGAGCAGAAATCTATTAAATAAGGTAATTATTCTGGCGACTAGTGCTACTAAGCCGCTAGTCGCCAGATGGGGACTTAGCAAAGCTAAAGATTGTGTCGGGTGGTAGTTCCGCTTTCAATGGTGCTTTTAAATCCTTAGCAGAAGAGAGAAAAACTGCCGCACTCACATTTCACAGCAGTCCTTGTTTAGGTGCCTCCAACTTATAATATAGTCATGTTCACACCAAAGATAGTTGGGCACTCAGTTTAAAATAATTAAAACGTAACTTTTATTCAAAGTATACATAATATATGCATCCTGTCCGATGTTTCAGTCAACCATACTGACTGACAGATTGGCTACATTGGCCAAAAGGGAAATGTACTGGATATATACATTACGAACATTATCCCCGTTTGGTTTAAATGAACAGTTCACTTTGATTAACTATGTTTGATCATTTTATTGATACATTGTATTTTTATTGATCATTGAAAGTGAAATATATGATGGGAGCATTTCGTGCAGGGCTGCCGGATGGACGTTACCTAGGGAACTGGGTGAGTGCTGATTTGGCTCCCTGTACGAACAGAAAAGCTACTTAAAGTGAGATCGTTTGTGATCTGTAAAATGAAAGTCAGTATGGCTGACTGAAATGTCGGACAAGGCGCATATATCATGTAAATTTTGAATAAAAGTTACGTTTTAATTATTTTAAGATGAGTACCCAACTATCTTTGGTGTGGGCTTTAAAGGGATAGTAATACTTAATTTTAACTTTATTTTATTTTGTAGGCATTAAAAAAACATGAAGAATGATATAAGTCTTATCTCTCAAGACTTCACAAGCAAAGTTTCCCCCTCCCGCCCCTTTTACCTAGTGTAAGCCATCTCTTCTCAGATGTGGAATCCAGTCCATAGACCAGACACATAACAGCAAGGGGACAATCTTCTTCCTATGAGAACAATGCATGCCCTACCCCCCTTGACAAGCTTTTCAGGTGTTTCCCTTATCTTAATTGAAGATTGTCCCATTCTGCAGTCTACCTGGGCACCTCCCTTCTGCTCTGGCTGAGCAGTGTTACATCAGTAAAAGGGGCGGGAGGGGGACACTTTGTCATTGAATTACTCTGGAACTACAACTCTGACAGAACTGAAATAACACTCTCCAAAGTCCAAATACTATGATGATTAATTAGAGCTGCTTTTATTATGAAACATTACTATCCCTTTTAAAGGGATAGTAATGGTTAATTTTAAGTTGATTTAATATTGTAGACATTAAAAAAAGATTAAACCTTTATGGTTTGAGAGATATAACTTGCTAAAGTTACCTTTTCCTGGCTGTTTTACTCAAGTTAGCCATCTAGCTGACAGCTTCAGATTACAGTCATTTGACCACACAGAGGCTCTTCAGCAGAGCCGAAATCACGCTATTTAGAAATAAATACTTCATTGGAACGGTCTACAAAGTGTGCTTGCAAACCAGGAATACTTTGTAGACTGTTCCAAATGAAGTATTTATCTTTAGATATCGTTAATTTGGCGCTGCTGAAGAGCCACATCTGGTCAAGAGACCAGAATCTGCTTCTGACAGCTTTACAACTAGTCAAGCAGAAAGGGGAGGAAGCAGAGAACTTTATTTTCCTATATCTCGCAAACCATAACAGTTTGAGAGATACAAATAAGTGCAAGTACACTTTTAATTATATATACCATATAGTTAATACTTTTTTTTCTGACATTACTATCCCTTTAAATCCTTGCAATACACTGGAGACTTTTCTAGCATTCAATAGGTTAAAATCCCAATTTAAAATCATTGAAATTATTTGACAATTTTATTTGTCCGCTAAAAGGCAGCTGTTATTCCCCAGAATCACTCTTTTTATCTGTTGTGCATAAGACTTGCTAGCAGGGCCGGATTTCTCAATAGGCTGAGTAGGCAACTGTGTAGAACTCCAACTTTTAAGGGTCTCTTCAGCTTCACTGGCCACACCCACATTGAGTTGTGGGTGTGGCCTGAGCAATTTCAATATCCCTGCACCAGTTTCTATACCCTTGTACAGGCTATAATTTAACCCCTTGGGTGCTAAAGAAATCACCAACACTATGTATTTTAATTAATCAGGGTTTATATGACCTAAAGTATTTCTAAGGGTATAGTTCCCCTTTATTGCTTGGCATTGCACTTTGATTTAGATTTCTATGGTATCTTTCTTTCAGTGGCATAATTGTAGGGTCCCAGTGCAAATCTTTTTGGGCCCCTATCACATATATATTTCTCAGGCATAACTAGAACTTGTCGGACCCTGCATCAGATGTAGCCCCCATGAATGTTTGGCCTCTGTGCTACCGTACCCTCTGCACCCCCTGTATTTACTCCCTACTTTTTATCTTCTCTTGAGCTCTTATCACTTAAAACTGGAAGTATGCAAAAAAAACACACTTCACAGTCATGTGTAGTTTTTATATTTTTCTGTGAAATTATAAACTTCTGCTTTTCTTTTGGAAAGTGACATTTTAGAAGTGATACATTTTGGTTTTCTAGAAAGCAGGAGCAGTGATTGAGTTTTTATCTTAAAGGGGCAGTGCCTCTTAGCAGGAAAAAAACAAATCTTAATAAATACAGTATTGGGGAGTTAATCCCGAATATTCCTAAATTGCTGCACATATTTTAAAAGTGCACAGTTCTTTTTTCATGGTTTCACCTTTCTCTGGCTGTATCTGGGTCTGGTAAGTCAACTGGTTTCATCTTCATCCTTCCCCTTTCCTTAAAACCAACCACTGATGATCAGAGGTCAGTTGCACTGAGTTAAAGGGATAGTAATACTTCATTTTAACTTTATTTTATTTTGTAGGCATTAAAAAAACATGAAGAATGATATAAGTCTTATCTGTCAAACCTTTATGGTTTATGAGATATTCACAAGCAAAGTTTCCCCCTCCCGCCGCTTTTTCCTAGTGTAAGCCATCTCTTCTCAGATGTGAATCTAGTTGTAAGACCAGACAGATAACAGAAGGGGACAATATTCTTTGTATGAAAACAATGAAAGCCCTTCCCCCCTTGACAAGTTTTTCAGGTTTTTCCCTTATCTTAATTGAAGATTGTCCCTCTCTGCAGTCTACCTGGGCACCTCCCTTCTGATCTGGTTGAACAGGGGGGAGATACTTTGTTTGTGAATATCTCTTAAACCATAAAGATTTGAGAGATAAGACTTATATCATTTTTCATGGTTTTTTAATGCCTACAAAATAAAATAACGTTAAAATGAAGTATTACTATCCCTTTAAGTGGTGCAAGATAAGAGAAATGGGTGCGAATTATGCAGATGACACCATTAGATGTGGTGAAATTGAGAGGGAGTACTTGGGGGATTTTTTTTATTATTTTAATCCTTTGAGTGCCCCTCTTGCACTCAAAGTGTGTGTGTGTGTGTGTGTGTGTGTGTATGTATGTATGTATAATTTTTTTTTTTTTTTTTTTTTTACATTACAACAGGAAGTTTTAAATGAATATACACTTGCATCTTTATTGCCCCCCTTATGTACTTAAAAATAAGGTGAAAGGGTCAGAAAGAGGGGAATGCAGTAAAGGTAAGCTGTGGTAATCGGATGATGAATGGGGTGCCTGAAAACGAAGGAAATGGGAATGTGAATGTGTAATTGAGGCAAGGTGAGTCAAAGCTGTAGGTGTGACCAGCACAATCGTATCCCCTTGGATTCAGGAGAAATCTCCAATACATTGCAAAGTGTTAAAGGGACAGTAATGTCCCATAAAAAATATTTAGAGTTAGATAGTGATTTAAAAAGAAACTAATTGCAACAAACCCTATCTCTCTAACCGCTCTGGCATTCAAAGTTCCCTCCAGGGGAGGGGTGGCAACATACGGCCCAGGGGGCAAATACAATTAAGTGGCCCATATCTACTATCGTCCATGCCCGTTGTCCCAGCCCACCCCTGTTTCCTTAATTTTAAAATTGTCCTTAATGCTTAAAGCAAGTGATACCACAGAGCTTACTGTTGAAATGGGGCTACATTAGTGATACTACAGTGCTTACAATTTAACTCTGTGAGTGCCAGAGGGGTACACAACACATTGCTTTTTCAATGCGTTGTGCACCTCTCTGGCACTAAAATGGTTAAGTAAAGATAGAATAGTGATGCCATAGAGCTTGCAAGAGAAATGGATTACGCTACTAGTGCAGCTCTGTTTGGATTGTAGCTCTGAGGTATCACTTGCATATAGATTCATTTCATTAGTTCTGTGGTATCACTAGTGTAGTTCCATTTACAGCAGCAAGTGGGGGATTGAGTGAGGCACTGGACCACCAGACCAGACACATGGCCAGCCCAGGGGGCAATTGCCCCCCTGCCCCCCAGGCCAGCCCTCCCCTGGTTCACTCCTCCCCCCCCTCCTGATGTCAGCTGTAAAGCTGCCAGAAGGAGATTCGAGTCATACGACTTGAGGAGGCTCTGCAGCAGAGCCAGAATCACATTACTGAAAAAGAATTAATTCTGCTGGTCCCCGGACTGGGATCTCCTGCTGTCAGCTAGACACTGACAGTAGGAGAAGGGGAGGGAGGGGGGAACTTTGAATCCCTATATCTCTCACGGTAGATGTTTGAGAGAGAGGATTTGTGGCAGTTAGGTAGTGATTAAAAAAGAAACTAACTGCCACAAATCCTCTCTCTCAAACATCTACGGTTTGAGAGATATAGGGATTCAAAGTCCCCCCCTCCGTCCCCTTCTCCTACTGTCAGCGTCTAGCTGACAGCAGGAGATCCCAGTCCGGGGACCAGCAGAATTAATTCTTTTTCAGTAATGTGATTCCGGCTCTGCTGCAGAGCCTCCTCAAGTCGTATGACACGAATCCCCTTCTGGCTGCTTTACAGCTGACATCAGGAAAAGGGGAGGGAACTTTGAATCCCAGAGCAGTTTGAGAGAAAGGGTTTGTTGCAATTAGTTTCTTTTTAAATCACTACCTAACTCTAAATATTTTTTATGGGACATTACTGTCCCTTTAACACTTTGCAATGTATGGGAGATTTCTCTTGAATCCAAGGGGATACGATTGTGCTGGTCACACCTACAGCTTTGACTCACCTTGCCTCAATTACACATTCACATTCCCATTTCCTTAGTTTTCAGGCACCCCATTCATCATCAGATTACCACAGCTTACCTTTACTGCATTCCCCTCTTTCAACCACTAACCACACATGGGCGGATTGTCCTATCAGAGGATCTCACCTCACCGTCCCACGATATTTTGAAGGAGAGGTCGGTGTTGCCACAGGCACTCTCTGTGACAGCCTTCGCATTTTGTTAACCCTTTGAGTGCCAGAGGGGTACGCAACGCATTGCAAAGCAATGAGTTGCGTACCCCTCTGGCACTTAAAGGGTTCATGCAGAGCGAAAGGATATGACATAATATCCTGGCGCCTGCTCTCCCATGGCGCACATGGACCACAAGGGGGCGTCGATAGGGACGTTGGTGCAGCTAGTGGGCTGCTTTAAAAAAAAAAAAAAAAAAAAAAATGCCCGGGCTTGTATTCCCCTACAATCTGCCCCTGGCCCTCCACATAGCCACTTCCTACTACTTAAAATTGCGCCTCAAACTCTTGCATTGAAACTATGTTTCAACCTCACATCACCGACATGCTTTGCCTCACAAGTTTAACAGATTCAATATAGTACAATACAGTTTAATATTAACCCTCAAATGCATGGTTTATGCTTGAACATCACAATTTCACTCACAACTTTAATGGATTCGGTATACTACGATTTCCCACAGCACGCAGACAAAAAAATGACAGCAACACCAATTTTAACAAAAAATAAGAACACCAGGCAATCTGTTCACCTTACCCTATTTTGTCTCTCTCTCTCTCTCTCTCATTCTCTCTGTAAAATCCAGAAAGCTTTGCTACTTAATTCACATACACACATACAGTAACAATTACATTACTACATCAAAGCATTTCCACCCACTACAAGAGACCACTAGCAATACATAACGCACAACACAATCCATGCACTAAAACAACAACACGTATGGGCAATGCAGTGTCCTATTTGCTAGCTTTATATTAAATATGTATTGCCAGTGGAGACATAAGTTTTCATATAAAAGACACACACACTAACACTCTAACATACAGAGTGAGGTGGGAGAGAGTGAGACAAATCGGGGGGGGGGGAGCATGGACTGGAGCGAGAGATGGGGGAGAAGGTTTGATGGAGGGCCATAGATAGCAGTATGTGCTGTAGCAGGAACACTGCTATCTAAGTCATGGTTAAACATTATCCAGTAGGCAGATGGTGACTTGTCATTTTACCAGGCTGCCTCATCTGATGGGGGAAAACTGGCATTTGGCTGCTTATGAAATATGTTCCCTTTCTGACAATGTGAAAATTCTGTTTTCTTTACCCTTTGCTTTCCAGAGATGTTCCAATGCATTGGATACCTCTCTGGCACTCAAAGGTTTAACCCATTAGGCGCCAGTAACATCTCCAGTGTCCAAGAGGTTAAAGCCAAGGTGGGTAACTGGCAGCCTTGCATCTGGCCAATGACCAACTAAAGATGATGGTACTTGTAGTCCTACATCAACTGGAGGTTGTCCACTCCCGGGTTGAAGGAATGTTAGCACCTAAAATGACATGGGACCATATAGATACTGAAATATCATGTTCCCCAAGATAGCGCCTGTAAGGGAAAAAAACAGGGGTGGGTATCCTGATCCATTCCAGCGGATGTACTACATGTCTCATTGAAGCTGTAGTCCAACCACAGCTGGACAACATCAGGTTGCCCCCACTACTTTAAAACTTAGTCTTAAAGGGGAATCCTATCCCAGTAATAAGTGACACTTAAAGGGATAGTAATGTTTCATAATAAAAGCAGCTCTAATAATCATTATAGTATTTGGGCCATGGAGAGCGTTATTTCAATTCTGTCAGAGTTGTAGTTCAAGAGTAATTCAATGACAAAGTATCCCCCTCCCACCCCTTTTACTGATGTAACACTGCTCAGCCAGATCAGAAGGGAGTTGCCCAGGTAGACTGCAGAGAGGGACAATCTTCAATTAAGATAAGGGAAAAACCTGAAAAACTTGTCAAGGGGGGCAGGGCTTTCATTGTTATCATAGGAAGAAGATTGTCCCCTTCTGTTATCTGTCTAGTCTTACAACCAGATTCCACATCTGAGAATACGGGAGGGGAAACTTTGCTTGTGAATATCTCTCAAACCATAAAGGTTTGAGAGATAAGACTTATATTGTTCTTCATGTTTTTTTAATGCCTACAAAATAAAATAAAGATAGTATTACTATCCCTTTAAGTTAACAGAATGACTTTCCCAGATATACCTCATTTATACAGCAATCTGGTATAGATATATAGTTTTTCACATTTTGGTCTTTATAGTCTACAGCTGGATGGGGGGAATAATGGCCACACCTCTCTTCAGATTTTGATTTTTAAGAACTAGACAGTACAAAGCAGATTCTACATTGTATTTACATCTAATCCTTTCTACAGTGTATCGCTATAAATGATTTCCTACTTCTTAATAGAAAGCTCTCTGGAAACAGATCCAGGGAGCTGAATGTCAGGGACATAAAACAATGAAATGTTAGATATTAATAAGGCTTGCTGTCCAGCTAGTACCTGGACATTGTTATCACCTATTAAAGGGGCATTGTCTTTTTGTACAAAATGTAAATAAGTAGAGTGCCATGTTAAGGGAGGGAATAAATCCAATCTGTGTTTTTATTTTTATCTTCCCATCTCCATAGTAACACAAAATACTTGCGAAACTGTTTTCTTAAAGGGATAGTAATGTTTCATATGATTAATCATCATAGTATTTGGGCCATGGAGAGTGTTATTTCAATTCTGTCAGAGTTGTAGTTCAAGAATAATTGAATGATAAAGTATCCTCCTCCCGCTCCTTTCACTGATACAACATTGCTGAGGTCAGAGCAACAAGGAGGTGCCCAGGTAGGTTGCAGAGAGGGACAATCTTCAATTAAGATAAGGGGAAAACCTATCAATGGGGGCAGGGTTTTCATTGTTCTCACAGTAAGAAGATTGTCCCTTGATGTGATCTGTCTGGTCAAGTAACCAGATTCCACATCTGAGGGGAGGGGGCTTACACTAGGTAAAAGGGGCAGGACGGGGATATTTTATCATTCATTTACTCTTGAACTACAACTCTGACAGTATTGAAATAACACTCTCCATGGCCCAAATACTATGAAGATTAATTGGAGCTGGTGTTTTTGTGAAACATTACTATCCTTTTTTAGTATTTTGTGTTACTATGGCAATGGGGAGAGTCTTTGCTCTCGATTATTTTACTCTGGTGATGTCAGTTGCCAAAGTCCCACCCAGCTCACTCAGCTCCTTCTAATTCTTTTATTTTCACTATCCCAGAGGTAGGTAACCTTTTGGCTTTCTAACTGTTGGAGACTACATCTTCCAGGGGCTGGCTGAGGGTGATGGGAGGGTTAGTTTCCAACTGCTGAATAGCCAAAGATTGCCTACCCCTGCAGTAGATGGGGTGTCTTGTTCTTGTGTTCACAAATATGGCCAATAAAAAAAATTACTGTAGTCGATATCTGATTGGGGAATTTTTCCACCATGAGAATGTTAATAAGGTCCATGAGAATCATTGGTGGGACTTTACTGCTATGCTCTAGTCAATCATCCAATGATTCTAAAAGGACATACATATTTACAAGGTAGTAAAATGTGTCCATGCAATTACAGAGTAGAGAAGAGATTAAATGCAAAAAAAGTTAAATAGAGATACCAGACTACTGTATGAATGACCCCCACCTAGGTAAGTGCTTTTGTGAAATTATGAGAATCTAAGTAAACATGTAATGTTCTCCTTTTAAACTGTATCTATATACCAGGCTCTATCTATAGAAGATTTATTTTGCATTGACAGACAGTGAAGAATCAGCATTACAGATTCAGCGTCATTATGAGCGAGCTTTCCACCACGGACAACGTTCCTTATATGGTTACTATACTCAGTGTCATCAACGCCATCATTTTTGGGACGGAAGAACTACGCCACCGAATACAGCTCAGGAACGAGTTTATAGGTAACTGTTTCATCTAATCAAATCCAGTCTGTAGTGTGAATGCAAATCTTTCAAATAAAGAAGAAAAATAATACGTTGAAATCTATATATTTATCTCTGACAACTACAAGGCATTTTTCAGTTTCATAACTCTATTATGAAGGCACAAATGGGGAGTTTATAAAAAATTAAGATAATCAAAAAGAAGTGCTAAAATGGCTGTAAGATTTATAACTACCAGAGACAAACTTTTAACCCTTTGAGTGCCAGAGGGGTACGCAACGCATTGCTTTGCAATGCGTTGCGTACCTCTCTGGCACTCAAAGGGTTTAGGACAGATTAGGAGGACATAACTTCATGCAATAAGAAAATAAGTGGGGTGAAAGAGGACAAGCGCCCCTGTGCGGAATCAATAAGGCATCAATGGCCACCACCAGCACCCAAAGGTGCATACTTACAAGGATATTGCCTGGATGGTGGTGTATACCAGTTCCAGCACACTAGCCACTGAGGATTGAGAACTACCCTCAGACGCTATATTACTCACTGTCTGTTTTTGAGTGGTCAGATAACTGATACCAGTCAGTCTGACGCTAGAGCCTATGGAGAAATTACACCTGCCTCTACTCGTGGGATGGACGATCCACACTTCAGAATTCTGAATGACAACAAGACGGCTGCTTCCAAAAAGTAAAAAACTTTAGTCCAATTGACCAATGAATTAAAAACAATAATAGGTATGCAGGCTTAAACGCTTGCCCGTTTTGCAGCAATAGAGCTGCTTTATCAAAGCAATAAAGCCAACAAACAAAGACAAAGAAACTTTCTTGGATTAAAGTTTCTTACTTTTTGGAAGCAGCCATCTTGTTGTCATTCAGAATTCTGAAGTGTGGATCGTCCATTGGCTGAGTGGAGGCGGGTGTAATTTCTCCATAGGCTCTAGCGTCAGACTGACTGGTATCAGTTATCTGACCACTCAAAAACATGAGTGCAATTGATTTTAAAGGGATAGTAATACTTCGTTTTAACTTTATTTTATTTTGTAGGCATTAAAAAAACATGAAGAATGATATAAGTCTTATCTCTCAAACCTTTATGGTTTATGAGATATTCACAAGCAAAGTTCCCCTCCCCGCCCCTTTTTCCTAGTGTAAGCCATCTCTTCTCAGATGTGAGTCTGGTTGTATGACAGGACAGATAACAGAAGGGGACAATTTTCTTTGTATGAAAACAATGAAAGCCCTTCCCCCCTTGACAAGTTTTTCAGCTTTTTCCATTATCTTAATTGAAGATTGTCCCTCTCTGCAGTCTACCTGGGCATCTCCCTTCTTATCTGGTTGAACAGGGAAGGGATACTTTGTTTGTGAATATCTCTTAAACCATAAAGGTTTCAGAGATAAGACTTATATCATTCTTCATGTTTTTTTAATGCCTACAAAATAAAATAAAGTTAAAACGAAGTATTACTATCCCTTTAAGTATAATTATTACTTGAGATTATAGTATTACACTATTGGGCATTCCTTTCTTTTTTTTTTTTCTATGACCCTTGGGATAACTGCATGCAGTACGTTATTTGTAACAATTTAGCGAAAGTATTCTCGCCAAATATTTAAGGCCATGTCTGACCTGCTCTTCTTTTTTTTTCATGGTCATCACATGTATAATCTTAACTAGAATATGGAATAAGGTCTTTTCAAGGATCCATTCACAAAAACGAACAAGAACCCTTTTTATAAATCTCCCCAACAGAGTCTTATTCTGGATGCTAAATGGGAGCCATTCTGGAGCAAATCATGTGCAAATGAAAATTCCCATTTATTTAAATGGGGTTTTAACCCCTTGTTTGCTAGAAGTCACCAATGCCTTGCTAGGTTTTGCAAACCAAGCAGACGTAGAAGACCGTTTCAGTGAAATTATTATTTTATACTAACGCGATCTCGGCTCAGCTGCAGAGCCGCAAGCCTGCCATATGACAGACTTCCCCAGCAGTCAGTACAACCCTGACTTCAGGGAAGGGGGAGGGAGGGGGGAACTTTGCTTACAGTTATCTCTCAAACCATAAAGGTTTGAGAGATGACACTGGGGGCAATTTAATTCTTTTTTTTAAATAGCTACACTATGGGAATTAGTAATATAAAAGTATTACTATCCCTTTAAACTCTTCATATAGACGTTTAGACACCCAAGCAGGCAAGAGGCCAGTGTTTGTTTAGCATTGTTTGTATATGTTGGAATGAGTGCTGCACATAAGCTTGAAGGTACGTAATTCATCTTCTTTTGACTGATGCTCTAATCTTTTCTGCCAATTTACATTCAATGCAAACACTACTAATCACTTGCATTACACCTTTTCATTGGTATGCATAGTAAGCAAACCCCAGATCCAAATAATCAGGGTTGCCACATTATCCATTTAAAAGAGGACACATAGAAAATGCCTGCTGCTTTGAAACATGGGACACATTGCAACCTAATAATTAACCACTGGAGCCCTGCATCAGGTATTTTTCATATGTCCTCTTTTAAAGGGATGATCTGGCAAGGCTAAAATAATTAAAGCAAGTTTTCCTACATCCTCATGGGATGAACAGGACAAATGCCAGGTTTTAGAGCTCCCAACTCAAAATATATTTTATTTCTGCAGTTTTACATTTAAGTAAAAAAAAAACCTGCGTGTAGGTTGAACTACAGTAAAATCTTGAGTATAATATGTGCCCCCTTCACCCTATGTGAAGTGGGGGGGGGTGTATTATCATACCTGGGAACTCTCCGGTTTTGCCACAGAGACTCCGGATTTCAAACTGAATTACCGGGTCTCCAGGGCAATGTGTGAATCACTGGGTGGGCAGAGTTTAAGTAGAAACTCTGCCCACTTGTGCTCCATGCCGCCCGGTTCCTCCCACTCCCCGCCCCCTCTTACCTCCATTTTGCAGGGGGTTTTTTGTCCCGCCCCCCGTGACTAAGCCCCGCCCCTTTTATGACGCGAATCACGTCATTTTCGGCACTGACAGGGTTACCCTCCGGGTAGCCCTGCATGAAAAGTTCCCAGGTATGTGTATTAAACACGAAGAAAAAAAAATGTCCATTGCCGCACTGCTTCCCATCCTACCCGCTTACCCATATCCTCCTCTCCCCCTCTGTAGTCCAGTTTTGGTAGCCTGACAGTGTCCCTGCGGGCAACATACTTGCATCTGCCACCCACCTACAGTATTGCCCTGTCAGCACCTCTTCTTTCTGTCTAATGGTAATGCACATTGAATTTGTGGAATTGCCCTGCGAGGACCTTGCAGTTCTTGCAAGACATTACCATTGGATAGAAAAAAAGATGTCCTGACAGGGCAATGCTGAAAACGGACGGCAGATACAAGCATGCCGCCCGCTGGGACCGTGTCAGGCTACCAAAACTGGATGGACTACAGAGGGGGAGAGGCAGATATGGGTAAGCGGGGAGGGAGGGAAGCCGTGCGGCAATGGACATTTTTTTTGTGTGACGGGGAAAACAAAAGGGGTGTGTATTATACATAGGAACTCTTGTTTTCCCCTAAAACTTGGGTATAATGTATATTTTACACAGGTGCTTATTATACCTGAGATTTTATGGTACTTAAGGTTATATCTGAAAGTCTTTCATCCTTTGACTGTTAGAGTGACGAGACCTCACCTATAATCGGGGACACATAAAAATGCTTACTGCAGGGTTGCTTTGATTTCAAAGCAGTCCTGAAATATGCCTATTGCCTATGTGTCCCCAGTTAAAGGGAAGGTCTGGTCAGCTTATATTAGAGGGGTATCCAGGGCATTTCTTCACAATGCATTGGATATCCCCTCTAGCATTCAAAGGGTTAAAAGTTAGACTATATCCAGAGGCAGCCAGGCTCAAAGTCCTTAATAGATACAACCATGAAAAATTATCCCTTAGACATATAATACCTGACCTGTTTGTGACTGAACTAAACCAGTTGTGACAGCACAGCTCCCCCTGCTGGTCACTTCACTAGGTCCACCACTGAGCAGCTAGACCAGTGGAGGGTGGGGAACAATTGTTGGCTGGCTGGGGATGAAGAAAGTGGAAGTTGCCAAATGTTGCATAGCGCTGAATGTGCCTACCACCAGAATAGCTAAACAATTAGATAGGTCCCCTCTCTTCCATCCCCAGATATGGGTAAACTAGGATCCACTAAAAGTGGACCTATTACCTTGATTCAAATTTGCATATTTGAAATCTTCATTAAAATCTGCCTATGTTCATGTTAGCGAAAAGACCAGCAAATGTACATTTGAGATATTCATATTTGGTACCGTATGCTAACTGCATTATAAGTGAATGTTCATATGCTAATTATGCTTTTTCAGTGACATTTCATATGCTAATGAATCTCTGTACTGCAAATGAGGCTTTCACTTTTTACCCAGAACAATACATCTGATGGACTTTTGGTTAACATGACACATAGGCAGTTTTGAATGAAGTTTTCAAATATGTAAAACAAATTCAAGGTGACAGGACCACTTTAAAGGGATAGTAATGTTTCACAATGAAAGCAGCTCCAATTAAACTTCATAGTATTTGGGTCATGGAGAGTGTTATTTCAATACTGTCAGAGTTGTAGTTCAAGAGTAATTGAATGATAAAGTATCCCCCTCCCGCCCCTTTTACTGATGTAACACTGCTCAGCTCAAATGTGGAATCTGGTCCTGGGACCGGACAAGTCACAACAAGGGACAATCTTCTTACTGTGAGAACAATGAAAACCCTGCCCCCCTTGACAGGTTTATTTTTTAGGTTTTTCCTTATGCTCACTGAAGACTGTTCCTCTCTGCGATCCATCAGGACAGTCTTGCTGCTCTGAGGTGAGCAGTGTTACATCAGTAAAAGGGGTGGAAAGGGGATACTTTATCATTCAATTACTCTTGAACTACAGCTATGACAGTATTGAAATAATGTTCTCCCTGGCCCAAATGCTATGAAGATTAATCAGAGCTGCTTTTATTGTGAAACATTACTACCCCTTTAACATTTCTTTAGAGTTAAATGAGAAAGGGTGATATATATATATATATATATATATATATATATATATATATATATATATATTTAATATAACGTAAATGTTTTTCTTCCTTTAGAAGGAACCCTAAGGCTTAACCCCTTAACGACCCTTGACTGTCATATGACCCTTGACAGTTAACGACCCATGACGTGCTATGACCGTCATGGAATTCCAGGCTCCCCCCACGGCTGCACGCTGTTCGGGGAGTCTGGATTCCAAATAATAAAAAAAAAAGAAAAATGCTCTGTGGTCCTTTGGTGACCGCAACGCGCCCATCGTTAAGGGGTTAAACACAAGCTATTGTATGACGTGGCACATTTTAATTTTAACACGTTCATTATTTCCCTACTGTGGTATACCCTGATATGATAATCATACCTGGGAGCTCTCACGGTTTGACCCTAAGACTCAGGGGGTTATGCACTGAGGCATGATAAATAGGTGATGACGGTGATAGCTTTTACAGTGATATAATTTCTCCAGTTCCTATGTTCTTCTATAGAGCCTATGCACAAAGATCTCCAAATTTGGAGAAATCTTAGTGCATTAGCTCCATAGAAGTCATCACCAATGTATCACCTCTTTATCACATCTTAGTGCAGTGTTTCTCAACGTTAGTCCTCGGGGCATATCAACAGTGCAGGTTTTCAGGTTGTTCCTACTTAATCACAGGTGAGTAATTAGTGGTTCAGTCATTGTGATTGATTCACCTGTGATTAATTAGGGATACCTTGAAAACATGACCTGTTCATGTACCCTGAGGACTGGAGCTGAGAATCACTGTCTTAGTGGAACGCTGTCCAAGTTCAGTCCTCAAGGGCCACTAACAGGCCAGGATGTAAGGATTTCCCTGATTATACACAGGTGAGTTAATCAGTGGATCATTCATTGTGACTGACTCACCTGTGATTAATCAGGGAAATCCTTACATCCTGGCCTGTTGGTGGCACTAGAGGACTAAACTTGTACAGGTCTGCCTTAGTGCATCTCCCCAAGGTTTTTGAGCCATATCTCAGGGTAAAGGGCCAAATTCTCAGGGTGAGAGAGTCCAATGTGTCCTACAATTTACTGTTTATTATTAACCCTTCCAGTACCAAAAGGTTATTCAATGTATTTGCTGAGCAATTTGTCAGATACCCCTCTGGCACCCAAAGGGTTAATGCCCAAATTTCTACTAGAAAGACAGAGGAAGAAGTCCTTCTCACCTTGCAAGTATTTAAAAAGTATTCTCTCAGAAATATAGCATTTTAAAGGTTTCTTGAGTACTAAATGGATCATCTGTGGGTTAAAGTAAACATTGACATAGCATCGTGAATCTACTTTTTTGGGAGTGTTATGGGTTAATATTTCAAATATCTCAGGGTGAGCTGATTTCAAAAGTTCCCAGGTATGATCATGAATTGGGGGAAGTAATTTCCGTTTGCACTCCTTACTTCCTGGTCAGGAGGATGTACTGAGTAAGACAGGAAGTGAGAAGTGCAAAGGGAAATTGCTTCAACAAACTGGGGAAAACCAGACCTCAAGGTATGGAAACCTGTATGTATTTTGTGAAGGTTTCAAAATGTGTTTTGTTTCATAGAAGAGCAAGATTTTAACATTTAATGTTCTTTATTTAAAGACAGACAATAGTTCCAGCTGGGAGTAAGCATAACATTGTGGTGGAGAATGTTTAACCCCTTGGCTGCTGGACATATCTCTACTATCCAATGAGATAAAGACACAATTCTGTGTATAGTACCTGTGAGTGTAATTTTATAAAAAAAAACTATATATATATTCTGCCTCTTTGGATTTTTTTTAAAACTCTCAAATAATCAAGTAACTGGCATCTGCATAAAACCAACACCAGAAGTTTGATGTCTGTCTGTGGCTGTCTCCATAGAGCCCCATTGTCCCTCACAGTCAGTAGATCTATTCCTATTTCCTTGGGCAGATGACTCAGTCCTTTAGTTGAGGGCTGCCAGATCATCAGACACATGAAAAATGCCTTCTGCACTGATACATGGGAACCATTGCAACATAATAATTAACCACTGGATCCCTGCAGCAAGCATATTTCATATGTCCCTATTAAAGTGATGAACTGGCAACACTCCTTTTTGATTCAGGAGGTCATTGCAAATCAGACTGGTAAGATAACTGCATTAGACCAATGGCTGTGAACCCTGGCATCAGAATTTACTAACTGTTCAGGATATCACCCTTTGCATGCCAGAGGATTGTGCAACATTTCCCTCCTGCAGTTGAATGATTACAGATTTCCCTCCTTGAACACAGGTGATTGAATACAAAGGCGAGTGCTTCTGATTAAGCTGCATGTTCAAGGAATGAAAGTAGGTCTTTAATCCTCAGACAATAGAGCTCTGAGAAAAGCCCAGCACCACACTATGTGTGATTGGGGAAAGTTGATGTATGTCACATGGTTACTTAAAAAAAAAAAAACCCAACAAAAAACCCATTCAAGCAAGCAGAAAAATAATATGAGCAACAAAACATGAACCCATGTTTTATTATATTCATTTTATGCTTACAAGCACTGATATTTAAAAATAATAATCTGGATAGTTTCCCATTTACATGTAGTTTAAAATCCACTGATTCCTAAACCTAATCTTTAGTCATCCTAACAGGCCAGTAGATCAGTATTTAAAGATTCCCCTTCTTGAACCCAGATGAGTGAATCAGAAATGACTGAACCACCTTCTATTAAACTTGGGTGTGTTTAACTCCTTGGATGCTAGATATAACACCTGTATTGCTAAGCCCCTCATGTCACCGGTTATATTTTATGCATAAGGCTTCCATATCATCCCATTAAAATCAAATATTTAAAAAAGGCAGAAGGACTGCAGGTGTTTCCATGTAGTCGTGCAGTTTTGAAGCAATGATCTCACATCCCTTTTTCTCCATATAACCTCTCGTTGTGTTATTTCAGAGCAATTTTGTTTTAGAGATGGAAGCTAATCATTGCACCCACATCATGTAGTCAACTTTAACTCATTCCTTGCTAGTGAGGTCTCCAGTGCATTGCTTTACTATGCACTGGAGATCTCTGCAGCATGCAAGGGATTAACATATGTTTTATTGCTGGCACCATGCCTTATGCTTCTACAGGTTGGACAATATGTAGATCTAATGTGCTGTCCTTCTTTATATTAAAAAAAAAAAAAAAAAAAAAAGAAATATTTACTTTAATTATCTAATTTTATGGTTGGTTTCCTCCAGGTGTATATTGTTCAGAGGAAGTGGAGGTCTCACTATACAGTGCTCTGTATCAACCTTAACCCACTGAGTGCCAGAGGGGTACACAACGCATTGCAAAAGCAATGCATCTCTGGCACTCAAAGGGTTAAATAAACTTTTAAGCCCTTTGCCTGCCAGATGGGTATCCAACGCATTGCTATACCCCTCTGGCACATTAAGGTTTAAAAGGTAACTCTATATACCGGAATACGTGGCTGTTCGTTTGTTTAACAAGAGGATAGGCAGCTTTTGGCACTCGATCTGTTGGAAAATAAAACTCCCATTAATAACAGCTGGCTGGGGATATTGGGAAATTTAGTCCCCAACAGCTGGAGTACCAAAGGTTTGCAATCCCTGATTTAACCCATTGATTGCCAGATATGTATACAATGCATTGTTCTGCAGTGTGTTTCCATACCTTTCTGATACTCAAAGGAGTAACAGATGAACGTGGCTAGGTATGTGTCCCTTGTGTAAGGCAACCAGACCTTCCAATACAGGACAGTTATTAAAATGTTATCCTGCAGTATTGCATTAAAGGGAATGTCTGATAAACTTCCCTTCCTACATATATATCGGCTTAAGGTGACATTTCCTTTAAATCAGGGGCACTTACAAAAACGCACACACTGCAGGGATCCACTGATTCATATGTATTCCTGTAGAGTGAAGTATTCTCAAGCACATGATTTAAACGGATATATGGTCACCTCTAATATCAATGCATTTTTACTTTGGAAATAGGTTGCAGTCTAGCTGTTTTGTTATTTTACTAAGAATTCTTACATGGTCTTGAGGAATGTGTTGGGGGGAGGGTTTTTTTTTTTCTTTCTATAGATTTTAGAAATTTCAGACTGTTTTCTTTTGGGCGGAGGTATAACCCTTTCAGTGCCAGAAGGGAACGCAGTGCATTGCGTACCCCTCTGGCACTGAAAGGGTTAAACCTAATGCAGATTTGAAACAGAGTTCAGTAAAGGGAATAAATAAACAAATACAGATTCCGTACAAAATGTGTGTGTATAATATACATACTTTTATTTGATTGCTAAGTGACTGCATAGCAATTTAATTCAGGAACATGTTTAAAAAAAAAAAAAAAAAAAAAGTTACGCACATACGTACTTCCCACTGATCCTATGCAGTCCTGCAGAATGACTTTTTTGTAAGCTTCCCTAATTTAAAGGGATATGTTATCTTATGAAAGGCTTTTATTTTGTTTAACATTTGAGAGCCATGTGTTCATACAGCAATCTGGCCACTATCCCTTTAACCCAAGACCACACTTTTATCCAGGGATAAGTAGGAAAATGCATTCTGCAGTGCTGCCTTGATTTCTCTGCAGCCCTGAAATAAGTGTGTATGCAGTGTCAGGTCTGGTCACTGTATCATATAGTTAATCACTCTAACTGTAATTATTAAGACTTGTTTTACCTAATGAGCCAGACCCCTTATTTAATGCAGGATACTTAGGAGTATTTCATTTTTCCAGACTGCATATGAAACAGCCATTATAAAGGGTAAGTCTGGACTCGTTAGCGTAATCCAGGCATTCATTGCTCCATTCGAGAGGAAATACAAACTCGTTGAGTTTTAACACTTTGCGTGCCAGAGAGGTATCCAACGCAATGCCTCTGTAGTCAGTCTCAATAACTGGGTTGCTGATTAGCCACCTGTGATTGATTGGAGAAATCCTGAAACACTGAGCTGCTGGTGTGTCCTGCAGACTAATTTTGAAGCACACATCGGCTTAAAGGGATAGTAATGTCAGATAAAAAGTATTAACTATATGGTAGATACAATTAAAAGAGAGTACTTGCACTTATTCGTATCTCTCAAACCATTATGGATTGAGAGATATAGGAAAATAAAGTTCTCTGCTCCCTCCCTTTTCTGCTTGATGAGCTGTAAAGCTGTCAGAAGCAGATTCTGGTTCCTGGATCAGACAGCGGCTCTTCAGCATCGCCTGCATAGAGATACCTAAAAATAAATACTTAATCAGAATGGTCTACAACGTGTGCCTGGTTTGTAAGCACATGTTGTAGCACATTCCTATGAATTATTTATCTTTAGATATCATTATATCGGTGCTGCTGAAGAGCCGCCATCTGATCCAGGAACCATAATCTGCTTCTGACAGCTTTACAGCTCGTCAATCAGAAAGTGGAGGGAGCGGAGAACTTTATTTTCCTATATCTCTCAAACCATAATGATGAATAAGTGCAAGTACTCTCTTTAATTGTATCTACCATATAGTTAATGCTTTTTTTTCTGATATTACTATCTCTTTAACCCTCCAAACTGCAACAAATCTAGCATCCACGGGGTCAGATGGGTTATTGCTATTGATCAGGAGAATGTAAGATGACCAGGTCTTTCTTAAATGCAAGTTGTTTATGGAACCTTATGTTCTTAAGCTGTCCAACGCAACCAAGCAGTGTGCACGTTTAATAGCTGTCCTACAGGGGGGACTGGTAAGTGTAGGTAAATGTATCTCCTCACCAGCTGTAATGCATACAAAGTAATAATAGATTCTTCTGTTGTGATGCCAAGTGCTATTTATTTTGTAACAAAAACGTTATAAAGTGTCTAATATTTTGGCTTGTTACACTGCATGTTACTCTTTTGTTACATCTGGCATAACAAATGTTAGTCAAATAATCCTGGACTTGCATGTTAATGTAATTCATTGAGTGCCAGTCGTATCTAATGCATTGCAATGCATTGGATACCTTTAGGGCACTCAAAGGGGTTAACCCATTGAGTGTCAGAGGGGTGTCCAACGCATTGGGTAGCAGTGCACTGCACAGACTCCTTCTGGCACCTCAGAGGTAAGGTGATCTGCTATCTTTTTAACCCCTTAACGACTGGCCGATTGGTGCGGTCAGTTAAGGACCACGGAGCTTTTTTTTTTTTTTTTGCTTCATCCGCTTACGGACTCCCCGCTGTTGCTACACCATCCTATGGAGATTTATGGTCCCGGGACCAGAGCTATCCATAGGATTGTGTAGCAACAGCGCCACTGTACAATTTCAGGCCACTGTGATATTGCACCTAAAAAATTCAACTTTGAAAATTAATAACTTTTGAATGAAACACCTTTCAGCAGTGGGAGTACTCTTGTTTTACTCAGGGGGATAAACCCTACAACATATTTTTTTTTACATTTTAAGTATTACTATCCCTTTAAGCAAAACTTTGAACGGGGTGATATATTGATTCAAGAGTTAAAGGGGATCTAAGTTTTCAGTAAGAGAACAAGGACTCTGTGGGACAGAAAACTGGATGCTTTCACATGCAACATTAAATATAGGTATAACCCTTTGAGTTCCAGAGATATATCAAATGCACTGCAATGCTTTGGACACACCTGACACTCAAAGGGTTAAGGGCTATAAGATTTAGGACTCCCTCAAAAACATTTTTTGCATATGCAGTCCAGGTCTAAGTGAAAATACATGATCTATTTTTCATTTTAGAGGGATAGAAATGTTTCACAATAAAAGCAGCTCCAAATAATCTTCATAGTATTTGGGCCATAGAGAGTGTTATTTCATTACTGTCAGAGTTGTACTTCAAGAGTAATTGAATGATAAAGTGTCCCTCTCCCGCCCCTGTTACCTAGTGTAAGCCACCTCCCCTCATATGTAGAATCTGGTCACTTGAACAGACAGATCTCAGCAAGGGACGATCTTCTTACTGTGAGCATAAGGAAAACCCTGCCCCCCTCGACAGGTTTTTCCTTATGCTCACTGAAGATTGTCTCTCTCTGCGATCCATCTGGACAGTCTTGCTGCTCTGAGGTGAGCTGTTACATCAGTAAAAGGGGCGGGAGGGGGATACTTTATCATTCAATTATTCTTGAACTACAGCTCTGACAGTATTGAAATAATGTTCTCCATGGTCCTTAATACTATGGAGATTAATCAGAGCTGCTTTTATTGTGAAACATTACTCTCTCTTTTAAGGTGGTGTTTCCCTTCAGTCCTGCCACTGATGATGGGCTGCAACAAAACTGGTACAAGGAAAGGGTTAACATTGCAAAGGTTTAATTCTCAGATATCAGACAAATGCTGTTTATAGCAAGAAACATTGCTAATCTACTAATTGTTTTGTTTCAGGTCTTCAGCTGCTGGATTTGCTAACAAAATTAAGGTAGGGATCGTCCATTAACTGATTTTCAACATAAAAATGTTTTCTAGCTCAGTGGTCTTTCCAAACACATAATCATTAAAGGGGATCTATCACCCCTATATATGTTTGTCTAAAACGTTAGTTTATATATACTATATATAGTTTATATAGTGATTTAGATTGAAAACATTTTTTATAAAAATTGTTATTTTGCCCAAATTAAACGTCTAAAGATTACCCTGGCCTTCCTTCCAGACAGACTGTACCACAGTCTGTTTTCACTCTTCTTCTGCTCCCCTCCCTTGATCCAGTCTCCTCGGATGACTGAGGCTTTCTACATGTAAGCTGGAGTGGTCTCTGGCCAATGAGATCGCTCCAGCTTACAGACAGAAGCCTCTGTCATTGGAGGAGGCTGGATAGAGGGAGGGGAGCAGAGGAAGAGTGACAGACTGCGGTACAGAGCTGGTAACCACAGTGTGTCCGGAAGTAGGGCGCAGTGTAAGCCTTAGACGTTTAATTTGGGCAAAACAGTTTTTAAGGACCAGCCGTGCGCCTACTTTGCGGTCCCTTCAGGACCACGGAGCATTTTTTTTCACAATTTGATTCCGGACTCCCCGAACAGCGTGGAGCCTGGAATTCCATGACGATCCAGGACCGTCATGGGCCCTTAAGGGTATAACAACCTATGACAGTCCAGGACCATCATGGGTCCTTAAGGGGTTAAAAAATGAAAACCGTTTTCAATCTAATTACTATATAAACTAACGTTTTAGACAAACATGTATATGTGTGATAGGTCCCCTTTAAGGTGGGGTAGGCAACATTTTGTGGTTAGGGTCTACAACAGCTTCACTGGAGACTAACCTAAACACCATGAAATTGTATTGGTTTGGGCCCTTGTGTGTTCTAATAGTCTATTAGTATTGGGTATCTGGATGCATCTCCAGTTGAAGGTATACCTTCTTTAAATCAATTTTTGAAAGTGTGGTGCCCCCAGGTAGGGAGGCAAACCACTTCTTAACCCCTTGAGTGCCAGAGGGGCACGCAAAGCATTGTAGAGCAATGTGTTGTGTACCTCTCTGGCACTCAGAGTTA